>CM019718.1:58405419-59005419 GCA_009760885.1 Achatina immaculata | reverse complement strand
TCATGAAAGACCCCACTCCATACTGATGACATCTACACCTTACCAGTCTCCTTTGCCAGTACCCATATCTGATGCTCATGCTCGGACAACAAAGGAAGAGAAATTCAATACAGAACAGGTAAGGGACCATCTGGTCAAGTGAGAGAGAGACATCATAAATAAAGTTAGTAGACATGGACATAAAGTGGATTTTCTATAAGACAGCCAAGAACAACAATAATATCTAGAAGAATAGTGAAGATGGTAAAAATGTCACCGTTGACACTAATGGCAAGATTGAAGTTATAACCTACATCAATCTTTTAGTAAACTTTTTTTTTAGTGAAGACATGAATTATTCTCCACTTTACACAAATTTCATTGCTCTGATGTGTTTGGTCATTGTCATTATCATTGTTGCTATTGTTATTATTATTACATATATGTGGATTCTGTTTGCTGTATAAGTTTTTTTAATGAATGGTAACATGATTATATTGTTTAAAGAACCCATATTACAATGCTACAGTTGTAAAGTTTTACTTGGTCTGGGAAAAATATGCATATTTATTAGGCCAAGCTTAAACATTTACTTTTTTTTCAGATTTAAAGCGACCTTTAATAAGAAAAGGCATTTTTTAGAACATATTGCAAAGTACAGTGATACCTTGGAATCCGAACGTAATCTGTTCCAGAACCCCGTTCTTCGAAATTGTTCGAGTTCCAAGACAATTTTTCCCCTTTAAATTGGATTAATCTATTCCTGGGTCCCACAGACTTGAATTTTAAAAATGATTTTAACAATAAATACACTGGATTTTAAGGTAGAATATTAACAAATAATAATATTTGAATAAAAATGTAAATTAATAAAATTAAAAATATAAAAACTTGTAATTACCTTAAAAAGGAATGATGATGGCACATATGGAAGCTAGAGGAGGAGAGAGATTATTGTGAGTCACCTTCCATGATAACATCAGGTAAACTGCATTTCTGGTGGTTCTGGTGTCTGCATTCTTTGCCTTTTCACCCCCTTTGCTAAGGTACCACTTGTAGAGGGTTTGAGGTCACTGGTTCTGGTGTCTTTTGAGAACCAATGTTCCAAAGTGGTCTGATGTTGGAGACCTTTTTGAACTTTTCTAAAGTTATGATATCATTGAACAAGTTAACACACCTGTTAATAAGATGCCACTTCTCAACGACTGCCTAGGTTTTTGACCACATGCTGAGAAGATCCTTGATTTCAGCAGTGGGAATGCTTCCAGCGTCTCCCTCTTCCTCCCCTGAAGAAATTTCTTATGTGACTTTGTTCATCTGCTGCTACTGCTGGAGGTGCTGAAGCTCTTTTGTTGTCAGCTCAGTCCTGTGATCGTCCACTAACTCATTGATATCCTCTTCACTGACTTCCAACCCCATGGACTTGCCCAGAGATATGATGTCAAGAACAACAGGTGGTTCCTCAAAGTCTTCGAAGCCCGTTGCAGCAACACATTCAGGCCAGAGATTTTTCCAGCCAGAGTTCATTGTCCTCAAAGACTCTTGTCTCCATTATTTCTCGATGATTCTTAGGCAATGGAGGATTTTGTAGTGATCCTTCCAGAACTCTCGGAGGGTCAGTTCTGTTTCATTTGCAACTCCAAAACATCTCTGGAACATAGCCTTGGTGCATAATGTTTTTGAAGTTCGAGATCACCTGCTGGTCCATGGGCTGGATAAGAGGAGTGGTATTGGAGGGCAAATATTTTATCTTGATGAAGCTATATTCACCCACCAAATCATCTCCTAAGCCTGGAGGATGCGCAGGAGCATTGTCCAGGACAAGAAGAGGCTTCATCGGGAGATTTTTCTCCTGTAGATAAGCCTTTACTAAAGGAGCAAACTCCTGGTGTATCCATTCAGTGAAGAACTGCCTGGTAACCCGGGCTTTCACATTCCATCTCCACATAACATTAAGTTTGCTCTTAATGATGTTGTTATTCTTGAAGACTCTTGGATTCTCTGAATAGTACACAAGAGGTTTGATCTTGCAGTCCCCGCTAGCATTACCACACAGCAAGAGAGTACAGCAGTCTTTCATTGGCTTATGGCCTGGTACAGACTTTTCTTCCTTTGAGATGTATGTTCGCCTGGACATCTTTTTCCAACAGAGGCCTTTTTTGTCACATTTGAACACTTGGTTCGAAACATACCCCTCACTGTTCACAAATTCCTTAAACCCCTTTACAAACTTTTCTGCTGCTTCCGAATTAGAACTACCAGCCTTTCCATGTGTAACAACACTATGGATCCCAGTCCTTTTCTTAAAGTATTCGAACCACTCCCTCCTGGCTTTAAACTCCTCCTTTTGAGCACAAATATCAGGCATGTCTTTCATCATGGAGGACCTTGGCTTTCTCACAAATTATCGCCTCAGAAATCACATCACCAGCCACTTGTTTTTCATCAATTCAAACTAAGAGGTTTTCCATCTCTTCCATACTTTTCGATCTCCTAGAGGTCAGTGTCATAACACCTTTACCCACATCAGCTGTTTTGATAGCTTCTTTATTTTTTAAAATCATACAAACAGTCGATTTAGGCATCACGAACATAGTAGTGAGATCATCTACACGTGTACCGCTTTCATGCATAGTGATAAGATCTTTCTTAACTTCAATTGTAGCTCTAACAGCTTTCCTCTTACTCTTATTTTCCTCACTACACTTTTAGGACCCATAGCGAATACACTAAGTTGTTATTATATTAAAAAAATAACACAAAACAAGCACAAAAGCATAAAATTAGCAACGAAAATCACATGAGATGGTCTCACTATAGTTTCTGACAACGGACTGAATGACAAAGCGTATGGGTGGCCCAAGTGCTGGGGAAACGTACACACAAGCACATGTGAAAAATGTGCTGGTTGTTCAGATTCCAAAGCATCGTTCGGATTCTGGGGCAAAATTTGGTCGAAATTTTTGTTTGGATTCTAAGTTGTTCAAGTTCTGGGGCGTTCAGATTCCAAGGTATCACTGTAAATAGCAAAAACCATTTAAAACAGCTATAGTGAGAGTTACTATGTTCTGTTTTTCTTTAAACAAATTTACATTGTTTGAGTATTAAGAGAGATACATTTGATCTCATTTGCAAATGACAAGAGCGATAACAGACGGAGGCATAAGTCTGTGGCTGAAGCCCTTGAAAACAGTGGCCACTTTGACAGACATGACACACATGACAGGCATCGATCAGATGAGTGCTTTCAGCTGGAGGGTAATCTGAAAGATGGGCAGGTGTCCCGCCTGGTCAGGTAATACTTTTGTAGTGACAGATGATTGATATTTTTTTTCCATTTGATTGAAGTCTTGTAAATTGGCTTGACTCGGATAGTCAGGACTGCATGGCAAGTCATGGGCAATGTCTTGCATTACAGAGGTTTGCTTTGACCACCTGATAAAGTTATATACTAACTGCATCCATGCAGAAAGGTTGTAGATGAATTCTAGGTACTAGAGAATTGTTAGCCAAATCCTATTGATGTTAAAGGTTTGGAACAAATGGCAGAAAAAAAAACATTGTCATACATTCATTTCATGTATGAATCAAAAATCTTCATAAATAAATCTAGTATTCTTGACAACTACCTCTGTTACAGTTTTGGTATCACTAAGCACTGTGTTTTGAGTGCTTGGATTTTTCTATTACAAATTATTATTATGTTTTACAAGGTCCCAAGAAAACTTGGCAGCTCATTCTCCAAGGTCAGTGTGCTTCAACACCCCAGATACTCAAGCGTTCTCAGGGCTTAGTTTTGCACCTGAAAATGGAATGGACATGGCAGACTATCCTTGCTACAGGTGATACACTGCAGTTTTTGTATTGGGGATATTCCTAAATATTATTAAAAGGTAATCATGATGCTGGCTTCAGTAAAAAGGTTCACATTGTAGATCTGTTGCCATTGAATGCTCTTCTGAGCAGGCACACAGATGGAACTGTTTGGACATACAATGAAGTCAGTCATTTGCATGTCCCTTGCAGAACTTTGCCTCCCTAACAGCTCTCCTGTAGGCGTCTCGGCTGTAAGCAAGATGACCTGTTGCTGATGCATCCGTTTGCAGATCATCAGCGATGTCTTGCAACCACCTTCGCCTTGGTCTTCCTCTCATTCTTTTTCCCTTTCTTGAGTGTGTGAGTGCTATTTTATTAAGTTAATTACTTCTTCTATTTTACTTTGAATGTAATAGTTTAATCTTACACTCTTTTGATATGTTTTTTCCCTGAAGTAATTTGTATATTTGTATTAAATCGAGTGTGTGGGAAGAATGAAAGATGGACTGATGAAGGGCAGAATGTAAGATGGGCTTGCGTGCCCATTTCTTTACCCTTTAAAAATAAAGATTATTCATTCATTCATTCTCATTATGTACCCTTCCATGACAGTCTTCTTTAGATTATCATGACATTAATATGTCCAAAATATTTCAGTTTTCTTTGTTTAATCCTCTTTACTAGCCAGCCATCTTCAATATTAAGTTCTTGTAGTCAGTACAATTAAATATTGTATGGCCATTTAGAGCATAGTTTTTCAAATGGTGTGCCATGAAAGAGTGGGTGTGTTGCCAAATTTTTAGAGTAAAAATATTTTTGACCAAATTACAGTGAATTTTCGCTAATTTATATGATCTTCTTCTTCGTTCACTTCTGCCACCAAGACTGCCCTGTGATCCTGCCGAATTTACTCTTGTGGTCCTCCTGTGGTCCCCAAGAGGACCACAGTAGGTTTAGAGTATCACAGAGCTTGGGCCTGTATTCTTGGTGGGTCGCAGAAGCGAGATTGCGTGACACTGGTTTTCATTGCACCAGTTTAACCTAGAGTTGGACTTTCTCACCGGAAAACCTCGACGTGTTTTGGATATCAGCATGATTAGGATATGCATACATCCCCGTCAGATGAGAAGTGGTTGACTATCTAGACTGCACTGGTCCAGTGTCTCTACTTCAGCATTTTGTGGTCGTGGCTGCTACCCTTCCTAGTTGTGACCAGGATGGAGCTTTTGTCCAGGAGGATGAATCCTTGCCACTAGTAAGTTTCACCCCTGGGTTAAGCCAGTTTAGGCATATTATCCCAGTATGGGCGTATTTAGGACGTGTTCTGTCTCTAGAATGGAGGTACCGTGGCATGAGTAGTCATCAAGTTTCACACCCCTGGGTTAAGCTGGTTTAGGCATATTTCACCAGTATGGGTGTATATAGGATGTGATCGGCCTCTAGAGCAGAGGTGCCATGGTATGAGTAGCTCTCGCCACGAGACTACTGGACATGCCGTTTAAACTTCACTTTATCCTTTCCATCACCTTTTTCACAGCGGCGCCACACGGCAACCCTAATCGCATTTTCTTCATTGGCCAGGAGTTTCACCCCACGTGCGGCAGCCGAAGAATCTCACCAGCAGTGTCTTAGTTTAACCCCTGGGTTAAGCCGGTTTAGGCAGGCTGCCCCAGTATGGGTGTATATAGGATGTGGCCGGCCTCTAGAGCAGAGGTTCCATGATTTGAGTAGCCCTGACTTCGAGATTACTGATTACTTCACTTATTCCTTTCCTCACCTTTTCCACGGCAGCGCCACACAACAACCCTAATTGCATTTTTCTTCATTGGCCGGGAGGAGTTTCACCTCATGCACAGCAGCTGAAGAATCTCGCCAGCAGCAATGCATGGCTTAATCTTTGAGACAAGCATATGAATACTGGCAGGATCAACCAGATGGCGTTCTTCACCGAACCTTAGTTGGATATCTGCCGACAGACTGACATGGGGCAAGGGAACAGTGCCCTGCTCAGAGCGGATCCTTTTTGACCCCGGCAGCATTTCATTTCCTTTAACCACCGGTGGCAGCCGGCTCTCTCTGCTCTAACGAATGAGAAGAAAGTGCAACACCGACAACCAACACACATTACATACTGCAGACCCGATACTCTTTGCAAGAGATGGGCCATTTCAAGACCATCAGTCGACAACACCATGGTACACTACCGACGCGTTAGCATGAACCTGGCTGGATAGCCGTTTATAGGCTTCGCTCGACAGACAAACCACTCGCTTCTGCATCAAAACACTTTAACTCTCGCCGACCGGGAAGGGAGCAAAAACCTTTCTCCCTATGCACGGAACTCAGGTGCGCTTTTTTTGCCAAAAGAATGGTCGACCTGTGCACCAGCAGCCCACACTGTGCAGCTCTGCGGGGCTGACATTTATATGATAAATACCAGCCTGGTAGAGAACCCACAACAGTTTAATTTTTAGTCCTGGTTGAGCACAAACTGAAATGACTAGAGAATCTTTGTCTTTAAGCAGGCTTATATTTCACATTGAAAACAAAGCCTTGTATAATACAACATAGTGAAATATATTCAGTGTAGTGCGTAAACACTGAAAATGCTAAAAATATATGGTTAACTATATGAGAGCCAGCATTAAGAACACAGGGGTGTCAGGACAGAAATCTGCATTACCAAGTGTGCCCCAGTCTGAAAAAGTTTGGGAATCTCTGGTTTAGAGAAATGTTCAGATTTTGTTACTGACATGAACAAAAGATGTCATGACTGAACTAACCATCATTTTATTTACATTCAGATTAACATGGACAAAGAGGTTCTCTGATCCTGTGATGGGCCTGACTTGTGATGATGTCATGGGAGATGGCATGCACACTCTGGTTGTTTTGACATTGAAGGGATTACATATTTTACAGGTACCTCAAGTTTTTTTTTTTGTCTCCTGCACATGTATAAACTTACAGACTGGGACTGGATAGACATAATGACAGTATATGATCTCTATGCCCTCCAGTTTCACAGCTGATGTTGCTGTCAAAACTTTGCTGTGACTTGTATTCACTCAGTCATATGCAATAAGTCATTGTCATTGAATATGAGAAAGAAAGTATTACAGTGCTATATTGAACCTATTTTGCTATATGGATGTCTTCTTCTTCTTCTTCTTCTTCGTTCGCATTGTCTGTCTATACCTGCAGTCCTGTCTCTTGGATAAATTTCACTGTTTTTTGTAATTCATGTATGGAACCGTAGAGCTTGTCTTCTATAGTGGTTTCACTGGGCCAGTAATTATTTCTCAGTGTTTCATAGTTGGTGCAGTTCTGGAGGATATGTTCCACAGTTTGGGGCACCTGGGCACATGTACATAGATTAGTAGTACCAACCTTAAACTTTGTATACATATGACTTCGGAGTTGGGTGTGTCCTGTTCGGAGACGGAAGATGGTGACTTGTTCCTTTCTGTTTAGCATGTGATAGTCATCATGTGGTGGTGTTTGTGGCTTCCTGTAGGTTTTTATCATGCTTTTCTTCTGATTATAGGTGATTGGTATGTCTGGTTGCTCCATTTCAGTGCCCTCTTTGGCCAGATGGTCAGCTTTCTCATTGCCTGCTATCCCACAATGGGAGGGAATCCATTGCAAAGTGACTCCATGTTGTAAGCCAATTTTTGACAAGGCATCCTTAAGGTCTGGTAGTTTGTTGCGCTGAAGAGCTTCCAGTACTGATCTTGCATCTGTGAGAATTACTACAGGACATGTATCAATTCTGGAGTCTGATAGTTTTTCAACTGCAGCAATAATTGCCCTAACTTCTGCATCAAAATTGTTGCAGTATTTTCCAGTGGGTATGGAAATCTTGTCAGTGGTGTTGTTTGGATATTCAATATGTGCTCCTGCCCCTCCATTCTTTATGGCATTGTGTGCAGATCCGTCTGTATACACACGTATCCATGTGTCACATGGATATTTATCATCTAGCACACTAAGTGTGGCTGTTGATCTTACAAGGCTGCTTTGCATCTCACCATTCTGCACACCTTTCACTTCAGTCTGAATAGTTATTTGTGTATAGCTATATGGATGTGAATCGTGGACTGTTGGCAGGAAATGAGTAAATCATTGGAGACAACAGAGATGTGGTTCCTAATGACACAGCTCAGCAGGAGCCATGTCTTGATTATTTCAAGAGGAGAAAATTTCTGGATTTCTTTTCGTACAAGAAAGGTGAAGACAGACGAAGAAAGCCAAAGTGGGGAAAATACATGATTGGTTGATACAAACTCTCATGAGACATGGCATCACATGATTCCTGATCGGGGATAGGAATCTATTTCAGTCGTGGGCCATTGAAGCAAAGACATCTTGGCCAGGCTGAGATCAGCCTCAATCTTTTCCCCAAGCTTTACGCCTGATGGAAGTCAAGTCTCCACTATCATGACATAACCTGCTGATTGGCTGTTTCCAGGGTGTATAACTGCATGAAGAAATCATGTTTAGTTATGAGGAGATAATCCATGTATGGGTATATGTATTTTTTTAACTCCATGAAGAAAGAATGAGTTGAAATGTGAAATAACCAAAAGAATAAACCCAGATCTTTCAAACCATTTTACTTTATGCTATCCATTCAGCAACAGGGAGTTTATTAATATGTGTGTTTATTCTCACTTTATATATTTCAGCCTGACATGAATGAGGTGGCCACACTGGTACTAGAGAGACTTAAACACATTTGTTACCAAGACAGTGAGCTAGATGTAGATGACAGGCACAATATTGAAGCTTAATGAATGTGGAACTGGATCACACTAAGAGAAAATCAGGGGATGGAGACTGACTGACTATTCCACAGATTGGCATGCTCAAGTTACTGTAGACTGAATGTACTCAAGTAAAAGTCATCACAGTTGGTATAAATTGAACAAAGCTTTGTTTCATTGGTTACTAGGAGAGAGCTGACTCAAACCACGTTTTTTTGGGTTTTTTTTTTCATTTGATTGTACACTTTCCAGCTTAAGTACATTTGATAGCCATATCTTCAGTATATAACGGTGTGACAGCTGTTTCTGCAGTGTACTATGATGTGTGAACCCTTAGGGGCTTCGTATTGCAAGATAGTACTCTCCATTCTCAGAGGCACTTTCCTAAACACATGTCAGCTAACAATTGTTCACAGCTACACATATGTCAGTTAACAATTTTTCACAGCTACACATTTGTATTTAACAGTTTTTCACAGCTACACGTCAGCTAACAGTTGTTCATGGCTACACATGTCAGTTAGCTATTGTTCAGTTACACTTATGTCAGTTAACAATTGTGCACAGCTACACATATGTCAGTTAAAAATTGTTCACAGCTGTGGTTGAGCAGATAATTTTGAGACTGAGTTAAAACCCTCTTCTATCACCTTTAGTTTTTAATTTTTCCTGCCCATATAAGAGAAGGCAAATTAGTAGGCATAAAATCCCTTGATGAGGTTGAAAAGCTGAACGAAAACAAGAAAACTTGCCAAACTAGCATGCAAGCCCCATGTGACGTTTAACGACACAGGAAGGATGTAAGATAGAACAACTAATAAATTTTCTTTGAAGTGCTGACAGTAATTTCATTTGTGGTTTTCTTAACCAGTGCATTTGTCTTCCTGCAAGGTATACTGTTATTCCCTTGTGTTAAAAGGATCTTCCTGATCCCCTTAACTCTGGCTGTTAGTGATATCAGCAATGAAAAAAGCTGTTTGACAAAATGCTGCTTGGCTGAATCTGCAGCAGCAAACATCTGCCTGCTTCAGAACTGCCTTCTAAGACAAAAACTGCCATTATTATTCATGGCTGCAAGTCAGGATAACAAGTTACAGTGCAAAAGTATGCAGTGTTTTACCTATATAATCATCCGTGTATTGCTGTAGTCCTCAATTTGTGGTCTGCAGTTGTGCTGTCCATTTAATATTAAGTGCCATCTCTTGAATAAAAACAATTATGAGTTTATGCCTATGTGATATTGCATACAAGATGGTGCTCTGCAACTTGCATGTATTTGAAGAAGGTCCTTGAATGTAAACTGATTTACTGCATATAGGCTAATTAGTTTTCATTATTGATATGAGTCCTCTCTGATCTTAACAAACTTGTTTGTGAGGGTAGCAACCTGACATTGTTTGTGAGGGTAGCAACCTGACATTGTTTGTGAGGGTAGCAACCTGACATTGTTTGTGAGGGTAGCAACCTGACATGCCTGTTGGCAGAAATTCTCAAGATCAGCTCTGGTTAAGGAGACCTTTGAATGCATATATCAGCTGGGAGGACCTCAGAGACCTCACCACCCCCCACCCCCCAACCCCACAAAAGAAAAAACAGCAGACCTTGAAGGAAAACAAATGGACCTCTAAACATGATAGCTTTTATGAGAAGTGATAACCTCTGAAAGTGATAGCTTTTATGAGAAGTGATAACCTTGCATTCTTTGAAGTGTGCAGAAGAGCTGCTCATATTTTTCTCAAAGATTTTGGAAGCAGCAGCCTTGTAGCTTTTATATCAGGTCCAGCAATCTTGTCTCAAGTTGTAAATCTATGTGTATATATATATATATATATAGAGAGAGAGAGGGAGAGACAGATAGAGTCTACAGTCAACTCTTGTATGTGCATTTATTTGTAAAGAGTACATTATTTTCAGTTCTATGTAAATATCATATTTCTTTATATATCTTTCGATTTTCATATGAAGATTTTTTTTTGGTTTATAACAAGGGATACAGACTTATAACTGACTATCATGTTGTTCTTCTTAATATGCACTACCACAGAGAACACCATTTACCACTTTTATTAAATTTTTTTTTCTGATTTAGTTTTGCTGCTGCATGCCTTTTCAGCAGGGATCTTCTTTCACATCTGAACAAAATTTCTCCTTGTTTTAAATGGCATCATACTGGCAGCCTACAGCTGCTGCTGTCTGTTAAGCTATGTGTTCCCATATCCAGCTTGAGACTCATGTACATGTGTTTATTAAAACCAGCTAACATGGAAGCAGCACGGCAGATGATGAGTTGATTTCTCAGGGAAGTGGTGTTTTTACTTGGATATAGCAAAGTGTAGGAGAAGAAAGGGAATTTATAGAACTACTTCAATGATATGAAGAATAATAGAGAGAATAATTAGGAGAACACACCTAGGACTACTTTACTTTGTTGTGCAAAAAAAATTTCTGTTTTCCATCACACACAGAAAAATTGTAACCTGGATATAGTGCTTTCCAGTCTCACTCAGTTGTTAAAAAAAAAAATGTTCCTGACACTTATGTTAGGGAAATGGAACTTGAAATAGAATATCTGCCTACAAAGTCAGGCACCCCAGAGTACATTGGACACATTGCTATTATTTTATTAAAAGCCAAAAAAAAAAAAAAAAGGCATTCAGTTAAAATCATGTATTTGTATATGGAAACACACTTGAGTAAAGTGAGTAAAATGTACAGTAAAAAAAAAAAAAAATTAAAACCAGTGTATCTACATAACAATATCAAATGATACATAATATTGTTGTTGCAGCAGTAAGTACAGTAAGTATCCATTGTCAAATCATTCATTTTAATAACATTTTAGTAACATTTCTGTTTCATTTAAGTGCTGAAAACAAATATTACATATTATATATATAGTACATTTGTCTGAAATATAATGCTCAAGCAGGACAAATAAACTGAAATGAACAAAGTTATATAAGCAGAACAGTTTCTGTTTCATTGATTTGTATCATTTTGTTTTAACCAAATTATATTTTTTATATACACCAAGGGCAAATATAAAATAGTCATGGTTTGATCACTCCCCTGATGATGTCTCCACCTTATCGCTGTGGGGGGAGTTTGTATGCTCCAGCGATACAAAGACCTATACTGAAGATAGCATAACTAACAGAGAAGGGTCACCCATGCTGAGCAGTTCAACAGAGAGGAGACGGACGAAAAGAGACACCCTGATCCTTCAGACTGGGGAGTATTAATGTTGGGCCAGCAGCCTAGATGATGTAGACAGGAAAAGGTAAATGGTAACATTTCCATGCCATTAAATCACATTATGGATGCAGTTTTAGGCCTGTATTTCCAAGACACTCTGCACACAAAAGTGTGATGTGGTCAGCATCATGCCTGACTGCATTTATCTTCCCAAATTTCTCTGATGCTCATTTTGTTTTTTGAGGATGGGTGGACTCCTGGGCCATTTTTAGCATGTACCAGAAAAAAAAAATCCACTGCTGGGCTTGAGCCCGGTACCACCCACATATAGGTATAGAAAAAAAAACCCACTGCTGGGCTTGAGCCCGGTACCACCCACATATAGGTATAGAAAAAAAAATCCACTGCTGGGCTTGAGCCTGGTACCACCCACATATAGGTATAGAAAAAAAAATCCACTGCTGGGCTTGAGCCCGGTACCACCCACATATAGGTATAGAAAAAAAATTGGACTGAATTTAAGTTGATGAAGTGCGGCATTAAAAATTAAATGACAGAGCATGCTGGAGGATTACTGTAGTCAGATTCAGTGAGATGGGAAACGTGGGGAGGAGGGGTCCAGCCAGTGTATCGCTTCAGGATGAATGGTTGGTTGGTCAGTGAGTCAGTTAGTGAGTTAATTAGATGGTCAGTCAGTTAGTTCAGTTAGTTGTCTTGTCTTGTGTCTCCCTGTAACTACAAGCTGGTGTTCTTAGCAGCCAGTGCTGTGAAGGTGTTGAGGTACAGCATCGTATCGGTGTGGGAGCGGGTTATGGCGGCTGCTTTTTTCAGTCCCGGAGTACAGCTAAAAAGCAGGGGGTGTGCAATGATTCTTTAACAGACTCCACCACCATGGGGACTTTGGCAATCCCTGCCCCACTTGCCAGGCTAGGCCTGTTACTGGGGGTACCATGGAGAGGTGGGACATGGTCTTGTTCAGCTATGATCCACTAACCCTGACACTAGCATATCAGCTATGGGTCGCTGATTGCCTCATTGGACAGACATCTTCACCCCCATTCAGATAGTTAATTAGATGGTCGGTCAGTCATTCAGTTAGTTGGTATCCACTAGAAGAAGTAAGTGCTTTTAGAATATTTTGATGTGAATATGCTAGATATTTTGTCATATTTTAGTGTAAGTTCAAGATTTGTTGTAGAAATAAGTTTCCCAGTGTTAATTTCATAGTGTTTTAAGATATGCCATATGGCTGGCTGGGCTATTTATGCTTTTGTGAAATCTCAGGACTATAGTTTATATTTATTTCTATAATAGATATTATCTAGTTATTTTTAAGGCTAGAGGATTCATTATAAGCACGTATAAAAGTCACAGGCACTAGAGTTTTAACTCTTCCTGTGCGATGGGAAAAAAATGTAGACGTCAAGTTGGTGCCAAGGAAAATGTGCGGGTTTTGATATGTATATGGGATATAGTTGTAAAAGTGAATGTAACAAAGTATTTCCACGTTAAAAGTATACGTATTATGCATCAGAATAGCTGTAAATGTAAAAAGTTTTCATAAATGAAGAGTTTTTAGGAAAAAAAGAAGTAATGTGATGATTTTAGCTATTAATTGTGTACTACACATCCATTTTAATTCCGTTGTTAAGGCCGCTTCCGACTGAACTATTAAGGGTCACCGGACATGCACAGATAAAATGTGTACAGTCAAAAGTTACACCGGTTTTTTAATGAAACAACGCGTTCATCAAAACTTGGCCAACTAGAAATCATCCAAATTTTGACGACAGCACGGGAAGAGTTAAAGAACACTACATTTGTGTGTTTCTTAGATTTCTCATGCATTTTCAAATTTTCGTGTTTTGCTTTACATGCAACACACTTGCAAAATTTACGTTAGCCATCATTATCCATTTTGCAAACAACTCATCTTTTAATTATTCTTTTCTAATTTATTTTTCATTTCTTAAATTTTGACATTTTCAGAGAGATGTAATGATGAAATAATACCAGTAAATATGTTCACACACTTAAACACAGTTTCTTATATCTTATCTTATATTCTTCCCATGCCATTAAACGTCACATAGGGCTCGCAAAGTAGTTCAACAAATTTTTCCTGTCTTCGGCGAGTCTTTCAACCTCATCAAAGAATTTTATGCCTGTTAATTTGGCCTCTCTTAACAATGTCCTCTTCAGAGTTTCACGCAGTCTGCCTCTTTTTCTCTGGCATGTTGTGTTCCACTTGTTAGCTTGTTTTGGGATTCTCTGATCGTTTCTTCTCATCAAGTGACCAACGTATGTCCATCTCCTTTTCCTGATTACCCATGAGATTGATTGTTGTTCAGTCATCTGTCTTATCTCTGCATTGTTCTTGAATTTGTTCCACTTGATGCTGAGTATTTTCCTTATGCATTTGTTTTCAAAAAAGTCTAATATTTTTTCTATGTCTTTAGTTGTTTTCCAGCTTTCATATGCATAAATGAGGGTGGATATTACATTTGAACTGAATAGTTTTAACTTGGTTATTTGTGCTTATAACTTTTGAATTCCATATGTTCTCAAGCTTCTTGAAGATTGATGCTGCTTTTGCAAACACAGTTTGCACTGAGAGAAATTAAACTGTTGAACAAAGTTTCCAGAATATTGGGTGATCCTAATTAGAATAATTTTGTGGCTCTACTTCACTAGATTCATTCTCCAAAATACTAACTAGACAATGGAAAGTTAAGACTAAGGCTGGCCTTCATATAACAGAATGGGCCCAACTAAAACTGAATGTCCCCAAAAAGTCTGGTGATAATTATACAACAAAACAAAGGTGGCCTCACTAGCAGAGATGACATTCCTCCCATAACCCTCTGACCCTTAATATAAGTTGTGCCCCTTCCTTTTCCTTAATTATATAATATCTCTCACTGGGCTGATATTATGACTGCATTCCAGAGCTAGGCAATTCTCAGGAGACTCCATTTAGTGACCTAGTTTTTACCTGTTGTCTTATTTAAGACAGCTAACTTCCTGTATTACAAACAGTTGTTGCCAATCTGCAAAACTTTAAACACTGGAACATAGATTTCATATAAAGGGCTGATTTCAGAATTTCATTCATTCATTTGCATGTCCCTAGCGGAACTTTGCCCCCCCCCCCCCCCCCCAACAGCACTCCTGTAGGTCTCTCGGTTGTGAGAAAGATGCTCTGCTGCTGATGCATCCATTTGCAGATCATCAACGATGTTTTGCAGCCATCTTCACCTTGGTCTTCCTCTCCTTCTTTTTCCCATTATGTACCCTTCCAAGACAGTTTTATCTGGATTATCGTGACGTTTAATGTGTCCAAAATATTTAAGTTTTCTCTGTTAAGTTTCCTCTTTACTAGCCAGCCTTCTTCATATATAAAATAAGATGTTTAAGGGCATGCATCTTTCTCATGACAACATATGCCTGTGAGACCTGGACACTTAACAAAACAGCTGAGAAACACATAAATGCCTTTGAATGTAAATGCTACAGAAGTGTTCTTCACATACCATGGACACAAAAAAGAACAAATATAGCCACACTTCTTATCTTATATCTTATATCCTTCCCGTGCCGTTAGACGTCACACAGGGCTCGCAAAGTAGTTCGCCAATTTTTCCTGTCTTCGGCGAGTCTTTCAACCTCAACAAAGGATTTTATGCCTGTTAACTTGGCCTCTCTTAATAATGTCCTCTTCAGAGTTTCACGCGGTCTGCCCCTTTTTCTTCGGCCTGTTGTGTTCCACTTGATAGCTTGTTTTGGGATTCTCTGATCATTTCTTCTCATCAAGTGACCAACATATGTCCATCTCCTTTTCCTGATCACCCATGAGACTGGTTGTCCGATGAATGAGCTCTTAGGAGTTGGCATCCCTGATGCTCGGTTGGTTTCTCTGCGAGTTTCCATAACGATATCTTTTTTTTTCCCATCTGGAGTTGCCTCTAGATAGGTCCCAGGATAAGGTTGTTAGCCTTATGCCCAACTCCCGGTACATGATATGTAACAGATCAAGCGGAATTCCGCTGATTTCTGCATGCCGGCGAGAGCGTTTTAAAAACGACCGCCATCTTGCACGTCACGCCGGAAAAGAATAAAATTCATACAAGCGTTCTGCTCCCAAGATTAAGAATATAAACTGAAGAATGTACACAGTACTGCAGGTACTTTTCCTATTCCTCCCATTCTTGTATCTGGTCAGATCTTGTTTGCCTGCAGTCACAGCCTACACATAGTCATTTTCGACTGAAAGGGGTGGTAATCGCTTTAAAGATTGATATGTAAGGGAGAATATTCATGTAAACATTCCTGCTATTAATTTATGCGCCGTATCAGCAAACGAATCAAATAATCTGAACAATATATGTAATATTTAAATGTAAAAATATATATAAAAAATAAAAAGCATTATCTTTCTAAATGTTGTGGATTTGGTATTATTTGAAAGTTTATTCAAATAAAATATACTTTAAACGTTTTGCATACTAAGTTTAATGGCAGATCGACTCCCTGGCGGGGTATTGTTGTTGTTGTTCTATTAGGGTTTAACCCCTACTTGGAACTGCGAGTTATGTATTTTTTTGAAGAGGCATAAATAGGTGCCTTAAAAGTTGTAATACAAGTTTATCCAGTTTTGAGTGGCATGCATGTTTATGGTTAAAAAAAAAAAAAATTAGAATGGAACTCAGAAAAGTGGGTCTTCTTCTTCTTCGTTCGCACAGAAAAGTGGGTAATTTTATTATTACTAACAATTATGTTTAGGTTTAGAAAATTACGTCGGTTAGATAATCGCCATTAGATTTGATACATTCAGCCAGGTGTCTGGAAAATTCCTGCATAACACCATTTCATCATAATCAGGTGCCGTGCCGACTGGCGTTGGCTATTATGCTTCTCCAGAGTACACGATCCTTCATGCAGGCCATCAGTTCAGTTGGTGATCTCTTCTCACACCATCCCGTCAGACTGTCCAGTATCATTTCTCTTGATCTTCTTCCTTCTATTTTTCCTGTTATAATATTTTCAATGCCCCCTCTTCTCATTGCATGTCCTATGAAAGTACATTGTCTCTCTCTTATCTTTTTCACAAGGTTTTTGTCTCTCCAGCTCTTCTCATACATTCTTCATTAGTTATTTTTGCTGTCCAGGGAATTCGCAACATTCTTCTAATAAACCATATTTCTGCTGCTTCCAATGATTTTTGTGCAGACTTGCCTATTGTCCATGATTCACTTCCATATAACAAGATAGGTTCAATATAGCATTTTAGGACTCGTTTTCTAACATTCATTGATAAGGATGTGTTAGCTAATATGTTTCTCATTCTCTGAAATGCAGTCTTTGCTTGGCCTATTCTGTTCCTAATTTCTGTTCTGCATTTCCTATATGATATGTGTGATATGATATGATAACACCATTTAACATGTTCAAATGGATATTTTGTATGCAGTGTCAGATTCGATCCCTTAGGTCTGCAAGTAACTGTGGTCGGCTACCATACAAAGGTGTTCTTGAGATACCCCCACAAAAAGAAATCTGCGGCCGATAAATCCGGTGACCTTTGCGGCCGATGAATGTCCCCAAAACTGGAAATAAGACGATGGGGAAATGCTTGTCGCATGGCCATGGACTGACGGGCTGTGCGGGCAGTTGCTTCATCTTGTTGAAACCATATTAGTCTCTTATTTCCACTGGCCAACTCCGGAATGAAGTATTCAGTTAGCATCTGAACATAGAGATTGCAGTAAGAGTATGCCCATCTTCGTCTTTAAAAAAAAAAGGGCCAATGACGCAATGATGCAACGCCACACCATACTATTACTCGTTCACTATGGAGCGGTTTCTCATGCAGTAATTGTGGATTTTCATCTGACCAGTATCTGAAACTCTGCTTGTTCACACTTCCTGATAACTCAAAATCTGCTTCATCAGACATTATGAGGTTATAGAGCAAATTTGGATTTTCTTCAATGCGTGCTAGAACATCGGTAGCAAAGTCAAGTCTGTTAATTTTCTTCAAATCATTCAGTTGCTGCACAACTTGCAACTTGTAAGGGTGGAAGTGCAGATGATTATGAACGATGCGATGTGGCGAGCGATCCAACATTTAAAAAAAAAAGTGCCTACCAACTGAGGGCTACGAACCAATGCGTTGCGGACTTTTTAAATTCGTTCAGGTGTCTGTTGAGTTCTTGGACGACCAGTAGACTTGTTATTAAGGCAATTAGCGGTTTCCTTAAAAAAAATTTTTTTAACCCACCTCAAAATTGTTCTCCGATCTGGAACATTATCACGGGGACGCAACTCAAAATGGCGACGAAACTTTCGTTGTACAGTAATAGACTATTTCCCCACTTTTAAAACAAGTTGCGCGATGTTGTGGTTGCCAAGAAGCCATTGTTAAAAATAACCGTCTCTGACGTCATGGTTTTTTTTTTTCACGCGTATTCACTACGTCAGTTAAATCCAACTATGCTTTGTGACGGACCCTGTATAAGTGAAACTTAATGTATTTTAATTAAAAGTAATACTACTACATAAAGTCACACTAACTGTGAATATCATCAGCAGCACCATTTGAGAAACCTGGCTGATAAAATGACGCAGAAGCTGCATCTCTTGCATATTTTGTATGCAGTGTCAGATTCGATCCCTTAGGTCTGCAAGTAACTGTGGTCGGCTACCATACACAGATGTTCTTGAGGTACCCCCACAAAAAGAAGTATGCGGCCGATAAATCCGGTGACCTTTGCGGCCGATGAATGTCCCCAAAACTGGAAATAAGACGATGGGGAAATGCTTGTCGCATGGCCATGGACTGACGGGCTGTGCGGGCAGTTGCTTCATCTTGTTGAAACCATATTAGTCTCTTATTTCCACTGGCCAACTCCGGAATGAAGTATTCAGTTAGCATCTGAACATAGAGATTGCAGTAAGAGTATGCCCATCTTCGTCTTTTTTAAAAAAAATGGGCCAATGACAGCCCATCCATTAACTTCTCTCTCTGTCTTCCTCTGTCTCTTCTTCCTTCAATTTATCCGGTTACCACAGTATGTTTCAATTTTCCTCTTCTCAGGAAATGTGTTATAAATCTCGCTTGTCTGCCTCTGATCATTGCTATAATTTGCTTTCTAACTCCAGCCTCTCTTAAGACTTCTTTGGTGATTTTCTTAGCTGTCCATAGTACCTTCAACATCCTTCTTATAAACCATATCTCCACGCCCTCTACTCTCTTATTCATAGACCATGCTTCACACACATAAAACAACCTTGGCTCGATGTAACATTTAAGTACTCGGAATCTTGTTTCCAGTGATATGGATCTGCTGCACAGGATGTGTCTCACTGTCTGGAATGCTGACTTGGCCTGAGCACGTCTACTTTTTATTTCGTTGTGACATTTCCCATCAGTTGTTATAATCGTTCCTATGTACTTGAATCTATCAACTTGTTTCAGATTTGTGCCATCGATGGTAATGCTACATTTTCTTTGAGATGACCATTACTTCAGTCTTCTTTTTGTTCACGCTGAGACTTTTATTTTTACTTTCACGAACCACGATGTCCAGGAGAGCCTGATAAGATTCATGATGCCTAAAAATGCATTTGAATATGGTAGTAGTGGAACTGAGAATAACACGTGCACACAATTCTTAACATGAATTAGTTAACGCGATGTTATGGTGACCGAGTGTACATAATCACAGTCACAATGTGGGGGTCAAGTTCCGCGGGGTTGGCAATGTGGGGTCAAGGAAGGAGTAAACGTCACACCCCGAATTCGGTTAGGACCATAGCCCCATTGTCCGCCATGGCTCGACTCAGGAGCATCTCTCTCTCTGAACCTTAAGTGCCCAGGGCACAAGGGGCTTCCGCAAGGGTTTTCCACAAATGCCTGTCCTTCGCCTTTTTTTTCTGCTCTTGCCCAGGTGAGCCCTCTATTGCTCAACATCCTTTCTGTTGTTCTTCTCCATGTCTCTTTTGGTCTACCCTTACTTCTGTTCCCCTGTGGTGTCCATCTTAGTGCTATTTTTGGTAGTGAGTTGTCAGTCATTCGGAGCACATGTCCCAACCATCGCCAGCGTCTTTCCTCAACAACTGTTGTCAGTGGCTTCATCTGCATTTCTGCCAATAAGATGTTATTTCTTATGGTGTTTGGCCAAAATATCTTTCTAATTCTTCGTAACCATTTAGTCTGGAAAGAATTCAACTTGTTTTCTATGGTTTTGGTGATTTTCCAGCATTCACTTCCATAGAGTAGTACACTTAGAACATTACTCTTAAATATCCTGATTTTCATATTTATGCTTAGTTTTTTTTTTATTTCCACATAGTCTGCAGCACTGCAAAAGCCTGGTTTGCTCTAGTAAGTCTGCTGTTGATGTCCTCTGTGCTGTCTCCATTTTCTACTACTCTACTGCCAAGGTATGCAAATTCGTTGACTTCCTCCACTAACTTGCTATCTACTCTGAGTACACTTCTGTTGTTCACATTTTGCTTCATTAACTTTGTCTTTCCTACATTGATCTTTAGTCCTATGTTGTTTGCATTCTGAGTTAGCTTGTTTATTTTATCTTGCATATCTTTGTGACTGCTTGATAATAGACAAATGTCGTCCGCAAAGTCAAGGTCCTCCAGCACTGTGTCAAAGGTCCATTGTAATCCTCTGCGTTTGTCAGGAGCATGGATTAGGGAAAAGTGTTTAAAAAATTCGCTTGAAATACTCCCCCCCCCCCCCACAAATCCAATGTTATTGGCATGGGGTCATGGACATTCGCAGTGTCAATGTGACCGAGTGCCAATAATGTCAGACTCACAGAATAGCTGAGCTTATCCGTAGTACAGTGTATGACTTACATTGAGACCGCATGTCCCGCGACCCTTGAACCTATGGCAATAACATTGCGGGCAGAACAGTTCGCATAAGACATGTGTAGTGGCTATACTACAAGTAAGTAGCCCCCCCTACCCCCCCCCCCCCCCCGGGGCGTACTTATTCGTAGTTTATTACTGATAAGCACTCCCTATTTGAATGAAATGAATGTGCTATTTTGTAAATAATGTTCTGCAACCAATGAAGAACATCTCGTCGATATGTAAAATAATGAAATATTTATGTGCATACGAAAACACAGTCACTAAATTAGAGTATCAATTAACCAGATTCAAAATAGCTGACTGGACTAACAAAAAAAAGGCCCAGAGGTGCGTAGTTTATTACTGATAAACACTCCCCCACATAAATGCCTTTGAATGTAAATGCTACAGAAGAGTTCTTCAAATATCATGGACACAAAATTGCAAGAACTTAATATTGGAAAAAAAAAAAAAAAGTAAGAGAGCACAGTTTTGTAGGATTAGACTGTGTTCTCTTACTTTACCGTACGAAAGCCTCGCAGTTTCCTGTTTATTAAAAATTGTTCCTTAGTGTTGGTTATAGTCACCATTCTATGGCAGTAGGCAGATGATATCAATGTAGGGACAATGGCTACGATCAATGACTAGTACAGTCACTGCCCGGAAGGAAAGCAACGGTAAACTATCTTCTGGAAATATACCAAGAAACTCAAACAACAGAGGAAGACCAAAACGAAGATGGCTGCAAGACATCGTTGACGATCTGCAAATGGACGCAGCTGCAGCAGCCCATCTTGCTCACGACCGAGAGGCCTACATGAGTGCTGTTTGGGAGGCAAAGTTCCGCAAGGGACATGCAAATGAATGAATGAGTGTTGAAGAGGGCTGGCTAGTAAAGAGGAGTAAACAGAGAAGATTAAACAGCATGAAAATCTAGAGAATAGTGTCTTGGAAGGGTAAATAATGGAGAAAAGAAAGAGAGGAAGACCACGGCGAAGACGGTTGCAAGACATCGTTGATGATCCGCAAATGGATGTATCGGCAGCAGGGATGCTTACAACCAAGAGGCCTACGCGAGTGCTGTCAGGGAAGAAAATTTCCGTAAAGGATATGCGAAATGAATGAGTTGCTGAAAGCAGAATCCTTGATTAGTAAATGAGTTACGTTAACTGTTAAAATTTTGGGGCTTCCTTTGGTGAAAGCACTCACTCCTCGATGGCCAATCATGTTTTATTTATGAGAACTCCCTCTTCGGAGGGATCTAAAAAAAGTCTGCAAATGGATAAAATTTCTCATCGATACTTATTTATATGTCGCATTTTTTATTATACTACTTTATATTTAGTATCGCTTACACTTGTCTATTCAAAATAGTTTTCGAGTATAGAAGAACATCGGTATTAATTTGCTAAAAACCTAGATTCTAAACAAAATTATAGAATCAGTAGGCTACTGAAATTATTATGCTTTTAGAGTATTTAAAACTTCTGTGTATTTTTATAAATATTTTATTAAAAATTAAATTAGTAGAAATCTGGAAGTTAGTTCCCCTAGCATAAAAACCGCGGTTATCTTCCCCACATTTTTTCCGAAAGCGAGATATAAGAGACGTGCTGCTTATGTGGTCAAAAGTGTTGATTGACGTACCGTTTTATAATTAATGTAAACATTGAGCTACTTTACTAATTTCAAAGAGTTGTAGCATGGTAGTAATCGAACGTAATAATTGCTCATCACAATATAATGTTGTAGATTGTGAATTATATATTTCTGTATAGTTCCATATTATAGAATAGTTCTTTAGTACTGAATATTACAGATGCTCTTTGATTAACACATCACATGTTTCACAAAACATTACCACTTCTTAAATCAAGTCCGATGAAATGTTCTCTACAGAATTAATTTAATTCTGACAAATACGATCAAGATGTATTGTTGACAACATCACTTGGATTGCATCACTTAAAAGTAATAAAGCTGCTCCTACTTTTTTCCTGGTTTGTACATTCAGGTATCATAGCTTTACTACAGTGCTTCGTGTATAGTTGTATACTTATACACTAGTTATTGTGTGTTATTTAGATATTCAGGGACTCTGCTATATCATCGGTCCATCGTTTACTTGGGCGGCCCCTTCCTCTGCCTTTTCATCATCATCATCATCATGTGCCGTGCCGACTGGCGTTGGCTATTATGCTTCTCCAGAGTACACGATCCTTCATGCAGGCCATCAGCTCAGTTGGTGATCTCCTCTCACACCATCCCGTCAGACTGTCCAGTATCATTTCTCTTGGTCTTCCTCTTGATCTTCTTCCTTCTATTTTTCCTGTTGTTACAATATTTTCAATGCCCCCTCTTCTCATTGCATGTCCTATGAAAGTACATTGTCTCTCTCTCTTATCTTTTTGACAAGGTTTTTTGTCTCTCCAGCTCTTCTCCTACATTCTTCATTAGTTATTTTTGCTGTCCAGGGGATTCGCAACATTCTTCTAATAAACCACATTTCTGCTGCTTCCAATGATTTTTGTGCACACCTGCCTATTGTCCATGATTCACTTCCATATAACAAGATAGGTTCAATATAGCATTTTAGGACTCGTTTTCTAACATTCATTGATAAGGATGTGTTGGTTAATATGTTTCTCATTCTCTGAAATGCAGTCTTTGCTTGGCCTATTCTGTTCCTAATTTCTGTTCTGTATTTCCCATCTGAAGTTATTACTGCTCCAAGGTATTTTAATTTCTGCACCTGCTTTAGAATAGTTCCGTTTAATTTAATACTGCATGCTGGTGGATTTATCGACCTATGCCTTTTGCGGTCTGTAAAACATTGCTCTCTGTGGTACACGTTCTGTTGGTAGTCGTGATACATAACCAAACCATTTTATTTGCTGTTTTTTTTTTTTCAAATATAGTTCAGAACGGGTTCAACTCCTACTTTATTTCTAATGACATCATTTCATTCTTGATATTCCATGAATTCTTCCAAAGAATCTAACTTCAGTTGTTGTAATTTTACTTTTGTCTTTTGCTGTCAGCGTCCATGCCTGGCATTGGTAGCACAACGTTGGCATGAAGATTATCTTATAGACAGTTCTTTTGGTTTTCAGTGAGACATGCTTGTTGTTTAGTATGAGAGCCATTTGCCCGATAAGTTAGTTCGCTTTGTTACATCTCTTTTCGATGTATATAAAGTTTGTATTACCATAGTTTGGTATAATGTTTGTGTTATGGAACTTTCAGATGCCAGACCCATCTTTGTTCCAGTAAACCTTGTTCTAGAAAAGGTTCAACTACAGATTCCCTATAGATTGCAAAATATATCCCCAAACTCTGTTCACCAGACGGTTGAATTCATCATCGTTGTCACTTGTCCTAGCTTTAAAAAATGTTAACAAACTGGTTTTACTTTACATATTGACAGCTAAAATCTTGATTCATAGATCTGATCTCATACCCTTGTCACTTAAATCCCATATCCCTATCATTTGGATCCCATAATTTAAGGATATGTACAGTTAAAACTACCCATTCTATATGATGAAATATAAAGTGATAGAGCACAGTTTTGTATGGTTAACTCTTGACAATTATAGACAAAGTGCTTTAGACGTGGAAGAAAAAAGAAATGATAAGAAAATCGTCTAGGACTTGAACCTTGCACTCTGGTAGGACAAGCAGTCAACTAGCCATGAGAACGCTGTGCACTTATCAACTTGGCCATCTCACATCATCATCATCACCTTTCACTCCCTTGGGAGCATCGTCATCATCGTCTTTCACTCCAGTGAGAGCATAGGCCATGGATAAAGGCTCTCCAGTCATCCATTTTCTTGGAATCATTCTCTGCTTCTTTCCAAGTGTATCTCTTGTCTCTGAGCACTGTCATAATTTCCATTCTCCAAGTAAGTCTAGGTCTTCCTCGTTTTCTATATCCCTGAGGATTCCACATCAGTGTCTGCCTTTTTATGCTGGTGTCAGCTTTCCTAAGTGTGTAGCTAATCCACCTCCATTTTCTAGACATGATTTGTAGATTCATAGGCCCTTGTCCTGCTCTTCCCCAGACCTCTTCATTCCTGATTTTGTCCTGCTATCTAATGTTTAAAATCCTCCTCAACCAGTGGCTCATGAATGTTTTTATTCTCTGTTGTATTGCCTTGGTCATCTCTTATGTCTCTGAACCATATAGCAAGATAGCCTTTATGTTTACATAGAGCCTAGATTTGTTTCCTGTTTTGATGTTTATTGATGCTCACATTTTGTTAAATTGGTTAAATTCCATCCTGGCCTTGGTTATTCTAGATTTAACATCCTTTTCCATTCCCTGGATTTATCAACTATGCTGCCTAAATATGTGAAATACTCTGCTTCTTCAACTGATACTCCTTCAGTTACCATAGGGTTGTTACTTGTGCTGTTACTTTTCATTATCTTTGTTTTTTTGTCTGTTAATATGTAGTCCCAGTTTATCTGAATTCTTGCCTAGGATCTGAAGTTTCTCTTGCATTTATGTGTGGTTGTGTGCCAGAAGTACTGCATCATTTACAAAGACAAGGTAAGAGTTCTTCCATGTAAAAGTTGTTCATTCATACAAGGTCATTATAGGCTATACTCTCTTGGCTATGATTGCATAGAGTTCCAGTAGTTTCCATAGTGTTCTCCAATTTAAACTGTCAAATGCATTCTCATAATCAATGAATGTAACAAACAGTGAAGAATTCCACTCCATTGATTGTTCTACTATGGTTCACACTGTGACAATGTGGTAGGTCTTCCTTGATTAAGACCTGCCTGATCTTTTCATAGTTTGCTATCTACTGATGTTTTCTTCTTCTTTTTCTTTGTACACATTTTCTGTCTATATCTGCAGTTCTGGCTCTTGGATACATTTCACTGTTTCTTAGTAACTGATGTATGGAAGCATAGAGCATATCTTCTTTGGTGTTTCACTGAGCCAGTAATTGTTTCTCAACGTCTCTTACTTGTGTGCAGTTTTGGAGGATATGTTAAACAGTTTGGGGCACTTGGGCACATGTACAAAGAGTAGTAGTGCAAAATTTAGACTTTGTAAACATATGACTTCTGAGTCAGCTGTGTCCTGTTCAGTGATGGAAAATGGTGACTTATTCCTTTCTGTTTAGCATGTGATAGTCATCATGTAGTCACCAAGTTTGTGGTTTCCGTATGTTTTTATTATGCTTTTCTTCTGATTATAGGTTACTGGTGTGTCTGGTTGCTCCATTTCAGTGGCCTCTTTGGCCATATGATCAGTTTCTCATTGCCTAGTATCCCATAGTGGGATGGAATCCATTGCAAGGTGACTCTGTGTTGTGAGCCAATTTTTGATGAGGCATCTTTAAGATCTGGTAGTTTGTTGCATTGAAGAGCTTCCAGTACTGATCTTGCATCTGTGAGAATTACTATGGGGTATTTATCGATTCTAAATTCATGAAGCTGTCTATTATAGTTTGTTATGCACCAACATAAGCAGCTGAAGAGAAATTAAAAGAAGATCTTTACAATAGCCTCCAAGCCACAGTAGAAACAATACCCAAGCATGATATGCTACTCATCTTGAGTGACTTAAATGCAAAAGTAGGTGAGAGAAATGAAGACAGAACAAGAATCATGGGAAGAAAAGGAATCAGAGAAATAAATGAAAATGGGGAAAGACTACAGGAAACAGCAAAAGAGGTGCTGGGATATCAGAAATGGAGAAAAAAGGAATTGATAACCAAGATTACATGAGGAAAGATAGAGCAAAGAAAGGAAAGCAAGTACTGATCACAAAATCATAAAGCCTAAAAGAACAAGTTTTAAGTAATTATACACAAAAAGACAAGGAAGTGAAGGAATCATGCCGTCAAGATAAATATCAATACTATGACAACTTAGCAGAAGCAGCAGAGAAAGCAGCATATACAAATGACATGAAAACCATATATAAAATCACAAAGCAGATGACAGGGAATTTCAACACAAGATGTGAGAGCACAGTCTTGTAAAGTTACCTCTTGATAAATTGTAGACAAAGTGCTTTAGACATGGGATAAAAAAGAAATGATAGGAAGCAACATAGAAAAGAATGAAGAGCAACTGATCAATGGAGAAAGGGAACAAATTGAAAGATGGAGGGAATACTTTAACACCCTACTAAACAGAACACAAGCAGCACAAACATAGACATACCTGAAGCAAAAATGAAAATAAGCATCAATACAGGACCAATAACAATAAGTGAAGTAAAGGAGGCAATAAAGAACTAAAATCAGACAGGGTGCCAGGTGAAGATGAAGTGACTGCTGAGATGTTGAAAGCAGAAGAAACAGAAACACCAAAACAACTCTGCCAATATACTACAACAAATCTGGGATCTAGAAAAAGCCTCAGAGAAGTGGAAAACTGGCCTTATAGTAAAACTACCAAAAAAAGGTGACCTCAGAGATTGCGGAAACTGGAGAGGCATTACCCTACTGCCACTCACCAGTAAAGTATTTTGCAGAATAATCATCAACAGAATTGTACCAGCACTTGAGGGAAAACTTCAGAAAGAGCAGGCAGGAAAGGAAGATCATGCATATACAACATATTTGTACTTAGATAAATATTAGAGCAGGCAAATGAGTGGCATAGCACAACATATGCAATGTTTATAGATTTTGTGAAAGCCTTTGACAGTGTCAACAGAGATGCACTGTGGAAAATTCTTTCTAAGATAGCATGGCTTCCCTCATAAGATAGTGAATGTAAGCAAAGCCCTAATCAAGGGTTTTCAGTGCAAAGTGATCTGTGGAGAACATACCTCCAGCAGCTTTAGGGTACAAACAGGAGTGAAGCAGGGATGTGTACTATCGCCAACATTATTTATCTTAGTAGTAGACTGGTTAATGAAAAAAGGCAACATCAGACAAATGCGGAAGATTACAATGGACCCTTGACACAGTGCTGGAGGACTGCGGCAACAATTGCCCTAACTTCTGCAACATAGTTGCAACTATCTTTAAGCACAATCTTACTGAAGATCTTGCTGATGTGAGATGTATCTGCATTTGGGCATCTCACATCTCCTTGGAAAAACCTCACTGCTTCTTATTTCAATAATAGATGATGATAATATGCCATATTTGAAAAAGAAAGAAGAATTTATGTTCCAAAAATATCTTATCAGTTTGGTGTTTAAACCTGTTTGTATACAAAAACATTACAAAGCTTTATCCACACTGCGAAATATTTTCATATCCACCACATGTGTGTTGTTATTTATTTATTTATTTATTCTTTCATTTACTAAACTAAAAGATGATTGCAGCTTTATCTAGTAAACAATAAAAAGAAATTAACATTTAATCACATGTAAGTATAAAAAGAAACTAACATTTAATCACATGTAAGTTTTAGAGAAAACAGTTAAAATAAAAAAGTAAAGGAAATGATAATACCATTTTCATTCATTTTTGCAAAATAAATCTAATCTGTGGATGTCTGTATAGTAACTTAAATGAATGACCAAAAAGGCTATGTCAGTGAGATACAGTGATTAGAAAGTTTAGAGTTTCATCTTGTTCTATTTCATTGAACACTTTCAGACGTCACCTTGGATATCTCAGAAGCATGCTGCTGTTTGTCTTCAGATTGTTAAGATCACCATACCATGGAAGTTCATAGTTTCACTAGGATCACTTCCTAAATAACTGAATACAAAACTATAAGTAATAATGTTTAGTTTGTCTAAATGTATAAAAACAGTTTCTTATGAGCCTAAAACACCGAATCCCCAGTATGCCTTAATGGCAAGGAAACGGGAATTTTACCTTATCTTTAACTTACCTGTTTATACAAATCTCTGGCCACTTCTGCTGCTGACTCTTTAGTGTTCAGTATCCATACACCGCAGTCTGCATTATTTAGTAAATCTCTTCATCTGTTTCAGAAAAAAATTTCTGCTGTAAATTTCTTCACTTTCAAACAGATAAATATCACATTATTGTTCACAAAATATCACAAATTGTTCAACTTCAATTTGTTCATTTCAGATACAATGTAAGTTATCTTTTTATTTAAAATAAACTTGTGCTCAGACACCCAGGATAATTGATATCTTAGTATAAATATATTGTTTTCTTCACAACCCAGTGCTAGTTTTTGCACACATTAGGATGTTCTCAGAAGAAGAAACTACACTTGACTATAGTAACACAGACTTTGAAAAGCTCCCAACTTTTGTTTCAACATAGTATCTTGACATTTTCTGCTAAATTCTGATCACCAGAATGTGAAGTTCTTTCTATTCAGGTACTAACAGAACACTATTTCTTCATGTTTCGTGTTTATATTGAAAGTCAGGGGAAAAAAAACAACATTTTTTTCAGTTCCTGAATAAATAAACACTGATTATGTTAAAGTATAACTGAAATATAATCAGAGTATCATGTGAGTGCTTAAAAATTTTTTTTTTCTTTATTAAGAAAACTGAAGTTGATTTGATGTCACAGCTTGATGACTGTGACTGATAAGACTGTAGGAATCAAAGCTTCTGCTGCTGTTGGAAAATTGTATTCTGTACAACCATTAGAAGGAGAGAACCATAGTGTGAAAACATCAGATTTACTTCGCTGAGTAGCCTGTTTATTATGTTTTGTTTGTTTATGTATATTGAACACTTTTACACATATTTTTAAAGGATCTTCTTCTTATTCATCATCATTATCATCATTATCATCATCATCATCATTGACACTTTCATATGTCAGCTTGGATACCTCTGAAGAATGCAACCATTTGCCCCAGGCTGTTAAGCCGTGACAGCTTGTCATGGACTGGTACAGGTGACGCCGTCTCGGTTCTTCAAATCGGTCCTACAACAGCTGTTGGACAATCATTTTGTTGGTACTACAGATGCAGTCATCTGGTGTGCCTCTATTGAGCCTGTTAAACATGTCCCAGGTACCTGATGTTAAGAGATTACTCGATACCTGACCATTGACACAACAGCTATGACATTTAAATTAAAAATTAAAAAAAAAACACCCAGGGAAAAAACGTGCTGACATAAGTGGAATTTTTTTTTTAATAAATCTTTATTTCTAACAAAATTTTAAGACAGAGAAAGACTTTTGCTTTTAGCAAAGTGGGAACAGTTCCTAAGTCGCTGGTTTAGAGTTTTGACTTTCGTGACAACGACAGAAATTTAGGATTATTTTTTTTCCATGAATTCAATTTACAGGAAAAAAAAAATTTCCTACAAAAACAATCT
Organism: Achatina immaculata; assembly: GCA_009760885.1. NCBI lineage: Eukaryota > Metazoa > Mollusca > Gastropoda > Stylommatophora > Achatinidae > Lissachatina > Lissachatina immaculata. The sequence continues at coordinate 58,975,530 of CM019718.1, read as the reverse complement.
AAAATATAGAATAGAAGATGTATGGAAGGTTGCATGGAAGATACCAAACAAACTGAATAGACTGAACAAACGTAGCAGACTGAACAAACTGATTAGACTGAAAAAAGTGAACAGACAGAACAGACTTAACAAACTGTATAGACCGAAGAACTTTTTTTTTAATGACACAATTTATTGGTCTTTTTTATTATTAAGAAACGTTACACCTTTAACTTTTAGAAAAACTACCAATTTCCACCAACTCTGTTATCGCTTACTTGTGATAATCCATCCGTCCGCCCATCCATCCATCGCGGAATGTAAGTGTTCTCTGTCGCATCATTGTTACCTATTTTGTATCACTCACAACAAGATCCCATACCCTAAGCTTACATAGTGCCATGCCCATGGACGTAGGCGCTCATCTCTCTCTCTCTAACTCGCTCGATCTTCCGTGTCACGAAACAAATCAGCTGTTCTTTGTGCCAAACCATACAGTCGGGTCATCTAGGTATATCTTCCCCGCCCTTTCAGTCTTTTGCCATTTATCTTTCCAACTTTTCGAGACTATCGCGTCTGCTGACATAAGTCCTAAACATTTTGATTTTTTTTCCCTTCTATACCGCTACATTACATATCTAAGGAATAGTTGTATTCGGCTCTTACTCGAACATATATGGCGATTAATTAAGTGGAAAGAAAGAAGACTTGACTTATGTACAATAGAGAGGGAATAAACGAAAAAGAAAAAAAAACTAAGAATTGAGAAAAATAACAATCAGTTTTTATGAAACATAATCAATCACAGTGTTTTTTTTTTCAAAGGTCACAAGACATGCGCAGTCGCAATATGCGGGTCAGGGGCCGCGGGACTTGCGCAGTTTCAATGTGACCGAGTGCCGATAATGCCAGCCTTTGTTAATGCTTAAGTAAACTGATTACTTTAATTATAATTATTATATTATTACCACAGGCGCCCTGGTTGGCAGAGTGGTTAGGCGCCCGGTTTACCGGGTTCAGTTCCAGCAGTAGTATTTTTTTTTCAAATAAAGTTTATGTACGTTCAACAAGCAACAATTACACATTCGGTTGAAGTGATTTGAATTGGAGATGACTGCCTGTGAGATGAACTAATGAAATGGTGGGCTTTTACAAATCACGAGATGATAGCGATTCTTCTGATAAGAGTGATAAAGTTATACCCAAGTTGAACATTTTTGACAAACAAAACAAATATCAAGGCATTTAACATTTATGAGATAACTTTAAATAGTACACACGCAGCAGGTTTTGAGAACATTTCATTTTTCATGTGTTAGGGGCAGAGGATAAAAGTAATCAATGTGTCAATGTCATGTTCATGTCTGTGTCCGAGTTCTACAAAGTTTATCTTCAAAAGTGGCTTTTATGTTACCTTGATCGTTCTTGAGAGTGGGATGTTTTCCGGTGCACACCAAAAAGACCCCGGGGTTCACCCAGAGTCTAAAATTGGATAACAGAGAAATCTGGGAAGGTAAAGCGGCCAGGCGTGATACTACTGACCACATCACACTTTCACGTGCCGAAGGTCATGGAAATTACAGGCCTAACATCGTATCCCCAAAATGCCTCAATGGCACGCAAACGGAAACTTTACTTTTTACTTTAATAATCTTAGGAGTAAGTAGTTAAAAAAAAAAATTATACCTTGCGGTACGGGAATAGTCTGCCCTTAGTTAGATCTGTTCTTGTCTTTTGTCACAAGAAATCACAAACTGAGTTTTCTTTTTCCTTTTCTGTTTTTTTTTTTTTTTTAATTTAAAAACAAAGGATGAAATGCATTGCCCCACTTTTCACTATCTATAAAAAGATTATCATGAATTGATTGTGATGACCAGTTATTACATTCGATTACTACTATGCCACAACTCTTTGAAACTAGTAAAGTAGCTCAATATTTAAATTAATACGGTACGTCAATCAACACTTTTGACCACATAACCAGCACGTCGCTTATACCTCTCTATGCGATTTAAATTTCGGAAAGAATGTGGGGAAGATAACCGCGGTTTTTTTCTAAGGGAACTAACTTCTTATTTTCTACAAATGCAAATTTCAATAAGATTTTTGTTAAAATGCATAGAATGATTCAGGATTTTAAAATATATAACAATTTTAGTAGCCTACTCATTCCAAAAATTAGTTTCAAGTCTTGTTTTACACCAAATGAATACTGATATTCTTTAAAACTCGAAAACTATTTTGAATAGACAATTATAAGTAACATTAAATATATAGTAATACAATAATAAACGCGACATATAAATAGGTATCGATGAGAAATTTTATCCATTTCTATTTTTTAGATCCCTCCGAAGAGGGAATTATCAAAAATTTAAAAAAAAACTCGCACAAACACTCACACATGTGTCACATGATGACCGTGACAACCATCACTCTTATGAGTTTTCACATTAGAGCAGAGTCGTGACAGACCACACACACACGCAGAGGGGAAAAAACACTTATTTAATCAAGGATTCTGCTTTCAGCAACCATCTAACACAGGATTTTTGAAAGAAGCCAGGAAGCGGTCTTTTGATCTCTGATAAAACCCTGATACCGATAGCTAGTGTAGCTTAAACTACATAGTAGGCAACCTCATGTGGGGTGATCAGAGTCCAAAATTACATAGTAAGTAACCTGATATGGGTTGATCAGAATAACAGATAATTTGACTAACCAAGCTCTAAAACCGGAGCAATGAAATGTAGCTGGTGACAGCATAAGCCAGTTTATATACCGACGGGCAAACAATAAACAAAACTGAACAGGAGATAAGAAAAACATCTCTCAGACAGATCATTCAAGACATTTTAGTTTACAGATCAGTATGTGCTTGCTAAGTTTTTATGTGGAATCAGTGCATTACTTCACAGGGTTCCTAGTGAGATTTTGGAACATCAGGATATATTACAAGATGGATTGAGCTCCAGATAGGAATTGCAATGGGCTGTACAATATCTCCCATACTGTTCGTACTAGCCATGCAAGTAATCTTGAAAGCAGCAGAAGGCCCAAGGTTCAGAACTGAATGTCAGATGCCACCACTAAAAACAGTCATGGATGACACAACATTAATAAACTGTGATAGAAAGATCGTACACAGTGGCAAATCAAATAATCTCAACTGTATGGGAAGAGCCAGTGAAGAGCCTTGGCAGAGTACATGATGCCTCCATGAAAGACTCAAACGAGGTGAAGCAGGTCATAGAAATGGCACAGAATAGACTGAACATCATAGACAAAAGCAAATATGGTGCCTGCAATTCATCTCTCTCTCTCTCTCTGAACCTTAAGTGCCCAGGGCACATGGGGCTTCCGCAAGGGTTTTCCACAAATGCCTGTCTTTCGCCTTTTTTTCTGCTCTTGCCCAGGTGAGCCCTCTATTGCTCAACATCCTTTCTGTTGTTCTTCTCCATGTCTCTTTTGGTCTACCCTTACTTCTGCTCCCCTGTGGTGTCCATCTTAGTGCTATTTTTGGTAGTGAGTTGTCAGTCATTCTGAGCACATGTCCCAACCATCGCCAGCGTCTTTCCTCAATAATTGTTGTCAGTGGTTTCATCTGTATTTCTGCCAATAAGATGTTATTTCTTATGGTGTTTGGCCATTCATATTGATTCCAAAATTGATGTGGCCATTATTCATTTACGAAGTAAGTACCAGCACAGTAGAGGCAGTCGAAAGAAAGATAAATAAATCCATAAGAAAGTGGCTCGGCGTATCACCAGGATTAACTGATGTAACACTGTACTGCAAGAAGAGCAAACTGCAGCTACCATTCAAATCCGTGGTCGAAGAATACAAGGTAGGAAAGACAAGACTTGCAATGTAATGTTGCTACAAAAATCTACAGATCCAGTAGTGCGAGAAGTGCAGCCAACACATAAGACTGGACGAAAATGGAGAGGAGGAACTGATTGCAGCCAGGGAAACACTAGAACTGAAAGAAGTAATAGGATACACCCAGACCTACAGAAGGGGATATGGTCATGGTGAAGTCACATGGTGGTCAAAGGCCTCCTGTACAGAAAGAAGAGATCATCAGCGAAGTAAGGGATTCAGAGGATGATAAGCGGGCCCAGAAGGCAGTCCAACAAGCAAAACAAGGTCAGTGGACAACATGGGAGGAAGTCCTGCAGAGATCACTAACATGGGATGACATGTGGGAAAAGGTACCCCTGAGACTCTGCTTCATCATCAGAGCTACTTATGACCTTCTACCTACAGGCTCAAACCTACACAAATGGAGTGCATCAGAAGACACAAAGTGGCCTCTCTGCAACGAAAGGCAAACATTGGAACATGTGCTGTCAGCATGCAGAGTATCATTAGGCCAAGGACGCTACACCTGATGGCATAACAGAGTGCTGCAGGAACTCGTAACCATTGTAGACAGGGCAAAAGATAAACCAAATAACAGCAAAAGAGTTGAGGTCCCACCTAAATACTTCATAGGTGCTGGTACGACATCGAATATTGAAATCAGGGACATTCCCTTACCATCACTGCTAGATAGCGGAAATGACTGGGATGTGATAGCGACCTACCAGGAAGAAGAGAATACCCGACTATCATTAAGAACACAGGAGTGCGACCGGACATTGTAGTGTACTCCATAGAAAAACAGAAACTAATAATAATCGAGCTTCCGGTTCCGTACGAAACAAGAATAGAGGAGCAACATCTATTCAAATGTGAGAAGTACAATGATCTGGTCAAGCAACTGAGGCAGGGGGTAGGAGTCAGGGCAAAAGTGATAGTTGTAGAAATAGCAACAAGAGGTTTCGTAGCAAAATCAACATACTAAATATGTAAGCAACGCGGGACGAAAAAATGCAACAACTCACAAGACCTCTGGGAGTCATGACCCCAGAGGGGTCCATCCCCCTTATAGTGTCAGGAGTTTAATAGGGCCGAAACACTTGTCTGGGAAGGGGGGGGGGGTACTTCCTCTGATGATCTGAAGGAGTTGTGTTGTTGTTCCGCTCTCTACAATAGAGGGTTTCCTGCATACATGAAAGCAATGGATTAATAACGTCTTGTGAAACTGAGTTTGAATATAATTGATGATTTATAAGGATAATCTTGATGTCTCATAGGTCTCTGTTACTGAATATTGCTGTGTGATGGAATGAGTGAAATTCAAACAGTTGATATATACATACAGTAATGTCACCATTAAAATAAGAGCAAAGAACATTAAAGTTTCACGAAAAAAAATTCCTAGGAGGAATTTCTCATAATGAAAACGTCATGACTGGTCAAATGAATTCTCTTTCTATGGAGTGACTGGCTGATTCTGATCCTTTCAAAGCCCTATGTTTTTCTCCGCACTCAGTCAAATTATCTGTTTAAATTCTGATCAACCCACATGAGGTAATACTAGGTAATATTAAACTACACTAGCTTTCGGTGTCAAAAAGGTTTTATCAGATATCAAAAGATCGCTTCCTGGCTCCGTCCAAAACATTCAGTCTTGTATTTCATTAGCATACACCTCATTTTCATTAGAAGTTTATATATTTAGTTTAAAACACCCTTTTATTATGTAACCATGCATGTGTAAGATATATTTTATATGTTAGTAAATTCTCGGGGTTTTATTATGATGTATTACTTTATACTTTGCCCCCAACTTTAACCTTTGTTAAAATGGCCATTGTCCCAGGGGTCTTACAAGTTATTATTATTATGGATATGGGTGAAAATCACTATCTTCCCCTTCTTATTCACATCCCAACCCTTCAACCTTCTTATTACTCTTATGTCGGGGCCACGGCTAATCTTTAGCCCACAGCATGAGCGGTACCCCACTTCCCTACTGCTGCCCCCAACTATCTCTCCACCCAAGATCCTATTCTTCATGGGAGTTCTTCTTTGCCTGGGTCCACTACCCTGTGATCGTATCTATCTATCTATCTATCTATCTATCTATCTATCTATCTATCTATCTATCTATCTATCTATGCCTCTGACCCCTCGTGGAGCATAGGCCGCCAACAAGAGCTCGCCAGGCAGTTCGGTCCTGGGCCACTCTTTCCAACTGTCTCCATGTCTGGTTCATTATTTTGATGTCCGTGTCCAGACTTCGGCGTCAGGAGTTCCTTGGTCTCCCTCTCCTCCTTTTACCCTGTGGGTTCCATGTTAGGGCTTGCCTTGTAGTGCTGGATGTCGATTTCCGTAGGGTGTGTCCGATCCATTCCCATCTTCTTCGTAGGATGTCGTCTTCCACTGGTTGCTGGCCTGTTCGCTGCTGCAGTTCTTGGTTACTTATGGTATCTGGCCATCGTATTTGTAGAATCCTTCTAAGGCATGTGTTAATAAATGTCTGGATTCGTTTCATAATCGTAACAGTAGTTCTCCAAGTTTCTGAACCGTATAGCAGAATGGGCTTTATCATGGTGTTAAATACTCTGTGTGATCGTATAGTGTGTGGCAAATAGCTTTATGTCTTGCTCTTCTTCTTCTTCGTTCGCTTCTACTACCAAGATCGCCCCGTGATCCTGCTGAATTTGCTCCTGTGGTCCTCGTTGTGTCCCGTGGTCCCCGAGAGGCCCTCAAGAGATCCCCGAGAGGATCACAAGAGGTTCAGAGTATCACGGGGCTTGGACATTCTTGGTGGGTCGCAGAAGCGGCATTGCGTGACACCGCGGTTTTCCTTGCACCAGTTTACTTTAGAGTTGAACTTTCTCACCAGAAAACCTCGAAATGGTTTAGATATCAGCATATCCCCACCGGGTGAGAGATGGTTCCCCATCCAGTCCAGCGTTGGACATTCTCACCGGAAAACCTCAGCGTGATTAGGATACGCATACATCCCCGTCGGGTGAGAGGTGGTTGCCTATCTAGACTGCACTGGTCCATTGTTTTCGACTTTAGCATTTTGTGGTCGTGGCCGCTACCCTTCCTAATTGTAAACAGGATGGAGCTTTTGTCCAGGAGGATGAATCCTCGCCACTAGTAAGTTTCACCCCTGGGTTGAGCCAGTTTAGGCGTATTATCCTAGTATGGACGTGACCGACCTCTAGAGCGGATGTACCGTGACATGAGTAGTCATCAAGTTTCATCCCTGGTTTAAGCCGGTTTAGCCATATTTCACTAGTATGGGTGTATATCGGACGTGGCCGGCATCTAGAGCAGAGGTGCCGTGGTATTAATAGCTCTCGCCGTGAGACTACTGGACATACCGATTAAGCTTCACGTTATCCTTTCCATCACCTTTTCACATCAGCGCCGCACGGCATCCCTAATTGCTTTTTCGTATTTTATTCATTGGCCGGGAGGAATTTCACTCCACGTGCGGCATCCAAAGAATTTCGCCAGCAGTGTCTTAGTTTAACCCCTGGGTTAAGCCGATTTAGGCAATCTGCCCCAGTATGCGTGTATATAGGATGTCGCCGGGCTCTAGAGCAGGGGTGCCATGATGTGAGTAGTAATGACCTCGATACTACTAGTTACTTCACTTAATCCTTTCCATCACCATTTCCAAGGCGACTCTGGCGGCAACCCTTGTCTCATTTTTCTTAATTGGCCTAGAGGAGTCTCCCCTACGCACGGCGGCTGAAGAATCTCGCCAGCAGTGGCTTTTCGGAGTTTTCCTTCTCCTAGATGAGCTACCAAACAAGACTCTCATCTACCCGAAACGTTTGCTTTTCAGGCGCCAGATATTCTCCTTTGTCACTTTGGACAGTTCCGCCACCAGAAGGCCATGAGCTGGAAGTGGACTGTCAGAGGATATTTGAGACATACCCTTAGAGACATTTAATTGGAGTGGAGAGCGTATCTCCACCACACCTCCAGCTATAACAGTCCGTAGAACCATGGCCTTATGTAAATACCATCCTGTCATTCTTTCCTAACAGACAAATCATAAATCTAGCGACATGTATATAACTTCCAAAACAAACTATTTAATACGAAACGGGGTTATATGCACTCAAGCACTTGAGATTCATCGTAGCATGGCTCCTCACTCGTTCATTTATTTGCATGTCCCTCGCGGAACTTTGCCTCCCTTCCAGCTCTCCTGTAGGCCTCTCGGTTGTAAGCAAGATGCCCTGGTGCTGCTGCATCTATTTGCAGATTATCAATGTCTTGCAGCCATCTTCGTCTTCCTCTCTTTCTTTATCCCATTATGTATGCTTCGATAATGGTCTTCTCTAGTTTATCATGACGTTTAATGTGTCCAAAATATTTAAGTTTTCTCTCTTTAATCCTCTTTACTGGTCAGCCTTCTTCAAAGTTCTCGTATTATGGATATATTTGTTCCATATTTGAAGAACTCATCTGTAGCATTTACAAAGTCATTTATGTATTTCTAGCTGTTTTGTTAAGTGTCCAGGTCTCACAGGCTTATGTTGCAATGGGAAAGATGCATGCCCCTAAAAATCTTATTTTTGTAGTTCTGTATGTTCCTCTCCACAGCTTTAGTTGTTTTACTTTCTGAAGAGCGATAGATATCCTCTTTTTTAATTTCCCTCATTGTATCTCCATTATTAGTTAGTAGTGATCCAACATATTAAAAATTCTCCAGTTCTTCCAACTTTTCCTCATTGATACATATTTCAGCTGCCTTATTTGTTAGTTATCATTAATTTAGTTTTCTTCGCATTAAGATAGAGGTTTTGCTCTTCACTATTCTTACGGACTGACATTAGTTTTTCCATTCTTTTTTGTGTTGTGGACAGTAATACTGAATCATCAGCATATCTAATATCTGGTATTTCATAACCTACAATTTTTTTGGCATCGTAATATTCTTTGTCTACATCTTTTCTAACATTCCTGATACTTTCAGTATACAAATTAAATAAGTAAGGCGACAATATGCACCCCCTGATAGACCCCTTGTTTTATGTCAAACCAAGTTATTGTTTCATCATTTATTCTCGCTGCTGCCTGTTGGTCTAGATACAGATATTTGTATCAAATGTGTTGGAAATCCTATTTTTTTCCCCAAAGTTTCTGGTGTTGTATACAATAATTTGAATATTCTATAAAAGATAAATCATTCACATTAAATTCTCTGGTATTAATTTCAGAATGTAGAATGTAAGACGGGCCTGCGTGCCCAATTCTTTACCCTTGAAAAATAAAGATTATTCATTCATATTGAATATATGATCTCTTGACCCTCTTCCTTGTCTAAAACCAGCTTGGACCATACTGACTTCCATTTTGTTACGAAGTCTACCCATTATGACTTAATAAAATGTTACTGGCACAACTAAAGAGAGCAACCGTTCTGTAGTTTGTGCATAATTTCAAGGAGGTATTTTATAATTAAGTATGCAACATTCACAAAAGTATATATACAACATATAACATCTACAGACAAATAACAAACTGAGCAATCTACTCACCACAGTACATTAGTGCACAAATGCACACACAAAGAGAAAAACACAATTTTATGTTGATGTTTTAATTTATAACATTGTAAGCACATAAAGACAAAATTAATATTTAAAAATAAATATCAGTAACAACGTAAATGTCTAGGTGACGAAGCATTACAAAATTGTAATACCATATGGCAAAGTGTGCAAGTTTAAAGTGGAATGGTAAATGGCAATGCAAGATAATTTGTAAAAAGTACATGTTATGTAAAAAAAAAAAAAACCAACATGAGCGTATATGACAAAGTTTAGGAATGAAGTAAACATATAACCAATTGAAAAAAAATTTCAAATTTGGAGATCACATGAGTTTTGTCTAGAACTGAACAATGAAAGCAGAATTTTAAACAAATGCATATATCATTCTTATATGGCATGAAACAAAAGATTAAAAAAGTGCACATGATCCAGGTCAAAATTAAATTTGTAACGTGATACAACATTATGAGGACAGTTAACATCAGACATGACCAACTTAGTAGATTAAAAATAACAAAACAGAACTTAACCAGCACTTATCATCTGGAAAACTATCAGGATGGTGAAGAAAAAAGAGAAGACAAAAAAAAAAAAAAATAACACAACATGTTTTACAAATAAAACTACTTAACACATTACATGCCAGATCTGTAATTTACACAGTCATAATGAAACCGCTCTATGCAACAGTCACACCTAATTACACTAACTGCCTTATCACAAACACATGTACAAACAAACAAATGCTCAGACAGCTTTTGCTGCACCCTACGTTGCAACTCATCCCAGCAATGTATGCTAAAATAAGACTTTATCAAATGTAGCTCAGTCCACACCAAACATGCACCTAAAGAGCTGGAACTTTTCAAATCTTTAACAAAAAATGGTGGCTCTGATCCCTCTTCTAAGCAGGCATTAATAAAAAAAAATAATCTTTTCATCTTTTTGCCAATCTTTGATAGGAATTGCTACCTTTCTTTTCCTTTTCAAAGTAAATGTTTATTTCTGGGGTTTCCCTTTACTTTCACTGACAACAGCTTCACAGACGAAAAGGAGACTTCATTAGGTTGCTGCTGTTGCAGCATTATCACAAGAGGGCATACTTAAAGATGACTGAGGAGAGTTGCTATGACAATTATACAGTCCAGATGATGAAGGGGCAGCAGAATTAGTATAAGAAACAGTTTAAGGACTGTCTGTGGTCAGATTATCAGAAACAGGCACATTTTGATGGCAGAGAGAAAGTACACCTGAAGACATATTAGCCATAGAGATGGTAGAGTGTGGAGCGTCAGGTGAAAGAACAGGCTGTTCAGAAAAAGGTAATGAAAGTACCTGAGAATCACCACGCCCTTTGTCACCAATGGGGGTAACAGAGTCACTTGAAATATCATCAATGTCTTCCCCTTGCCATAATGAATATAGTGCAGACAGTTGATCAAACTTTTCTTTGAAGTCTCTGTCTCCTAAAAGAGACTATGAAGCTATTTTTGTACTCAGTAGGTGGCAGTAAACTTTGCTTCTGTAGAGCTTGGCTGCATCTCCTCTACTAAGTCAACAGACATGCAAGAATACCCAGGAATTTGGCTGCGTCTCTTCTGCTAAGTGAACAGACGTGAAGGAAGATTCAGGAACTTGGCTGCGTCTCCTCTACTAAGTGAACAAATGTGCAAGAAGACCAAGGAACTTGAATATTTAAATTAACAGGAATACAGTTTTTAAATCTGTGCCCCTCCTCAAGAGGAACATAAATACTTTCATTACAAAATCTACGTACACTAAAAATATGTCTGCAGGGTAAATTAAAGTGTCTAAAAAGTACACAGGTGCAGGAAAGGCTGGTGCATGTATAAAATTTATTATGAGACACGACTTCAAAGCAATCACCCACTGGTGCAACAGAAAATGTAAATTTATTGATGGCCACAAGTTGTTTTATAACATGCTTTGGCACAAAACTTGTCATGTCAGATTTGATTTTGTCAGCAACTGGATTCTTTAATTCCATGTTTTTATCATGCTTTTCTTCTGATTATAGGTGATTGGTATGTCTGGTTGTTCCATTTCAGTGCCCTCTTTGGCCAGATGGTCAGCTTTCTCATTGCCTGCTATCCCACAGTGGGAGGGAATCCATTACAAAGTGACTCCATGTTGTAAGCCAATTTTTGACAAGGAATCCTTAAGGTCTGGTAGTTTGTTGCACTGAAGAGCCTCCAGTACTGATCTTGCATCTGTGAGAATTACTACAGGACATATATCAATTCTGGAGTCTGATAGTTTTTCAACTGCAGCAATAATTGCCCTAACTTCTGCATCAAAGTTGTTGCAGTATTTACCAGTGGGTATGGAAATCTTGTCAATGGTGTTGTTTGGATATTCAATATATGCTCCTGCCCCTCCATTCTTTATGGCATTATGTGCAGATCCATCTGTATACACACGTATCCAGGTGTCACATGGATATTTGTCATCTAGAACACTAAGTGTGGCTGTTGATCTTACAAGACTACTCTGCATCTCACCATTCTGCACACCTTTCACTTCAGTCTGAATAGATATTTGTGTACAATCTGCTTCTTTCCATGGTGTATGCTCTGGTACAGATGATAATGGAGCGACTACAGCTGGAAGGTCAGGTATCAGCTTACGCATACGCTTGGCCTGATGAATGAAGCTGCTTCTTTTAAGCCGTCCTAATGCCAAGTTATTGAATCTCTCCTTCAGGGGATGGCTTACAGAGCTAAGGAATTTTTCTCCCATGGTCATGACCTTTGTGTCTCTACGTTCCTTTAGCGCTTGAACACCAACTATTTTCTGCATTTCTACTATTGGTGTGGACCTCATGGCACCTGTGATAATCCGTAGTGACTGATTTTAAACCTTGTCTAGATTATGCAGCGTAGTGTTTGATGCTGTGCACCAAGATGCTGAGCCATATTCTAAATGTGGTAGAATACTTTGCTGATATACATTCTTGAGGATTCTTTCACTAGCTCCCCATGTGGTTCCACTCAATTTTCTTAATATGGCTAGTTTTCTTCTGGCTTTTGCTTCTGCACTGTTGATGTGTTGCTTCCACGTCAGTTTTGAGTCAAGAGTCACTCCTAAGTAAGTGAGTTGGTTGTCCATCCTTAAGGGTATTTCATTTACAAAGATCTTACCTGCTTTCTGTTTAGATGAGAGGGTGAACAGAGTGGTACTTGATTTCTCTGTGTTGATACTTACACACCATTTGTTTGTCCATGATGTCAAGATGTCTGCTGCTCTTTGGAGTCTCTGTGTAGCAACTGTCGCATATTCATCTGTACACCACATGACCAGATCATCTGCATACAGTGCCGCTTTGATTCCATAGGGAAGTTCCTTGACCAGGTCCTTCATCTTGCCAAAGAAACTGCCAATATTTTCCATCAGAGATCTGGGTAAACCTCTTTTGGATAATGCCTTTTGAATGGCCATGAAATGCACAGAGCTTAACCTTTGCATCCGGAAATAGGCCAGAGATTGCTAGTCTCTGAAAAATCCTTATCTACAAACAAAAACCAACCCCCCCCCCCCCCCACCAAAAAACAAGGTTTTCTCAAAACTGTAAGAGCTTTTGAGAAAACCTAAAACTTGTATGAGGACTGTTTGAATCTCACTGCTTAGAAAAGCATGCAAGACAGTTTGTCCTCTGCCATGTTCATCCACAACCGTAACAGTCAAAAGCGGTAAGTTGTAGACATTTGTTTTGTAAGTCAGATCCCTTATCAAAACTTCAGGATATTTATTTAACAAGGTGGACATATCTTTAGTCTGGTATGCCAGATAAATTATATTTTCTTCAGAATCTTTAGAAAAGTCTACCCTGCCACCGTCGCCTCTTATTGAAGACAGCAAGTGCTGAACTGCTGTTTAATCAGTTAGTCACTTCAGGTTTTTGCTTGGCCCTCATATTATGTACATCTTGGGTCAACAAAACTATACTGTTGCCTTAACATGGTGTTCCTGATGTCTGTGACTGTCACAGAAGGGCATCCCAACAGGGTCTTCAATTCTTGGGTCATCATAGGCCTGCGTCTTTCAGTCAACACTGACACAGACTGTAACAAGAAAACTGATGAAAATTGAAGGCCAAAAAAAAAAAAAAGAGGAACAAATCAATCAATCAAGTGCTGTGTGGCGTAGGCGATCATTTCTCTCCACAATTCCCCGTCTTTAGACCTGATTATGAGATCCGCCGGTGACTTTCTTCCTAGCCATACTGACAGCCCATCCAGTGTCTTCTCTCTCTGTCTCTTCTTCCTTCAATTTTTCCAACTGCCACAATGTGTTCCAATTTTCCTCTTCTCAGAAAATGCCCTACAAATCTCACTTGTCTGCCTCTGAACTTTGCTGTAATATTACTTTTAACTCCAGCCTCTCTTAAGACTTCTTCATTGGTTTTCTTAGCTGTCCATGAGGAACAAAAGAAAGAAATAAAGAATAACTTTCCAACAACATACCTCTACCATAGGAACATGTGTGTAATGATCCAAAACAGACAGAACCAGCTGCCAGAGGCAACTGACTTTTTCGGTCTTCAACCTCATCTTGGGTTTACATTCAAGCTTCATGGACCCGTGAGAGGAGAAAAAAAATTATTATATTGCTGATAATAACATGAATAATAATGGAAAAATAACGAAAGCGACAGAACTGCTGCTACATGTATACGAACATCGACGAATGTCACAGTTGGGAAGTACCATTACAGATACTAAGGAGAACTTTATTATGATGTAACTTTGATTAATAGATGTATATAGCCTTAACCACAAAACCATAATCATGAGCAGAATTAGGAATAAGATAAGACCAGAAAGTACACAACAGTGCAGATTCGGTGAAGGAAAAGGTAGAGAGAGAGAGAGAGAGAGAGAGACAGCTATCAAGAGGTACCTCTGGTCTGGTCTGTCACCTTGAGAGCTAGACTTCCTGGTTGATCCATGTTTACACTCGTACACAAGTGAATCATACTGCAGTCTCCTGATGCATGGCCTGAATGAAATTTGTAAAAATAATAATGCTTTTTAAATTATTAAATAATAATGCTTTAAAATGTTTAGTTCAGTCTAATGTGGTACGTTGTAAGATGATCTAGCGATTTAAGATTGTTACCTTTACTGAGCTTCTCAGAATGAAAACTACATTCTGGTATACTCCCAGTTCTCTGACTGCAGTTTTCAAACTTTCAAAACTAGGGAAAGTGCAGCCGTCGGAAAATTTTCTTGTAGGATCCATTTTAAATGCTTTAAAAATGTTTTCAGTGATGATATCAGCACAGTCTCGCAACAACAAAAAACCGCGCTCGGTTCTGCGCATGTCCCTCGGCCCTTGACCCCACATTGAAACTGTCCGGCGACCCCTGACCGAGTGTACATAATCAATACCTTAACAAAATGGGAATGCTTATTCGTAGTATAGGCACTGCGCATGTCTTCACGACTGGAGAGCGCTTCTTTTAGCGCGTTTTTTTGGACGAGACAGCTGACAACATTAAAATGGATCCTACGAGTAAATTTTGCCAAGGCTGCACTTTCCCTGGCTTTGAAGGTTTGAAACTGCAGTCAGAGAACTGGGAGAACACCAGAATGTGGGTTTCATTAAGAAAAGCTCAGTAAAGGTAACAATGTTAAATTTTACATCATCTTACAACGTACCACATTAGATTGAACATCACTGAATCCGCACTGTTGTGCAATTTCTGGTCTTATTTTATCCCACTCCTAGTCCTGCTCATGATTATGCGCACATAGTTTTGTTGTCAAAGCTATATACATATATTACATCAAAGTTACATCATAACAAAGTCCTCCATACTATCCGTAATGATACTTCCTTGCTGTGACATTCGTGAAAGTTCTTATACATGTAGCAGTAGTTCCTTTGCTTTCATTAATTTTCTTTCATTATTCGTATTATTATCAGCAATATAATAATTTGGTTCTATCCTCATAGATCTGTGAAGCTTGGGTATAAAGCCAAGTTGAGGCAAAAAAAATCGATGGTCTCTGGCAGATGGTTGTGTGTAAATCTGTTTTGGATCATGAAGCACATGTTCCTACAGTGGAGGTATGTTGCTGGAAAGCTTTTACTTTTTATTTTCTGTATTTCTTTCTTTTGTTCCTCAATGGATTTTTTTTTTTTTTGGGCTCATCTGAGAGAAGGAGAACTCTGATTTAAAACCCACTGCTGGCGAGATTCTTCAGCTGCCATGCATGGAGTGGGGCTCCTCTCGGCCGGTGAAGAAAGGTGCGAGTGGGGTTGCCGCGCGGCATCACTGTGGAAAAGGTGAAAGAAAAGATTAAGTGAAGTAATCAGTAGTTTTGAGGTCAGGACTGCTCAAATCATGGCACCTCTGCTCTGGAGGTCGGCCATGTCTTATGTGCACTCATACCGGGCAAATTGCCTGAACCGGCTTAACCCAGGGCTTAAAACACTGCTGGCGAGATTCTTTGGATGCAGCGTGTGGAGTAGAACTCCTCAAGGCCAATGAAGAAAATGCGGAAAAAGCAATTAGGGTTGATGTGTGGCGCTGATGTGAAAAGGTGATGAAAAGGATAAAGTGATGCTCTGTATGTCCAGTAAGTCTCACGGCAAAAGCTACTCATACCACAGCGGCACCTCTGCTCTAGAAGCTGGCCACATCTGATATACACCCATACTGATGAAATATGCCTAAACTAGTTTAAACCAAGGGTGAAACTTGATGGCTACTCATGTCACAGTACCTCCACTCTAGAGGTCGGTCACATCCTAACACACCCATACTGGGATAATACGCCTAAACCAGCTCAACCCAGGGGTGAAACTTACTAGTGACGAGGATTCATCCTCCTGGACAAAAGCTCCATCCTGGTCACAACCATGAAGGGTAGCGGCCACGACCACAAAATGCTGGAGACACTGGACCAGTGCAGTCTAGATAGGCAACTACCTCTCACCCGACGGGGATGTATGCATATCCTAATCACGCTGAGGTTTTCCAGTGAAAAAGTCCAACGCTGGACTGGATGGGGAACCACCTCTCACCCAGTGGGGATATGCTGATATCCAAATCATACTGAGGTTTTCCAGTAAGAAAGTCCAACTCTAGGCTGGATGGGCAACTACCTCGCACCTGGCGGGGATATGCTGATATCCAAACTATGCAAGGTTTTCCGGTGAGAAAGTCCAACTCTATATTAAACTGGTGCAACGAAAGCCACAGTGTCATGCAATCTCGTTTCTGCGGCCCAACAAGAATTCAGTCCCAAGCCCCGCAATACTCTGAACCTCATGTGATCCTCTCGGGGATCTCTTGTGGGCCTCTCGGGGACCATGGGGCACATTAAGGACCACAGGAGTAAATTCAGCAGCATCACGGGGCGATCTTGGTAGTAGAAGCGAACGAAGATGAAGAAGAAGAAGAATGTTTTGTTTTTTTTTAGCCATCAATTTTCTTGTTACTCCACAGTCTATGTCAGTGTTACCTGAAAGACACAGGCCCATGATGACAACAGAATTGAATACCCTGTTGGGGTGCCCCTCTGTGAGAGTCACAGACATCAGGAAGTTAAGGCAACAGGATATAGTTTTCTTGACCCAAGATGTACATAATATGAGGGCCAAGCAAAAACCTGAAGTGACTGTAACTGATCAAACAGCAGTTCAGCACTTGCTATCATTAATAACAGACGACGGTGGCAGGGTAGACTTTTCTAAAGATTCTAAAGAAAATATAATTTATCTGGCATACCAGACTAAAGATATGTCCACCTTGTTAAATAAATATCCTGAAGTTTTGATAAGGGATCTGACTTACAAAACAAATGTCTACAAATTAGCACTTTTGACTGTTATGGTTGTGGATGAACATGGTAGAGGACAGACTGTCTTGCATGCTTTTTTAAGCAGTGAGATTCAAACAGTCCTCATACAAGTTTTAGATTTTCCCAAAAGCTCTTACAGTTTTGAGAAAACCTTGTTTTTTTTTTTTTGTAGATAAGGATTTTTCAGAGATTGGAGAAATCTCTGGCCTATTTCCGGATGCAAAGGTTAAGCTCTGTGCATTTTATGTGCCAACAGCCATTCAAAAGGCATTATCCAAAAGAGGTGTACCCAGATCTCTGATGGAAAATATTGGCAGTTTCTTTGGCAAGATGAAGGACACAGAGTGTGCCATTGAGTATGAACTGCTTGAAAAGTGCATCAAGGAAATTGCACCAGCAGATGTGCTTCAATATCTGGAATCCAACTTGTGGAAAAAGCATGAACTGTGGGCTGCTCATACTCAGCTAGATACTGTATAGTTGCATGTAACTACAACTAACCATTGTGAGTCATATCACTCAAAAATTTTTAAAAATCATTGAATTACCAGAAGCTGTTGAATGAAGTGCTACAGTTTCTGTTGAAGTATGATGAGCAGACTCACAGTACAGGTGTTATCAACAGCTTGATTCAGGCTAACTGCAGACATTATAACATGGAATTAATCTTCCCAGGCTCAGAAAAAAAAAACCGCGGACGTTCCCGTCCGTGCCACACAAAAACCGCGGGGGTATAGTTGTAAAATGGAATGGAAAACAGTATTTCCATGTACTTCCGTGTACTTATTATGTTTCAAAGTATAACTAAATGTATGAAAATTTTAGAAATGCAGATTATTTTAGGAAAAAAGAATAATGTGATGTTTTTAGACAATGATTGTGCCAAGCTCACCATCGGCTAGGTCTAGATATGCACTGCTTACCATCTGAGATGTCTAGATCTACTTGTCGATCTCGTATTGTGATTCTATGTTGCATTCTCGCTAAATTAATGTCTGAAATAACCTCTTAACTACTTCTCCAGTTGTCTAATATGTCTAGATCTACTTAGGATACATTCAAGAGCAGTGGGGTGGTCACAGGCCATATCCATACCCCTACCTACATCATCAAAAATTGAACATTTTCAATGTTTCTCTTCCTTTTTCTTGCTCGGCATCGCTCATAACTAAGGACTCTTTCACCATTTTGAAAAGTGTCACCAGAAACGTGGACGAAATATGTATAATCTAAATGTTACACCAGTTGTTCTATTGAAACAAATGAATCGTCACTATAACGACTATGGCATCCAACTCAGTAACCGGAAATTATCACTGTAGCGACTTTGGCATGGGAAGAGTTAAATAATCTAGTTGCTGACACAGTCAAATCTGACATGACAAGTTTTGCAGCACAGCATGTTATAAAACAACTTGTGGCCATCAATAAATTTACATTTTTTGTTGCACCAGTGGGTGATTGCTTTGAAGTCTCATCTGATAATAAATCTTATACATTCACCAGCCTTTCCTGCATTTTTTAGATACTTTACCCTGCAGACATGTTTTGATTGTAGGTAGATTTTGTAATGAAAGTATTTATGTTCTTCTTGAGGAGGGGCACAGGTTTAAAAATAGTAGTCCTGTTAATTTAAATATGCAAGTTCCTTGGTCTTCTTGCACATCTGTCCACTTAGTAGAGGAGACGCAGCCAAGCTCTACAGAAGCAAAGTTTACTGCTGCTTCTTTACTATGTGGAAAAATAGCTTCATACTTGTCTCTTTTAGGAGACAGAGACTTCAAAGAAAAGTTTGATCAACTGTCTGCACTATATTCATTATGGCAAGGGGAAGACATTGATGATATTTCAAGTGACTCCCATTGGTGATAAACGACTTGGTGATTCTCTGGCACTTTCACTGCCTGTTTCTGAACAGCCTGTTCTTTCACCTGACCTTCCACACTATATCATCTCTGCGGCTAATATGTCTTCAGGTGTACTTTCTCTCTGTCATCAGAATGTGCCTGTTTCTGACAATCTGACCACAGGCAGTCCTCAAACTGTTTCTTATACTAATTCTGCTGCCCCTTCATCATCTGGACTGTATAATTGTCATAGCAGCTCTCCTCAATCATCTTTATGTATGCCCTCTTGTGATAATGCTGCAACAGCAGATGGTCAGTCAGAACCTAATGAAGTCTCCTTTTCGTCTGTGAAGCTGTTGTCAGTGAAAGTAAAGGGAAGGCCAAAAATAAACAAACATTTACTTTGAATAGGAAAAGAAGCAGCAGCTCCTGTTCCGGTCACAGATTGGCCAAAAGGTGAAACGATTAATTTTTTTTTTATTAAATCTGCATGTTAGAGGGATCAGAGCCACCATTTTTTGTTAAAGATTTGAAAAGTTACAAGAATGGTGAGATGCAGAGCAGTCTTGTAAGATCAACAGCTGCACTTAGTGTTCTAGATGACAAATATCCATGTGACATCTGGATACGTGTGTATACAGAAGGATCTGCACATAATGCCATAAAGAATGGAGGAGCAGGAGCATATATTGAATATCCAAACAACACCATTGACAAGATTTCCATACCCACTGGTAAATACTGCAAACAACTTTGATGCAGAAGTTAGGGCAATTATTGCTACAGTTGAAAAACTATCAGACTCCAGAATTGATACATGTCCTGTAGTAATTCTCACAGATGCAAGATCAGTACTGGAAGCTCTTCAGTGCAACAAACTACCAGACCTTAAAGATGCCTTGTCAAAAATTGGCTTACAACATGGAGTCACTTTGCAATGGATTCCCTCCCACTGTGGGATACCAGGCAATGAGAAAGCTGACCATCTGGCCAAAGAGGGCACTGAAATGGAGCAACCAGACATACCAATCACCTATAATCAGAAGAAAAGCATGATAAAAACCTACAGGAAGCCACAAACACCACCACATGATGACTGTCACATGCTAAGCAGAAAGGAACAAGTCACCATCTTCCGTCTCCAAACAGGACACAGCCGACTCCGAAGTCATATGTATACAAAGTTTAAGGTTGGTACTACTAATCTATGTACATGTGTCCAGGTGCCCCAAACTGTGGAACATATCCTCCAGAACTGCATCAACTACGAGACACTGAGAAATAATTACTGGCCCAGTGAAACCACTAAAGAAGATAAGCTCTACGGTTCCATACATGAGTTAAAAAAAACAGTGAAATTTATCCAAGAGACAGGACTGCAGATATAGACAGACAATGCGAATGAAGAAGAAGAAGAAAAGTTCCAGCTCTTTAGGTGCATGTTTGGTGTGGACTGAGCTACATTTTATAAAGTCTTATTTTAGCATACATTGTTGGGATGAGTTGTAACGTAGGGTGCAGCAAAAGCTGTCTGAGCATTTGTTTATTTATACATGTGTTTGTGATAAGGTAGTTAGTGTAATTAGGTGTGACTGTTGCATAGAGCGGTTTCATTATGACTGTGTAAATTACAGATCTGGCATGAAATGTGTTAAGTGGTTTTGTCTGTTTTGTTGGTAAAAAAGGTATGTTGTGGTGTTTTTGTCTTCTTTTTTTCTTCTTCACCATCCTGATAGTTTTCCAGATGACAAGTGTTGATTTGATCAGATACATACGTTGTGGATTTCTGCGTGAAAAATAATTGTCAATATTGTACATTTTTAAAATAGTTCTGTTTTGTTATTTTTAATTTACTAACTTGATCATGTATAATGTTAGCTGTCCTCATAATGTTGCATCACATTACAAATCTAATTTTGATATAGATCATGTGGACATTTTAAATCTATTGTTTCATGCCATATAATGAGTATATATGGAAAGTAATCTAAAATTGTCAACATCATTAGAGATCTCTACAACAAGTTGTAAAATTTCTTCTGTTATCCACTCGTGCTTAGGATGTCTTTTATTTGGATATAGGGTTTCAATATATGTTTGCTGAATAGAGTCTTTAAGCATATTCCATTGTTATTCAGTCATTTGAATTTTCTCTATAGCATTATATCTATTACATACTATGGTCTTATATTGTTCTTGTATTGCTCCAAAATCAGGTACTTAGAAGTCATCTACAGCATTATGTTTCTACGAATCAACAAAGCAACATGTTCATATGGAATTGCTGAGGAACTTATTAAGGAAGGAGGATTAAATCTACATGAACAAATATGTGCACTACTGCATCAAATATTGAGAGAATAAAAATTCACTAGTGAATGGAGAGAATCATTACTGATTCCAGTGTTAAAAAGTGACAAAAGCAAATGTGAAAACTACAAGGAATATCCTTACCACAAACAAGCTACAAAATACTATCTGTTATACTTTTAAATAGATTAAAACTGTACAGCGAGAACATACTGGGAGAGTATCAAGGAGATTTTAAGAATAACAGATCAACGGTGGACCAAATATTTTATCTAAGTCAAAGAGCAGAAAAGTATTGGGAATATAGAAAAGAAGTACATAATATTTTCATTGATTTCAAAAAAACTTATGACAGCATAAATAGGAACAGCTTATAGAAAATTATGAAAGAACTGGAGATAGCCAATAAATTAATCAATCTGACCAGAACTTTATGGAGAATACACAAAATATATATATATATGAAGAAAGTCAGAACCTTTCTATATAAGAACTGGTTAAAAAAAGGTGATACATTATCTCCATTACTATTCAACCTAGAACTAGAAAAGGTAATCAGTAAAAGGAAAGAAGAAAGCAATACAGAAGAACAAGCTAAAATACTAGGAAACGCTGATGACATCGACCTGGTGGGGGAAACTGTAAGAAGTCATCAGTATCTGCATACACCTGAGAGAAGTGGCACTAAAAGTGGGCTTGACCATTAACCAAGATAAGACAGAGTATATGAAGATATCAAGAGAGCAGAGGAAGAATGATCCAGAGTATATAAATGTTGGAGATATGATTATCAGAAAAGCACAAACATACAAATATCTAGGTGCAACCTTCAACAGGAAATAAAAGCAGAGTACAGATAGGGAATAAAATATACTTTGCTCTGCAACACCTGTTAAAATCCAAACTCCTGTCCCAAAATACCAAAATAACAATCTACAAAACTATAATAAGACCAGCTGTCATGTATGGATCAGAAAAATGGAGAACAACAAAGATGAACAATTGCAGACCTTTGAGAACAAGATCCTACTAAGAATCTTTGGTTCCACCAGAGGAGAATGGAGAGCTAGAAAGAACACTGAACTGAACAGCTCAAAGGGTTCCGCGTGAGATTTGAAATATCAGGATATATTACAAGATGGACAGCTCCAGGGAGGAATTGCACTGGATTGTACAATATGTACAGCCCCCCCCCCCCCCCCCCATACTTTTCCAACTAGCCATGCAAGTAATCCTGAAAGCAGCAGAAGGCCCAAGGTTCAGAAATGGATGCCAGATGCCGCCACTATAAGCACTCATGGATGACACAACAGTAATAACAACCAGTGAAGCACAGGCACGAAAGATGTTATAGCTTTTGGACAGCCTTATCATATGGTGCTGCATTAGCTTCATGCCAAAGAAGTCAACTGAATAGACTGAAAAAACCTAGTAGACTGAACAAAGTGAAAAAAAATTCTTTTAATGACATCATTTTCTGATCTTTTTATTGCAAATGTTATACTTTAAACTTTTAGAAAAGCTAGCAATTTCCACCACCTGTGCTATCGCTAATAATCCAAAGATTGGTACAGAAAGAGCAGAAGGCGAAGGATATGTTGTGGGGAAATTTAGACATAGAAATGAGGCAGGTGACAATCTAATGGCATTTTGCATGGAAAATGAGCTACTGATCGCTATCACACTTTTTATACAACATCCAAGAAGACTTTACGCATGGACATCATCTGATGGGAAAACCAAGAATCAAATAGATTACATTTTAGTGCAAAGAAGGTAGAGATCAAGTATAACATCAGCAAAAATGTGATTGTGACATGGACCATGAGTTATTAATAGCAGACATGAAGATACAAGATAAAAAAGACAGGGGATCAAGACCACTCAGTTCTATATCTTACAAAAACACCAGAACAATACAGTATAGCAGTGAAGAACTGTTTGGAAATCCTGATGGCTGTACAGGAGGAGATGATACCAGATGAATTGGCTATGCAGGCCAGAGATATCTTAATAACAGCTAAAGACATGGTTCCAGTAAAGAAAACACAAAAGAATGGATGGATTACAGCAGGCACATTAGAACTGATAAAGCAACGTAGAGAAATGAAGATGCAGTGGGAAGTGACAAACAATAACAAAGAGGAATATAAATCTTTAACAAAAGAAGTATGAAGAAACATAAGAAATAACAAAAAAACACAATACATACAAGATTGTTGTGAAAGAATAGAACATCTGAAGTGTGGAAGAGATAGTGAAATGTTTAAAGAAATGAAGACATTGACGAGAAATGTCACACCTAAGCTAAATGTAATTTGTGACGAGATGGGGAAGACCTTGACAGAGAGAGAGGAAATTCTAGAAAGATGGAAGGATATTGCAGAGGAATGTATGAAACAACTGACTGTGAAACCAGACATCAACAGTGTGAATTATTAATGGAGGAGAGAGACCCAACCAACGATTGAAGAAGTCTTATGGGCAGTAAAGAATTTGAATAATATTAGGTAGATTTTGTAAGACACTTAACAAAACGGCCAAGAAACACATAAATGCCTTTGAATGTAAATGCTACAGGAGAATTCTTCAAATATGGACACAAAAAAGAACATATTCATTCATTCATTTGCATGTCCCTTGCGGAACTTTGCCTCCCAAACAGCACTCCTGTAGGCCTCTCGGTTGTGAGCAAGATGGCCTGCTGCTGTTGCATCCATTTCCAGATCGTCAACAACGTCTTGCAGCCATCTTCGTCTTAGTCTTCCTCTTTTTCTTTTTCCCATTATGTATCCTTCCAATACGGTCTTCTCTAAATTATCATGACGTTTAATGTGTCCAAAATATTTCAGTTTTCTCTCTTTAATCCTCTTCACTAGCCAGCCTTCTTCAATATTAAGCTCTTGTAGTATAGATATGTTTGTTCTTTTTTGTGTCCACGATATTTGGAGAACTCTTCTGTAGCATTTACATTCAAAGGCATTTATGTGTTTCTCAGCTGTTTTGTTAAGTGTCCAGGTCCCACAGGCATATGTTGCTATGGGAAAGATGCATGCCCTTAAAAATCTTATTTTTGTGGTTCTGTCTGCTCCTCTCCACAGATTCTTTATTTGTTTTACTTTCTGAAGAGCGATAGATGTCCTCCTTTTAATTTCCCTCATTGTATCTCCATTATTAGTTAGTAGCGATCCAAGATATTCAAAACTCTCCGTTTCTTCCAGTTTTTCCTCATTGATACATATTTCAGTTGCCTTGTTTGTTTTGTCAGTTGTCATCAATTTAGTTTTCTTTGCATTAAGATAGAGGTTCTGCTCTTCGCTGTTCTTGCGGACTGACATAATTAGTTTTTCCATTCCTTTTTGTGTTGTGGACAGCAATACTGTGTCATCAGCATATCTAATCTCTGGTATTTCATAACCTCCAACTGTTATGGCATCGTAATATTCTTTGTCTACATCTTCTCTAACATTCCTCATTATATTTTCAGTATACAAGTTAAATAAGTAGGGTGACAATATGCACCCCTGACGGACCCCTTGTTTTATGTCAAACCAACTTGTTGTTTCACCATTTATTCTTACTGCTGCTTGTTGGTCTAGATACAGCAGTGACGTTAATTGTATCAAATGTGTTGGAAATCCCATTTTTTCCATTATTTCCCAAAGTTTCTGGTGTTGTACACAATCAAATGCCTTTGAGTAGTCTATAAAGGATAAATATAGATTCACATTAAACTCTCTGCATTTCTCTATTATTAATCTTAGATTGAATATATGATCTCTTGATCCACTTCCTTGCCTGAAACCAGCTTGGACCATATTGACTTCTTCTTCTATTTTCTTTCGAAGTCTACCCATTATGATTTTTAACAGAATTTTACTGGCATGACTAATCAGGGCAACAGTTCTGTAGTTGGTGCATAATTTCAGGTTACCCTTTTTTGGCAGTGGTATACTCGTACTACAAGAAATTAATACTGAAGAAGGCTGGCTAGTAAAGATGATTAAAGAGAGAAAATTGATGTAATCCATCCATTCTTTTGTGTTTTCTTTACTGGAACCATGTCTTTAGCTGTTATTAAGATATCTCTGGCCTGCATAGCCAATTCATCTGATGCCATCTCCTCCTGAACAGCCATCAGGATTTCCAAACAGATCTTCACTTCTATACCGTATTGTTCTGGTATTTTTGTAAGATCAAAGCAGAGTGATCCCGTAACTATCTTTTTTATCTTCATGTCTGCTATTAATAACTCATGGTCCATGTCACAATCACATTTTTGCTGATGTTATACTTGATCTCTACCTTCTTTGCACTAAAATGTAATCTATTTGATTCTTGGTTTTCCTATCAGATGATGTCCATGCGTAAAGTCTTCTTGGATGTTGTTTAAAAAGTGTGTTAGCAATCATTAGCTCATTTTCCATGCAAAATGCCATTATATTGTCACCTGCTTCATTTCTATGTCCTATGCTAAATTTCCCCACAACATATCCTTCACCTTCTGCTCTTTCTATACCAATCTTCGCATTAAAATCCCCCATTATTAATACAGTATCATTTTTCCGTATATGGTCTATCGTTGTTTGCAGTGTTATAAAAGTCTTCCTCTTCTTCTGCTGCTGATGTAGGTGCATATATCTGGATGATTATTACATTTCTAGGAGTGCCCTTAAGTTTGATTGTGAGGATTCTATCACTTACTGGATTGTAACCTAGTAATGCTTTTGATGTTGATTTGTCCAAGTAAAAAACCACTCCATTCTTTCCTCCTGCTTCTCCACCAGAGTATATAAAAATATTATCATTGTCGCTCTTGGAGTGTCCTGATCCTTTCCATCAATGTTCGCAAATTCCCAAAATGTATATCCTCGTTCTTTTCAGTTCGTCACTTATTATTTGATACTTTCTCTCATACATACTTCTTACATTCCATGTTCCTACTCTTATTTTTCATTTTAGTTTGATGCAGGGGTTTTCCTTAGTAACACCGTCAGGATTTTGTCCATTATCACAATTACTAGTACTGACCTCTGTCTCACACTCTTCCCCAGTGTTGAAATTAGAGTTATCTGGCCTGGGGGACTCACCACCAGATCTTTTTCTTATCTGACTTTTCAGTGTTGCTGTTTGGGTTTCTTGGTATATTTCCAGAAAATAGTTTACCATTGCTTTTCTTCTGGGCAGTGACTATACTAGCCAGTGATCGTAGACATTGTCTCTACATCATGATCATCTGCCTACCATCATAGAGTAGTGACTATAATCAACATTATCTGTCGGGTGCTCTCCCATTCCACCCACCCATGGCTTCACGTCACCTTGATCGGGAGGCTGTAGGGGTACTCCACCTTGCCCAAGGGTGTCCCGTAGACTGACGGAGGTAAGGAAGTGTCTTACTTCTCCTTTGATAGTGGATAACCCTACCCTGCTAACCAATTTCTTTATCTAGATGTGACAATATTGTTTAGATATCTGACAACCCAGCTGCAGTAGTCTGCCAGCTTGTTTTGTCCACTGTTTTCTCATTGCACCCGCCCAAACTTTAGCCAGACTACTTTTGTTGTTGTTGCTGCTTGTGTTGTTGTAATTGTCCACCAAATTATATTATTGTCGAGCTCTTTATCCTGTTCTTTTCCCTCTAATATGGCATTCATTGCTGTAATATGCCAGGTAAGAAAACTTGGTGGAGTACCATGTGATCCCTGTGTGATGTTTAACAACACGGGAAGGCTGTAAGATGTGAGATCAAAATTTTTAATCTAAGATCAAAATATTGTAGCCATCCAATCTGATATTTATAATTATTGCTCGTTTCAGTTTCAGTTTCTTTTCTATTCATTAGGTTCGTCATATTCTTCTGTATATTCACATTTCAAGTGCTTCAATTTAGCCGATATTAATGCGAATAATTTGTTACTTTCTCAAGTAAATTACTATGTTTATCATAACTCATGTCAATCCCAAAAAAAAAAACTACCTACATACGAAATTGAACTATGTGTTTTCTAATTGGCAGGCAAGTGCAGTAACCGTTACACCACTGCGGGAATATGAAGGTGGAATGAAATAGTACATTCTTATCTCAACCTGTAACTTTTGCAGAATATCAACTGTCTTCTTCTTCTTCTTCTTCTTCTCATCCTCTTCCTCCTTCTTCTTCTTTGTAAACATTTTCTGTCTATATTTGTCTAAATGTGAACAACAGAAATGTACTCAGAGTAGATAGCAAGTTAGTGGAGGAAGTCAATGAGTTTGTATACCTTGGCAGTAGAGTAGTATAAAATGGAGACAGCACAGAGGACATCAGTAGCAGACTTACTAGAGCAAACCAGGCTTTTGCAATGCTGCAGACTATATGGAAATATAAAAAACTAAGCATAAAGATGAAAATCAGGATATTTAAGAGTAATGTTCTAAGTGTACTATTCTATGGAAGTGAGTGCTGTAAAATCACCAAAACCATAGAAAACAAGTTGAATTCTTTCCAGACTAAATGGTTACGAAGAATTAGAAAAATATTTTGGCCAAACATCATAAGAAATAACATCTTATTGGCAGAAATGCAGATGAAGCCACTGACAGCAATTAATGAGAAAAGACACTGGCGATGGTTGGGACGTGCTCCGAATAACTGACAACTCACTACCAAAAATAGCACTAAGATGGACACCACAGGGGAACAGAAGTAAGCGTAGACCAAAAGAGACATGGAGAAGAATAACAGAAAGGATGTTGAGCAATAGAGGGCTCACCTGGGTAAGAGCAGAAAAAAAGGCAAAGGACAGGCATTTGTGGAAAACCCTTGCGGAAGCCCCATGTGCCCTGGGCACTTAAGGTTCAGAGAGAGAGATTTGCAGTCCTGTCTCTTGGATAAATTTCAGTTTTTTGTAATTCATGTATGGAACCATAGAGCATATCTTCTTTGGTGATTTCACTGAGCCAGTGTTTGCTTCTCACCTATTTATACTTGGTGCAGTTTTGGAGGATATTGACCACAATTTGGAGCACCTGGGCACATGTACAAAGAGTTGTAGTACAAACTTTAGACTTTGTATGCGTATGTCTTTGTCTTGTTTAGCGATGGAAAATGGTGACTTATTTCTTTCTGTTTAACACGTGATAGTCATCATGTAGTCACCAATTTTTGGTTTTTGTAGGTTTTTATCATGCTTTTCTTCTGAATATAGGTGACTGGTGTGTCTGGTTGCTCCATTTCAGTGGCCTCTTTGGCAATACAGTCAGTTTCTCATTGTCTAGTATCATAGTGGGATGGAATCCATTGCAAGGTGACTCTGTGTTGTTAGCCAATTTTTGATGAGGCATCTTTAAGATCTGGTAGTTTGTTGCACTCAGGAACTTCCAGTACTGATCTTGCATCTGTGAGAATTACTTTGGGATATGTATCAATTCTAAATTCATGAAGTTGACTATTATAGTATGTTATGCACCAACAGAACCAGCTGAAGAGAAATTAAAAGATTTTTTTAATAGCCTCCAAGCCACAGTAGAAACAATACCAAAGCACAATATACTACTCATCTTGAGTGACTTAAATGCAAAAGTATATGAGAGAAATGAAGATAGAAGAAGAATCATAAGAAAAGAGGGAATTGGAGAAAGAAATGAAAATGGGGAAAGACTGCAGTTTCTGTGAGGAAAACATGATGATCATCAGAGTTATTTTCCAACATAAAAACATCCACAAAGTGACTTGTAGGTACACAGAAAACCAAGTTAATCACATACTAATAAACAAGTACTGAGCACCAAATTACAAAACCTAAAAGAACAACTTTTAAGTAATTATGCACAAAAAGACAAAGAGGAGAAGGAATCATGCCATCAAGATAAACATCAATACTATGACAACTTAGCAGAAGCAACATAGAAAGCAGCATATACAAATGACATGAAAACCATATATAAAATCACAAAGCAGATGATAAATGATAGGTCATTTCAACACAAGATGTGAGAACACAGTCTTGTAAGGTTAGCTCTTGAAAAATTGTAGACAATGTGCTTTAGACATGGGAGAAAAAAAGAAACAATAAGAAGCAACACAGAAAAGAATGAAGAACAACTGATCAATGGAGAAAGGGAACAAATTGAAAGATGGAAGAAATACTTTAACACCCTACTAAACAGAATACAAGCAGCACAAATGATAGATATACATGAAGCAAAAATGGAACTAAACATCAATACAGGACCAATAACAATAAGTGAAGTAAAGGAGGCAATAAAGAACTAAAATCAGACAGGGTGCCATGTGAAGGTGAAGTGACTGCTGAGATGTTGAAAGCAGAAGAAACAGAAACACCAAAACAACTCTGCCAGATACTACAACAAGTCTGGGATCTATAAAAAGCTCCAGAGGAGTGGAAAACTGGTTTTGTAGTAAAACTACCAAAGAAGGGTGACCTCAGAGATTATGGGAACTGGAGAGGCATTACCCTCCTGCCACTCACCAGTAAAGTATTTTGCAGAATAATCATCAACAGAATTGTACCAGCACTTGAGGAAAAACTTCGGAAAGAGCAGGCAGGATTTAGGAAAGGAAGATCATGCATAGATCACATATTGTACTTAGACAAATATTAGAACAGGCAAATGAGTGGCATAGCACAATATATGCAATGTTTATAGATTTTGAGAAAGCCTTTGACAGTCAACAGAGATGCACTGTGGAAAATTCTTCCTGAGATGGCATGGCTTCCCTCATAAGATATTGAATGTCATCAAAGCCATATATGAGGATTTTCAGTGCAAAGTGATCTGTGGAAAACATACCTCCAGCAGCAGGGATGTGTACTATCACCAACATTATTTATCTTGGCAGTAGACATGTTAATGAAGGAGACATCATCCGACAAGTGCAGAAGATTACAATGGACCCTTGACATAGTGGTGGAGGACCTTGACTTTGCCAACAAAATTCTTCTACTATCAAGCAGCCACAAAGATATGCAAGATAAAACAAACAAGCTAACTCAAAATGCAAACAACATAGGACTAAAGATCAACGTAGGAAAGACAAAGTAAATGAAGCAAAATGTAAACAACAGAGATGTACTCGGAGTAGATAGCAAGTTAGTGAAGGAAGTCAACAAATTTGTATACCTTGGCAGTAGAGTAGTATAAAATGGAGACAGCGCAGAGGACATCAACAGCAGACTTACTACAGCAAACCTGGCTTTTGCAATGCTGCAGACTATATAGAAATCTAAAAAACTAAGCATGAAGATGAAAATCAGGTTATATAAGAGTAATGTTCTAAGTGTACTACTCTATGAAAATGAATGCTGGAAAATCACCATAACCATAGAAAACAAGCTGAATTCTTTCCATGCTAAATGTTTATGAAGAATTAGAAGAATATTCTGGCCAAACACCATAAGAAATAACATCTTATTGCCAGAAATGCAGATAAAGCCACTGACAGCAATTATTAAGGAAAGGTGCTGGTGATGGTTGGGACATTTGCTCCAGATGACTGACGACTCACTACCAAAAATAGCTCTAAGATGGACACCATAGACTCATACATACAGAGGACACAACATTATACTACCAGGAGATTTTAACTTTGTTCTGTTAGACGCAGACATCATAAGATATCAGAGTTAGAGATCAGACTGTTAGAACATGCAGAGACGGCAAAAACCAACTTGAGATTTTATAAGACACAGTCAGTACACACAGTTTAGTGCACACATATAGCCACACACATCCACAAAGCACAGTCACTACACACAAAAACAACGCCCATAACAGATTTACCAGACTAGACAGAATTTACGCACCTTCAGCTCATCACATAACATGAGCCAACCACATCACAGAAACCCTACAGTTCACAGATCACAAAGCAATAGTCACAAAAATAAACGATCACCACAGTGGAAATTTAACAACACACTTCTCCAAAGCCAACAATTTGTAGAACACATAGCACAGCTTATACACACTTTCACAAACAACATACTCACGCACAGCATTCAGCAACACTGGAAAATAGTAAAGAGCATAGTAAGGAGTAGAGCACAGGCACTCTCAACCCAGATAACACAGAGAAAGACTGAGACAGGAGAAAATAATTGAAGAAGCAATCAGACTAACGGAGCAGATAGACAAAAAACTCACCACATCTACTCAAACTGCAACAGGAACTAGATAAACACAGACAACACAGATTTCAGGGTGCACTGCTGAGGACTAGACCTAATACTGTCACTCAAGAAACACTCGCCATGCAGTACTTAGGGATAGAATAAAACATCCAACGATGCAGACAAATAGACGAGATAATAGATCTAGATGGTAACAAGCAAACAGACATACAAAACATAGTGCAAAAGTTCAGAGAATACTACAAAAATCTATACACTGAGGAGAGAACAGAAACACACATGCAAGACAAATACATGAAATACACACACACACAAACTGTGACACAGACAGACGTACACTCGATACACCAGTAACATTGGAAACTTAACACAGACTGTACAAGAAATACCAAAAGGCAAGTCACTAGGACCAGATGGTCTTAGAGCAGAGTTCTACCATCACTTCTTTTCCTATCTTAGGCCCTCTCATATTACGTGTCTTCACAGAAACTTTTGACCGCAGAGAATTCCCACCTAGCCTGAACCTATCATACATTACACTCATACCAAAAGCCAATTCAGACAAGACACAGCTGAAAAACTACAGACCTATATCTCTGATAAACGTAGACTACAACATCTTTACAAAAGTGCTAACCAACAAGCTCAACTCATACACCTAGACCAACAATGTAGTGTAGAAAACAGAAACACATCAGCACATACTTTTTTTGTTTTTGTTTTCCAAAATCTTTATTTCCAACAAAATTTCATCATGTCAGTTGAATGGCTTTACATGAAATTATACATATATATGCATGCATGGTTATACGATAAAAGGGTATTTAAACTAAACATAATCTTGTAATGAAAATGAAGTGTATCCTAACATCACCACACAAATTTCATACTTGATATCGCGCCTCCCTTCGGTTTTTTAAATTGTTCATGAAACTTTGTTGTTCACTGCTCTTATTTCAATGCTGACATCATGTATGTATGTATAAACTGATTGAGTTTCACTCATTCTGTCACACAGCAATAGGCATCAACAGTATTGCTTAGGCAAAAAAGAATTACTGGTCAAAGGGACAGAATTCGTATAAAAATGGTAGTGGGTTAAAGTTGCATCCCATGAGCTAAGATGTCAAACTTAGGTGGAAAAAAAATCGATAATTAGGGGTTCAAGCGGAGGGTGCTAATGTTTTGACGGAAAGAACACGAGATATGTGATTCTTAGTGTCAACATCCTCATCATCATGTGCCGTGCCGACTGGTGTTGGCTATTATGCTTCTCCAGAGTACACGATCCTTCATGCAGGCCATCAGCTCAGTTGGTGATCTCTCACACCATTTCGTCAGACTGTCCAGTATCATTTCTCTTGGTCTTCCCCTGGCTCTTCTTCCCTGTATTTTTCCTGCTGTTATAATATTTTCAATGCCCCCTCTTCTCATTGCACGTCCTATGAAAGTACATTGTCTCTCTCTTATTATTTTTTTTTTTTTTTGACACGAATTTTCTATCTCCAGCTCTTCTCAAACATTCTCTGTTAGTTAGTTTTGCTGTCCAGGGAATTCACAACATTCTTCTAATAAACCACATTTCTGCTGCTTCCAATGATTTTTGTGCAGACCTGCCTATTGTCCATGATTCAGTTCCATATAACAGGTTCGACATAGCATTTTAGGACTCGTTTTCTAATATTCATTGATAAGGATGCGTTGCATAATATGTTTCTCATTCTCTGAAGTGCAGTCTTTGCTTGGCCTATTCTGTTCTTAATTTCTTTTTTGCATTTCCCGTCTGAAGTTATTATTGCTCCAAGGTATTTGAATTTCTGCACCTGCTTTAGAATAGTTCCATTTGCGAATTTTATACTGTATTTTAGTGGATTCTATTTCTTAGATATAACCATAGTCTCTGTCTTTTTTATGTTTAAAGTAAGGCCTTTCTGTTCACTTTCTTTGGCGACTTTATCCAAGAGATTTTGCAGGTCTTGTTGGTTCTCAGCTATCAGTACTGTGTCGTCCTACTTGTATACCTGGTTCTCCAATGATCATTCTTAGAATATTCTCGCTGTACAGAGAAAAAAAAATGTCTGGAGATAGTACACATCCCTGTCGCACTCCACGTTTTATAGATTGATATTTTCCAGTTTTATTTTCAACTCGAATCGTGCTTCCTGCTGCCAGTATAGATGTTTTACAATCCTCAGGTCTTTGGCGTTTATGTTTATGTCTTCAAGCATTTTAATAATCTCATCATGTGTCACCTTGTCAAATGCCTTGGTGTAATCAATGAAGCATAAGTAGAGATCTTTCTATACTTATCAACTAAAGCTTTCCCAGCACCCCTCCCTATCGCTGTGTTTCTATCTTAGTGTAGGAAGATGTTTTAAAACAGCAACAAAGCCGGTAAAACTATGTACAGAAAGTATTGTTAAGAAATATGAATTGTCTGGAGGCTGAAGGTCAAAAAACAATGTGTCTCACGTGAAGTGACTTTCACGAGACAGAAATTTCAGGAAAGGTCCAGTAGAAATGTGAGTTACGAGTATATAAAAGAAGTAGAGTTGAGAGATAAGATTATTATTAGATGATTATTGGATTATGATGAGATGGAATTATGATAGGGATTATGATAGTTGATGTTGTAGCAATGGAATGAATTGTTCTAGGGGAACAGTGTACTCAATTAATCCTATGTTTTAGAGATTCAGGTTGGATGTGAGTTCAGTTGTGTTTTTGATTTCATACAACTGTAACTATGAAGAATTTTATTAGGATTGTTTCTTCCACTGCTATATATTAGGCTTCCTTCCATATGGCAAACCAAAGTCTTGCCGGGAAATCACAAAAATTGCTGGCTTTGTATAGTCAAATGTTGGTTTTGTAAAGTCAACCTGCCACATTGGCAGCACGTCTTTTTCCTCATCTTCATAATTCACTGTCCATTTCCTCATTCAATAAATCCATGTGTATGTGAACATAACCACATTCTTGGTTATCCATCATGTTGAGAGATGTTGGAAGCTTGCAGAGTTTAGTCCATTTCTACTGTTGCTGTTTAGTGGAGAAAAGGAGTGTACCTGGGTCGTTATGTGTTTCTAAGTGTATATCACAGAAACAGAACTTGAAGATTCATAAATCATTTCTATCAAACTTGATCTAGAGAGTAATTACTATCAATTAGTTATCAACTGACACTTTGTTAACAACACTAACTCTCACAGTACACATTCCTGTGAATGGCACCAGACAATAAAGTAAACAAACATTCTCCTTCACAAAGACACGTGAGACATCAAGACTGTCTTTATAAATCATAAATTATATTCAAACTCATTTCCACAAGACGTTATCAATCCGTTACATTCATCCACTGACTCCAAGTAAAAACTTAGCAGCCACATACTAATCTGTAAACTGAAATGTCTTGACTGATCTGTTTGAGAGAGATTTTTCTTAGCTGCTGTCACATCAGACTTTCATGTGCCGAAGGTCATTGAAAATACGGGCCTAACACCGTATTCCCCAATAGGCCTTAATGGAATGGAAACGGGAATTTTACCTTTTACTTTTACCTGTTCAGTTTTTGCAAGTTTTGTTTATTCTTTGCCCATCGTTATATAAAATGACATATGCTGCCACCAGTTACATTTCACTGCTCCGGTTTCAGAACCTGGTCAGTCAAATTATCTGTTAAATTATAATCAACCCGCATGAGGTAATACTGAGAGGGGCGTTCAGAAAGTAATGCACCACATAGTTTTTCTCAGAAGCTGTTTATTAAAAAAACATGAAATTTATACACAATATACATGGATATGTCATCTAAACATCGGTATTATTCAAAATAATCCCCATCAATTTGACGGCTTTACGCAAGCGCAAAACAAGTGCATGTATTCCTAGCCCGTACCAGATTTTCTCTTGATTATGTAGCCATTTCTTCGCTGCATGAACCACTCCTTCGTCATCTTCAAATCTTACCCCTCAGAGTGCATCTTTAAGTGGACCAAACAGATGGAAACCAGAGGGTACCAAATCGGGACTATAGGGTGGATGGGGTAGTACAGTCCAACCCAATTTGGTGATTGCTTCCCGTGTTGTCAAAATTGTGTGAGGGCGCGCATTTCGTGAAAGATAAGCAGGTGCTGGATTCATGTGCTGTCGAACTCTGCGAGAACGTTGAGTTTTTTCAATGTCTTAAATGTTATTGTGCGAATTGATTCTCTCTCCTCTTGGCATAACATCCACAAGAATCACACTTCAATGTCCCAAAAGACAGTGATCATGACCTTTTCAGCTAGAGCAGTTGTCTTGAATTTCTTTCTTCGTAGTTATTGCGGATAATGCCATTCCACTGACAGTTTTTTTTTTTTTTATCTCAAGTTCAAAATGATGTGCCCAGGTTTCGTCACCTGTTACGATCGTGACGTGAAGAAAATACGAAAAAGCGATTAGGGTTTCCGTGCAGCGCAGCTGTGAAAAAGGAGACGAAAAAGATCAAGTGAAGCTTAATCGATATGTCCAATATTCTCGCGGTGAGAGCTACTCATACCACGTCACCTCTGCTCTAGAGGCCGGCCACATCCTATATACACCCATACTGGTGAAATATGCCTACATCGGCTTAACCCATGGGTGAAACTCGTCGGCCGCATATCACGATACTTCCGCTCTAGAAGCCTGTTAAAATTTTTGAGTTTTTTTTTTTATATAAAAGCACTCACTCTACATTTTAAAAAAATTATTTCCAGAAATATTTAACACGTCATTCAAATGAATATATGAGGTGTTGGCTAATGAAATACAATTTTGATTGAGTGTAGATGAGAAAGGAAATGACGTCATTGTTTAAAATATTTGTTCAGAGATTTAGCTGATATTTTGCCCCACGGCCATCGTCACTCCTTTCGGAGGCGGGAGATGCTTAGGAGGATTTTAAGGTGAAATGGATAGAAGTGGGATGTTGTTCTATCTTACACAGACGATCGAAGAAGGTTATACGGATTTGAAGGGATTGGGGTTAGCCAGTGGCTCCCCACTAAGGTTGGACATTTGACCGGTCGTGATATTTTGATCAGGTGTCCCTCCTAGGAGGGATCTAAAAAAAAAAAGTTGGATTACATCCCTATTGGGATTAAATTATCTCAATGGTGTGCAAAAATATATTAGCGTCGCAATTTTATTAGTCATATTTAATGCCGCTTAGACTTGTCTAATTCAAAATAGTATACGAATTTAAAAGAAGTTCTATTTTATTTTGTAGTAAAACTAGACATAAAACTAATAGTTGAATTATTGGCGCACTGAAATTATTATATTTTAAGAATTTTTAATTATTCTTTGTACTTTTCCAAGTATTTTATTAAAAATTATATTTGTAGAAATTTGGAAGTTAGTTCCCTTAGCAAAAAAAAACCCGCGGTTATCTTCCCCACATTTTTTTCCCGAAACTTAAATCGCATAGAGCGAGGTATAAGCGACGTGCTGCTTATGTGGTCAAAAGTGTTGATTGGCTTGCCGTTTTACATATTGAGCTATTTTACTAGTTCTGCTTTATTTTTTAACTACTTACTCCTAAGATTATTAGTTAAAGGTAAAGTTCCCGTTTTCGTGCCATTGAGGCATTTTGGGGATACGGTGTTAGGCCTGTAACTTCCATGACCTTCGGCACGTGAAAGTGTGATGTGGTCTCACGCCTGGCCATTTTACCTTCCCATATTTCTCTGTTATCGGGTTTTAGAGGTTGGATGAACCCCCGGGGCCTTTTTGGTGTGCACCAGAAAACAATCCCACTCTCAAGGGCGATTAAGCCATGTTTGAAGATAACCTATGTAGAACTCGGACACAGCCATGGACATGACATTGACACTTTGATTACTTTTATCCACTCTCCTTTACCCATGAAGAATGAAATGTTCTCAAAACGTTTACCGACAGCGTGTGTACTATTTAAAGTTATCTCACAAATGTTAAATGTCTTGATATTAGATATCTATGCCTTTGTGTAACCCCTTCTGTTATCAAAAATGTTCAACTTGGTTATAACTTTATTACCCTTCTATGAAAGAATCATCTCATGTTTTGTAAAAGCTCACCATTTCATTATTTTCATCTCACGGGCAGTCATCTCCAATTCACGTCTTGTCTTATATCCCTCCCGTGCCGTTTCACATCACTTCAACCGAATTTGTAAATGTTGCTTGTTGAACGTAAATAAACCTTATTTTAAAAAAAACCATCCCACTGTACCACCTGATACCACCGGATTAGTAAACCGAGCTCTTAACGACTCAGCCAACCGGGGAGACTAAGATAATAATATAATAATTATAATTAAAAGTAATCAGTTTACTTATGCATTAACAAAAGTCAAGGGTAAAGACTATATTTTACATATTTTACATAAAAAGTGATATAGTAAAATGTAATACAGTTAAAACTACTTTATAACTCTTTGAAATATTTTTTTCTTTTTTTTTGCGCGCACGCAAACACACATTTTATTCTCATTGCACAAATATTACTGAATGAAAAAAGCTACACCTGAACTCATATAGGTAAAAGTTATTTTAACAAATCAAAATCAATCCATCAGATATGTTACCAATTATTAATGTCATTCTAATCTTTTATTAGCCTGTCTATCTGTCCGTCTGTAGGTCTGTCTGTTTCTCTCCCACCCCACACCCTCCTCGATCTTTCTCACAAGAAAAAAAAAACATGCACACATATCACAGTCATCATTCTGTGCCATCTTTGCAAAACTAAAATAAAAACTTTTGCTGCGGTGAATCTTCAGCATTTTCTTTGAATCCTCTCTGTTTATTTCTCACTTCCAATACAGACTTTGCCATGTCACAGCTTCACATTGTCCACCTGTGTAAATCTATGTCATTGACTTGATAAGACTGGATTTAAGTGTAACACTCAGCAACAGAAAACTGAGATGGCTGGAGCATATTGGAAGAATGGATGACAGTCGTATTCCGGAGCAAATATAACAGCAAAATTGTAATGTAATGTGTTTTTTTGTTTTACCGAGTAGTGTGTTTGACAGGCGAAATAACTCCTGAAAGAGTCAGCTGTCTTACCTTGCTCCCTGTCAGGCCCTAGGCTTTGAACCTCCCTGCACGAGATTCAGAGGAACCTGAGGTTAGGCTCTAGTGACAAACACCTCCCCGTGCCGTTAAACGTCACTATAGGGCTCGCAAAGTAGTTCGCCAATTTTTCCTGTCTTCAGCGAGTCTTTCAACCTCATCAAGGGATTTTATGCCTGTTAATTTGGCCTCTCTTAACGATGTCCTCTTCAGAGTTTCACGCGGTCTGCCTCTTTTTCTTTGGCCTGTTGTGTTCCACTTGATAGCTTGTTTTGGGATTCTCTGATCAATTTTTTTCTCATCACGTGACTAACATGACCATCTTCTTTTCCTGATCGCCCATGAGATTGGTTGTTGTTCAGTCATCTGTCTTATCTCTGCATTGTTCTTGAATTCATTCCACTTGATGCCAAGTATTTTCCTTATGCATTTGTTTTCAAAAGAGTCTAATTTCTTGTCTATTTCTTTAGTTGTTTTCCAGCTTTCGCATGCATAAATGAGGGTGGATATTACACTTGAATTGAATAGTCTTAACTTGCTTTTTGTGCTTATAACTTTTGAATTCCATATGTTCTTAAGATTCTTGAAGCTCGATGCTGCTTTTGCAATTCTTATTCTAACTTCCTTTCTGGTGTCACCATCCTGGTCTATGTAGCTGCCAAGGTATGCAAATTGATTGACTTCTTCAATATCTGTCCCTTCTATGTGTATTTTTCCATTTTGATTAAGGGGAATTTTCATTATTTTTGTTTTGTCCTTGTTAATTTCAAGTCCTATTTTGCTAGCCAGTGAAGACAGGCTATCTGTTTTTTTTTTCTTCCATGAAATTCATATTGTTACTGATAAGAGTTATGTCATCAGCAAAATCAAGATCTTCTAGTTGGGTCCCATGTACCCAGTCAATACCTGTGCGGCATTTTTCATTATGAAGTCTGTTGTAATTCCAAAAAGTAAAGGAGACAGTATACATCCTTGTTTCACACCTGTTTCAATCTGGAACCATTCACTCATCCCTTCTTCTGTTTTGACTGTAGAAACATATCCATTGTAGAAGTCCTTAATGATGTTGACAATTTTAGATGGTATTCCATATAGACTTAAAATTCTCCATAATAAATCTCTGTGTATGCTATCAAATCCCTTTTTTCACAAATACATTTTGTCACAAAACGAAAATCGTTTTTCGTTTTGTGAAAAAATGACTTCGCCCGAAATTAACTTCGACTGTAAAAAGTGCATTCCTATTAGAGAACCACACAGGCCTGGCACGTTGGTTCTCAATGTCTGGGCTTGGGGCATCAAACGCTGTGTCTATCCGTACCTTGACTGCGCATCGAATCTCTGCTTATATGCTACAAAATGAGAAGTATTTCAATCGCCCGACTAGTACAGTCAGTAGGAGCATATTTCTATTAATATAGAGGATATGGGTTTGAACCCCACGGAGAATTTGTTATATTTTAGATTGTGACACTATTTATTTGTCTTTTTTATTATGAAAGATTTTACTTTTAACTTTTAGAAAAACTAGCAGTTTCGCATGCCCACTGACTGTTTGTCCCGGACGGAGTATATGTTCCACCCCGAATGGGGTGTAAAAAAAGGATGTAAAAAAAAAATTCGCCACCCATGCTCCCGATGTTACTAGACTCATGCTTCTACCGACAGAGCTAGCCGGACGGGTGAAGAATAATCACATTTGTAATATATAATCCGGGCAGTGGCAGTGTAGATACACGCTGTACTACGAATATGCACACCTTAATGGGCATGTCAGTCGGACCGCCAGGGACAAGTACAAACGGCGTAGCTAGTCTGTACCACTTTCACAGCAACCACCAGTAATACGCCACGCTAACGACACCGTCGGCACACACCATTCACTTTAACAAGCTAAAGGGTATCCGCTTTCATTACAGTAACCCCAAACTTACCATCGAAGTGGACCACCTCGAGACAAAAGGGACTCTGTATTATGTCCCACCAGGAATCGTGGCAGAGGGCATACGCCAGATCGTAATGGAAGTCACCGCGGACAAGCAGCCCGAAGTATTCCAAAACAAACTAGGAAGAGATAGGTGGACTTTTCTGTGTTACCCAAAGAAACAAATTCCTCACTACATAACTTTGAAATTGACTGAAATGGGGGGGGGGGGGAAGAAGGAGAGTTCTGCGGCTCCTGGTCACGTTGCCAGGGCGACGCACTCACTGTATCATATGCGGCGAAGACAATCACTAGGTGAGTCAATGAATGTCACAGAAAAAGGCAGAACAAGACACTCGACCTGGTGCCAGACACGACCGAAGATTCTGAGGAGGGCGTGATAACCTCCGACCCGGCTAATGAAGCTTCCAGCATCGAGACTGAGCAGGAGATGCTTGTTCCGGGGGAGACATCAATCTCTGACGATATCCCACCAAAGGAAGCAGAGACACCAGACTCGAGCAACAGACAAAAACAAGACGAAGATTTACTGAAGTCCAACGGGACAATAAAAGGGGACTGAAAGACAAAAAGCCTTTCCAAAACAAATGACCCTCGCCCGCCCCCCCCCCCCCAAAAAAAAGAGCGCTTAAAGAGATGCAGAACCTCGACAACCCACAGAGTGTGTGGAGCATCACACACAATAAACCCCGCCACCATTTCGTGATATACAACATTAGACGAGATGCTAGAAGCGCTGCAGTCTCCACCAAGTCTTGTGATAGATGAAGGGCAGCATCTACACACCCTAGACAACCAAGCCTGACACAGCGCAGCACTCAAATGTCTGGACATAGTTTAGAGTGATTTTTCACACGGATAGTTATGTAGTCTGTGTGTCCTGTTAGGAATATTTCTTATTCATGCTTGGCCGCATCTGTTACGCACTATATTAGCTTAGACTCGCAACTTAATTATTTTCTTCTTTTAGAAATGGCTCTTCCTATTAGATTTTTAAAGTGTTAACATTAACGGTTTAAGGAAAAAAAAAACCCAGTACAATACAAACAGTCACGGCAGACTAGATATCGTATAGATAAAACACAAGAACAATGCAGAAGAAGCAACACATTTTAGTTAAAGTTTGCCCTCTAGCCACAAGAAAATTCCAACCTGAATTCTGTGAAGAATTAGCAAAAACACTATCCCACTTTTATAAAGCTTGTAAAATAATAAAGGCAGGAGAGTTTAACTATCTACTGTCCAACTCGGATTTATTTGTGGCGAGATTGATGTCGCAAACACAGAGAACTAATCCAGATAAACCATCACAACTTTCTATTTTAGAAACCATCATACAAGAACACGATCTGATAGATATATACAGACATACGACCTGATAGATATATATACAAACATCTAACACCTGGTGGCAGAGAGTACACACACGAAGATAGAATAACACCACATATCAGATGCTCTTCTAGGTTAGATAGAATATATGCATCCAGAACTTACTTAGTTCTTCTAGGTTAGATAGAATATATGCACCCATAACTTACTTAGTTCAGCTAAGTTAGATAGAATATATGCACCCAGAACTTACTTAGTTCATCTAGGTTAGATAGAATATATGCACACAGAACTTACTTAGCTCTTCTAGGTTAGATAGATGCACCCAGAACTTACTTATTTCAGCTAGGTTAGATAGAATATATGCACCCAGAACTTACTTAGTTCAGCTAGGTTAGATAGAATATATGCACCTAGAACTTACTTAGTTCAGCTAGGTTAGATAGAATATATGCACACAGAACTTACTTAGCTCTTCTAGGTTAGATAGATGCACCCAGAACTTACTTAGTTCATCTAGGTTAGATAGAATATATGCATCCAGAACTCACTTAGTTCAGATAAGTTAGATAGAATATATGCACCTAGAACTTACTTAGTTCAGCTAGGTTAGATAGTATATCACCAAACAAAACATGGACAGCACGCTAAACTTCACAGACCACAAATCACTACTCACAGAAGTGAACACATAACGACTACTACCACTACCACCCCCACCCCCCACCCCCATTGAAAATTTAATAGTGACTTATTGAACAACCACTGTTACGTAACCAACATAACACACCTTAGAGAAGACTACGTTCAGGATACCCCAGACAAAGACCTAGCGGAATACTGGATCTTTCTGAAAAACACAATAAAAGAAAGAACACAAACATTAGTTACATACACAGACAAAGAGCCAAGGAAGGAGAAGAAGTCGTATTAGAAGAAGCTATCAGGCTAACAAAACAAATAGACGCCAACGGCCCAATGATGCATCAGCTGGAGGAGCGACTACAATAAGCTGTACACACGTGAGGGCCAGTCAATATCAATACAAGATAAATTCCTACAATAAGCTGTACACATGTGAGGGCCAGTCAATATCAATACAAGATAAATTCCTACAATAAGCTGTACACGTGTGAGGGCCAATCAGTATCAGTACAAGATAAATTCCTACAATAAGCTGTACACGTGTGAGGGCCAGTCA
Source organism: Achatina immaculata (assembly GCA_009760885.1). Classification (NCBI taxonomy): domain Eukaryota; kingdom Metazoa; phylum Mollusca; class Gastropoda; order Stylommatophora; family Achatinidae; genus Lissachatina; species Lissachatina immaculata. The sequence continues at coordinate 58,932,441 of CM019718.1, read as the reverse complement.
ATATCAATACAAGATAAATTCCTACAATAAGCTGTACACGTGTGAGGGCCAATCAGTATCAGTACAAGATAAATTCCTACAATAAGCTGTACACGTGTGAGGGCCAGTCAATATCAGTACAAGATAAATTCCTACAATAAGCTGTACACGTGTGAGGACCAGTCAACACCAACACAAGATAAATTTCTGCACTACACTAAACAACTGTCTGAAGACAACAAACAAATCTTAGATCAACCACTGAGACTAGGGAACTTAGAATCACTAGGACCGAACTGGCTTACAGCCGAGTTCTTCCGGAAAATCTCCACTGTTGTAATGTTTACTACGTTAAGTTCTCAAGAACTTGAGATAGACCAGAACTTCTTTCCAGTCTCTGTCTTTCATACGTAAACCTCCTACTAAAAGGTAAATCTGACAAAATTCCGATAACAAACTACAGACTCATCTCACTATATGTATATATTTTTTTAAAAAATCATTTTATTGAGAAGGTGAAGTAGGCCTGACTCACGTTTGTAAAAACAAGGCTACCGATTACAATTTTGACTTTAATGTGTCAAATTTCCTTCAGTGTACCCGGTATGTGAACTTATTCAAGATTGTCAGGTTACATAAAGGGTATTAATGGAATAATTTATAATGAAGGGAGAAAAAAAATATGTCGGAATGAATAGTCTATGTTCGCTTTGCGTTTAAAAATGTAAAAAGAATGTAGAGAATACGTTGTGATTTCGGATTGTCTCCCTGTAGAATGAAAATAGAAAGATCTCTTAAGAAAGGGGGAAATAATTGTGCACGACGCAATCTCAAGGGCGATAATTCAAAATGATTAATATCTAGGAAATTAAATGAATAATACGCAGAAGTTATGCAGATATGAAAGAGATTTTTATGATTTATATACTTTTAATCAGATTAATTTAAATATTTGTGATTTTATTTTAAAGATTAATATTTACTGTAAGCTATTTTAATTTCAACTCATCGAATTCTAATTTAAATAGCACATGTTTCTAACGTATTATGTTGACGTTTGGCTCCGGGTGCTGCAAATGTAACTTCGGTACCCATTTTTACAGCTGATTTTTCTTTGAAGAGGCAATACATTGTTGCCTTAACTTGTGTAAATGAGAAGAGTGGTAATAGTTGTATACACTTAGAACCCTGTGGTCTTTCCACTTTACAGATCGTGCATCGTGATCACTAAACTCTATATTAACATACTTTAGTCCTTGTAGTGGTCTACATCAGTATCTGTATATGGTTTAGCTTTATCATTGCTTACGGAATCTGTATCATCTATCTTAATAAGTAGCTCTATCGAATTTAAGACATTGCAACTGTATTTCTGCAGAGGTAAATGGCAAAAGGCAGAGAGGGCGAAGAAGACAGACATACCTAGATGTACTGACGACTGCATGGTTTGGTGTGAAAATAACTGAATTGATTCGAGACACGGAACATCGAGCAAGATGGAGAGAGATGACGGACTACGTCTATCGGCATGGCACTGATTTGATCTGTAATTGTCTTTAAAACATGAGATGGAAAAATGTCACTGGTTTGGTTAGTTTTGACTTAACGCGACAGGTTAGTCCCACGTTTGCTGTTATTACAACCATCACGGAAGTGTATTGTCCATATGCAGTGGTTGTCTTTGGGATTTCTTGGTGTCGAAAACAACACGTGTGTTTCCCTGCTTTGTTACTAATGTAACAGTTCTTTCTTCCGAAAGCTGGGACATGTGTCACTTGTTAGCTTCCAGCATTTAACATTTATCATGAAGTAACACCAGCAGTAACTTTGAAATATTCGAAAGCCCCAAATTCTTTACAGATCATCAAAAATACTTTTCTCATGAAGCTAGTGCCGTAGTTACTACAAAAGGAAAAAAAAAATCATATTTGTGATATCCTACGTTTTATGTTTCTCATTCTCCATCTATAGATTCTGGCATGTATGCAGGGGGCTTTTATCTATGGTCATTTTTGAATTAGAGAACAAGCAGTACACGCACTTTTACAAACAACTTTCAGTCAGTCCCAACATTCTTCTCTCTTGCTGCTTTTGATAAAATTTGTTAATGGTAATGCAAGGTACGTTTTTTTTTTTGGCTCACTCCTCAGTTTTTAGTGTGTAGACAGTCAGTCATTCACATGTCCCTTGCGGAACTTTGCCTCTCTTACAGCTCTCCTGTAGGCCTCTCGGTTGTAAGCAAGATCACCTTGTGGCTGATGCTTCCATTCGCAGATCAGCGATGTCTTGCAGCCATCTTCGCCTTGGTCTTCCTCTCTTTCTTTTTCCCATTATTAACCCTTCCATGACTGTTTTCTCTAAATTATCATGACGTTTAATTAATATGTCCAAAATATTTAAGTTTGCTCTGTTTAATCTTCCTTACTAGCCAACCTTCTTCAATATTAAGTCCTTGTAGTATAGATATATTTGTTCTTTTTTGTGTCCATGATATCTGAAGAACTCTTCTGTAGCATTTACATTCAAAGGCATTTATGTATTTCTCACCTGTTTTGTGTTCATGTTGTGATGGGAAAAATGCATGCCCTTAAAAATCTTATTTTTGTAGATTTGTCTGTCCATCTCCACAGCTTCTTTAGTTGTTTTATTTTTTGAAGAGCGATAGATGTCCTTTTAATATCCCTCATTGTATCTCCATTATTAGTAATTATCCAAGATATTCAAAACTCTCCGCATCTTCCAGCTTACTTTTCCTCATTGATATTCAGCTGCCTTATTTATTTGCCAGTTGTCATCAATTTAGTTTTCTTCGTTTTAAGATAAAGGTTTTGTTCTTTTTTTTACAGACTGACATAATTAGTTTTTCAATTCCTTTTTGTGTTGTGGACAGTAATACTGTGTCATTAGCATGTATAATCTCTGGTATTTCATAACCTTCAGTTGTTATGACATCATAATATTGTGTAACATGTTTTGGAAATCTCATTTTTTCTGAAAGTTTCTGGTGTTGTACTCAGTCAAATGCTTTTGAATAGTCTGTAAAAGATAAATATAGATTCACATTAAATTCTCTGCATTTCTCTGTTATTAATCTTATGTTGAAAATATGATCTCTTATTCCTCTTCCTTGTCTAAAACCAGATTGGACAATATTGATTTCTCCTTCAGTTTTCTTTCAAAGTCTATCAATTATGATTTTTAATATAATTTTACTGGCATAACTAATCAGGGCAACAGTTCTGTAGTTTGTGCATAATTTCAAGGTATTCTTTTTTGGCAGTGGTGTGAATACAGTTCTTTTCCATTCTTTTGGCCAAATACGTGACTGCCATATCTTTTTACATAGTGCATGATATTTTGTAGCACATTCCTTTCCTCCTGCTTTAATAAGTTCAGCTGTTATCTCATCACATCCTGGTGATCTACCATTTTTCAGACTCTTTATTGCTCATAAAACTTCCTCATTTGTCAGTTTTGATTCTTTCTCCTCCAATAATAATTCATACTGTTGATTTCTGCCTTCACAGTCAGTTGTTTAATACATTCCTCTGCAATATTCCTTCCACCTTTCCAGAATTTCCTCTGTCTTTGTCAAGGTCTTCCTCATTTCATCACAAATTACATTTAGCTTAGGTGTGACATTTCTTGTCAATGTCTTCATTTCTTTAAACATTTCACTATCTCTTCCACACTTCTGATGTCCTTCTGTTCTTTCACAACAATCTTGTATGCATTGTTTTTTTTTTTGGTCTCTTCTTATGTTTCTTTTTATTTCTTTTGTTAAAGATTTATATTCCTCCCTGTTGTAAAGACAGTCATTGACTGATTTTCACAGGATGTAATTCAAAGCAGTACAATTTAAGGAGGCAAATATAAATAAGGAACATTCTGCCGATATAACACAATTTTTTTTTTTTTAATACATAAAAAACACCCAAAAAACTAATGTATTATACAGATAAAATAAAGAATAATTTTATATTTAATTATAACATGTAAATGATAGAAACAAAACATGAAGATGTCTAAACTAGGCTGTTTCTTTCTTTTCCTGTTCCATCTGTCTTATAACTGAGTAAATATCTTATATCCTTCCCATTCTGTTAAACTTCACATAGGGCTCGCAAGGTAGTTTGCCAATTTAGTAATGCCTATCCCAAAATATTTTTATTGACCTTTATTACAACATCATCATATGACTTTCATTTGGCATTCATTTTGATCTTTGCCATCAGAACATTTAGTGATTTTCTGCCAGGCCATTGTGTAAAAATGTCTTTTTGTGCATTTCCTCTGATTTATATTTTTTGTTCTTAAAATTGTTCTAGTAGACTTCTTCTCTCTCTTCATGTCAACTGGCTCCCTTTCGCTTGCATAATTAGATCCCTTTTTCAGTGGTTTTTGCTAGACATTCCCTTATTTATTGCTAACTACATGTTATTCTAGTGATCTGTGGAGAACATACCTCCAGCAGCTTTAGGGTACAAACAGGAGTGAAGCAGGGATGTGTACTATCACCAACATTATTTATCTTAGCAGTAGACTGGTTAATGAAGGAGGCAACATCAGACAAACGCAGAGGATTACAATGGACCCTTGACACAGTGTTGGAGGACATTGACTTTGCGGACGACATCTGTCTACCATCAAGCAGCCACAAAGATATGCAAGATAAAATAAACAAGCTAACTCAGAATGCAAACAACATAGGACTAAAGATCAATGTAGGAAAGACAAAGTTAATGAAACAAAATGTGAATGACAGAAATGTAGATAGCAAGTTAGTGGAGGAAGTCAATGAATTTATATACCTTGGTAGCAGAGTAGTAGAAAATGGAGACAGCACAGAGGACATCAACAGAAGACTTACTAGAGCAAACCAGGCTTTTGCAGTGCTGCAGACTATATCTTATCTTATCTTATATCCTTCCCGTGCCGTTAGACGTCACATAGGGCTATATGGAAATCTAAAAAACTAAGCATAAATATGAACATCAAGATATTTAAGAGTAATGCTCTAAGTGTACTACTCTATGGAAGTGAATGCTGGAAAATCACCAAAACAATAGAAAACAAGTTGAACTCTTTCCAGACTAAATGTTTACAAAGAATTAGAAAAATATTTTGGCCAAACACCATAAGAAATAACATCCTGTTGGCAGAAATGCAGATGAAGCCACTGACAGCAATTATTGCAGAAAGATGCTGGCGATAGTTGGGACACGTGCTCCGAATGACTGACAACTCACTACCAAAATTAGCACTAAAATGGACACCACAGGGGAGCAGAAGTAAGGGTAGACCAAAATAGACATGGAGAAGAACAACAGAAAGGATGTTGAGCAATAGAGGGCTCACCTGGGCAAGAGCAGAAAAAAAGGCAAAGGACAGGTATTTGTGGAAAACCCTTGCGGAAGCCCCATATGCCCTGGGCACTTAAGGTTCAGAGAGAGAGAGAGACACATTCTAAGAAATCACATCTCTGCTGCCACTACTCGGGGTGAATATACTTTCTGATGAGGCAATCGGTGAACCATTACTGATATGATAGCATCAAGGTTAGTGAACCACAGCTGACCAAGTCCCTGTCCAACCTCTCCATTGGTACCCCCAGTAACAGGCCTAGCCTGGCTGACGGAGCAGGGATCGACATAGTCCCCACGACCCTGCATACGCAATGGCATATCAGTTATCCACATCATGCACTAATGCCATACAACTATTAAACATAGAAAAGAAATTCAATTAAATACAATACCACGAACTAACTAAACTAAATACAACTAAGTCCTATCTTAAATGGAAAGCAACAATAATTCTATGCACTGTTCCAAATATCACCACTAAATTAAATGTTCAATAAAGTCCAACAAATGACACTAGAGAAGAATGTCCTAAAATGTGTACTCCAAATATAACTGAAGCTAAAATGTCCTTGATCCTACACCACAAATAAGAGCACATCCAAAGACTGTCCATTTACCAATGTCCACTCCTGTCTATCTGCTGAATAATCTCGTTTAAACAAAAACTAGCAAAAGTTCATCACGTAGCGATGTTCAGAATGTTCCTTCTTGAAGACCCAAAGTAACTGCTGAAAATGCAGAAAACAGTTAATTTGACAACATGTTACCTCCCCTGTCTGGGTGGAGCTGGTTGAGAAGTAACAAGGCTGTCTGGGTAGAGCTGGTTGAAATGTCGCTGGGAACAAACTAAAGAAGCACTGCACACCCCGTTGCTCTTTAGCTGTTCTCTTGGACTGAAAAAAAGCTGTCATAACACACTACCACACAGATGCATTGCTGTACCCCAACACCTCCACAGCAAAGAACACCTGCTCGCAGTTACATGGAGATAGCACAAGACAAGATAACCTGCCAATACTAATCTTTTCATTAGTCTGTTTATTGCACATAATTCACTTCCTCACAGTTAGACAGACTTAACACAGCATTTTAGAACTCTTTTTCTGGTGTTCAATAAGAAAATAAGTTACATTTTTATTCTGAAATGTTGTTTTGGTTTAGTATGAGTGTATTCTACTCTTGATTTTAGGGGTGGATTTCCTTTCAGATGTTATTTGTGTTCAGGTGTATGTGAATGTTCATCATCATCACCATCACCACCACCACCACCACCACCATCATCATCATCATCATCATCATCACCTTTCACTCCCTTGAGAGCATAGGCCATGGATAAAGACTCTCCAGTCATCCTTGTTCTTGGAATTATTCTCTGCTTCCTTCCATGTGCATCCCTTGTCTCTGAGCACTGTCATAATTTCTCTTCTCCAGTTAAGTCTAGGTCTTCCTCTTTTTTCTGTTTCCTTGAGGATTCCATGTCAATGCCTGTCTTGCTATATTGGTGCCAGGTTTCCTCAGAGTGTGGCCAATCCACCTCCACTTCCTAGACATGATTTGTTTCCCAGACCTCCTGCCGTTTAATGTTTAAAATCTTCCTCAAGCAGTAGTTCATGAATGTTCATACTTGTTTCAAAGATGGTTCTGTTTAGTTCAAAATTGCATTTCATCTGTGACATAATAAATGTTTTGGTTTCATTTTGTATTCACAATGAATCAATTCTGCTCGCTTTGTTACCCTACTTTATCTGCTAATTTATGTAGGTGTCTTTTCATTCTTGACTATTTTGACTTATCAGTCATCCAGATATCAAAGATTGTTCACACTGTGGACCCCTATCAGATGTCAGGTGTATTTCTGTCTTTCTTATACAGTTTTAACTGTAATAAGACAAGTTTTGTAAGTCAGCATGTGAGCACATAACTCCCTGTTTTATTTTTTGGTATTTGTTTATTAGAGACTATTATGTCAGCCCATATGGCTGTTTGTGGTCTCTTATATATATTATGTCCTCAGAATTTTGGCAGTGGTGTACAGTCAAGATTTTAACAAAATATTGCAGCAATATCCAGTAAATTAGATGATGAAATGTCAGAGTAATATTCAAGATGTACGAGAAACAAAAAGCATATCTTAGTTGTGCATATAGCACTGTGTGTGAAGTGAGGAATCAGACAAGGTGCACTTTTTTGTTGCTGTTTTTTTATACATTTAAAAAAAACTGAAGATACTAGAACATTGCATGGATTAATTTAATGGAATAATCTTAGATATGTAGTTAATGCTCTACTACTAACACAAAATCTAGAAGACCAGTATCTTGAAATACAACTAACACAAAATCTAGAAGACTTAAAGTATCTTGAAATACAACTAACACAAAATCTAGAAGACTTAAAGTATCTTGAAATACAACTAACACAAAATCTAGAAGACTTAAAGTATCTTGAAATACAACTAACACAAAATCTAGAAGACTTAAAGTATCTTGAAATAGAACTGACACAAAATTTAGTTTAAAGTATCTTGAAATACAACTGACATAAACATGAAAAACATAAAATAAAAACATGGACTGGAAATAAATAATTGATAACAGTTATGAAACCACAGGAATAAACAGAGAAAAATTGGAACAAATAAAAATTTTCATAAGTCTGGTACAGGGCCGTCTTAACATCATCGGGGGCCTCTGAGCAAAGTAATGCACTGGGCCCCCACAGCACACCCGCTATATACATTCATATACATAGATTTCCATGGGCTGGTTGGGCCCCGTGCACTTCGGGTCTCCGGGTAGTGCCCAGGTAGGGCCATGATGGCACTGGTCTGGGACAAAGGTTCAAGGATTCACAATTCAGACTCCGCTTCATTGCATTCGGGACAACCCCACCGCCACACGTGCAGCAAACATCCAAGAGTATGTTTGTAGTTCCTGTCATCAAATGTTGGTTGTTTACGATGTGTTTTCTGCCACACACCTTTAAATTGTCCTAGTTCCAGCAATCTCTTCAGATCCACATTGTTCTTCCATTTCCGTTCTCCATTTTCCCGCTTTCTATCCAATACGGGTAGAGTGGGGCGGCATCCGGCGGCTAGTTAAGCATATTTGGTATGAGGGTTCTGCCAGAGTGATCTTTTAATTCCCTTCCTGTAGTACAATATTGCCATGGAGATATTTTAATTTACAGAATCGTCGCCGGTGCAACAGAGTTCGTGCACCGAGGTCGAAGCTACAGCAGCGATGAATTTAAAGAATGAAATCGACTAGAGTGAAGGAGAAAAAGGAGTCATTATGGGGGAATTAAGAGGAAAAGGAGAGCAGGAAAATCTAAGAGTAGGAGTAAATCTGAGATAATAAGGCTGAGATGCATAAATGTTGGTTATTGGAACTGCAGTAAAAAAAAAAAAAAGGTAAAGATAGTCCCATAGCAAATGCCGTAGGGGATGAAGCGTTAGAGACCTCATTATTCTGGACCATCAGGGTATGAGGTAGGGTGGCCAGTTCCTTTCTTCCCCAGATTTTCTCTGGTACCCATTTTACGAGGCTGGGTCGACCTCGGGGACGCATTGGTCGTGGGAAAAAAAAATTTCGGCTCAGCTGCAGATTCGAACCCTCCACCATTCGATTGCTTGACGAGTGCGCTACCCTCTACACTAGAATTTTTAGTGTTTACATATATAACTATACACAAAGCACTGCAGTAACGCTGCGATACAAAAATGTATAAACCAGAAAAAAAGTAGGAACAGCTTTATTACTTAACAAGCACGAAGTGCTTTTAGTACTGATGCTTGATTATAGTTTTAACATACTTGTATGAGACAGAATGTTGATACTATGGTTGCGTGCTACCAGATTTAGCAAGTCTGCCAGCTTCTTTTCCCAGCAGTCCACAGAAGAGAAAAGTGACGGAATATGTAGATGGTTGTATACACCTTCAACACAATGACAAAATATCTTTACCTGAAAAAAAAAGAACCAATAAATACAAAATGAGTTAAAGTTCAGAGTTTCCATATAATACTTCGAAGCTTCTCTACGGCATTGCCACTACAAAAGTAAAGATAGTCCCATAGCAAACGCCGTAGGGGATGAAGCGTATGAGGTAGGGTGGCCAGTTCTTTTCCTCGCTGCCTTTCCGTCCCAGATTTTCTCTGGTACCCATTTTACGAAGCGCACACGCACGCGCACACACACAGACAGACAGAGCTGGGGATCCGAACCCTCGACCATTCGTTGAAATCATGGCAACGAAAAATGAGGTCTTTGAAATGTGGTTGTGAGACTGGGGCGTACTTCACCAACAGACCCAAAGCAGACACACTCAGGATATTTCCATATACAGAAAAATCATTACGAGCAAATGGGCAACAACGTTGTCAAAGACATGAACAAGAATCAACAGAGATAACACAAGATGATGATCATGTGATGAATAAATGTAACAGTATTGCTGCACGTAACAGTGGACGTTTACAATAAGGCAACAAATTATTGCCCCTACAAAAAAACAACAGATCTAGCATGACCTAGTAATATTTCTTTGAAAAGGGTAAACTTCTCATTTTATTGTATTACTAAAAGAAAGATTTAATGTCGTTTATGCTTGTTTATTCAAAATATTATAAGAATTTTAATGAAGATCGGCATTATTTTGCTGTAAAACTATATATTAAACTAAATTATCGAATGAATAGACTACGACAATTATTATTTCTTAAGCATATTGAATCATTTTGTAAGATTATATCCAAATGTTATTTAAAATAGCATTTATAGAAAATGAGAAGTTAGTTCCCTTAGCAAAGAAAAATGCGGTTATCTCCCTCACAGTTTTTCTGAAATATAAAACGCAGAGCAGATAGAACGAGATATAATCGACGTGCTTTATATGTTCTGAAGTGTTGAATGACGTACTGCTTTATTATTAAGCATTGCGCTATTTTTCTAGTTCAGCTGGCATGGTTATGATCGAACGGAATAACTGCTTATCACCCTCAATTCATGATAATCTTTCTGTAGGTAAGAGTTACTGAAACGTCGGGCAAGGAATTTCAACGTTTGATTTTAAATTTTAAAAAAATAATAGAAAAAGAAAAAGAAAACTCAGCTTGTGATTTTTTTTTATAAAAGAGAAGAACAGATCTGACTAAGGGCAGACTATTCCCGTACCGCTAGGTATCATTTATTTTTTTTTAACTACGTACTCCTAAGATCTGCAACATATGCCCGTGAGACCTGAACACTTAACAAAACAGCTGAGAAACATGTAAATGCCTTTGAATGTAAGTGCTACAGAAGAGTTCTTCAAATATCATGGACACAAAAAAGAACAAATATATTCATACTACACGAACTTAATATTGAAGAAGGCTGGCTAGTAAAGAGGATTAAACAAAGAAAATATTTTGGACACCTTAAACGTCATGATAATCCAGAGAAGACCGTCTTGGAAGGGTACATAATGGGAAAAAGAAAGAGAGGAAGACCAAGGCGAAGATGGCTGCAAGACATCGTTGATGATCTGCAAATGGATGCATCGGCAGCAAGGCATCTTGCTTACAACCTACAGGAGTGCTGTTAGGGAGGCAAAGTTCCGCAAGGGACATGAAAATGAATGAACTCCTAAGATTATTAGTAAAATGTAAAATTCCCGTTTCCGTTTCATTAAGGCATATTGGGGATACGGTGTTAGGCCCGTATTTTCCATGACCTTCAGCACATGAAAGTGTGATGTGGTTAGTATCACGCCTGGCCGCTTTACCTTCCCAGATTTCTCTGTTACCCAGTTTTAAACGCTGAGTGAACATCCCACTGCTGGAACTGAACCCGGAACCGCTGGATTAGTAAACCGAGCGGCTAACCACTCAGCTAACCAGGCCGCCTAAGATTAGTGGCGCATAAGTTAAAGTAACCAGTTTACTTATGCAAGGGTAAGCACATAAAATAAATGACATAATTTACATACAAACTGATATAGTAAAGTGTAATATAGTAAATTTTATTAAGAGAGGCCAAGTTAACAGGCATAACATCCTTTGATGAGGTTGAAAGACTCGCCGAAGACAGGAAAAATTGGCGAACTACTTTGCGAGCCCTATGTGACGTCTAACGGCACGGGAAGGATATAAGATATAAGAATATAGTAAAAGCTTAATATATTTCTAAAACTGTTTAAAAGAATAAATATTACTTTTTTTAAAAAAAATATATAGACATATATTTCTCATCGGACAAAAATTACTGAATGAGAAAAACTACACCTGAACTCGGATAGGTAAAAGTTGTTTTAGCAAATCAAAATCACTCTATCAAATATATTACCACGTATTAATAATGTCATTCTAATCTTTTATTAGCCCCCCCCCCCCCCCCAACATGAATAGTACATACCGGTCAACATGTGCTATATTATTATAATAACTTACCTGGAATTATTGAATAACTGAAAGCTGAACATCGTCCTTCTAAATGATGCAGATATTCGGGGCGGGGGCGGGAGGAATGTAGTTAAAAGAATCGAGGTGCAAGTATGTCTGTTATTTAATATTCAGTCAGTCGTATCTTTAAAAAAAGGGGCTGGGGTGGGGTGGGGTGGGGGGGGGGGAGGCTGTAATTAAAAGAACCGAGGCGCAAACATATTTGTTATTTAATATTATCTGAAGCAAAAAACTCTTGAGAAACTAACAGTTTCGTTTCTGGGCAAAACAAACCCATCGTGGTTACTTGGTTTTACAGTTACATTTCATACGTTTTATCATTCATTTCTTCTGACACTTCAATTATACCACTTAACTAATCATATTCGAGTTACAAACCCAAGATTAGGATAAAGAAATTAGCATCTCTTTCCCTTTCTTCCCCCTCTCTTTTCTCTCTCTCTCTCTCTCTCTCTCTCTCTCTCTCTCTCTCTTGATCGTTCTCTCTCCTCTCTGGATCTTTCTCTCTCTAGCTCTAGATTTTTTTCTTACTTGCTTGTAATTATATGCCTCAATAGAATAACCAGCACTCTCTCAACCCATGACTCGCCAGCCATCAAGTACTAAAATGACATAGTTCGAAAAGTAAGATATTGTTAGAAATTATTTTAATGTTTGTTAAAAAAACATATGTTAGAAGATCTGCAGTGAAAATGTATTTTGTTTATGTATATGTCTGTGGATGTGTATGCGTGTGTGAATGGTATTTTATTAGGTTAATTACTCGTTCTCTGTTCTCTTTTACTTTGAATGTAATAATTTAATCTTACATTCCTTTGATATGTTTTTTTCCTAATGTAATTTGTATCGAGTGTGTGGGAAGAATGAAAAATGGAGTGATGAAGGGCAGAATGTAAGACGGGCCTGCGTGCCTAATTCTTCACCCTTTAAAAATAAAGATCATTCATTCATTCGTTCTCACTTTGGATCTTTCTCTCTCTCTTCCTCTCGGTCTCTACATTTCTCTCCCCCTCTCTTAAGTTATCTTAAGCTGCTCTTACAGACACCGAATACAATTAATTGTTTTCTGAATAGTCCCGAAAATTTTGTTTAGTAGATAGTCATTTATAATGTATGTAGTTACTTCTGTACTGAGTGAATGTTTAAGAGCGAAACGTAAATGTTATATTTTATTTTATGTCTCTCAGCTTCAATGTTAGTTATGTTTGTTATATGAACAGCATATTTGTAGACTGTCTGGAATAGAGTAAAAGATGTATGATAAAGGGCAGAATGTCAGACGGGCTTGCGTGCCCAATTCTTAACCCTTTTGAAATAAAGATCAATCAATCAATCAATCACTCTCTCTCTCTCTCTCTCTCTCTCTCTCTCTCTCTCTCTCTCTCTCTCTTTCTCTTTGTCGATCTTTCTCACAAGGAAAAAAAAACATGCACACTTGTCACAGTCATCGTCCTGCGCCATCTTCCCAAAACTAAAATAAAAACTTTTGCTGCGATGAATCTTCAGCATTTTCTTTGAATCTCCTCCATTTATTTCTCACTTCCAATACAGACTTTGACACTTTGACATGTCACACCTTCACATTGTCCACCTGTGTAAATCCTTGTCACTGACTTGATAAGAATGGTTTCAAGTGTATACGTTCACCCCGATTTAATGACTGTAACACCCGGCAAAATAAAATTGAGAAGAATATTCGAAGAACTGATGACAGTCGCATTCCAGAGTAACTGTAACAGAACATGGAGAACGCCGGGAAGATGAAGGTCAAGACGCTGGTCAAAACTGTGAAAGATGATCTTTTGACATCCGTGAGTGTTTCCCCCCCCCCCCCCCCCCCTTCAGTCAAAGTGGCTAGAAAGCACTGACGAAAGATAGTGTCACACAGAGCGACTCTGAGGGCGAAGACGCTGGCCGCTTTGGCAATCACCGACCCATAGCGGACCTGCCCGCGTCGGGGTTGGCGAATTATAACTGATCAAGACCCTGTTCCCACATCTCCGTTGGTCCCACCAGTGACCATGACTAGCTTGGCTAATGGGACAAAGATCGCCATAGTCCCCATGACGGTAGAGTCTGCTAAGGAAACTCTACACGCTCTCTGCTTTTTAGATGCACACAGGAACTGAAAAAAAATAGCTCTTTTCATGTGCTCCCACTCCGACAAGATGTTGTGCCTGAATACCTTCATAACATGCAAAGTGCACCAGGGAGACTGACGACGACGAAGAAGAAGAGCTGGTGTTACATTGGAAGAGGCAATGGAAGCCTAAATTGAAGACAGAAGACCTAAAAGAAAGGGACAGGATGCTTGAAAAATTAACAGTTGTCTTTACTGCTGTGTCAGCCAAATTTTGGGTGGCCGCGAGAGAAGCTGTTCAGCAAAACGATGGTCAGTAATGTCTACAAATAGTTGACAATCTAATGTCCACAAACAGTTTAGAATGTAATGTCTACAAACACTTAACAGTCTAATGTCTTTAAACAGTTAACAGTCTACTTGAATAAAAAAAATAATTTTCTAAGACTAGAAGAGCTGCTAACTATTGTTATTTGTCATTATACTTGTTTTGAATTTTATTCATGTAGGTCTACTTCTCTAGGGAACAAGATGATAGATAGAGTGAAGAGCGATTATCAGCCTCGTCGTGTCAGAGCATATCCTCTTACCTTTTTTTCTCTCATCTAAAGTGCCCCGTATTTCTTAAGGCTAGCCAAACAAAACCATACTCTATTGCTATTCAGTAGGTAAGGCCTATAATATTTGACAGATTTAAATACTAATAGCATTTCTACAGCCGAGAATTATATGGAATGACAAGGAAATATCCTTAACATCAAAACTTAGTCTGTTCAACACAAATGTCAAACCGGCCCTGTTGTATGGATCAGAAACATGGACACCATCAGCCAAAAGTACCAAGACCTTTGTTAACACCTGCGTAAGGAAGATCCTTCAAATTGATGGCCAGATAACAATCCAATGAAGAGGTGGTAGAAAACGAACCAACACACAGTGAAAGAAATGGTAATGAAAGATGTTGGAGACGGATAGGACATACACATGGAAAGCCTACAGCTAACATAACCAGAAAAGGCTGTCACCTGGAATCTCCAGGGTAAGAGGAAACAAGGAAGAACTAGAAACACCTGGCGGAGGAGTCTTGGATCAGAGATCAGAAAGATGGGCTACATCTGGAGACAAATAGAAGAAGCAGCCAGGGCAGAAATAAATGGAGAGCCCTTGTTGATAACCTGTGTCCCAGGCAGGGGTAAGGAAGGCGTGGATGGACACTAACACCTGCTATAACTTTGTGCACAATGACTTGTATACTTGTACAGATCTATGCCTTCATAGTCTCCCATTGGTTTCTACTTTACATTTGACATGCACTTGCTTCCCTTGTTTTATATGTTTCACACTAATTATTATATTTCCATGTATTACTTTTTATGTGCTATCAACGTGTACTTGTACGAACTCCCTGTAACTGCGAGCTGTTCTTTGCAGGCGATGCTGTAGAGATGTTGAGGCACAGCATCGTATCGGCGTGGGAGCGGGTTATGGCGGCTACTTTTTCAGTTCCGGAATACAGCTAAAAAACCACGGGTGTGCAATGCTTCTTTAGCAGACTCCACCACCATGGGGACTATGGCGATCCCTGCCCCGTTAGCCAGGCTATGCCTGTTACTGGGGGTACCACGGAGAGGTGGGGCAGGGTCTTGGTCAGCTATGGTTCTCTAACCCTGACGCTGGCATATCAGCTATGGGTCGCTGATTAACTTATCGGGCGTTTTCACCCCGGAAGGTGCTATCAACAAAAAGATGACAAAGAAACTAGAAGCAACACAGATGCGGTTTTGGCGAAAGATGCAACAGACACCCTGGACAGACAAAAAAAAAAAAAAACGAAGACATCTTCAAAGAATGTTCAGAATAACGATAACTAATTAAAATGTTAAGAAAAAGACAATCAGAATTTCTTGGACATGTCATGAGACGACAGAACTTGGAGAACCTGTGGAAAGTCCTAGACAAAAAGGAAGAGAGGAAGGCCAAGAGAAAAATATGTCTTATATTTGGACCGAGTGGCATGGACAAAGAAAAGCATCACAACTAACCTCAAACACCAAGGACCGCACAGATGGAGAAACATGATAGTTAACGTTATCCCGGTACGGCGCATAATAATAATAATAACGTGCTGATTAAAGAGAGAAAACTTAAATATTTTGGCCACATTAAACGTCATGATAATTTAGAGAAGACCGTATTGGAAGGATACATAATGGGAAAAAGAAAAAGAGGAAGACCGAAACGAAGATGGCTGCAAGACATCGTTGATGATCTGGAAATGGATGCAGCAGCAGCAGGCCATCTTGCTCACAACCGAGAGGCCTACAGGAGTGCTGTTTGGGAGGCAGAGTTCCGCAAGGGACATGCACAGGAATGAATGAATGAATGAACGTGCTGATTTTTTTTTTTTTTAGTAATTTTGCCTGTTTTAATTTATGTTCTCCTAGTTTCCCTGCCCGATGTTACTTAATTTAGGTGAAGTATTTATTTTTACTATCGACGTCTACCATCAGCTTGATATTACACACGCATGTTAAGATATTCTTATCTTACATCTTATATCCTTCCCGTGCCGTTAAACGTCACATAGGGCTCGCAAGGTAGTTCGCCAATTTTTCCTTTTTCGGCGAGTCTTTCAACCTCATCATTGTTTGGCCTGTTAATTTGGCCTCTCTTAACAATGACATCTTCAGAGTTTCGCGCGGTCTGCCTCTTTTTCTTTGGCCTGTTGTGTTCCACTTGATATCTTGTTTTGGGATTCTCTGATCATTTCTTCTCATCAAGTGACCAACATATGTCCATCTCCTTTTCCTGATCACCCATGAGACTGGTTGCTGTTCAGTCGTCTGTCTTATCTCTGCATTATTCTTAAATTCGTTCCACTTGATGCCGAGTATTTTCCTTGGGCATTTGTTTTCAAAAGAGTCTAATTTCTTGATATATATCTTGATAAGATATTGGTGATGATTAATTAACCTGAATCTGTTTTATCGTGTTGTTCACCATGTATCGGCACAGAATGAAGAGCCATTTAGGCGTGGCTTCACTCTTATATTTTAACTTTACGGGAAAGATTTTTAAAAATAATATTCGCTTAGATCGGTGTCATTTATTGATTACGTGAGCAGGCGGAGTGTACTGTCATCTAAGTACCAGAGGCAAAAATATAACTACTGTATCCTATATTTAATGTCTTTAAGGTTTAATGTCTTTAACATTGACTGACAATGGCAGACATCTTTTAATTACTTATGTTAACTTCTATTTTTCCAAGATGCAGCTGATTATCATGGTTTTCTAACATTGGAAATACATCACAGATTGCTTAGTAGAATTATCTTTTGAAACATTTCTTAAATGTTCCTTAATTCTAGAGACTTTCAAATAATTCTGCGGGCAAAAAGAAACACAATAACATTGACGCAGTCACTAACAAATATTCACATTACAAATATTTGCTTGTGCTCCACGCGTTTGATAAGTTATTATCAGCCAGGAAACTTTTTTTTTATTTCTTGTTTAATTTATAGCTTCCGTATTTTCTTTAGTAAAACTTTAGTTGTGTGTCTTTCTTGTTGACTGCATGCGTTCTGTGTTCTTTCCTCTTTCATTTCATGGCCAACTTAGGATGTGATGATAAAAAAACAACACATACTTAGACTACGGGTGTGTGCATGTGTATGTATGTATGTATGTATG
The DNA here is from genome assembly GCA_009760885.1 of Achatina immaculata. Lineage (NCBI taxonomy): Eukaryota > Metazoa > Mollusca > Gastropoda > Stylommatophora > Achatinidae > Lissachatina > Lissachatina immaculata. The sequence goes on along the minus strand of CM019718.1, from coordinate 58,914,878 downwards.
TATGTATGTGTGCATGCATGTATGTATGTATGTATGTATGTATGTATGTATGTATGTATATGTTTATGCGTGTGTGTAGAAGAGAGAGAACGAGAGGGAGAGAGGGAGAGAGAGATAGTGTGTGAAGTAATGTCATAAAAACTTTTAATTCATTGTACGGTTTTTATGAGATCAGATTACAAGAGAGCTCAGAATAACAATGTCTGTCATAACATCCACTACTGATTCTGCCGTGAATGGACTCATTCGCCCTGTTACTGATATGGCCCAGGTCGCTTCCATCAGTCACAATGATCTAGTGATATATCAGTGGATTATCTTTACCTTTCTGTGTCAGTCGATCGTTCTTTTTGGTATTATCACAAACATCATCAACATAATCTGCTTTGTCAAACAAGGATTCACGGACCCTGTTAACGTCAGTTTATTGGGTACTACTTACAAAGAATGTGTTCGAATCTATATTTAGTTACTTTAAACAGTTTCTCTGAACCATTGCATAGCTGTATTTGTCTTTGAGCTAGAAAGCACCTGACAAATTTTTCATTACCTTTTGTTCATACAAATCAGTTTTCAAATACGAAGCCTGAAAAAATATATTAGTAAATTAACAATCTAAAGGAAGAACTCAAGTAAGCAAGAAAGATGTGGTTTGAGACTGACTTGCCCAAGACAGAATTGGCTGGAGAAGCTTTGTTGATGCTTTATGCTCCATTGGGAGTACAGATGACTTATGATGATGATGATGAAATTAACAATATAGATATCTGTAAAAATCCACTGCAAGATCATAAAGTAGTTTGAAAATTTCGTACAAGTTACACTTCATATCCGCTGTATTACTCGTAGTTCTATTTTTAGGTTTCAATGAGCAGAAACGACGAGAAAGGTATAGGAAGCTTCTTTTGTAAATACTATCAGGAGACGAAGATGCTATGTTCAGGCTGGTAAATACTATCAGGAGACGAAGATGCTATGTTCAGGCTGGTAAATACTATCAGGAGACGAAGATGCTATGTTCAGGCTGGTAAATACTATCAGGAGACGAAGATGCTATGTTCAGGCTGGTAAATACTATCAGGAGACGAAGATGCTATGTTCAGGCTGGTAAATACTATCAGGAGACGAAGATGCTATGTTCAGGCTGAATGAGATAGCTGTCAGACACGCATAAGTCAGAGCTAATGAACTATGGCCGTGTCAGACCCTATTCTACCTCCAAGTGAAACAGATGGTAGTCTTACCGAATGAATATGGATTGGAATGGGAAGGCGAATCCCCTCTAAAACTATGCCGAGATGAAGTCAGATGCACTGGACAGAAAGGCGCATAATGCAGAAAAAAAACTGCAACTAATTCCATTTTGAGGGTGAAAGAATAAGAAGAAGAATTGCTCTTAATTCATGCGTCGAAGAAGATGGTTCTCGTTAGATTGCAACAGAATGGGAAATTAGCGGACACACCTCACTAACCAGGCTGTATGAAAACAGCCTGTCCATCATTGAGCCGCAGCATGATCTGGTTCTGCTATGATTAGTTAATTCTTCCACATAGTTGTTTCGCTAGATATGATATCTAAAATTTGTAGGTCATGTTTTTTCGAAGTATCTCCAAAGGAGAAAGATTAAGCTTTCGTTTAATATACAGTGTAGCTCACATTCGTCCCTTAGACACCAGGAAATCTCATCAGTTACTGAAAATAATGAAAATGAAATAAAATTTATAATATTCTTGGATTCAACCTCTCATTGTTATTTAGGCCTGGCAGTGTCTGACACTGGTTGTCTCACAACGTTAATCTGGACAAACCTGTGCTTCACGCCAGCCTTCAGCTCACTAGATCTGCCTTTCGAACCAATAGAGTTCCAGTACCTCATCAGCGGAACACCCCACGTTACCTTCACCCGAGTCACTGCCTGGATCACAGCTTTAATCACGCTGGAGAGATGCTTGTGTATAGCAGCGCCACTGAAGGTTAGAAATGAAGGAAAGTTTGTAAGAACACATTTATGTTTCATTCGTTGTTTCACCTTTAAACATGTTGGTATATAACAATCCTAAGTTAGGTATATAACATAAAAACCAAAGTGAGATATACGTGTAACAAAAAAGCCTAAGTTTTATATGTATATAATCGAGGCCTGGCTGGCTGAGTGGTTAGACGCTCGGTTTACTAATCCGGTGGTATCAGGTTCAAGTTCCAGCAGCGGACTTTTTTTTTCTGGTACACACTAAGAAGCCCCCAAGGTTCACACATCCTCTAAAAATGGATACCAGAGAAGTCTGGGAAGGTAAATGCGACCAGGTGTGATACTGACCACATCAAACTTTCACGTGCTGAAGGTCATGGAAAATAAGGGCCTAACGCCGTATCCCCAACGTTTCTTAATGCTGTGGAAACGGGGATTTTACGTTTTCTTTTGTGATATAAGTAACATAAACCCTAAGACAGGTTTCTGTCTGTCGTTCTGTCTGTGTAAAAAAAAGGAGAGTAGGGGCCAACTTTTATGATTAAGGAGGGTTGTGGGTTAGTGTGAGCATGTTTAAAAACTCTTTTCACTCTTGAATTAACTTCCATGCTCTGCCAGATTAAAGAAAGAAACCAGAAAGAGGTTAGTCCATGATTAAAAAAATATGAGGTAGGATAGAAATTGCTGTTTTTTTTTTAAATTTAAGATTTTGGCTAATATCACAAGGAGGAGGAGAACTGATGTCCCCGTGGATGTGGAAGATTTACTAACATGGCCAGTGTTGTTTTAGAGTGAAAGATTTAAACATGTGTCACGGGGTTTTCGGCACGATAAAAATTACGAGATTACAGACATTTGTTCTTGAGGAGTGATACATTTTAAGTGTAGAAATCTTAATCCAGTTAGCCCATAAATGTCATAAAATTTGTAGAATGTTTTGGAAGGGACAGACGTGCATATACTTATTATCACGATTCACAAGTGGTTAAAATATATGGCCACGTGACTTTAATACGAATTAATTGAAGTTTGCTGGTTGATTTATCTGTGTTAGTGGTGAATCCATTTATGACAGCTTTCAGCTCATAAACGCAGATATATATATATATATATATATATATATATATATATATATATATGGTGCGTGTTACAAATTCTTATTCTGTTTTGTGGACGAAATATGAACTCACCGTCATTTAATGTATATTTCAGGTGAAAAGTATCGTCACACCAAAACGCGTGGCGGTCATCATCGTCTGTGTTTTCGCCATCCTCATCTTCAGCGTGACCCCCGTCTACGTGGTCAATCAGTTAAAGTTGAAATTTTATACCTATAGAAATAAAACTCTTATTGGTCTTATTTTCGCAGAAAATAGAGAACACGTTGAGAGGATTTCCTTTGCAGTCAACAACGCTTTTGTTCCATATAGCGCTTTCATTGTCATCATTATCTGCACGATAACGTTGGTGATCAAACTCCAGAATACGGCAAAATGGCGACAAAAGTCAGCTACAAGCGTTCAAGCTGACAACGTTTCTAACCGGAACCGGAAAGTAGCCAAAATGGTTGTCATGATTTCGGTACTCTTCATTACTTCCTTCGTACTCGTCAGCTCCATGTACTTGGCAATGACAGTGGAATCAGAGCTCTCAATTAGCGGGAGACACAGAAACGTTGGAATAATCCTGGCTGGATTAGGCTTGGTTCTCGAGTCTGTGAATTCCGCCACGAACATTTTTATTTACTATTATATGAGTAGCAGATATAGTGCAGCTTTTCGTCAGCTTTTCATGATGACTATTAAGTCTTCTTTTGAAATTAATATCATGAATGGAACTAAAACTAAAAACTAAAATACAAATAATAATTCCAGAGGCCGACATTTTTTGATGCTTGGATGATATTTTCGTCTCTGTAGGCATAGCTTCACAAACTGACATTTACAGTCTTGTCCGAGCTGTGTACCGGTTTACAACTGTAAACAAACCACTACAGTAAACCTGTGATACCAAAATGTTTAAACTAGGAAAAAAGTAGAAACAGGTTTATTATTTAACGATTACACAGTTGTGACGTTTCGGAGCGAGCCTTTATCAAGCAAAAACAAACAGGACGAAGAAACAAAGAGAGGAGGCAAAGTAAAGATTCACATTAATTTTATGTTAACCTAACAATAAAAAATGAAAAAATTAATGAAAAATTGCAAATCAATTTTCTCAGCTCCTGGAGCAGCACAGAACCACAATCGCTTTTATGTCGATTGGAGCACAAACAATATACACCGGTTACTATGTAAACAAAGCGTTTGTTCTGAAAGGTGCAAAATTGTGCATGGTTGAGTGTAGAAAATGTTAAGAGACAAGGATGGGCACAGAAGGAGCAGAGAATTATTCCAAGAACAGAGATGACTGGAGAGCCCCTATCTATGGCCAGTGCTCTTAAGGGAGTGAAAGATGATGATGATGATGATGATGATGATGATGATAGTGAATGGATAGGGATTTGTGATGTTGGATAGTAGATAATGGTAGGTAAAGGATGGTAATCTATTTAGGAGAAGGTGAAATGAATGATTATGGTTATGATAGAGGAATAGTAATGTGATGATGCATGAGTGTATTAAACTATGTGCAACAAGTGAGAATGAGTAAAATTGTGAAAGAGTATGTGTAGCTGAATAACGAATTCAAACTATATGGTTCCGGTGACTCATAGTCCTGAATATAGCGGTTCTCAAGTGCTAGGCGGCTTGTGTCGTCTGCGTGACATTGTTTGATGGCTGTTACCAGAAAATCAGATTTGCCTCTATGGTTGGTGCCATTGAAATGATTAGGGACTGGTTTCGAAGCATGCTGGGTGATATCGTACAGATGTTTCTGTATGCGGTCCCTTAGTCTGAGGCCAGTCTCACCAATATAAGTTATCCTGCATCTTTTGCATACGATGACATATATTACATTGCAGGGGTTCGCATGTGAATCCCTCATGGAGAGTCTGGATAGTTTAGGGAAAGGTGATTGTTTTCGTTTCCAAACTACAGAGCAGGTAACATAGCGAGGGCGGTTACATTTTCTGGTTCTAACATACGGAAGGTTCCGCTTTAAGTGGGTGTGGACGATGATGTCCTTGAGACTTGGCTCATGCTTGTATGCTAATAGGGGTGGATCAGAGAAGATGCCACGGGTGTCAGGGTCGAGTTAGATTAGTGGCAGATGACGATAAAGAATTTTTTTAACCATCTGATCTTGCGGGTGGAAAGACAGTACTAACGTAACTCTGTCAGATGAGGTAACAGGCTTTTTTTTTTATAAATGCTTCCTTGTGGTTTATTAGTTGGATATGGTTGAAGGCAGCATGAATGACATTTTGTGGGTAGTTGCGATGATGGAAAAATTCTAATAAATTGTAATAAATAATAACTCTTAGCACTCCATTATTTTCTCGACAAAGACCCTCACCCCACCATGAACACTGATGCCATAATAAGACTCATACAACTAGTACTCATCCTAAATTCTTTTGAATTCAACGGCAAATACTTTGACTAAATCAGTGGTGTTGCCATGGGAACAAAAATGAGCCCCAGTTATGCTTGTTTATTTATGGGCTTTCTGGAAGTTAAGTTATGCGAAACCTACACTGGTAGACTTCCAGAATTCTATAAAAGATATATTGATGACGGCATTGGAGTCACCAGTATGCCACAGGACGCGCTAAAAAGTTCATTTAATTCGTTAACTCACTTAATAGTAACATAAAATTCACTTATGAAATTTCTAACAAATCTGTAAACTTTTTAGACATTAAAATATCTATTGGCACAAACAGGCTTGTTAACTCCATTTTTTTACAAGCCCATCGACAGCCACACCTATTTACTCTACACCTCCTCCCATCCTGAAGCGTGTAAGAACTCCATCCCGTACTCCCAACTACTACGTCTACTCTGAATACGTCAGGATAACTCGGACTTTATCGATCAGTTCAATAATATATTTGAATTTTTCCGTCATCACAGCTACCCAGAAAATGTCCTTCGTGCTTCCTTCAGCCATATCCAACTAATAAACCACAAGGAAGCATTTAGAAAAAAGCCTGTCACCTCATCTGACAGAGTTAGTTAGTATTGTCTTTCCACTCGCAAGATCAGATAGTTAAAAAAATTATTTATCGTCATCTGCCACTAATCCAACTCGACCCTGACACCCGTGGCGTCTTCTCTGATCCACCCCTATTAGCATACAAGCATGAACCAAGTCTCAAGGACATCATCATCCACACCCACTTAAAGCGGAATCTTCCGTATGTTAGAACCAGAAAATGTAACCGCCCTCGCTGTGTTACCTGCTTTGTAGTTTGGGAAATTAAAACAATCACCTTTCCTAAAACTATCCAGACTCTCCATGAGGGATTCACATGTGAATCCCTGCAACGTAATATGTCATCATATGCAAAAGTTGCAGGATAACTTATATTGGTGAGACTGGCCTCAGACTAAGGGACATCTGTACGATATCACCCAGCATGCTTCGAAACCAGTCCCTAATCATTTCAATGGCCCCAACCATAGAGGCAAATCTGATTTTCTGGTAACAGCCATCAAACAATGTCACGCAGACGACACAAGCCGCCTAGCGCTTGAGAACCGCTATATTCAGGACTATGAGTCACTGGAACCATATAGTTTGAATTCGTTATTCAGCTACACATACTCTTTCACAATTTTACTCATTCTCACTTGTTGCACATAGATTAATACACTCATGCATCATCACATTACTATTCCTCTATCATAACCATAACCATTCATTTTACCTTCTCCTAAATAGATTGCCATCTCTTCCCTACCATCATCTACTATCCAACATCACAAATCCCTATCCATTCACCACCACCACCACCACCACCACCACCACCACCATCATCATCATCACCATCATCATCATCATCTTTCACTCCCTTAAGAGCACTGGCCATAGATAGGGGCTCTCCAGTCATCTCTGTTCTTGGAATAATTCTCTGCTCCTTCTGTGCCCATCCTTGTCTCTTAACATTTTCTACACTCAACCATGCACAATTTTGCACCTTTCAGAACAAACGCTTTGTTTACATAGTAACCGGTGCATATTGTTTGTGCTCCAATCGACATAAAAGCGATTGTGGTTCTGTGCTGTTCCAGGAGCTGAAAAAAGTGATTTGCAATTTTTCATTAAGTTTTTCATTTTTTATTGTTAGGTTAACATAAAATTAATGTGAATCTTTACTTTGCCTCCTCTCTTTGTTTCTTCGTCCTGGTTGTTTTTGCTTGATAAAGGCTCGCTCCGAAACGTCACAACTGTGCAATCGTTAAATAATAAACCTGTTTCTACTTTTTCCCTAGTTTATACATTAAGTCCTCTGTTCTGTGAATTAAGCCCTCTGTTGTGTGGATTACTTCCTATATATGATATTTACAGTCTTGTCCACGATGGCTCCGGAGGAAATGGATTGAGCTCTCTTTTGTGTGGATTAATGCCCTCTATTCTGGGCACTTAGCGCTCTAATGTGTGAATTAAGTCCTATATTCTGTGCATTAATTCCTCTATTGTGTGAATTAAGTCATATATTCTGTGCATTAATTCCTCTATTGTGTGAATTAAGTCATATATTCTGTGCATTAATTCCTCTATTGTGTGAATTAAGTCCTATATTCTGTGCATTAATTCCTCTATTGTGTGAATTAAGTCCTATATTCTGTGCATTAATTCCTCTATTGTGTGAATTAAGTCATATATTCTGTGCATTAATTCCTCTATTGTGTGAATTAAGTCCTATATTCTGTGCATTAATTCCTCTATTGTGTGAATTAAGTCCTATATTCTGTGCATTAATTCCTCTATTGTGTGAATTAAGTCCTATATTCTGTGCATTAATTCCTCTATTGTGTGAATTAAGTCATATATTCTGTGCATTAAGCCCTCTATTCATTTAGCCATCTGTTCTGTACATTAAGTCCTATATTCTGTACATTAAGTCCTATATTCTGTACATTAAGTCCTATATTCTGTGAATTTTCTCTGGAATAAAGAAAATAGTCATACTGTGGGAGGTTAAAAAATACAACCGTTCATGAGATATTTGTAGATAAGTGCTTGGTTTGACAGTATCCATGTGTACTGTACAAAGCTCATTTGAATTAGCTCATATTCTCACAAGAGCCCCTTAAATGACTATGTAAAACAAGATGACACAAAAATAACTGCAGTTCAAAAAAAAAAACCCTGTGGATTCAAATTGTAAATTAGCATCTACGTCACTACAAATTTCTGGTTAGTTTCTCTTGAAAACGTGGTGGGTATGGTTACTACAATTTTATGTGTGATTTGTTTTCTTGAAATTTTTATTTTGAATCCATAAAGTTACGTAAATTACTTTTGCTTTCTGATGCAGAAAGAAAATAATACACATTCCAGTATTGAAAAACTCAGAAATTAAAGTTAAAATTATCAAGTTGATTTGCCTTTTTGTTATGTACATAAGTGTAAATGTATGTGGAACTAAATACTTGGAAACTTTTGGAAAAGCTAACAAAGTTGAAAACGTCATAGTTAAGAAAAGCCTCGACTCACTTGAAAGCTGAAACAAAACAAGATATAGATAACTGAATGAAAATTTAATTTATCATTGGCAGGTAAAAGTCTTAATCCTACCAGCGGCCCGTAGCTTTGTCTACCCCATTTCTAAATGAATAAGCGTATACGAGAAACCAACACAGAGTTGATATTTTCTTCTGGTACTAGTACAGTACATTAAACGTCATGAGAATTTAGAGAAGACCGTCTTGGAAGGATACATAATAGGAAAAAAGAAAGAGAGGAAGGCCAAGGCGAAGATGGCTGCAAGCCATCGTTGATAATCTGCAAATGGATGCATCAGCAGCAGGGCTTTTTGCTTAAAACCGAGAGGCCTACAGGAGAGCTGTTAGGGAGGTAAAGTTCCGCAAGGGACATGTAAATCACTGACTGACTGACTGACTAATACAGTGACAGCGCAGTTCCGGCACAGTCTCCACAGTTCGATGTGAAATGTTCTTAATGAAACATGATCATTACTTACTTTCTTTGGACATCACCAACATTTTATTTGCTACAGTTTCACTTCGTGATTGTCATACCAAGAACAAAAATTTCTATAGTTACGAGAGCTTATAGTATGTATTTCAAGTAATCAAGGTATCAGTATTTTATAAAGTATTCTTTTTATTGCAAGTGAAAAAAAAACAAAGAATAATTGAAGCTAAACATTCATGTCTGTAAATGTAATCCCTTTCATTGACTTTGTTATACTGTATGTCTGTAAATGTAATCCCTTTCATTGACTTCGTTATACTGTTTGTCTGTAAATGTAATCCCTTTCATTGACTTTGTTATACTGTATGTCTGTAAATGTAATCACTTTCATTAACTTTTCAATGTGAGTCTGGAGGAAGATTTTCCGAATCTACTTTCATTTTTGCAAGCTGATTTCTATATTTTTTTTTTAGGAGTAAAACTGTTTATTTTGACCGAATGAAAGCTTTTTTATAATTTAACTTCTAAACTTCTGTTTCTTGCGTGCAATAATTTCTCATAGTACGTTATTATGAAGATGCATCAACTCCTCTGTCATTCTCTTCCTGCTTATAACTTAGGAAAATGTTCCGATCCGCCATTTAAAAGTATCAGAAGGGAAACCAGTGGAGCATGAATCTCTTATGTCGCCAGGTCTTGGGTCGCAGTTCAGTCAATCATGTGCATGTCCATTACGGAACTTTGCCTCCCCAACAGCTCTCCTGTAGGAATCTCGGTTGTAAGCAAGATGCCCTGCTGCTGATGCATCCTTTCGCAGATCGTCAGTGATGGGTCGCAGATTTCAAGAGATTTCTTGCAAGTATTTTTGTTTTTAGTACTAAAATAGTAAGAGAGAAGTTGCGTGGGTATCAGGTCTGTCAGTCAAATATGAGAGCAACTCATGACCATCTCCCATCTGCACCCCACGACAACAGTTGCTACTACATGTCAACCTGGCCAATGGGAACAGGGACCAACGTGGTTCCCTCTCCCCCATTCATAATATAACATATAATGTAACATATTGTTATATTCTATGTAAACACACAAATAGGTTTTGCGTATAAGTATATATAAAACTAAACTTATACGTAATATGTAAATATACGCAAAACCACTGCAGTAAAGCTATGAAATAAAATGTTAAGACTGTTTAAAACAAAAGCAAGAGCAAGATAAAGGAGCAAACAAGTAGTGCTATGTGTTTCTGTATGACCAAGGTGTAAACCGGAACGTTACAACTGTGTGCTCGTTAATTAACAAAGTTGTTTCCACCTTTTTTTTGCTTTAAATTGTCTTAAAATAAACTAATTTAGTCTGCCTGCAGACGCCACTTTCACTATCAGTCCTTGACCGTCCATACAGACACTGAGCAGAAAAGCTGACGGAAAATTGTCTTATATTTACTGCTCATCTTGTAGTAAATGAAAACGTTGGAAGCCGAATTGACTGACTCCAGGAGCAAACCTAACCCAGCCAGGATTACCCCAACACATCTATGTCTGCCATCAATTGAGATTCCCTTCTCAACGGTCATTACTAGATACATCGTGCTCATGAGAATGAAGCAGGTTATGAAGAGTACCGAAATCATGACAACCATTTTAGCCACTTTCCGGTTCCGGTGAGAAACGTTGTCAGCTTGTACGCTTGTAGCTGAGTTTTGTCGCCATTTTGCTGTATTCTGGAGTTTGATCACCAACGTTATCGTGCAGATAATGATGACAATGAAAGCACTGAATGGAACAAAAGCGTTGTTGACTGCGAACGAAATCCTCTCAACTTGTCCTCGATTTTCTGTGAAAGTAATTCCCAAAAGAGTTTGGTTTCTGTCGGCGAAAAATTTCAGACTCAGTTGATTGACGATGTAGACAGGGGTCACGCTGAAGATGAGAATGACGAAGACACAGACGATGATAACCGCTACACGTTTTGGTGTGACGATACTCTTCACCTGAAGAGTAAATGTTGGAAGTTAGGGTGACAAATGTAAAATCTATAACATAGAAAAAATCATCTATAAATTCTGTTACGTATCTAACCTAACCATCCATTCACAAATGTTGATGTAGCAATGTTTATGAGAAGAAGAATATGTGCATGGAATACACTTTGACTACTTTGAAAATCAAGGTAATTAGAAAACAGAAAAATAATCAAATAACCATATCAGACGAGAACATCCACAAGATCTGGGGAGCTAAAATCGACACAGGCAAAGCGAGGTGCATGAGGGCTATTTATAAGTCCGTGAAACATTTTAAAAATTCGCAACAAATAAACTAAATAAATAAATAAAATACCTAACAGATGATTATTATTACGCCAAGAAGAGAGAAATTTTTCAAGTTGTGGTATGCGAAATTCAGGAATGAAGGTTGTCTGTGCACATATCCTCGGCAGGGACGTACAGGACCAAGCGAAGAAAATGTGAATCGTGTTAGAGAAGCTTACCAGCGAAGCCCCCGCCTTCATCCCGGAATTTCGCATACCACTTCTTGATTCTGTTGAAAAAAGCTGCTGCCTTCTGGAATTCCGCTCGAAATCGTCGCTGCAGTCACAACAAACGAGGAGTGCGTATGAAGAAGAAGAAGAAGAAGACAACAAACGAGGTTCTTGGATATTCCAAAACACAAAATTGACTGCTCATATTTAATTAACGCCATATTTGCCGCTGCAGCCTCCTAGCGGCAAACCACGGGAGCTCTATGCACGGATTTTATTTTAGAAAAAACGTGAAGAGCTTTCTCTTTCTCTTGGTATAAGAATAATCATGATCCGTTAGGTATTTTATTTATTGCGAATTATTGAAATGTGTCAGGGACTTATGAATAACCCTGTAGATATCGAGGAGAAATATAAACTAAATCCATGTCAGCCAGGCTAGGATCCTTGCTTTAGAAAAGAAAACTAGCAAACAAAATATTTAAAAAAGAGACAAATATCTGAACGCCCAAGAGTCTTTTGAGGTCAAGGTCAGAGTCAAGCTGTTTTCATCCTAAACAAGGCTACCTTCTTGTACTTATCCCCCTCCTTTGTCTCCATTTTCTCAAAATTGCCAGTACTTTATGTTTGTGACGTCTGTCTGGTTGATCTAAAGGCAATACAGCTGAGCTGTACATTCAACAGAACTGAGAAAGGGAGTAATAATTCATCAGCAAATGAAAAGAAGTATACATCTTAAAAGATGGTAACATGTTATACCCCACAAAGTCAGCTATAACAGGTTCTTAGCACAAATATTATACGGCTGAAGTAACAGCATACGCAGAAGATGGAAACAAAAAGCAAAACAAAACAAAGATAAAGCCAGTTGATTTCCTGTTTCCATGCCATTAAGGGATTCTGGGGGTACCGTGTTAGGCCCGTATTTTCAGACCTTCGGCACATGAAAGTGTGATGTGGTCAGTATCACGCCTGATTGCATTTACCTTCCCAGATTTCTCTGGTACCCATTTCTAGAGACTGGGTGGACCCCGGGGCCTTTTTATTGTGTACCAGAAACAAAAATTCCACTGCCGGAACTTGAACCCGGCACCACCTTACTAGTAAACCGAGCGTCTAACCACTCAGCTAACCGGGCCACCAAGCCAACTGAATGTGTGTATGAAGTGGTTGATACTGTAGGTACGATGCATTCACCGAAGTCAAAAGTACATAATCATTAGAGAAACATTCAATGAAACAGTTTATCCTAACCTTCAGTGGCGCTGCTATACACAAGCATCTCTCGAGCGTAATTAAAGCTGTGATCCAGGCAGTGACTCGGGTGAAGGTAACATGGGGTGTTCCGCTGATGAGGTACTGGAACTCTATTGGTTCGAAAGGCAGGTCTAGTGAACTGAAGGCTGGCGTGAAGCACAGGTTTGTCCAGATTAACGTTGTGAGACAACCAGTGTCAGACACGGCCAGGCCTAAATAACAATGAGGGGTGAATAATACAGAGAATTTTTGTTACAAAATTGCCCAAGCACTGCTTTATCCATGTAACAGTAAAAACAATGAAATCAAAGAAAGATTGACCAAGCACTGCTTTATCCATGTAACAGTAAAACAATGAAATCAAAGAAAGATTGACCAAGCACTGCTTTATCCATGTAACAGTAAAAACAATGAAATAAAAAAAAAAGATTGCTAAAGCACTGCTTTATCCGTGTAGCAGTAAAACAATGAAATAAAAAAAAAAGATTGCTAAAGCACTGCTTTATCCATGTAACAGTAAAAACAATGAAATAAAAAAAAAAGATTGCTAAAGCACTGCTTTATCCGTGTAGCAGTAAAACAATGAAATAAAAAAAAAAGATTGCTAAAGCACTGCTTTATCCGTGTAGCAGTAAAACAATGAAATAAAAAAAGACTGCTCAAGCACTGCTTTATCAGTGTAGCAGTAAAAACAATGAAATCAATGAAAGAATTATTATTCCGTTGTTATACCTTGAAGTTGCAAACTTTTGAACAGCTACATTTCACATCTCACCCCATCCCAACTTTTATAAATATTGTTTATCTGATGTTTTGTCTTCTGCATGTTATAGAAAGTTGATATTTTTATCTTCCGCCTGTTATTAAAAAAAGCCGATGTTTTATCTTCAGCATGTTACAAAAAAGCTGATGTTGTGTCATCTGCGTCTTAAAAGAAAGCTAATGTTTTATCTTCTGCGTGTTATAAGAAAGCTGATGTTTTATCTTCATTATGTGTTTGATTGATTAGTTTTATACATTAAGATAAGATTACTTGTGGTGCTATTCTTGCATTGTGCTCCAAACTTCCATACTAAGAGAGTGGATTGCGCGCAATATCGTATTTTACTCATCATCCATTGACAGCCGTGTGTATGGCAACATTTACGCTACTAGATGTGTCCTGGCTGTTCAAGGTTGACTACACCACACGCGACGGATATGAAATTTGGTCATGTGACTGAGTTGATACTGAACAAGGTACGAGAGGGATTTCTGGGCAGGACTTTTGGAGAGAGAGAGAGAGAGAGAGAGGGAGGGAGGGAGAAAACAGTTGTGTGAAAGCTAGAGAATAGAGTTGTGGAAGTACGGAAGGTTCTATGTGTTTATGAGTGGCTAGAAAGTGATCAAACTTGGATAATTAAATGTGAGATTCTGGACTTAGACTTGTGCTTGGACCCGTTATTCAACGCAGAGGTCGTTCCTGAGCCGCTGTCAAAGTCAGCGTTTTATCTGGATGTTGTTACTATTTACAACATGAGTCACCATATATACGCTCATCCACCACCAGGTTACGCCGAACACATAAGAGAGGCAAACGTGTGCATGTGCAGTGTAATTCAGTATCCCTCTGAGGCAGATTTCTCCATCCTCTGCTGTCATTTTACCTCCAGCACAGATAAAAGGGATGGCGACTGCAGTAAAAATGGTTCAAATAAATAAGGTAGATAGAGGTGTATGGTGTAGTTTTACAAAGTGAGGGAGGGAGTGAGTAAGGTGAGGAAAAAAAACGAATAGAAAGTATGAGAATGTATAAATGAAAAACATACAACATCCGATATTTCGGCGTGAGCCTTATTCGAGGATACATACAAAACAAGACAAAAACACGAAGAACTTATCTGAATATGTCGTCCTCCGAGTCAGAACAGAAATGTAGTGGTAGAAGGGAGAAGGAAAGACCACACTGCCTCTAAACAAAAGATGCCCGATAGAGCCAATCGTGAAGAAGAGGTGGAGAGAGGGGAGGAGAACAAGTGGGAGAAAGGGGTGGGGGAAGGCAATAGAAACATGATAGCCGCTAGAGGTATCGGGGGGGGGGGGGAGAGGAGAGGGAAAAGGGGGCGCGGGAAGATAGTGAATGAAGAACATAAACAGCTGCAGGGAGAAAATGTGAAAATGGTAAATAGGACAAGACCCTAAAGACACCAATATGTTGGCGGAGAAGAAAATAGGGTGGTGGTAGGGAGGGGTAGCATAGAGAAAGAAAATAGAGTTTAAAGAAAATGCGCTTTTCAACGCATGCGCTGTGTCGTTTAGGGACACATTCAACTCCTCTCAGACCTCGATAGCCAGATCGCCTTACTCTCTGCCCGTCTCCACCACGTTACACATGATAATTACCTCATTTATCGCTTGATCCATGAGATTATTCACTCCACCAACAGACAATTCTACCTGCAGCTTTCTTCTCTCAAAAAGCAGAAACTTTCTGCTATCCGTCCCTCTACAGCATCTCCCCGACCCACCACCGCTTCTGCCCCCACTAAGGTGGTTTGTATCCCTCCGGACATTCCTCTTTCAGCTGATGAATTGTCTGTCCTCGGAAAGGTTTACAGTTTGTTCTCCTCCGTCCCACTGCTGACTAGTTCTCACTCCTTCAAGATGTCCACCGTTTCCATCGCAGACTGCGTTTAATGTTCCATTTCCAAGATGCGCCCCAACCTTCATCATCCCAATCCACTTCCGATGATGACCCTTTCTCTCGCTTCTCCAAACAACCATCCACTTGGACACCTTCAGCAGGAGCGTCTCGAGCCTTGGACCTCTACATTGATCACACTCTCTACGAAATCCGTAAGCTTCGCCTTCCCCGTGTACGACACTCTAACCTCACCCCCGGGGAGCAGCGCGCACTTTCTCGACTCCAGCGCAGGCATGATATCGTGATCAAGAGTGCAGACAAGGGAAGAAAGTTTGTTGGAAGAAAGAATTGTACATCCAGGAGGCCATGGGCCAGCTGAGCAACACTAAATTTTGTGCCTCTCGCCCTCAAGATCCGACTCTGGCCAACAACCACCGTGTTCGTGACACGATCAACGAACTCATCCACAAGACCAAGTCTGGTCTTTCTCCCTCGGCTACACATCTTCACATCCGCGACAGCTGCTTAGGGAAGCCATCCTTTTATCTACTACCTAAGATTCACAAACCAAGCAACCCAGGAAGGCCCATAGTGTCTGCTTGTTCCTGCCCCACGGAACAAATCTCTGACTTTCTTGACAGCATCTTTCTACCTCTGGTCACTAGTCTGCCTACTTATCTTAAGGACACCAATCATGCTCTCATTGCTTTTGAGACCCTTACACTTCTGCCTGGTCACACCTACCGTATCTTCACCCTTGATGTAGTGTCCTTATACACATCCATCTCGCATGATCAAGGACTTCAGGCCGTCAAGTTCTTTCTGAACAAAAGACGCAATCCCTCTATTCCTACATCTACTATTCTGCGCCTTACACGACTTGTCCTCCAACTCAATTCTTTTGAATTCAATGGCCTTTACTTCGACCAGATTAGCGGTGTAGCCATGGATACCAAGATGGGCCCCAGCTACGCGTGTCTGTTCATGGGCCACTTCGAACACAAGGTTCTGAGAGCCTTCAGAGGCCCTTTTCCCGCCTTCTATAGACGCTACATAGATGACGGCATTGGGGTCACATCAATGCCAGAGGAAGACCTTAACAACGTTATCAGTTTTGTTCAGGAGTACAATCCTGTCATTTCTTTCACCTCCCATATCTCTGCTACTTCCGCTAACTTTCTTGACATTGCCGTCACTATCGGCCCTTCCGTGCTTACTACTTCTATTCACTATAAACCTACAGACTCTCACAGCTACCTCCTGTACTCTTCCTCCCATCCCAGATCGTGTAAGGACTCTATTCCTTTTTTCCCAGCTTCTTAGGTTGCGACGTTTGTGTAATGAGGATTTGGATTTCCAGGATCAAGGCTATAAAATGCTAGATTTCTTCCGTCAACGCGGCTATCCAGAACACGTTCTCTCGTCATCTAGGAACCGCATTAGCCATATATCGCGGCAACAAGCCCTCACCCCTAAACAGCACTGTAGCTCGGACAGGGTGAAACTAGTACTCACGTACCACCCTCATAGCTTGGCAGTTAAAAACATACTGTTTCGCCATCTCCATCTCCTCCAGACCGATCCTGAGACACGTGAACTTTTTGGGGAACCCCCATTGGTGGCCTACAGACGGGACAAGAACCTCAGGGACCTTTTAATTCGTAGTCATCTTAAGACAGATGACACTTTTTATGGTACCAGACGGTGCGGACGCCGTAGATGTAACACTTGTCCGTTTGTTGTCGAGGCTAACCAGATCTCCTTCCCTAAGTCCACGTTGTCAGTTCAGGAGGGTTTCACTTGTACTTCACGTAATGTTATTTATGCTATCATGTGCAAACGTTGCGGTTTGAAGTACATAGGTGAGACTGGCTTACGGTTAGGAGATCGATTTCGCCAGCATCTCAGTGATATTTCTAAGAGGGCCTGGACACCTGTGGCTAAACATTTTTGCCTTGGTAACCACGGAGGAAAACAGGACATTTCTGTCACTGCGATCCGCTCTTGTTCTGCTGATGTACGATCTCGGAGGGTCCTAGAACAGCGCCTTATTTTCCAGACTGGCTGTCTCCACCCAGAGCTGGAATTAACAATGTCTTCAGCTTTCTGTAAGTTCTTTATTTTTCCACTGGCCTTTTTGTTAAACTCTATTTTCTTTCTCTATGCTACCCCTCCCTACCACCACCCTATTTTCTTCTCCGCCAACATATTGGTGTCTTTAGGGTCTTGTCCTATTTACCAGTTTCACATTTTCTCCCTGCAGCTGTTTATGTTCTTCATTCACTATCTTCCCGCGTCCCCTCTTCCCTCTCCTCTTCCACCCCCCCCCCCGATACCTCTAGCGGCTATCATGTTTCTATTGCCTTCCCCCACTCCTTTCTCCCACTTGTTCTCCTCCCCTCTCTCCACCTCTTCTTCACGATTGGCTCTATCGGGCATCTTTTGTTTAGAGGCAGCGTGGTCTTTCCTTCTCCCTTCTACCACTACATTTCTGTTCTGACTCGGAGGAAGACATATTCAGATAAGTTCTTCGTGTTTTTGTCTTGTTTTGTATGTATCCTCGAATAAGGCTCACGCCGAAATATCGGATGTTGTATGTTTTTCATTTATACATTCTCATACTTTCTATTCGTTTTTTTTCCTCACCTTACTCACTCCCTCCCTCACTTTGTAAAACTGCAACATACACGTCTATCTACCTTGTTTACCTCCAGCACAGCTCATTTAGGATTCAGTCGCTTTAGGATGGAAATCCGCCTTCACTTGGATACTGGTAATGGGACTGCAGGTCATTCTGTCAATCCTAGAATTATAACGTCAGACTAATGCCACATACATAAGAAGTAGATTATGTGCAGTCTTTTCAATGATATTCTTATCAACATATACCACAGATATTTACTTTACATAAAAAAAAAACGTCACTCATACCCAAGAGGCTGACGTTAACAGAGTCCTTAAACCCTTGCTTCACAAAGCAGATAATGTTGATGATATTTGTAACGATGCCGAAAATAACGATTGACTGACATACTATAGAAAAAATAATCCACTGAAATACTATCAGTACTCGATCGCTTATCAACGGTCCTTGACCATCAAACATAGTATTGAGCTCCGTTACTGCACAGTTATTAACGAATGTTCCTGTTATTATTATATGCATTCTCAGTTTCTGTTTAGTGATCCGATTTCTTGAAAAGAGCTTCAAGGTCTTAGTGTGTTTTAATACAAATGTAATATTTTTCATTCATATAAATTTCCCATGGGACGAAACATTCAAGGGAAATAACTTCGAAAATTAAATTGTGCTGTTTCTACAAGGGGACAAAAATAGAAATATTAATGGCGGTTGCAGATATGGATAAAACAAAGTTTTGAATAATAGACGACAGTCTAAACTACGCAGAGAGTGCAACAGGCTTCAGTGATGATGAAAGCATTAAGAAAATTGGTTTTTAAAAATGTTTATATGTAAATATTGCGGAGGTATTGTGCTACACAACTTTGTCAACTAAACATAAACGGTTACCCTACCTGATAGCGTTCATTATTTATAATGGCTGTTACATCCTGCTTATCACTGGTTGGCTTCAATGATAATATAAGATTATCAGGGAGAACTGCAGCTTATCTAACGGAGTATGATGTTATCGAGAACAAATGAAGGGTTTTTTTTTAGATACTAGTCTATTATTACACCAAACGTAGGATACAGACTGTTTATTTGTGAATTTCTGTACAAGATACAGACACAGCTGCCAAGGGAGTTATAAATTCAATATATGGCAGTTATGTATGAACATTTAGTATTATCTTGTTTTATTAAGTTTTAATTTTAATAACACACAATTTAGTCCAAGAACTCTGGACTAAATATACCGTAGAAATGTCAGGAAAGATAAAAGAAATAGAAGAGAAATTCAGTATAGAAGTTACAAATACACGCAACGCATTATCAGAATACGAAAAATTATTTCAAGATGTAAATGATAATTTTAACCTTAAAAGAATCATTCCATTGGAGGCGTCAGTTCCAAAGGAACAAGATTTTTTTTTAAGTGGATGACAGATGGCATTCTAGAATTAATGGAGAAGAGAAGAAAGAATGAAAATAACCACGCACTGTATAAAGAGATTAGCAAAGAAATAAGAAGGTGATGGAAGGAAAAGAAAGAAAGGTGGCTGTTTGAACAAAGTGATGAGACTGAAAAGCAGTTTCATGATGGTAAACAATTTCATGATTAAAAAATAAAAGAAGTCTGTAGGAAATACCAGGCAAAGAAACCGTCTGACTGAAACCAACGAGGGGAAAGTTATTATCGACAAAAAGAGGAAATCATGGAGAGATAGATGATCAGAGAACATAAGAGACCTGTATAATGATCAGAAAAATGAGTAACTCAGTATCAAAATTAACAATGAAGGACCATCAGTACTGAAAATGGAAGTTTTAAAATGCACTCAAACACAGGCAAGGGAGGAAACAGGACCGGGTAGCATTAAAAGAGACATTGTTATGGCACTAGATGATATCTTCACGGCAGCCTCACAGATTCCGCCTTAGATCCAAACCTTGTGGCTATGTCTGGTGGCATAGGTCGTAGGAATCTCTGAAAGTATTAGTGTGACAGATAGTGACCAGGTTCGGAGTCAGTACTGTCGATTTTTGATATCGCAATGTTGGCAGTATATAAAGAAAACGAGGAAGACCTAGACTTACGTGGAGAAGAGAAATTATTTCAGTGCTCAGAGACAAGGGATACACATGAAAGGAAGCAGAGAATAGTTCCAACAACAGGAATGAATGTAGAGCCTTTATCCGTGGCCTGTGCTCTCGAGGGATTGAAAGCCGATAATGATGATGATGGTGATTGTGATAATGAATGTTGGCAGTATAAGATTGACCGCATTTGTCTGAAAATAACATACCACATCCGAGTGGTAAACACATCCGAGTACCACACGATGTTTCACTATGTTGTGAATTCACACTGATCTTCTATGCAGGCTGAGTATGATTTTCTAGTTGTTATAATTCCCTGAGATATATCAAATGATCTAAAATTTAGCCTAAATAATTAGACGTAGTTGTGATTTGATTTATGATTTAAACATAAATTTTAATTGACAAAAATGACCCCCAAAAAAAAAAATTATATATTCTGTTTTCCTTTTGGTACGTTGATTTCGTTGTGTAGTCCATTTTTTGCAGATGGAAACATGGTGTTTGTTAGAGTACTGAGCTAGGAGCATGTATTTCTAAATTTTCAAGTGTGCCACAAAGAAGGGAGCTGCATTAGAAACAGTCTCTTTTCTTAAGTATCCTCCATCTGTTCTGTCATCTTTACTTTCCTTTGTCACATCAGCGAGTATTTCAAAATTTTGTGCTTTATCATTACTATCTCATTTTATTGTTTCTGTTTTGCTTTTAAACTGCACGCTTTATTTCTCTGTCCCATAGTATGCAATTTTGCAATTTTTTGCGTCTCCCTATCTTCTCTGTCTGTCTGCCTGTCTGTCTGTCTGTCTATCTATCTATCTATCTATCTATCTATCTATCTATCTATATATCTATCTAATCTATCTATCTATCCCCCACTTCTTTCCTCCTTCCCCCTCTCTGGGGGACATGAATGTCAGACGGGCCTGCATGCCCAATTCTTAACCCGTTTGAAATAAAGATCAATCAATCAATCAATCAATCTCTCTCTCTCTCTAAAGCATCTATTTCTCTGCCGCTGTTCGATCCACTCGAAATCACGCTCTAATCATTCTTTGACACAGAAGAGTTGGTGGAAAGTAGTGCGGTACTTGCTGCTCATGTGATAGTAAATAAATATATTGACAGACGCGTTTATGGACTCCAGGATTAAGTTAATACCTGCAGTCAGTAATCCTATATTTCTGTACTTTCCTGCAAACGAAAGCTCTGGTTCAAAGGCCATAGTTAAAAATCCAATACAACTGGGAATAAAACATGCAATGAAGAGTATTGAAATCATAAGAACCATTGAGGCTACCTTCTGGTTTCGACTTGTAACGTTGTCCGCTTGTGCAGTTGTTGAAGACTTCTTCCTCCATTTTGTTTTGTTCTTCAGCTGCAGGACCAGAACTAGCGTGCAGGAAGAAATGATGAAAAACGCGCTCAGAGGAGCAATAAATTGGTTAAGTATATACCACGCCTTCTCTGCACTCTCATTATCTATCTTGTAGATGAGGCCGATGAGAGTTTTGTTGACGTGAGGGAAGTGCTTCGGGCCAAGTCCGTTGGCCATGTAAGCTGGAACTGCAGTGACGATGAAAGCAACGAAGATGCAGATGACTGTCACCGACACTCGCTTTCGTGTGATGAGATTCTTCACCTGGAAGACATTATGTGATAATATATGAAGCTAAGACAATATGTGATAATAAATGAAGCTAAGACAATATGTGATAATATATGAAGCTAAGACAATATGTGATAATATATGAAGCTAAGACAATATGTGATAATACATGAAGCTAAGACAATATGTGATAATATATGAAGCTAAGACAATATGTGATAATATATGAAGCTAAGACAATATGTGATAATATATGAAGCTAAGACAATATGTGATAATATATGAAACTAAGACAATATGTGATAATATATGAAGCTAAGACAATATGTGATAATACATGAAGCTAAGACTATATGTGAAAATATATGAAGCTAAGACAATATGTGATAATATATGAAGCTAAGAGAAAATGTGATAATATATGAAGCTAAGACAATATGTGATAATATATGAAGCTAAGAAAATATGTGACAATACATGAAGCTAAGGCAATATGTGATAATGTATAAAGCCTTAGACAATATGTAATAATATATGAAGATAAGATTGATCTTTATTAAGTAATGTAATTACATTAATGTAGATAAGATGAAAACCAAATTTAAACATGTGAGATCAGAATCCTGAGAAGAATTTATGGACCGGTAAAAGATCCTATAACACAACAAGGGGAGTTAAGAAGTAACAAAGAAATCTACACATTGTTTATCTCTACGCTTGTAACAGCCGTTATTAAAGACACCAGAATGAGGTGACTAGGGCATTTCGAGAGAGAGAGAGAGATGGGGGGGGGGGGGGGTTGGGGGATAGATAAACAAAAATGGTCTGTACAGAAGTGATGAAAAGGGGATAGACCAAGAGGTAGACCTGGACAACGATGGCGAGACAACATAGAAAAAGATCTCCGTGCTCTTTGAGTCGACAACTGACAAGAAGAGATCAAGGACAAAGAAGAAAAGACACGTGTCTTGTCTGTAGCAATGAGTCTCAGTCGTTCGGAAAGCTGCTGAATCCAGCAGTTGCTTACAGAAGGAGGAGGAGGAGAAGAAGAAGAAGAAAAAGAAGAAGAAGAAGAAGAAGAAGAAGAAGAAGAAATGTATCGAGTGATACAAACTTTCAGACTAAACTTGATACTTGGTCCGTTCAGAAAAGAATTCAGAATCTTATGCTTTCAATGTTCACGAAATAATCTGTATGTCCCAAGGAAGTGCTAATACCAGCTGCTGATGGATATGTCAGTTGAAACCTTCTTATAACAAACTGTTCGGAACTTCTATCACGGCATTCGTAACGGATTTCGTTTCTGCAAGGCACACACAAACTGCACATTTCCTTCGCTAAAGCTTTGATTGAATAATGCAGTCTTTCCTCCAAGATTGGGTGTCTAAGTGGCGAAGTGGTTAGTGCACTGGTCTCTCATGGCGAAGGTCGGGGGTTCGAATCCGGCCGGAGGCATCCCAGTCACCCAGCTGTAGAAATGTGTACCTGACTTCTTCTGGAGTTGGGGAAGGAAAGGCGGCAAGGCGTGATAATGACCATATCACCCTCTAGTGTGCTGACAGGTCAAGGAAAATATGGACACTAACACCATATCCCTATGTGCCTCTAAGGCATGACAGGATTACCTTTACCTTCCTCCAAGATTACAGGTACTAACTTGACTAACAACTTTGACAACTGAGGTGGTTCTAAGGACTATTATAGCCGGAGGTGGGGTGGGGGATACGCTCTCCACTCCACTGAAATGTCTCAAAGGCGTGCGTCTCAAAAAGCCTCTGACAGTCAAGTCCAGCTCTTGGCCTTCTCGTGGCAGAACTGTTCAAACTGACAGGAGAAGGGGCGAAGGCGAATATCTGGCGTTTGAAAACCAGACGCTTCGGGTAGATGAGAGTCATGTTTAGTAGCTCATCTACCGCTGATGGATAGATTCTTCAGCTGCCGTGGGTGAAGTAGGACTCCTCCCGGCCAGTAAAGAAAGGCGTGAAATGGGTTGCCGCTCGATGCCACTGAGGAAAAGGTGAAAAAGGATTCAATGAAGTAATCAGTAGTCTCGAGGTCAGGACTGCTCAAATCACGGCACATCTGCTCTGGAGGTCGGCCACGTCCTATGTGCACTCATATCGGCTTAATACAGGGGTTAAGACACTGCTGGCGAGATTCTTCGGATTCCGCGCGTGAAGTGAATCTCCTCCCGGCCAATGAAGAAAATGCGAAAAAGCAATTAGGGTTGCCGTGCGGCGCCGGTGTGAAAAGGTGATGGAAAGGATAAAGGGAAGCTAAATCTAGTAGCGAGAGCTACTCATACCACGGCACCTCTGCTCTAGAGGCCGGCCACGTCCGATATACACCCATACTGGTGAAATATCCCTAAACCGGCTCACACCAGGGGTGAAACTTGATGTCACGGTACCTCCGCTTTAGAGATCGTTCAAGACCTAAACACGCCCAAACTGGGATAATACGCATAAACCGGTTTAACCCAGGGGTGAAACTTACTAGTAGTGAGGAAACGTCCTCCTGGACAAAAACCGAGTCCTGGTCACAACTAGAAAGAGTAGCGGCCACGACCACAAAATACTGAAGTCGGAGACACTGGACCACTGCGGTCTAGATAGGCAGCCACCTCTCACCGACGGGGATGTATGCGTATCCTAATCACGCTGAGGTTTTCTGGTGAGAAAGTCCAACGCTAGACTGGATGAGCAACCACCTCTCACCCGGCGGGGATACACGGGTATCCCAAAACACGTCGAGGTTTTCCGGCGAGAAAGTCCAACTCTAGACTAAACTGGTGCAATGAAAACCACGGTGTCACGCAATCCCGCTTCTGAGACCCACCCAGAATACAGGCTCAAGCCCTGAGATACTCTGAATCTCTTGTGGTCCTCTCGAAGATCTCGTGTGGTCCTTTCGGGGGCCACGGGACCTATCGAGGAAATTATCATATCCCTTGTGGAACTTTGCCTCCCTAATTTAGTTGTCTTCACATTAAGATAGAGGTTTTGCTCTTCGCTGTTCTTACGGATTGACATAATTAATTTTTCCATTCCTTTTTGTGTTGTGGACAGTAACACTATGTCATCAGCATATCTAACTTCTGGTATTTCATAACCTCCAATTGTTATGGCATCGTACTATACTTTGTCTACATATTCTCTAACATTCATCATTATATTTTCAGTATACAAAATAAATAAGTAAGGTGACAATATGCACCCGTGACCGACCCCTTGTTTTATATCAAACAAAGTTGTTGTTTCACCATTTATTCTTACTGCTGCTTGTTGGTCTAAATACAGCAGTGATGGTAATTATATCAAATGTGTTGGATATCCCATTTTTTCCATTAATTCCCAAAGTTTCTGGTGTTGTACACAATCAAATGCCTTTGAGTAGTCTTTAAAGGTTAAATTTAAATTCACATTAAACTCTCTGCATTTCTCTATTATTAATCTTATGTTGAATATATGAAGAGGAAGACCGAAACGAAGATGGCTGCAAGACATCGTTGATGATCTGGAGATGGATGCAGCAGCTGCAGGCCATCTTGCTCACAACCGAGAGGCCTACAGGAGTGCTGTTTGGGAGGCAAAGTTCCGCAAGGGACATGCAAAGGAATGAATGAATGAATATATGATCTCTTGATCCTCTTTCTTGCCTGAAACCAGCTTGGACCATTTTGACTTCTTCTTATATTTTCTTACGAAGTCTAACCATTATGATTTTCAACCGAATTTTACTGTCATGACTAATCAGGGCAACAGTTCGTTCTGTAATTTTGTGCATAATGTCAGGTCACCCTTTTAATGGCAGTTGTATGAATAAAGTTCTTTTCCATTCTTTTGGCCAAATACCTGAATGCCATATCTTTTTACATAGTGCATGATAGATTGTTGCACACTCCTTTCCTCCTGCTTTAATAAGTTCACCTGTTATCTCATCACATCCTGGTGATTTAACATTTTTCAGATTCTTTATTGCCCACAAAACGTCTTCTATTGTCGGTTCGGGTTCTTTCTCCTCCAATAATAATTCACACTGTTCATTTCTGCTTTCACAGTCGATTGTTTCATACATTCCTCTGCAATATTCCTTCCATCCTTCTAGAATTTCGTCTGTCTCTGTCAAGGTATTCCCCATCTCATCACAAATTACATTTAGCTTAGGTGTGACATTTCTCATCAATGTCTTCATTTCTTTAAACATTTCACTATCTCTTCTACACTTCTGATGTCCTTCTTTTCTTTAACAACAATCTTGTATGTATTGTTTTTTTTGTCTTTTCTTATGTTTCTTCGTACTTCTTTTGTTAAAGATTTATATTTCTCTTTGTTGTTGTTTGTCACTTTCCATTTCGTCTTTATTTCTTTACGTTGTTTTATCAGTTCTAGTGTGCCTGCTGTAATTCATCCATTCCTTTGTGGTTTTTTTTACTGGAACTATGTCTTTAGCTGTTGTTATTAAGATATCTCTGGCCTGCGTAGCCAATTCATCTGGTGTCATCTCCTCCTGTACAGCCATCAGGATTTCGAAACGGTTCTTCACTTCTATACTATATTGCTCTGGTATTTTTGTAAGATCAAAGCGGAGTGGTCTTGATCCCGTAGCTGTCATTTTTATATTTATCGTCATGTCTGCTATTAATAACTCATATTCCGTTTCACAGTCAGCACCTGGTAAAGTTTGTGCTGATGATATACTTGATCTCCACCTTCTTTGCACTAAAATGTAATCTGTTTGATTCTCGGTTTTCCCATCAGGTGATGTCCATGTGTAAAGTCTTCTTGGATGTTGTTTAAAAAGTGTGTTAGCGATCATTAGCTCATTTTCCATGCAAAATGCCGTTAGATTGTAACCTGCCTCGTTTCTATGTCCTATGCTAAATTTCCCCACAACATATCCTTCGTCTTCTGCTCTTTCTGTACCAATCTTTGCATTAAAATCCCCCATTATTAATACAATATCATTTTTCCGCACCTGGTCTATCGTCGATTGCAGTGTGTTATAAAAGTCTTCTACTTCCTCTTCTTCTGCTGCTGCTGATGTAGGTGGATATATCTGGATGATTGTTACATTTCTAGGAGTGCCTTTAAGTCTGATTCTGAGGATTCTATCACTTACTGGACTGTAGCCTAGTAATGTTTTTGATGTTGATTTGTCCAAGTAAAAAGCCACTCCATTCTTTCCTCCTACTTCTCCACTAGAGTATATAAAGATATTATCATTCTCGCTCTTAAAGTGTCCTGATCCTTTCCATCAATGTTCGCAGATTCCCAAAATGTGTATCCCCGTTCTTTTCATCTCGTCACTTATTATATGACACTTTTCCTCACACATACTTCTTACACTCCATGTTCCTACTCTTATTTTTCTTTTTGGTTTGATGCAGGGGTTTCCCTTAGTAACACTGTCAGGATTTTGTTCTTCATCACAATTACTAGTACTGACCTCTGTCTCACACTCTTCTCCAGTGTTAAAATTAAGTCTATATGGCCCGGGGGCCTCACCACCAGATCTTTTTCATATTTGACTTTCCATGTTGCTGTTTGGGTTTCTTGGCATATTTCCAGAAAATAGTTTACCATTGCTTTCCTTCCAGGCAGTGACTGTACTAGTCATTGATCGTAGCCATTGTCCCTACATTGAGATCATCTGCCTACCATCACAGAATGGTGACCATAACCAACATTATCTGTCGGCTGCTCTCCCATTCCATCAACCACCTGCTCCCATGGCTTCACGTTAGCCTGATCGGGGGGGGGGGGCTATACGGGTACTTCACCTTGCCCTAGAGTGTTCCGTAGACTGACGGAGGTAAGGAGGCGTCTTATTTCTCCTTTGATAGGGGATACCCCTACCCTGCCGTTAATAGAGGATACCCCTACCCCGCTAACCGATATCGAAGACCACAGGAGTAAATTCAGTAGGATCTTGGTGGTAGAAGCGAAGAAGAAGAAGAAGACAACTGAAGTTTCTCATTTACGTCAGGTTTTGTATGGGAACGCATGAAAAATATTTCTCAGCCCGAAATACAGAGGGTTTTTTTTTTTTTCTGAAACCTTAGCATACATGTGATGACCTGTTTGACTTTGTGGTTAGAAACTCGGTTCACTAATCTGGTGGTACCGGGTTCCAGTCCTAGCAGTGGGATTTTTTTCTGGTACACATCAAAAAGGTTCCGGGGTCCACCCAACCTCTAAAAATAGGTACATGAGAGTCAGCCGCGCCGAGCTGCACAGCGCGGGCTGCTGCTGTTGCGCAGGCCGACCGTTCTTTTGGCGAAAAAGCGCTCTCGAGTTCCGTGCGTGGGGAGACAGGCTTTCGCTCCCTTCCCGGACGGCGAGAGTTAAGGTGTTTCGATGCAGAAGCAAGTGGTTTGTCCGTCGAGCGAAGCATGTAAACGGCTAGCCAGCCAGGTTCGTGCTAACGATGTAGTACGGTTTTGTCGACCGATGGTCTCGAAACTGGCCCATCTCTCGCAAAGAGTATCGGGTCTGCAGTATGTAACGTGTGTTGTTTGTGGGTGGCCAGGCTTTCTTCTCCGCTCGTTAGAGCAGAGAGAGCCGCTCCCGCCGGTTAAAGGAAATGAAACGTCGCCGGGTTCGAAAGGGATCCGCTCTGAGCAGAGCGCTGTCTCCCTTGCCCCGCGTCGGTCTGTCGGCAGATATCCGACAAAGGTTCGGTGAAGAAAGCTATCTGGTTGATCCTGCCAGTAGTCGTATGCTTGTCTCAAAGATTAAGCCATGCATGTCTAAGTTCACACTGTCTCACGGTGAAACCGCGAATGGCTCATTAAATCAGTCGAGGTTTCTTAGATGACACGATCCTACTTGGATAACTGTGGCAATTCTAGAGCTAATACATGCTTACCAAGCTCCGACCCTCGTGGAAAGAGCGCTTTTATTAGTTCAAAACTAAATAAAGGTTGCTGTGCGGCGCCGATGGGAAAAGGTGGTGGAAAGTGAAGTTTAACCGGTATGTCCAGTAGTATCGCCACGAGAGCTATACCACGGCACCTCTGCTCTAGAGGCCGCCCACGTCCGAAATACACCTACACTGGTGAAATATGCCTAAACCGGCACACACCAGGGGTGGAACTTGATGGCTAGACATGTCATGCCACCTCCGCTCTAGAGGTCGGTAACGCCTGATAAACACCCATACTGGTGAATTTTGCCTAAACCGGCTCATACCAGGGGTGAATCTTGAAGGCTATGCATGTCACAGTACCTCTAGAGGTCGGTCCCGTCCCAAACACGCCCATACTGGGATAATGCCTAAACCGGCTCAACCCAGGGGTAGAAGTCACTAGTGGCGAGGATTCGTCCTCCTGGACAAAAGCTCCATCCTGGTCACAACTAGGAAGGGTAGCGGCCACGACCGCAACATGCTGAAGTCGGAGACACTGGACCAGGGAAGTCTAGATAGTCAACCACCTCTCACCCGGCGGGGATGTTTGCTTATCCTAATCACGCTGAGGTTTTCCGGTGAGAAAGTCCAACCATGGACTGGATGGGCAACCACCTCTCACCCGGCGGTGATACACGGGTATCTCAAAACACGTCGAGGTTTTCCGGTGAGAAAGTCCAACTGTGGCCTGGGTGGGCTACTGCCTCTCACCCAGCGGGGATGCACTGATATCCTAAACACGTCGAGGTCTTCCGGTGAGAAAGTCCAACCCTAGACTAAACTGGTGCAATGAAAACCACGGTGTCACGCAATCCCGCTTCCGAGACCCACCAAGAATACAGGCTAAAGCACTGTGATACTCTGAACCCCTTGTGGTCCTCTCGTGGATCTCGTGTGGTCTATTTTGGACCACACAAGGGACCACGGGACTTAACGAGGACCACAGGCGTGAATTCAGTAGGTTCACAGTGCGGTTTTTGGTGGTAGAAGTGAACGAAGAAGAAGAAGAAGAAGGTACATGAGAAATCTGGGAAGGTAAATGCGGCCAGGCGTGATACTGACTTCATCAGACTTTCATGTGCCGGAGGTCTTGGTTATACGGACCTGATACTGTAAACCCAATATGAGATACTGGCATGGAAACCTTACTGTTTACTTTAGCATAGATGTATACATTCTGGGGATGAGGGTGGGGGGGGGGGGGGGGAGAGAATGACATTCTGACAGAAAACAATGCATGGTGTAAGTTGAGACCCCTGATCTATAGCCCGCCTGATGAGGATATGTATTGAATACTTTGTGCCAATTTTGGGAAATGACGAAAAAAAAAAGGAGCAATAACATTAATACATATGTGCTCAATGAGAGCCTTTGACAACAGTTATATATTAAAATGAACTTTAAAAATCTCATTTACATTCGCATAAAATCTCTAACAAAACTCTTGCCAGTTAAAAACACAAAAAAAGCATTTCTAAAAAATTTCCACACTTAAAATGTTTGAAATTTTGCATCTTGAACCATAAAAATACATTGGACTACAGGAACATTCCATAGAAATACACTTTTAAAAAGCCCCCCCCCCCAAAAAAAAAAAAACCAAAAACAAACAAATGCCGACATCAAACCTTTAATGGAATTGATATACACAAACATCTTTCCAGAGTGATCAAAGCTGTGATCCAACTGCTGGCACGGGTAAATGTAGTGTGTGGCAGGACAGCTGTAACGTACTGGGACTCCGTTGGCTCGAATGGTAAATCAGTTGTCATAAACGCTGGAGTTAGACAGATGTTTGTCCATGTCTGGGTTATCAAACATCCCAGATCAGAGACTGCTAGACCTAACGGGAGAAATGTTCGGTAAGTTATATTCTCATTTAATAGTAACAGAGTCACGGACGTTACATACGAAGGTTTGCTAAGTTCCGGGACTGAATTTTCTTTTGACTAAATGAATAAACTTACCGGCTTCTTGGTCTAGTCTCATTTAATTTCTTTGTAATTGTATACACTTATTCCAGCGGTTCTGACATTTATGGAAGCACCGCTGGAAGTCACTTTGTGGCAAACCTTCACTGGTCTCGTCGAGTGAATCTCTTCAACTTCATCGAATCGGGGACCTTTCAATGTTTCTTCAGATGTGAAAACAAGAGGTCGCAGAGAGCAAGGTCAGGAGAGTATATAGAATGTGAAAGCAACGGAATGTGGTGTTTCGCCAAAAATTCATTTGTTTTCACAGACATGTGTGCAGGGGCGTTGTCATGGTGAAGTATCCAACTGCCTTTACTCCACGTCTCAGGACGATGTCTGCGTACAGTGTAGCTAAGGCGTCGTAGGAGTCTGTACTCATTGTCTGTCCTAGCTAGGGACGTTTTCATGATAGTCCATCAATGTCGATGAGCGCAGCCAACATAGTTTTGACATTGGACTTCACCTGCCACGCCTTCTTCTGTCGATGAGATGATGCTTTTCTTTGGGATGAGATTAGCTTTATTTCGGAGTCTTACCCAAACACTCAGCTTTCATCACTAGCGACTGTGTATATCATGAATATGTCATGGTGTTTTTTTTAGCTTTCACACGGAGATCATAGCAAACAGAACATATATATATATAATATATATATATATATATATATATATATAATATATATATATATATATATATACAGGGTCCAGCATAAAGCATAGCTGGATTTTAAAATTAGAAAATAAATAAGCGCTATACATGTTTTTGGTAAAAAAGTGAAATGAAACTCAGAAAAGTGGGTATTTGTATTATTACTGAATATTATATTTAGGTTTTAAAAATTACGCCTGTTACATGCCCGCCATTACATTTGATACATTCAGCCAGGCGTCTGGAAAAGTCCTGCATAACACCATTTAACATGTTCAAAGGGATATTTTGAATGCAGTGTCGGATTCGAACTTTTAGGTCTGCAATTGACTGTGGTCGACTAGCATACACCATGTTCTTGAGATACCCCCGCAAAAAGAAGTCTAAAAAAAAAGTAAAGATAGTCCCATAGCATTTCAAATGCCGTAGGGGGTGAAGCGTTAGAGACCTCATTATGCTGGGTCATCAGCGTATGAGGTAGGGTGACCAGTTCCTTTCCTCGCTGCCTTTACTTCCCAGATTTTCTCTGGTACCCATTTTACGAGGCTGGGTCGACCTCAGGGCCGTATTGGTCGGAAAAAAAATCCCGCTCAGCTGGGGATTCGAACCCTCGACCATTTGGTTGCTAGACGAGTGCTCTAACCACTACGCTAGCCGGCCCCAAAAGAAGTCTGCGGCCGATAAATCCGGTGACCTTGCCGGCCAATGAATGTCCCCATATCTGGAAATAAGACGATTGGGAAATACTTGTCGCAGCATGGCCATGGATTGACGGGCTGTGTAGGCAGTTGCTCCATCTTGTTGAAACCATATTAGTCTCTTATTTCTATTGGTCAAGTCTGGAATGAAGTATTCAGTTAGCATCTGCACATAAAGATCACTATTAACAGCAAGAAGATGCCAGGTGCCAAAGCGTTCCTAACAGCTGATCGCCGAGAGCTACTCAGCAATGCGTTGCGGACTTCTTGAATTCGTTCAGGTGTATGTTGAGTTCTTGGACGACCAGTAGACTTGTTATTAAGGCAATTAGCAGTTCCCTTAAATTTTTTGACCCACTTCAAAATTGTTTTGTCCTCCGATCGGGAACATTATCACAGGGATGCAACTCAAAATGGCGACGAAACTTTCGGTGTACAGTAATAGACGATTCTCCACTTTTAAAATAAGTTCCAACGGTGAATGCGCGATGATATGTTTGCCGAGAAGCCATTATTAAAAATGACGGTTTGTCTGCTTCATCTCTGACGACGTGTTTTTTTTTTCACACGTATTCAGCTTCTGCGCACTACGTCAGTTAAATCCAGCTATGCTTTATGCCGGACCCGTATATATATATATATATATATATATATATATATATATATATATATATATATATAATCAGATGCATGAAAATACTTTGGCTATTATGCTTGAATACACGATCCTTCATGCAGGCCATCAGCTCAGTTGGTGATCTCCTCTCACACCATCCCGTCAGACTGTCCAGTATCATTTCTCTTGGTTTTCCTCTTGATCTTCTTCCTTCTATTTTTCCTGTTGTTATAATATTTTCAGTGCCTCCTCTTCTCATTGCATGTCCTATGAAAGTACATTGTCTCTCTCCTATCTTTTTGACAAGATTTTTTTGTCTCTCCAGTTCTTCTCATACATTCTTCATTCGTTATTTTTGCTGTCCAGGGGATTTGCAACATTCTTCTAATAAACCACACTTCTGCTGCTTCCAATGATTTTTGTGCAGACCTGTCTATTGTCTATGATTCACTTCCATATAACAAGATATGTTCAGTATAGCATTTTAGGACTCGTTTTCACTGATAAGGATGTGTTGGCTAATATGTTTCTCATTCTCTGAAATGCAGTCTTTGCTTGGTCTAATCTGTTCCTAATTTCTGTTCTGCATTTCCCATCTGAAGTTAGTACTGCTCCAAGGTATTTGAATTTCTGCACCTGCTTTAGAATAGTTCCGTTTAATTGTATACTGCATGTTGGTGGATTCTGTTTCTTAGATATAACCATAGTCTCTGTCTTTTCGATGCTCAAAGTAAGGCCTTTCTGTTCACTTTCTTTGGCGACTTTATCAAAGAGATTTTGCAGGTCTTGTTGGTTCTCAGCTATCAGTACTGTGTCGTCAGCATACCGTAGGTTGTTAATATTGTATCCTCCAATTTTTATGCCTGGTTCTGTGATGATCATTCTTAGAGTTATATATATTATATATATATATATATATATATATATATATATATATTATATATATATATATATATATATAATATATATATAATCAGATGCATGAAAATACTTTGGCTATTATGCTTGAATACACGATCCTTCATGCAGGCCATCAGCTCAGTTGGTGATCTCCTCTCACACCATCCCGTCAGACTGTCCAGTATCATTTCTCTTGGTTTTCCTCTTGATCTTCTTCCTTCTATTTTTCCTGTTGTTATAATATTTTCAGTGCCTCCTCTTCTCATTGCATGTCCTATGAAAGTACATTGTCTCTCTCCTATCTTTTTGACAAGATTTTTTTGTCTCTCCAGTTCTTCTCATACATTCTTCATTCGTTATTTTTGCTGTCCAGGGGATTTGCAACATTCTTCTAATAAACCACACTTCTGCTGCTTCCAATGATTTTTGTGCAGACCTGTCTATTGTCTATGATTCACTTCCATATAACAAGATATGTTCAGTATAGCATTTTAGGACTCGTTTTCACTGATAAGGATGTGTTGGCTAATATGTTTCTCATTCTCTGAAATGCAGTCTTTGCTTGGTCTAATCTGTTCCTAATTTCTGTTCTGCATTTCCCATCTGAAGTTAGTACTGCTCCAAGGTATTTGAATTTCTGCACCTGCTTTAGAATAGTTCCGTTTAATTGTATACTGCATGTTGGTGGATTCTGTTTCTTAGATATAACCATAGTCTCTGTCTTTTCGATGCTCAAAGTAAGGCCTTTCTGTTCACTTTCTTTGGCGACTTTATCAAAGAGATTTTGCAGGTCTTGTTGGTTCTCAGCTATCAGTACTGTGTCGTCAGCATACCGTAGGTTGTTAATATTGTATCCTCCAATTTTTATGCCTGGTTCTGTGATGATCATTCTTAGAGTTATATATATATATATATATATATATATATATATATATATATATATATAACTCTGTTCGAAAAAGGCTTCTTCCAAAAGCAACCAAGTCTATACTTCACTTTTGAGCCAAAACAACTTTCAGAAGAACGTAGCTACCGGTCTGTGTGTGACAGCGAACCAATGTTTGCCAAGGACAAGCATGAAAAGTCTAAAAACAAAAACAAAGCAGCAACGAATAGTTATTTTACACCTGAAAGTACCCGTGATTGCTGTTTGGGTTTCTTGGTATATTTCCAGAAGTTAGTTTACCATTGCTTTTCTTCCGGGCGGTGAAAAAGAAAAAGAGGAAGACCAAAACGAAGATGGCTGCAAGACATCGTTGACGATCTGCAAATGGATGCCGCAGCAGCAGGCCATCTTGCTCACAACCGAGAGGCCTACAGGAGTGCTGTTTGGGAGGGAAAGTTCCGCAAGGGACATGCAAATGAATGAATGAATGAAGTACCCGTTCCCCCTAGCTCTAGCGACGAAGCCTGTCCTTATACTTTATACTTGACTGCTTCGAAATAACGACACATTAGAAGCCTATGTTTAATATACCAAGACTTAACCTTAAAGGAATATAAAAGTTCGTATTTTTATATGCTTCTGTCGCTCGGTCTATTAACCCTTAGGTACCGAGTTCAAGTCCCAGTAGTGCCACCCACACCAGAGGACCACTGGGTCCACCCGCCCTCTAAAAATTGATACCACAGATATCTGGAAAGATAAATGCGGCCAGGGCCTGACACTGACCACATCATACTTTCATGTGCCCGAAGTTTTTGCAAATACGGGCCTAACATCGTATCCCTATAAAGCATTAATGGTATGAAAACGTGGATTTTTACCATTATCTATGTGGCTATTTAATGTGCTAAGGTTAAGATTATTTCGTTTTCCATACCAAATAGACTGATATTGACTGGATCATGGAAACCTTGTTTGACAAAACAAATGATGTTGATGATGTTTGCCACGGTACCAAAGATGTCAACGGTCTGACACACCCCGGTAAACAACACCCACTGGCAAATCAGCAAAGTCCAGTCACTTACTAAAATGTCAGACATTTTGCCTTCGCGTATTCACCTTTATTTAAGATCTTAAATACTGTATTTTCCCAAAAATTAATGACTTGTTCTAGTAGCCACGACGTGAAACCTAAGGATTTAACGCAAAAAAAAAAATTATAACTTGTGGAAGAATTTCGTTTAGTTCATTGGTAGGGCAGTCAAGGGAAGCAATCGCACCTTCGTTCAGACATGTTTGACATGTGAGTGGAGTGTCAAACTGTTAAACTCTTTTCTAACAAGACTGTGGTACCCACTTATCATTTATCAAATTACACCCGACAACATTTACCAAAGTAGTTAAACCGATTTATGACATGCAAATTGTAGGGCTGAAAATTTAACAATGATATTTAATGTTAATTAACGTATTTAACTTTACGTGCATTCACCAGTGTGTGACACGGCATTATTATACTTTTGCTCGAGGAACTTCCACTTCAAAATAAAGGTTAGAAAAAAATTATTAAGTACATGCACAGCAGTTAGAGAGGGAGCAGTTATAGGGAACAATGTCTCTGGGCTAATATCTTGAAGCCACAGAGTACAGACCAGGGTGCGTTCTGTCACATGACCTCTGTACACTTGCTTGTGTGACGATATTACGAGAAGTATTGAAAATATGAAGGAAAAGACAAATAACAGAATAGCAAATTCAAGCACCTCAGGTTTGTATATATTTTTATATTTAGTTTTATACATATTTATATTCAAAACTATTTAAGCAAGTGGGCTATGTATATAGTTTTATAATTTTAAAAATTTATATGTATAAACGCACACACATACAATTTTGCAATTCGAATTGCAAAAGCGGCATTGCCCTTCAAGAATCTTGAGAACATATGGCACTCAAAAGTTCTAAGCACAAACGCCAAGTTAAGATTATTCAAGTCAAATGTAATATCAACCCTCATTTATGCATGCGAAAGCTGGAAACAACCAAAAAAAAATAGAGAAGAAATTGGACTCTTTTGAAAACAAATGCCTAAGGAAAATACTCGGTATAAAGTGGAACGAATTCAAGAACAAGGCACAGATAAGACAGATGAGCAAACAACAACCTGTCTCATGGGTGATCAGAAAAAGAAGACGGACATACGTCGGTCATGTGCAGAGAAGAAACAACCAGAGATTCCCAAAACAAACATCAAGTGGAGCACAGAAGGCCAAAGAAAAAGAGGTCGACCATGTGAAACTCTAAAGAGGACATTGAGAGGCCAATTTAATGGGAATAACATCCCTTGATGACGTTGAAAAGCTGGCCGAAAACAGGAAATCTTGGCAAACTACCACTCAAGCCCTGTGTGACATTTAACGGGACGGGAAGGATGTAAGATGTAAGTATATATATATATATATATATATATATATATATATATATATATATATGCACAAAATATTCAAGCATCTGAAAATAACGCTGATGACTTCACGCGGGCAGAAGAAAGTGGAAGAAATTCATAAAAAAATCTAATGAATAATTTTGTCAAAGAGATCTATAAAAGACAGAATCGATGGAATTATCAATCAAGTGCCGTGCCGCGTGGCGTAGGAGATCATCTCTCTCTCTCCACAATTCCCTGTCTTTAGACTTGATTATGAGATACGCCGGTGACGTTCTTCCTAGCCACACTGACAGCCCATCCAGTAACTTCTCTCTCTGTCTTCCTCTGTCTCTTCTTCCCTCAATTTTTCCAGTTGCTACGATGTGTTCCAATTTTCCTCTTCTCAGAAAATATCCTACAAATCTCGCTTGTCTGCCTCTGATCTTTGCTGTAATTTGCCTTTTAGCTCCAGCCTCGCTTAAGACTTCCTCATTGGTTTTCTTGGATGTCCATGGCACCTTCAACATCCTTCTTATGAACCACATTTCCATGGCCTCCATTTCTCGCTGAACACTCTTATTCATGTACCATGCTTCACATCCATACAATTATACAATTATACAAAATTATACAAAAGAGAATAACACCCCCCCCCCCCCCCCCCCGCCCAAACAAATGCTATTTCGTATTTCAACGGAAAGGCACTGACTTCAGTAGAAGTCATTCACCTCGGAATAACAAAAACAGCACATGGCAGACGCATGGCCGATGTTAAATGAAGAATAAGAAAAGCACAAGCATCGTATTTTTATTACATAAAACCAATAATAGATAAGAGGATGTCTCCGAACCGTAACAAAATGTGTGTTAAAACAACATATGGAGCCAATATTGCTGCACTCTCATGAGACTTGGGCAATAAACTGACAACAGATTAAGCATAAATTGTAAGGAACAATTTCTATGACAGGATGCATGTTTTCTGTCGATCAACGAGACATCACTGATTAGCTGGTAGATATTTCTCCAGTACAGTCCATTATGTGACATTATGAATGTGTTAAATGTTCTGGGTTTTTCTTATTGGTTTGTTGAACTATGTGTATGCAGATTTTGTTGTGCTGTAACCATGTTGAGCGGGCATATTTGACGTCATTAACAAACAAACAAAAAAACTAGTAATTTTTTCTGACTTTGTTTATTCGTCTCTACACTGTCTTCCAGTTGTCCGTTTTTTTTTTCAAAACATAGTTCTGTTTTCTTTTATTTCTATTTTTTGGCCTATATTTATTATTCCAGCTTTTTGGGCAGGGCTGGCAATGTATCGCGGCAACATTTTCAGTGCTGTAAAAGAAAGTGATTGTACGTCTCTGACTACGGTGAAACAAGGTCTTTGTCAAGAAAGTAGTAGCTAGGGGTTGAGACATGGGGGTAAATGATGAATGATTGATTAAAATCACAATAAGAAAGATCAGTCAACAAGACGGGTGTTATCAGCCGATGTAGACACGGTAACATATGGTTAGAACTCGAAAAAAATCACGGACAAAGCACTTTTAGATGTGAGAGAAAGTAAACATGAGTATCTGGGACTTGAATCACATACTCTGGTAGTACGTGCATAAGCCTAGCCTTTACGAGTGTTCACGATTTTCGACCAGACAGGTACTGATGACTTTTCTATCAAACACCTTTATTGGGGGTGCGTGATTGGTACTAGGATGAGTCAAAAGTTCGTCACGTTTTTAGTGTTTCACTGCTACACAAAACCAAACAACACAGTGTTAGCTGTTCTCCCGGTGGTAAGTAATGTTAATAACGATATAACTTCACTCTTCAAAATACAGTCCACAACTTTCGATGGTTTTCTGCTATCATTCAGCCGATGAGAGCAATCCTTTGTAGCACCACTCGGAAGGCTTTGAGGCCAAGAAATCTCCTACATCCACTTCAATTTCTTTCAATGAACTGAATTCCCGCCCTTGAAGGAAGTGTGTCATCGTGCGGAATAGATAGTAGTCAGAGGGTGCAAAGTCGGGACTGTACGGTGGATGGGGCAGGACCTCGTTTCCCTCCAAGTCCGTGAGTTGTCCACGGACCACGTCGAAAGTGTGCGCTGACGCGTTGTTGTGCTTAAGAGGCTCCCTCTTAGTGTAGATGAATGTTGGGTGTTGGGTACGCAGAACATCATGCAGCAGCTCATTTGCTCAGCATACATATTTCTATCCTCGGAGGGAGCAAATGGAACCAATTCCCAGTGCAGATGGCCATCGAATTTCCACCAGATGCAAAACATAACCACCTTCTCTAACTGGCCTCGTCGGACAACCGCCTTTACCACCTGGTCTGACTGGAGCCATTTTGTACCTTTCCTGGGGTACCGCAGGAGAATCCACTTTTCATCCCCATTGACGATACGGCAAAGAAACCTTTTGTCATGTGAGCCTGCCAACAGCTAGCTACTTGCCAACAGTTAGCGACAGACGTCAACAAGTCTCTGAGATTGTTGGAGAGTGAGATTGTGGAGGGCACATCGAGGCTGTCAGATGGTGAAGCGAAGTTCGTGCAAATGCCGAACTTCTGGTGCTTTGAGAACTGCCCAGCTGGGCTGACAAGCGCCGAGAACTGATCTTAGGATTGTCTTAAACAGCTTGACGGAGGACTTCTTCATTGATAATTGGCAGGCGTCCCGTTCTGGGCTTGTCTTTGTTGTCGGTGTCCCCAGACCTGAACTTTTGGAACCACTTCCTTGCAGTGTTGTCATCAACTGTTCCCTCCCCTCCCACACTGCAGTTTTCACGAGCGGCCTCAGAGGTATTCAGCCCTTTCTTCCAATAATACCCCAGGAGGACGCGAACGACAGCCTTGCTGTCCTCCATATTTTCTTCTGCTGATCATTTATCTCGATGTTCATTGTCTAAGAATGGGTATGCACGTTTTCAGAGTGACGTAACACATGACGTTACAAATGCTTGCACAGCGTATAATACGGGAACCTTGAATGAAATTTATGGTATCAAAAAACGTGACGAAATTCTGATTCACTGTTTTCACGTGGCTAGACGGTTGCTCGTACTACCAGAGTCCATGGTTCAAATCCCAGGTAATTGTAGTGTCATTTTTCTTTCTCTAAAAGTGCTTTGTCTATAATTTTTTTTTCGAGTTCTTACCATACAATCGCTCGGTTTGTTAATCAGGTGGTACCAGGTTCAGTCCCAGCAGTGAGATTTATTCTGCTACATACCAAAAAAGGCCCCTGGGTTCACCCAGCAGAGAAATATGGGAAGGTAAAGCGGCCAGGCGTAATACTGTCCACATCACACTTTCACTTGCCGAAGGTCATGGAAAATACAGGCCTAACGCCGTATTCCTCAATATGCCTTACTGACATGGGAACGGGAATTTTACCTTTACCTAACCATACAATACCGTGTTCAATTATTTCACCATACGAAAATGTCGTTTCCTATTTGTAGAAGTATGCATCAGTTAATGTGTGCTACAGCAGATACTGAAAAGGTGGAGGATATAATGACATATATGGACGCGTCCGAAGAACACAGATGATGATCCTCACCAACCAACCAACCAACCAACCAACCAACCAACCAGCTATTCTTCTTCCTTCTGTCATCTATACAGGTTAGGTATATTTCATATTTTTAACCAAAATATTTGTTAGTTTTATCGTTTTCATCTAGAGACTTGATCCTTGTTCAAATTATATATATATATATATATATATATATATATATATATATATATAATTATTGAGGAAAGACGCTGGCGATGGTTGGGACATGTGCTCCGAATGACTGACAACTCACTACCAAAAATAGCACTAAGATGGACACCACAGGGGAACAGAAGTAAGGGTAGACCAAAAGAGACATGGAGAAGAACAACAGAAAGGATGTTGAGCAATAGAGGGCTCACCTGGGCAAGAGCAGAAAAAAAGGCGAAGGACAGGCATTTGTGGAAAACCCTTGTGGAAGCCCCATGTGCCCTGGGCACTTAAGGTTCAGATATATATATATATATATAAAACTCCACAGAAAGGCGAAATTTCAACAAGGATATATATAAAGTAAATTTACGTAAATATATCACGTTGAATTTCGCCTTCAGTTAACCTAGGGAAGCAGAGATTTCATGGGATCAAAAACTATATGATGTGTTTTAGTTTTCTCATTTTCTGTACACCATGCACTAACTTCTGTAGAGTTGTGTTGCTAAACAAACATGCCACCAGATAACCAGAGCTTATAACAATGTGGAAATAAATTTTTCTTATGGTTAGCTAATATTACGCGACATAATTTCCTGCACATTATTTCAAATTTATCATCAGATTTGAGAGAAAAATAACAGGCGGAGCGAAGGTACTTGTTATCAAGACTTGAAAAACCAGGGCTGGCTTAGACCCTATCCGACTTCTTGGCTGGTGCTCCTAGTCACAGACTAAGCATGGGTGATTAAGCACAGTTCACTGTGGTCTTTAGGGTAGTGGAGTCTGCCGAAAAGTTGGGGGGGGGTTTTGGGAGGGGAGGGGGGTCCATTTCAATTCTTCGACCAGGCCACAGTAACACACTCCTTGTTCAGTACAATGCTTCTGATTCAACACTTTTTTGCAGTTCCTATGAACAACAATAACGAGACGAATATCATCATTGTCATCTTTATTCCTAACAACTTGAGAATTCAGAAAACAACAGAAACAAACTGCTCGTTTATTGCAATCACTCACAGCGAGATCAGCCGTAACCCAGGTAAGATTAGTACAGACTTTTATCTGAATACCTGTTTTCAGTTGCAACACTCACAATCTTGTGTAGAATGCTCTTCAGAAGGACCGCAGACTTGCTACCCCGTTTCAGAGTGTAGACACCAGACCTCTCTGCCAGGTAGATCCCAGCGACGATCTGGTTTTAATTAAGTACCGAGCAGGAAGTACTCACGGCTAGAGAGACTTTCCAGTCATTTCTGTACTCACGGGGTGTCTGAGTGGCGAAGTGGTTAGTGCACTGGTCTCTCATGGCGAAGGTCGGGGGTTCGAATCCGGCCGGCGGCACCCCAGTCACCCAGCTGTAGAAATGGGTACCCGACTTCTTCTGGAGTTGGGGAAGGAAAAGGCGGCCAGGCGTGATACTGACCATATCACCCTATAGTGTGCTGACAGGTCAAGGAAAATATGGGCACTAACACCATATCCCTATGTGCCTCTAAGGCATGACAGGGTTACATCTGTACTCACGGCTACAGGGACTTTACAGTCATTCTTGTACTCACGGTTACATTGATTTCACAGTCATTCTCGTACTCACGGCTGCAGTGACTTTACTGTCATCTTTGTACTCACGGCTACAGTGACTTTATTTTCATTCTTGTACTCACGGCTAGTGTGATTTTACTGTCATTCTTATACGCACGGCTAGTGTGACTTTATAGTCATTCTTGTACTCACGGCTGCAGTGACTTTACAGTCATTCTTGCCTAAGGCGCAGTTCACTATAAAGTCTCTGATGATGCCAGCATTGTAAACGCATCTTCAGCATGAAGCACTTCCTTGAAATTTAAGTTGGAAAACGCACAGAATGCTGGGAAGATATGTTATTTTTATCTCAGAGTTGGCGCGTTTATTTTACTGAGAGAATTTTATTGACAACATCTTCAAAATTGTTGAGATGGATTCATGATCCTCGTTCTCACTTGACCTTAATAGGAAGCAATAATTCCATGTTTTTTCTTCTTCTCTTTCGTTCACTTCTACCATCAAGATCGCCCCGTGATCCTACTGAATTTACTCCTGCGGTTCTCGCTATAGTCTCATTTAGGATGGAGGCTCAGAGCATCGTGGGGCTTGGGCCTATATTCTCGGTGGGTCACAGAAACGGCATTGCGTGACACTGTGGTTTTCGTTGCGCCAGTTTAGTTGGAAAACCTCGACGCGGTTTGGATATCAATATATCCCCGCCGGGTGAGAGGTGGTTGCCCATCCAGTCCAGTGTTCAACTTTCTCACCAGAAAACCTCAACGTGATTTGAATATGAATATATCCCCGTCGGGTGAGAGGTGGTTGCCTATCTAGACTGCACTGGTCCAGTGTCTCCGACTTCAGCATTTTGTGGTCGTGGCCGCTACCCTTCCTGGTGATGACCAGGACGGAGCTTTTGTCCAGGAGGACGAATCCTCGTCACTAGTAAGTTTCACCCGTGGGTTAAGCCGGTTTAGGCGTATTATCCCAGTATGGGTGTATATAGGACGTGACTGGCCTCTAGAGAGGAGGTACCGTGACATGAGTAGCCATCAATTTTCACCTCTGGGTTAAGCCGGTTTAGGCATATTGACCCAGTATGGGTATATATGTAGG
Organism: Achatina immaculata; assembly: GCA_009760885.1. Classification (NCBI taxonomy): domain Eukaryota; kingdom Metazoa; phylum Mollusca; class Gastropoda; order Stylommatophora; family Achatinidae; genus Lissachatina; species Lissachatina immaculata. Next base: position 58,871,731 of record CM019718.1, on the reverse strand, counting down.
ACATGGCCGGCCTCTAGAGCAGAGGTGCCGTGATATGAGTAGCACTCACCGCAAGATTGCTGGCTATACCGATTAAACTTCACTTAATCCTTTCCATCACTTTTTTACAGCGGCGGCGCGCGGCAACACTAATCGCATTTTTCTTCATTGGCCGGAAGGAATTTCACCCCACTCGCGGCAGCCGAAGAATCTCGCCAGCAGCGTCTTAGTTTAACCCCTGGATTAGACCGGCTTAGGTTTTGTGCCCCAGTATATGTGTATATAAGACGTGGCCGACCTCTAGAGCAGAGGTGCCGCGGTATGAGTAGCCCTCACAGCAAGACTACTGGCCATACCGATTAAACTTCATTTAATCCTTTCCATCACCTTTTCCACGGTGGCTCTGCGCGGCAACCCTAATCTCACATTTCTTCATTGGCCGGGATGAGTGTAACCCCACGCACGGCAGCTGAGGAATCTCGCCAGCAGCACACTGGCAGGATCAACCAGATAGCTTTCTTCACTGAACCTTAGTCGGATATTTGCGACAGACCGACACAGGGCAAGGGAGACAGCGCTCTGCTCAGAGAGAATCCCTTTCGTCCCCGGCGGCGTTTCATTTCCTTTAACCATCGGAGGCGGCAGCCGGCTCTCTCTGCTCTAACGAACGAGAAGAAAGCGCGGCACCGACAACCGACGCTCATTACATACTGCAGACCCGATGCTCTTTGCGAGAGATTGGCCAATTTCGAAACCATCGGTCGACAACACCGTAGTACACCACCGACGCGTTAGCACGAACCTGGCTGGCTAGCCGTTTATAGGCTTCGCTCGACGGACAAACCACTCGCTTCTGCATCGAACCACCTTAACTCTCGCCGTCCGGGAAGGGAGCGAAAACCTTTCTCCCCGCGCAAGGAACTCGAGAACGATTTTTCGCCAAAAGAGAATTCCATGTTTGATTTTTGTCACACTTTGCTGAGCAGTAATATATAACACTGGAAGTTCCAAGCAATGTTGCTAGCAATAACAACATTACAGTGCTATACACGTTTGTGAAGCTTCATCAATTTATAGACCAATTTTTTTTAAACCAGACATTTGAAACAACAGAGATGAGGTTTTGAAGAAAGATGCAATAGCTACCCTGGTCACCAGAAAAACAAATGAAGAAGTTCTCAGAGAAGATTCAGAACAACGAAAGCTAAGTAAGAAGTATAAGAAAAAAGAATATCACAATTTTTATTTGACTAAAACACCAAAGACCGCGTGAGACGTAGAAGTCTGATCTTGTAGTGGGCCGATAGACGAATGAACAGCTCTTTGGCAAAAGGGACAGCTAATATATTTATTTATCTATTGTTACATAATCGCCAGAAAATGACTGGTTATACTTTAAATATCTAGGAGTTAATGACCAGGGGAGTGATTCTTACCTGATTCACCGGAACCTATACTTAGGCAACAGCCGCTTTATCTGCTTCACCACGTATGTCTCCAGTCAAGTGCCAAAGGCGGGCGCATAGGGCGGAGGACAAGGCTCTCCATGTCTGGCGATTCCTTGCCACTTGCTTTAGATCTTCGGTGTTTCTGATGAGCATTGTTGAACACTCCTTGGTGACAACTCTTCTTAGTGTGTCTTTGGATCTTCCCCTCTTTCTTTTACCCCCTGGTGACCACGTAAATGCTTGGTGTGGGAGTCGTTTTTCGTCCATTCTAAGTACGTGGCCGACGTAGTTCCAGCGACGTCTTCTGATAAAGTTTAACACGTAGTCTTGTTTAGTTTCTTGATGTAACCGATCTGAAGTCGTGCCAACAGATATTTAGCGGTCTTCGAAGGCATTTCTTTTCAAAAGCAGCTAGTCCCTTTTTATATTTATGTATTATTTATGTGAGCTTTATGTTTATGCATTGTTTATGTGAGTTTTATGTTTATGTATTGTTTATGTGAGTTTTATCTTTATGTCTTCCTTACAAGAGTTTTATGTTTATGTATTGTTTATGTCAGTTGCATCTTTATGTATTGCTTAAGTTAGTTTTATCTTTATATATTGCTTATGTAAGTTTTATGTTTTAGTATTGTTTATGTGAGTTTTTTTATTTCTGTACTGTTTATGTGAGTTTATGTTTATATATTGTTTATTTCAGTTTTTGTTTATGTGTTGTTTATGTAAATTTTATGTTCATGTATTTATGTCAGTTTTACATTTATGTATTTGTTTCATTTTTTTATTTATATGTTTTTATGTGAGTTTTATATTTATGTGATTTTTATGTTTCTGTATTGCTCACGTGAATTATATGTTTATGTATTGTTTTTATGAGTTTTATGCTTATGTACTGTTTATGTGAGTTTTATATTTATGTATTGTATATTTGAGTTTTTTTCTTTATGTTTTGTTTACCTGAATTTTATTTTTATGTGAGTTTTATGTATCTGTATTGCTTATGTGAGTTTTATGTTTATGTATTGTTTATGTGAGTTTTATGTTTATATATTGTTTATGTGAGCTTTATGTGTATATATTGTTTATATGAGTTTTATATTTATGTTGAGGATATAACCTGTATTTTATTCAAAGTAAGCCCCTTGTACATTATTACACCGAGGCACGATCTAACAAACACTGGATATATGTATGTGTGTGTGTGTGTGTATATCAGTGAGTGAGTGAGTGATTAATAATAATCTATTCAAAGTTTTATTTTCATCGTGTGTTTTAATAAATGTAGTGTCTTTCTAAATATAAAACAATATATTGTAATTCGGACGCTACTTTTTGCTAGTGTTAAAAAAACAGCTTATTTTTATAGTGGTTAGAATTAGAGCTAAAATACTTCACTGAGTATATCCTGCTTAATGTAAGAGAGTCATGGACACTCAACAGATCAATGGAAAGATCACCAGAGGCAACAGAGATGCGTTCAATCAAAAGAATATTAAGAATATCATGGACAGGTAAGATTACAAACAGAGAATGTCTAAGAAAGGCAGATGTAGAAAGGAACCTAATTAAAACCATATCAAAACAACAGTCGTCACTCACTGAACATATAATGGCATAAAGAGGTCTAGAAAACATCATAACAACAGGGAAGATACACGGGAACAGAGTCAGGGGAAGATACATGGAAACAGAGACAGGGGAAGATACATGGAAACAGAGGCAGGGGAAGATACATGGGAACAGATGCAGAGGAAGATACACGGGAACAGATGCAGGGGACGATACACGGGAACAGAGGCAGGGAAAGATACATGGGAACAGAGGCAGGGAAAGATACACGGGAACAGAGGCAGGGAAAGATACATGGGAACAGAGGCAGGGGAAGATACATGGGAACAGAGGCAGGGGAAGATACATGGGAACAGAGGCAGGGGAAGATACATGGGAACAGAGGCAGGGGATGATACACGGGAACAGAGGCAGGGGAAGATACATGGGAACAGAGGCAGGGGATGATACATGGGAACAGAGGCAGGGGAAGATACATGGGAACAGAGGCAGGGGAAGATACACGGGAACAGAGGCAAGGGAAGATCAGGAAAAAAATCTTGGACAGTCTAACGCTAGATTTAGAGCACTATTTTCTACTAGTATTAAAGAACGCATTTAGTCTTATTTAGAGTTAGAAGACTAGTTTACATTAAGAATTAGACAATTGAAAAAAAAAACAAAGAAAGATAGAAGCGGTTTTGCTAATTAACACAAGACAGTTTTAATATTTCAGCTTACGATTTACTCATACAGAAATATACAGCATAAAGAAATCATAAAGTACAAGAAGTCTATATTACACATATATATATATATATATATATATATCACATAAAAATGAAAACAAGGGGGGGGGATACTTATCCTGTGACTTGTATGAAGCTATGTCTGAGAGACAGTGTTTTAGAAAGGTTGTAAATGTTTATGCACGGTATGACAATTAAATAATGAGACTAATTCAATAAACAATAAAATAAGCAACAGTTGAAGATATATCCTGTATTTTGTTCAAAATAAGCCCCCTTACGCATTGTTACAGCGAGTGGCACGATCTAGTAAACACTGGAACAACCTCTGCAGTTCTTCTGTTCATATGGCCCTTAAACGCGACGTTACGGCCCTTTGGATGTCATCAGTATGTCAAAGAAGCGTCCTTTCAATGGTAACTTTAGTTGTGGGAATAGAAAATAATCGCAGACTTCAGAATAATAATCTGGTGAAAAGGGTGGATGGTTGAGAACACACACTTGTTTCTGGGCTAAAAATTCCTGTACAACTACCGTCCGGTGAGCCATTGAATTATCATGAAGAAGGAAAAAACTGCCAGGTGTTGAATACTCGGGTCGGACTCGGAGAATCCTTTTCAATAGGCATTTCAAAATACTTAAATAAACTTTGGCAGTGATAGCCTGTCCCTCTGAAATAAATTCTTTGTGAATAACTCTTTTGCTGTCGTAGAAGCACACCAACATTGTCTTCACTTTAGACTTTTGAAGACGGATTTTTTTTTTTTTTTTTGCCTTTTGGTGACGATGGTGACTTCTACTGAGCACTTTGGCATTTAGTTATGGGATCATAGCGGAAAATTCTTGTTTCATCCTCTGCAATAATTACATTTAAGAAATGTTTATTTCTGCGGCACGTTTTGATGATGTCTTTTGTGTACTCAACACTCTGCTTTTTATTATCAGACAACGAATGTGGTACAAACCAGCAAGCAACTTTTTTCTTGCCCAAATCTTCCACTACAAGTTTAAGAATTGTCTCGTGGTTAACATCAAATTCATCTGCCATCATCCTCCCAGTCAAACAACGATATTCTTGTATCTGTTCTCTAACTTTTGCAATGAGTTCCTCATTACGAACAGAAATTGGGCGCCCATGTCTAGTTGTATTTGTAATTGTTTCCACACCACTTTTGAATCGTGAATACCACCTGAATATCCGTGCACGAGATAAACAATTATCCCCATAAACTTGTCGGATCAGTTCAACTGTCTCAATGGCACTTTTTCCGAGTTTTAAACAGAATTTAATGTTAGCTTTTTGCTCCATGCTGATTACGTTATAATGCAACTCTGACTAGGTCAACAAAATGGCGGCTTGTATGTCATCTGCTCATCGGGCGGCGATGAAAATTTGCCAGATCATAGATGAATGTTGTCTCTTTGGATTCAATGCTTTGCAATGTTGGGATTTTTGTCTTGGCCGTAATAAAATCAGTCTCATTACTTAACTGTCGGACCTTGTATGTGGGTTATGACTCTAGTCCGATTAGTTCGCAGAAAAAAGGGGGTGAGGAAGGGAGCCAGGAAAATTGTTTTGGGTACAGTTATATCTTTAGTTTTATATACTTACATCCAAAAAAGTAACTTGCACTGATGTTGAATATATCTTATAAACTATTTCTACTGATGCTGAATATATCTTATAAACTATTTTCCACTGATGTTGAATATATCTTATATACTATTTTCCACTGATGTTGAATATATCTTATATACTATTTTCCACTTATGTTGAATATATCTTATTTACTGTTTTCCACTGATGTTGAATATATCTTATATACTATTTTCCACTTATGTTGAATATATCTTATAAACCATTTTCCACTGATGTTGAATATATCTTATAAACTATTTTCCACTGATGTTGAATATACCCTATATACTATTTTCCATTGATGTTGAATATACCTTATATACTATTTTCCACTGATGTTGAATATATCTTATAAACTATTTTCTACTGATGTTGAATATATCTTGTAAACTATTTTCCAGAGATGTTGAATATATCTTATAAGCTGTCTTGCATTGATGTTGAATATATCTTATAAACTATCTTGCGCTATTATTGAACATATCTTGTTTATTTTTTAATGCCAGAAATGTGGAAACAGCGCAGATGTGCTTGGTTGCTATTGCGCTAAAGGAGCGAGTGCCATGTGCTTCTCCAAGTGCGCTCCATTCAGCCCAGCTGTAAAAGACGACGCCTCGTCGATGCTCGTGTTAAGAGAATGCCTCGGAATTCAAACGTGTAAGAAAATGCCTCGGAATTCAGGGAATGCTTGACTGCAAGGCTCTCTACACTAGAGCACACTATGCAGAAGACACCGCATTGTTAATGAGGAGATGCTGGTGTAAAGATAAATAACAGTTGTATAGTTATATAGTTCATCGTTCCGTAAGGAACGAACGAAAATGAGCTTTCTTTTCAAAGAACTGGCACACAGGCACCAGTAATATTTCGTTTTTCACCATGCAACCTTCATTATAACGATTGATTTTTATTATAATTTCATTATAATTTAACAAGAGAAAACAATAAGAAAGCCTACCTGACATCAGGTTGAAACATATGATTATGTCTAATTTCGTCATCACGCACTTATTTATTTATTTTTTATTTTTACTATTTTACTCCAGTAACTATACAATAACCAGCCATATTCTCCATTTTCTGTGTCTTGTTTTCGCTGTTAATTTTGGAGAAAAAGTGTGCATAAAAGGGACTCGGTTAAAAATATGAAATAACATATTAGTATTAAAATATTCTAGTTACATTACTGCGACTTGGTAACTTATTACATGACTTTAAAAAAAAATGAGAACATGTATATGTGTGACCAGCACACTTACTGTGTTTTATCAGAATATGCATAGTCTGTATAACTTGAGTAGTTCTGTACTACTTATTAATTATGTCAGCATGTGAGTACATGCGTTAGATACCTGAGAGAAAGAAAGTATGGTCCATCCCACCCCCGGGGTAGAGTTTGTACAAGAAGAGATAACAGCGTGCAAGACAGCTGGGGCATCACACAGTGACTGGCTGCAGACAGTGAAAAACGGAGAGGATTTGTTGCTGCCCTGCAAGATGCCACAAAGCGTACCGTCTGAAGTCTGTTTAGTCGATCACTGACGAAGGATGGTTGAAATATATGGTTGTCAGCCACAGAAGAATGAACAAAACATATATTTATTGACACCAGCTACACTGAAAACACCGGGTAAATCGAAATACAGAAAACATGTTATAATATGTAGTTATATAGTCAGGATTACACAAGATGAGAACCACTGACATTTCAGTCTGTGATAAAAGACATTTTCTGAGGACTCTTCCTCTGTGTGCACAGTGTTGCAACACTGGGACCACGGTCTTGGCCGACCCTCTAATCTTTGTGGCCAGGCTGTGACCCATCAGACTTGCAATGGCTGTCAGTGGAGTTTCTCAAGCAAGTCTGTTATATGATACGTGGAAAACATAACAAGAAGAAGAAGTATAAGGAGCGCGAGAAGAAGAACAGCAAAGACAAGAAGAAGAAGAAATAATATAAGGAGTACAAGAAGAACAACAACAAAAACAAGAAGAAGAAGACAAAATATAAGGGGTACAAGAAGAAGAACAGCAAATACAAGAAGAAGAAGAAGAAGAAACAATGGACACAGGAGTAGCTTTTCTTGTAGTATGACATTAGTCCAGGTTCAGCCGCTTCTAAATATTGGAACTGTTACTATTACAAGACCAGTAACTACTACTACTACTACTACTATTACTACTACTACTACTACTACTACTACTACTACTACTATTGCTACTGCTACTACTAACACCATTGAAGCTATTACTATTACAAGACCAGTAACTACTACTACTACTACTACTACTACTATTGCTACTGCTACTACTAACACCATTGAAGCTATTACTGTTACAAGACCAGTAACTACTACTACTACTATTACTACTACTACTACTACTACTACTACTACTACTACTACTACCACTACTACTACTATTGCTACTGCTACTACTAACACCATTGAAGCTATTACTTTTACTACTAATACTACTACTGGGCTATTGCTGTTACTACAGTTTCTACTACTACTACTACTACTACTACTACTACTGCTACTACTACTACGTCTGCTGCTGCTGCCACAGCTACACTTTCTGCTATCATTAGTCTCTGCTTCTGCTATAACACCTATTACTACTACTACTTCTGCTATTAATCCTGTTATGCACTTCTGCTGCAACAACAACTACTACAACTACTTCTACTACCACAAATACAACTACAAATTGCAACCACTATTATAAGATACAACTAATGTCCCAGCTACTGTTACTACTACTACTGTTACTACTACTATTACTACTGCCGCTGCTACCAATGCTGCTGCTTGCACCACTATTATTTATTATTATTATTATTTTACCTACTACTACCACTAATTCTACCACTAGAAGTGCAAATAAAAGTGATTGAAAATAAATGTATGTTATAATATATGAATGTAGAAGAGACAAAATGGAAAGGGCGTCAATCCAAGGTCAAACGTTTCTGACTTTGGTTACCACTGGCAGCCCCTAAAAAACTTCTGTCAGTCCCTGATGTAGTCTTAACTATAACGTTTCCCACGCTGTATACCAATATGTAGTTATATAATCAGGATTACACAAGATGAGAACCACTGACAATTCAATCTGTGACAAAAGACACTTTCTGAGGACTCTTCCTCTGTGTGCACAGTGTTGCAACACTGGGACCACGGACTTGGCCGAGCCATTGATCTGATGTAGTCTTAGCTATAACGTTTCCCACGCGGTATACCAAATTTTCCCTTGACTGAAAAGGATTAAATTATTGTTTTTAGTACTGATACAGATCTAACTACATATTAAAGAAGTACTGAGCAGTAAATACGTGTTTTAAAATGACGGATAGTGCGTAGTGCATTATAGATAAACGTTCAGTGTTATTAACACAATGCGATGATCTATACATAATCGTGAGGTATAATTTGTCATGACGCGTAATTCATAGTAATTCAAAGGTTTTTTTTTTCGTTTTTCAGGTAATCCATCACTTTTCTTTCTCTAACAAATTATCTAACAAATTTTATCGTCATTATGAACATAGTTCACGTAACAAATGAACGAATATGCCTCTTATAAACAGCACTAATTTTCTACTACTTTTCTAGCTGTACATTTAGAATAATAAAGATTCTATAAGACATTAAAGATTCTATAAGATGTTAAAGATTCTATAAGACATTAAAGATTCTATAAGACGTTAAAGATTCTATAAGACATTAAAGATGCTATGAGACATTTTAAAGAACGTATTTAAGATGTCCGATCTCTTTGTAAGTGTGGCCGTGACAATGCTCTGCCACTGGATTTTCTTCACTGGTCTGTGCTGTATAGTTTGTATATTTGGTATCACGGCAAACGTTATCAATGTTATCTGTTTCATCAAGCAAGGTTTGCAGGACCCGGTCAATATTAGTTTACTCGGTAATATTTAAGATAAAAACATGTTAGATTCTTTTGCTCGAATCTTGACTTTTCGAGGTCGTGAATTAGATTCTCTTGCTCGAATCTTGACTTTTCGGGGTCGTAAATTAGATTCTCTTGTTCGAATCTTAACTTTTCTAGGTAGTAAACTAGATTCACTTTGCTTAAATCTTGAATTTTCGAAGTCGTAAATTTACGTGTTATCTCATTTCTTCTTATTCATCTTGTTATTAATAAAATGTATTATTACAACAGCAATATTACATATATACAAGTTTACACTTTCTTTCTTTACTTCTTCTTTTTTGTTATTTTTCTTCACCTTTCTCTCTTTATTCTTCTTCTCCTTCCACTTCTTTCTCCTCATCTTCCTATTATTAAAATCATCTATTATGACAGAGAAATAAGAAACATTAACTCTTCTTCTTCCTCTTCTGCTGCTACTTCTTTTCCTCTTCTTGTTTCTACACTTATTATTTTATCTGCTCTTCTTTTAAAAACTACCACCACCATCACCACCACCACTACTGTTACTACTACTACCACTACTACTACTACTACTACTACTACTACTACTACTACTACTACTACTACTACTACTACTACTACTACTACTACTACTACTACTACTACTACTACTACTACTACTATTTCTGTGTTCCTCATACTATAGTACCTATGTGGTCTGCACCGACAATTCAAGACATCCGAAAGTTTTTAATCTCCCAGCGTATGTACCTTCACTGGGCCAGCATACTGATTTGACACCTCATAGTTCCTACACAAAGTAATAGACAATAAAGTAAAAAGTTCAGCTAGAAGGGAAAAAATAGAATACATAGACAATACGGCAAAAGAGGCAGAGAAAGCAGCAAAAACAGGAGACAGCAAAACTTTGTATAACATTCAAAAGAGGCTAACAGGTACTATTACATCTAAAGAAAGACCAATCCTTAGCAAAACTGGAACCCTATTAACATCAAGTAAAGACCAAAAGCAAAGATGAGCTGAACACTTCCAATAAATACTTTATTGATCACACCCAAAAGAATTGATAAACCTTGAAACCGACTTACCAGCCCCACAACTAAATGTCAACCTTGATGAAATTAAATTGCATGAAATTGAAACAGCAGTGAATTTAATGACTAAAAACAAAGCTGCAGGTGAAGATGAAATAACACCCGAAATGCTAAAAGCTATCAATAGTGACAACATGAGACAACTACAGAGAATGTTTAACAAGATTTGGAAAGAAGAAAAGGTCCCTTCTAAATGGAAAAAAGGAATCATTGTGAAAATACCAAAAAAAAAGGCAACCTTAGTGACTGTAACAATTGGAGAGGAGTAACCTTAATATCAGTTGTGTCAAAAGTATTTTGCAAGGTCATTTTGAATAGACTTAAAGATATAGTGGATACAGCAATGAGAGAAGAACAAGCAGGATTTCAAAAAGCGAGAAGCTGTCTCGACCAGATCTTTACTCTAAGAATAATACTTGAAGAACATATTGAAAAGCAGAAACCATTAATACTGAACTTCAGAGACTTTAAAAGGCATTTGATAACATACACACAGATTCATTGTGGAGAATTTTAAATCTATATGGAATGTCATCTAAAATTGTCAACATCATTAAGGACTTATACAATGGATATGTTTGTGCAGTCAAAACAGAAGGTATGAGTGAATGGTTCCAGATTGAAACAGGCATGAAACAATGATGTATACTGTCTCCTTTGATTTTTTGAATTGCAATAGACTTCATATTGAAAAATTGCCGCACAGGTAACACAGGTATTGACTGGGTATATGGGACCCAACTAGAAGATCTTGATTTTGCTAATGACATAACTCTTATCAGTAACAATGTGAATTTCATGCAAGAAAAAAGACAGATATCCTGTCTTCACTGGCTAGCAAAATCGGAGTTGAAATTAACAAAGATAAAACAAAAATAATGAAACGTCCCATTAATGAAAATGGAAAAATACACGTAGAATAAAAATACACAGCTGTCAAGCTGTTGAAGAAGTCAGTCAATTTGCATACCTTGGCAGCTACATAGATCAGAATGGTGACACTAGAAAGGAAGTTAGAATTGCAAAAGCAGCATCGATCTTCAAGAATCTTGAGAACATATGGCATTCAAAAGTTATAAGCACCTAAAACCAAGTTAAGATTATTCAATTCAAATGTAATATGCACCCTCATTTATGCATGCGAAAGCTCGAAAACAACTAAAGAAACAGACAAGAAATTATACTTTTTTAAAAACAAATGCCTAAGGAAAATACTCGGCATCAAGTGAAACGAATCCAAGAACAATGCAGAGATAAGACAGATAACTGAGCAACAACTAGTCTCATGGGTGATCAGGAAAAGGAATGGACATATGTTGGTCATGTGATGAGAAGAAACGTTCAGAGAATCCCAAAACAAGCTATCAAGTGTAACACAACAGGCCGAAGGAAAAGAGGCAGACCACAGGAAACTCTAAAAAAGACATTGTTAAGAGAGGCCAAATCAATAGGCATAAAATCCCTTGATGAGGCTGAAAAGCTCGCCGAAAACAAGAAAAATTGGCGGTTCTAAGGACTGTAAATGCGTCTCAAACAGCCTCTGGCAGTCAAGTCCAGCTCCTGGCCTTCCCGTGGCAGAACTGTTTAAACTGACAGGAGAAGGGGCGAGGGCGAATATCTGGCGCCTGTAAACCAGATACTTAGGGTAGATGAGTGGCACGTTTGGTAGCTCATCTACCGCTGTTGGCGAGATTTTTCAGTTGCCGTGCGTGGAGCAGTGCTCCTCCCGGCCAATGAAGAAAGGTGCAAATGAGGTTGCTGCGCAGCATCACTGCGGAAAAGGCGGTAGAAAGGATAAAGCGAAGCAAACAGTCAAATCACGGTACCTCTGGTCTGGAGGTCGGCCACGTCCTGAGTGCAGTCATATCGGGTGAAATGCATGAACTGGCTTATCCCAGAGGTTAAGACACTGCTGGCGAGACTCTTCAAATGCCGCGCGTGGAGTGAAGCTCCTCCCGGTCAAGGAAGAAATGCGGAAAAGAAATAAAGGTTGCTGTGCGTTGCCGATGGGAAAGGTGGTGGAAAGGATAAAGTGAAGTTTAATCGGTATGTCCAGTAGTATCGCTACTATAGCTAAACATACCACGGCACCTCTGCTCTAGAGGCCGGCCACGTCCGAAACACACCTACACTGGTGAAATATGCCTAAACTGGCACACACCAGAGGTGGAACTTGATGGCTAGACATGTCATGCCACCTCCACTCTAGAGGTCGGTCACGCCTGATAAACACCCATACTGGTGAATTTTGCCTAAACCGGCTCACACCAGGGATGAATCTTGAAGGCTATGCATGTCACAGTACCTCTGCTCTAGAGGTCGGTCACGTCCCAAACACGCCCATACTGGGATAATATGCCTAAACCGGCTCAACCCAGGGGTGGAAGTCACTAGTGACGAGGATTCATCCTCCTGGACAAAAGCTCCATCCTGGTCACAACTAGGAAGGGTAGCGGCCACGACCACAAAATGCTGAAGTCGGAGACACTGGACCAGGGCAGTCTAGATAGGCAACCACCTCTCACCCGGCGGGGATGTTTGCGTATACTAATCACGCTGAGGTTTTCCAGTGAGAAGGTCCAACTCTGGCCTGGGTGGGCTACCGCCTCTCACCCAGCGGGGATATAGTGATATCCAAAACACGTCGAGGTCTTCCGGTGAGAAAGTCCAACCCTAGACTAAACTGGTGCAATGAAAACCACGGTGTCATGCAATCCCGCTTCTGAGACCCACCAAGAATACAGGCTAAAGCCCTGTGATACTCTGAACCCCTTGTGGTCCTCACGTGGATCTCGTGTGGTCCTTTCAGGGACTACACAGGAGACCACGGGACCTAACGAGGACCACAGGAGTAAATTCAGTAGGATCACAGTGCGGGTTTGGTGGTAGAAGCGAACGAAGAAGAAGAAGAAGAAAAACTGGCGAACTACTTTGCGAGCCCTATGTGACGTTTAACGGCACGGGAAGGATATAAGATGTAAGTTCCTTACGAAAGTTAGAGACGTACTGTGAAGTTCATTCATTCATTCATTTGCATGTCCCTTGTGGAACTTTGCCTCCCTAACAGCATTCCTGTAGGCCAATCGGTTGTGAGCAAGATTGGCCTGCTACTGTTGCATCCGTTTGCAGATCATCAGCGATGTCTTGCAGCCATCTTCGCCTTGATCTTCCTCTCTTTCTTTTTCCTATTATGTACTGTGAAGTTGAAAAACCAAGATTTCGGGTTCAGTATAAAGGAAATGTGTCAACGATTGAGGGCAAAGACACTACCCGATTCAGCAAACAGTGACCAGTAGCTGACGTCCTAGGGTCAGGGATGGCGAACCATGGCTGATCAGGACCCTGCCACATCTCTCCGTTTGTTCCAGCCATTGTCCTTATGGTGATGTAGCCTGCTAACGAAGTACTGCACACTCCCTGCTTTTTTAGTTTCACTGAGGGACCGAAAAAGCAGCAGCCGTTACCCCCCCCCCCCCCAAATCCGATATCATGCTGCGCCTCAACATCGCCACCGCATCGACTGCAAAGAACACCAGCTCTCGGTTCCAGGCGATAGAAGAAAAAAAGTGTCGATGGTTATACGGTGAAGGCAGTGTCTAGAAAATTGTCATTTATGTTATCATGCAGTATCTGACACGATTTCTTAACCTGCCAGTCAAGTTTATCTGTTCACTAGACTAATCAGTTCTATCCATCCATCCATCCATCCATCCATCCATCCATCCATCCATCCATCCATCCATCCATCCATCCATCCATCCATGCGTCTTAAAGTATGAAGCGATTTCACTGTGAGTGAGAAGTGGTATTAATCTTCTTCTTCTTCTTATATCCTTACCGTGCCGTTAAACGTCACATAGGGCTCGTAAAGTAGTTCGCCAATTTTTCCTGTCTTCGGCGAGTCTTTCAACCTCATCAAAGGATTTTATGCCTGTTAACTTGGCCTCTCTTAATAATGTCCTCTTCAGAGTTTCACGCGGTCTGCCACTTTTTCTTCCACCTGTTGTGTTCCACCTGATAGCCTGTTTTGGGATTCTCTGATCATTTCTTCTCATCAAGTGACCAACATATGTCCATCTTCTTTTCCTGATCACCCAAGAGACTGGTTGTTGTTCAGTCATCTGTCTTATCTCTGCATTGTTCTTGAATTCATTCCACTTGATGCCGAGTATTTTCCTTAGGCATTTGTTTTCAAAAGAGTCTAATTTCTTTTCTATTTCTTTAGTTGTTTTCCAGCTTTCGCATGCATAAATGAGGGTGGATATTACATTTGAATTGAATAGTCTTAACTTGGTTTTTGTGCTTATAACTTTTGAATTCCATATGTTCTCAAGATTCTTGAAGATTGATGCTGCTTTTGCAATTCTGATCCTAACTTCCTTTCTAGTGTCACCATCCTGGTCTATGTAGCTGCCAAGGTATGCAAATTGATTGACTTCTTCAATATCTGTCCCTTCTATGTGTATTTTTCCATTTTGATTGATGGGAATTTTCATTATTTTTGTTTTGTCCTTGTTAATTTCAAGTCCTATTTTGCTAGGTATTAATATATTTCATATAATATCTCATATATTTCGTTATTTTATATTTGTGAATGTATGGTTTAGATGGTGATTGCTTTGTTTTATATTTGTGAATGTGTGGTTTAGATGGTGATTGCTTTGTTTTATATTTGTGAATGTGTGGTTTAGAGGGTGATTGCTTTGTTTTATATTTGTAAATGTATGGTTTAAAGGGTGATTGCTTTGTTTTATATTTGTGAATGTATGGTTTAAAGGGTGATTGCTTTGTTTTATATTTGTAAATGTATGGTTTAAAGGGTGATTGCTTTGTTTTATATTTGTGAATGTGTGGTTTAGAGGGTGATTGCTTTGTTTTATATTTGTAAATGTATGGTTTAAAGGGTGATTGCTTTGTTTTATATTTGTGAATGTATGGTTTAGAGGATGCTTGCTTTATTTTATATATGTGAATGTATGGGTGGGAGGATAACTGTTTTGTATATTACATTTTATTTTTTATGTACTTGAAGAAACTAAATGATAAGTAAGAGGAAACAATGAGTGATGAAGGGCAGAGTGTGAGATGGGCCTACGTTTCCTATTTCAGTATTTTAAACTGAAGTTCGTTTGTTCGTTCTCTCCCTCCCCTTTTTCTTTCTCGTCTCAACCCCTCCCCCTCTAAACCAATCCACCTGTAGTACCAAAATATAAGAAATAGATATCTGTTTCAAACAGAACTGTTGCCCAGTTGGTCGACTCCACATAAGGATTTGTCTTTTGTCTGTTTATTTAGGACTGGCTGTATCTGATCTCGGATGCCTGTCAACTCAGATGTGGACAAACGTTTGCCTAACGCCAGCCTTCCTCACAGCAGATTTACCTTTCGAGCCAGCGGAGTTCCAGTACCTGACTGGTCTAATGCCCCACGCCGCCTTCACTCGGACTACCAGCTGGATCACAGCCTTGATCACGCTGGAGAGATGCTTGTGTATTACAGCTCCGCTGAAGGTTGAGTCACAGAGCTAAATTATTTTACTCAGAAAATATGTTAAGTCATATTGACGGAAAATTGTGGATAAATGTTTGAAATTTTCTAGATTTGTAATTATTATCCGATATAATTTGCTCTAGTTTTTCTGTTCTGAGCGCAAAGACGGTGGCTTATGAACTAATTTCAGTCGCGCACATCTAAAGAAATTGATAATTCATCATATCCCTCGTACACTTTCCTGTTGCCTACTTTGACCACATTTCTTCCCATATTTCGGGTAATTTTTATGATCAAGGTTCTAAGGACTGTTATTGCTGGAGGTGAGGTAGAGAATTCGATCTCCACTTCTCCGGCGTGCGTCTCAAATAGCATCTGGCAGTCAAGTCCAGCTCCTGGCCTTCTCGTGGCAGAACTGTTTAAACTGACAGGAGAAGGGGCGAAGGCGAATATCTGGCGCCTGAAAACCAGATACTTAGGGTAGATGATAGGCACGTTTGGTAGCTCATCTACCGCTGCTGGCGAGATTATTCAGCTGCCGTGCGTGGAGCGGTGCTCTTCCCGACCAGTGAAGAAAGGTGCAAATAGGGTTGCCGCGCGGCACCACTGCAGAAAAGGTGGTAGAAAGGATAAAGCGAAGCAAACAGTCAAATCACGGCACCTTTGGTCTGGAGATCGGCCACTTCCTAAGTGCACTCTTATCGGATGAAATGCCTGAACCGGCTTAACCCAGAGGTTAAGACACTGCTGGCGAGATTATTCGGATGCCGCGTGTGGAGTGAAGCTCCTCCCGGTTAAGGAAGAAACTGCGGAAAAGAAATAAGGGTTGCTATGCGGCGCCGATGTGAAAAGGTGGTGGAAAGGATAAAGTGAAGTTTAATCGGTATGTCCAGTAGTATCTCTGCGAGAGCTACACATACCACGGCGTCTCTGCTCTAGAGGCCGGCCACGCCCGAAATACACATACACTGGTGAAGTATGCCTAAGCCGGCATACATCAAGGGTGAAACTTGATGGCTAGGCATGTCACGCCACCTCCGCTCTAGAGGTCGGTCACGCCCGATATACACCCATACTGGTGAAATATGCCTAAACCGTCTCACACCAAGGGTGAGACTTGAAGGCTACACATGTCACGGTACCTCTGCTCTAGAGGTCGGTCACGTCCTAAACACGCACATACTAGGATAATATGCCAAAATCGGCTCAACTCAAGGGTAGAAGTCACTAGTGACGAGGATTCATCCTCCTGGACAAAAGCTCCATCCTGGTAACAACTAGGAAGGGTAGCGGCCACGACCACAAAATGCTGAAGTCGGAGACACTGGACCAGGGCAGTCTAGATAGGCAACCACGTCTCACTCGACGGGGATGTATGCGTATCCTAATCACGCTGAGGTTTTCCAGTGAGAAAGTCCAACTCTGGCCTGGCTGGGCTACCTCTTCTCACCCAGCGGGGATATAGTGATATCCAAAACACGTCGAGGTCTTCCGGTGAGAAAGTCCAACTCTAGACTAAACTGGTGCAACGAAAGCCACAGTGTCACGCAATCCCGCTTCTGAGACCCACCAAGAATACAGGCTCAAGCCCTACGATACTCTGAACCTCTTGTGGTCCTCTCGGGGATCTCGTGTGGTCCTTTCGGGGACCACATAGGGGACCATGGGACTTAACGAGGGCCACAGGAGTAAATTCAGTGGGATCACAGGGCGGTCTTGGTGATAGAAGCGAACGAAGAAGAAGAAGAATAAGTATGATGAAGACCCGGCTCCACGGACACCTATTTGATCCATCGTGCCCCACCCCATCTCACCTCTTGAGGGATATGAAGGCCACAGTTTTGGAGCCACTGCCCCAAGAAATGTTTGAACATTTACGGATATTGTTGTGAGATACTCTCCTTGCCTTAACCGCGTTCCAAACATCTACGTACAAGATTTCCCAGGAAAACAGATTTTGTCGTGGAACACGGAGCTTTCAGTAATACAGAAAACTACATAAAAATATCGAGATCTCCGTTTTAATTTAAAAAGAAAAAAATGGGTCAGTTATCGTTATTTTTTTAGAGTTGTGCACTTCTCAAAATTAACCAGTAACTGACCCATTATAACTCTTACGGTTGCCAATCAACCCCGGTAACTATGAGCTTATCTCTTCCCTACACTTCAAGTATTTACATTTCTTGCAGACGTTGAATTTCAGATTCCTAGAGATTTTTCAGACAATTCATGACATCTCTCCAGACATTCTTTGGTGACTTTTAATTGCTAACATTTCACTCTGAGCTGTATTTTCAGTGCGAAATTATTTCCAGTAAAAGTCTCCTGTGTTTTTTTTTCTACTAACATTCTTCCAATCGTTTAGAAAAAGGACATGAAATGTTAGCAATTAAAAGCATCTTGATATGAAAAGTAATTTGTACAAAATTGTTCAAGATGATTTTAATGATTGAACAGATGAAAACTGCTAGACCGAAACAAGGATACTTTTTTCTAGAGAAATACACAATACAATGGAGGAGAGAGAGAGAGAGAGAGAGAGAGAGAGAGAGAGAGAGAGGAGAGAGAGAGAGAGAGCTGCTAAAAAGGATGAGAGAAACCAAACAATAATTCAGCTTTCACAGAGACAACAACAAAAAATGAAGATGCAAAGAACCGTAACGAGAAAATAATTTGACAAACAAAGAAAAGTATATGGAGGATCAAAGGTACAGTTCTCCACCAGGGTACCAGGGTATCAGGGAATTCAGCGAGAAGTCTCTGAATATTCGATAAGAGATAGCGACTTTAAAATAGAAAGACACAATAAACATTATCTATAACTTGATCTACAGGGGAAAAGAAATGTCGGTTTCCTTTCAAAATAATATTAAGAATTACTCTGACGTCGCAGCTTCGTCATAATGACCACGTTTACACACCGTCAGCTTTGAATATAAAATGTTTACACGAGGAGGGTTCAGAAAGTAATGCACCACATCGTTTTTTTTTTCAGCTAATAATGAAGATAGAAGCATGAAATTTTTCATACTTTAAATATGGCATATGCTGATTGTGTGAACCAAATTGTACTGCAACCGGCCAAAGAATATGGTTGCTCTAACCGTTGAAATGGAGCGTGTTACCAACTTGTGGTATAAGGAGCGAATTGTGATAGAGAAGGAAACCGTTGTGAACATTCACAAGCTCCTATGTAATGTGTATGGAAGTTTTACAGTCGACAGGAGTACAGTCAGTCCCTGGGTTCAGAGAATCAAAGAATCAATAAGTGGAGATAAGGAGTTGCATGATCGGCCGCGCTGTGGACGTCCTGCCACAGCCACCAAGACAGACATGTTGAAATGCTCTGAGGGCATTATTCTTACTGATAGGCGTATCACTACTCAACAATTGGCCTTAAAGCTGTCATTCAGCAATTGTAGTACACATGCACTTATAAAACTCTTAGATTTTCTAAGTTTTGAGCAAGATGGGTTCCTCAAATCTCACAAATAACCATCGATTGCAAAGGAATGCAACTTCTTCTGAACTGTTGGAGCGTTTCAATGCTGATGGAGAGAACTTTTTGGCTAAGATTATAACAGGTGACGAAACCTGGGCACATCATTTTGAACCTGAGACAAAAAGAAATGGAGTGGCATCATCCGCAATCACCACGAAGAAGGAAATTCAAAACAACTCCTTCAGATGGAAAGGTCATGATCACTATCTTTTGGGACATTAAAAGTGTGATTATTGAGGATATTATGCCAAGAGGAGAGACAATCAATTCGCAAGCTTACATTAAGACATTGAAATAAACTCAGTCAACGTTTTCGCAGAGTTCGGCACCTCAAGAATCCAGCAGATCTGCTTCTCCTTCACGACAATGCGCGCCCTCACAAAAGTCTGGCAACACGGGAAGCAATCACCAAATTGGGTTGGACTGTACTATCCCATCCACCCTATAGTCCAGATTTGGCACCCTCTCATTTCCATCTGTTTGGTTCACTTAAAGTGCACTCCGAGGGATAAGATTTGAAGATGACGAAGGGGTGATTCATGCAGCGAAGAAATGGCTACATAATCAAGAGAAAATCTGGTACGGGCTAGGAATATATGCACTTGTTTCGAGCTGGACCAAAGCCGTCAAGTTGACGGGGATTATGTTGAATAATACCGATGTTTAGATGACATATCCATATATACTGTTTATAAAATTTATGTTTTTTAAATAAACAGCTCCTGAGAAAAACTAAGAGAACAAATATTGTAGGATTAAACCTCGAAAAAATCGTAGACAAAGCACTTCAGTGAGACGTCTCACTAAAGTGCTTTGTCTACGATTTTTTCGAGGTTTAATCCTACAATATTTGTTCTCTTACCTTACAGTACCAAAACCTCGTAGTTTCCTATTTATAAAAAATTGTTCCTGAGAAAAACTGTGTGGCGCATTACTTTCTGAACGCCCCTTGTACAAGGGCTGCCTGAGATCTGGACATTATTTCTAAAGTTACCAAAGGTAAAAAAGCTAGTCTTTTTTGTAAGAAAAAGAAATGCATGTTAATGATGAGTAGGAGAAACTGTTACCTGTAGAGTTTCATAACCACTTCGTTCCGGAGATTTTAAATCGGAAATGATCTCATCTCTCATCATAAACATGCAAACAACTAATGATTAATCTTAATTCAAAATAACGTCATCATGTCTGAGTGATCTCTTCCAGGTAAAGAATATCATCACGCCTCGGCGAGTGTCAGTGACGATCGTTTCTGTTTTCATCGTGTTCCTGGGTAGCGCAGCGCCCGTCTACACAGTGAACAGATTTGACAACAAATACTTTCCTTACTTCAACAAAACACTCATCGGCCTCGTCTATGCCAAGGATCGAGAGAGCGTGGAGAAAGTTTCATTCACAGTCAATCACTTTCTCATCCCACTCACTGCTTTTGCGATCATCACTATTTCTACAATTATTCTGGTAATTAAATTACAAAACGTAACAACATGGCGAAAGAATTCTATGGCTGCTTATCAGTTTGACCACGCTTTGAGCCGCAACCAGAAAGTGGCGAAGATGGTTGTGATGATCTCCTCTCTGTTCATCGTTTGTTTCCTCCCAATCAGTGCTGGATTTTTGAGCGTGGCCGTAGAGCCAGAGATCTCTCTGGAGGGGAAATTCAGAAATATTGGAGCAATCATGGCCGCTATTGGCCAAGTCTTGGAGTCGGTGAATTCTTCTATGAATATTTTTATTTACTTTCATATGAGCAGTAAGTACAAGAAAACATTAAAAAGGCTTGTCTGTAATTAACTTAAAGATGAGAAGCAATAGAAGTCTTTCAAGAGTTTGTGTTAATATATGTCTAATAAGATTGCTACTTCGATACATCATATGGTCGAATAATTATTAGGATAAGGGGGAAAAAGTGTGTACAGAAAGAGTATTAATGAATATCACAGAGAACGAGAGCAAGAGAGGGAGAGAACGAACAAACATACTTTATGTTCAAAGGGTTAAGAATTGGGCACGCAGGCCCGTGTAACATTCTGCCCTTCATCATATAGCTTTCACTCAGTCATAGTCATTCAGCGTTCGTGAATGAGCATAATAATTATGAAGACACAATTAAATGATTACATAAATAAATAAGAAACTTAGTTTTTGTCCACATACTCTGCACTCTGATTTATGCAACAACATGAAATAAACTTGCATTCTTACATTCATTCAAAACTAACAAATTTATAGAAAAGCAGTATACAAAATTACAAAAATCCAGCAATACTTTAAACTACTTTAGACTATGCTTAGGGAAGCATATAGTCCATATCAAACAGATGTTGACAAAGTTTGAAGTTATAAGAAAAAATGTTACTTATAAGTTTTACATGAGTTGGTAGTGCATTCCAAAGATGGACAGTTGAGTAAGAGAAGGTTTTTTGAAACATGTCAACCCTTGGTTTTGGGAGAATATAATTGCTTAAACATTGACTGTGTTTTGGGTTGGATTTGAACGATTTAATGATTGAACAGATGAAAACAGATTTGAATGAGCTTTACTGCTCGTTTTTGAAGTGAGTAAAATCTTTTCATGTTTGACATGGAACAACCATCCCAGACTGTGGAACAGTAGTCGAAGTGTGTTTGTATCTGTGATATATAGTATATTTTTCTGGTGTCTATGTCAATAAAATGTTTAATTTTAATAAATTGGTAAAATTTTTGTGCCATGACTTTGGTTAGATTGTCTACATGATGATTCCAGGTGAGGTGGTGGTCAATCATGAGACCTAGAGTTTTATGTTCACTAACATTCTCTACCTGTGAAGTTCCAGCATGGAGATGTGGTGTTGTTAATTTGTTAATTTCTATCTTGTTGTAATGAGCAAGGGTTTTGTCTTGCTGGTGTTTATGAGCATTCTGTTGTTGTTGCTCCCCAGTTAATTAGACTGTTTATTTCAATTTGAAGAGCTGACTCAAGGTTAATACAGTCATTGTCACTAGTCTAAACTGTGCAGTCAGTAGCAAAGTGGTCACAATATGATTTTTGAGATGAAATGGAAGATCACTGATGTAGATGGTAAACAGGAGAGGACCAAGAATAGATCTCTGAGGAACACCATTTTCAACCAAAGATTAACTTGACTTAGAGTTTTTGAGGGAAACTACCTGCTGTCTGTTGGAAAGAAAAGATGTAGTAAATTTTGACAAGGTGTAATTTTCAAGTCTCAAGTTTTCTAACTAGGATTTCATGATCAATCATATTGAAGCAGGGAAAGAGGAGATAAGGGAAAGGAGAGAAAGAGGAGGGGGGGGGGATGAGAGAGAAGTTAAAAAGGAGAAAAAAATGGAGAAAAAACTAGAGAAAGGTAATAACGATGAAGAAGAAGAAAGCAACCACTATTCATCCTGATTTCTCATTCATCACTAAAATAAAAAAAACGGATGTATTGGACATTATCACATTAATGAATAGTCAGGTAGTAGACAACATTACCACGTTAATTATCAGTCAGGTAATAGACAACATTACCACGTTAATGAATAGTCAGGTAATAGAAATTACCACGTTAATGATCAGTCAGGTAATAGACAACATTACCACGTTATTTATCAGTCAGGTAATAGACAACATTACCACGTTAATGAATAGTCAGGTAATAGACAACATTACCACGTTAATGATCAGTCAGGTAATAGACAACATTACCACGTTAATGAATAGTCAGGTAATAGACAACATTACCACGTTAATGAATAGTCAGGTAATAGACAACATTACCACGTTAATGATCAGTCAGGTAATAGACAACATTACCACGTTAATTAGTGGGTGAAGACGCCCAATGAGACAATCAGCGACCCATATGTAGAACTTCGCTGGTTGCGAAGTCCACATACTGGGGACAAATAAAGGATGGGACAATACCAAAAACCCAAATGCAACCCAAAAACACATGGCCTATGTAGTACCTTACTAGGTGGCCATTACTGAAACCAACCTACAACCCAGGACTTTCCCTCCAAAGGATGCCGTATGCCAGTCGTACAATAAATCACACACAGTCATACAGACTATATGACTTGCATTACACAGTACAAAGTCAAGCATTTAAATCAACCAATATTTTATTATACACAACAGATACACCATGTTAAACGCCACACAGACTTACATGCATAGAACGAGAACAAATATCATCATGATAACAACAAATCATGGCATAATTATAATGCATCTTTATTAACTAAATAGAACAAAACAGTGGACCACACTGGTCCGGGCTCCTCTGGCCCTCCTAAGTAAGTATAGCTCCATCTCAATTATTATTATGTGCTATTGCATTGGTAAACACATTCTCTATCTCACCTATTATTATGTGCCATTGCACCGGTAAACACATTCAGCCACTGCTGATCCGAAATCCTCATTCTCCCCATCTCAGTTAAAACACATTCTGCCAATTGCAAAGAATTATATATATATATATATATATATATATATATATATATATATATATATATCCTCATAGGTGCCCAAGCACTGAAATATCGCATAGCTGTCCTCCGTGCCTCCTCCAATAATCGAATCGCCGGTGCCAATGCACCTCATTGATTGTGCAGCCGATGCTGCAGGGTTTTGGGCAACTCCAGATCCCACTCCCACTTCCATGACAGGAATGCACACGATGATGTGCCAATCAATACGACAAGACTTGACAGAATTATCGACAATCTCTACGAACGATGACAATTAGATATTAAAAAAAGTAAAGATAGTCCCATAGCATTTCAAATGCCGTAGGGGGTGAAGCGTTAGAGACCTCATTATGCTGGGTCATCAGCGTGTGAGGTAGGGTGACCAGTTCCTTTCCTCGCTGCCTTTACTTCCCAGATTTTCTCTGGTACCCATTTTACGAGGCTGGGTCGACCTCAGGGCCGTATTGGTCGGAAAAAAATCCCGCTCAGCTGGGGATTCGAACCTTCGACCATTTGGTTGCTAGACGAGTGCTCTAACCACTACGCTAGCCGGCCCTTAATTAGATATTACACAGTACAGATTTCCATACCATCATAAAGGAATAATTTCCAGGACACAATATTAATCGACAGTGTGAATCGGCTGGACTGAGTATATCACGATACATGGCAGACGACATAACTCAGCCGCCGTTGATTCTAAACTCTCTCTATCGCGTGTCAGCAACCTTCCCCCTATGCATAGAATTCACAATACGCGTGGGCGATGACGTCACACCACTCACATGCTCTATTCTGAGCCATGCTTCGTCGCCCACACATAGCTGATATGCCAGCGTCAGGGTTAGCGACCCATAGCTGACCAAGACCCCGTCCCACCTCTCCGTGGTACCCCTAGTAACAGGCCTAGCCTGGATAACGGTTTAAGGATCGTCATACTCCCCATGGTGGTGGAGTCTGTTAAAGAAGCATTGCATACCCCCTGCTTTTTAGCTGTACTCCGGGATTGAACAAGTAGCCCCCATAACTCACTCCCACGCCGATACGATGATGTGCCTCAGCATCTCTACAGTATCGCCTGCAAAGAACAGTTACAGAGAGTTCGTACAAGTACCACGTTAATGACCAGTCGGGTATTAGGAAACATTACCACTTTTATGACCACTCATTAACATCCAAGTTTGGGACATTAACAGAAATTGAACGAATACTTTTTTTCAGCTAAGAAAAAGTTAAGTGTGATAATAAAGTCGTGTTTGAATATTATGGGGGTTCATCTGCGAGAATTTCATAGCCATAATGTGGTTTACTAATCCGGTGGTACCGAGTTCAGTCCCAGCAGTGGGATTTTCTCTGGTACACACCGAAAAAAAGTCCCGGGGTCACCCAGCCTCTAAAAATAGGTATCAGAGAAATCTGGGAAGGTAAGGCGGCCAGGCATGATACTGACCATATCACACTCTCATGTGTCATGGAAAATACAGGCCTGATACCGTATTCCCCAATATGCCATAATGGCATGGAAACGGGAATTTCACCTTTACCTTTAATGTGGGAAAGTGTGAAAAACACAGATAGGGCCGTTTCGTTGCTGTGCGGGTAGAGTATGTCGCGTGATGTCTGGGGGGGGGGGGGGGGATTGCTTTCCTCAGTTTCTAGACGGTGCCGGTTTCTTGTGTATAGACAGTTGCAGCCGTTTTGTGTTCAGACAATGGCTGTCTTCTCATGTCTAGACTTTTGCTGTCTTCTGATGTTTAGACGTTTTTTTTTTGTTTTTTTTTTCATATGTCTAGAAGGTTGTTGTCTTCTGATGTCTAGATTATTGCTGTCTTCTGATGACTAAGTGGTTGTGTCATTTGGTTGCTGTCGTCTCATGTGGTTGCTGCCATCACGAAGGATGGTTGTTAAATCTATCCTTTCTAGTAGGTTATTGCTCGGTCACGTCTTGACTGTTATCACGTGCTTTAGACGTTTGCTGTCATCACGTGCCTCATCTCATTTCTGGGCAGTAGTTTATTTTATGCTCAAAAATAGAAGAAATATATCCATACTACAAGAACTTAATATTGAAGTAGGCTGGCTAGTAAAGAAAATTTAAATATTTTGGATACATTAAACGTTATGATATGTTAGAGAAGACAGTCTTGGAAAGATACATAATGGGAAAAAGAAAGAGAAGAAGACCAAGGCGAAGACGGCTGCAAGACATCTTTGATAATCTGCAAATGGATGCATCAGCAGCAGGCCATCTTGCTTACAACCAAGAGGCCTACAGGAAAGCTGTTAGAGAGGCAAATTTCCGCAACGGACATGCAAATGACTGACTGGCTGAGTTTATTTTACTGAAATGCACAATTCGAGCCTGTCATTCTCCTGTCTTTTATGTCTCCAGCCTGTCATTCTCCTGTGGTTTATTCTCTAGCCTTCATTCTTCTGTGGTTTATATGTCTCCAGCCTGTCATTCTCCTGTGGTTTATGTCACCAGCCTGTCATTTTCCTGTGGTTTATGTCTCCACGTGGAAATGCTTTCCCCACATCCCCAAGGCTTTCTTTTCCTTCTTTATCTTCACACTTTTTCTTTTCCATACACAATCTTTTCTACGTTTGTAAGTATTGACTACACCGTAGTTGCCTGAATTATGAGTGCTTGAACATAAAAAATATGACGTTTATTATGTGACTGAAACACACGCGTATACATGTTTATACGTAGCATATGACGATTCATATACTTCCACAGAAATGTGACATGGAAATATGCGCAGTCATTGTTCTGAAGCCCCGTATAGCAACGCTTATGTGTCTGTGCAGATAAATGACAATCTCTGTCACTTTTGAATTAAATAATTTTTTTTTCTTGTTTCTTGTAAATAACTGATTAAAAGCTGCTCTGTATTTGCTGCTCATGTGGTGGTAGATGTAAATATTCACGGAGGATTTGACGGACCCCAGGAAAACGAGAACGGTCATTAATGTGACTGCATTTTTATATTTACCGTCGGACGTCAGTCCAGGCATGACCAGAGTGACAATGACGAAGATTCCAGAAGGCAGAAAGAAGAAAATAAAAAGCGTGGAAATTATCACCGCCATTCTCGCTGTTGGCGAGATCTTCAGCTGCCGTGCGTGGAGCGGTGCTCTTCCCGGCCAATGAAGAAATTTGCAAATGAGGTTGCCGCGCAGCATCACTGCGGAAAAGGTGGTTGAAAGAATAAAGCGAAGCAAACAGTCAAATCACGGCACCTCTGGTCTGGAGGTCGGCCACGTCCTGAGTGCAGTCATATCGGGTGAAATGCATGAACCGGCTTGTCCCAGAGGTTAAGACACTGCTGGCGAGACTCTTCAAATGCCGCGCGTGGAGTGAAGCTCCTCCCGGTTAAGGAAGTAAATGCGGAAATAAAGGTTGCTGTGCGGCGCCGATGGGAAAAGGTGGTGGAAAGTGAAGTTTAACCTGGTATGTCCAGTAGTATCGCTACCAGAGCTATACCACGGCACCTCTGCTCTAGAGGCCGCCTACGTCCGAAATACACCTACACTGGTGAAATATGCCTAAACCGGCACACACCAGGGGTTGAACACGATGGCTAGACATGTCATGCCACCTCCGCTCTAGAGGTCGGTAACGCCTGATAAACACCCATACTGGTGAATTTTGCCTAAACCGGCTCATACCAGGGGTGAATCTTGAAGGCTATGAATGTCACAGTACCTCTGCCCTAGAGGTCGGTCCCGTCCCAAACACGCCCATACTGGGAAATGCCTAAACCGGCTCAACCCAGGGGTAGAAGTCACTAGTGGCGAGGATTCGTCCTCCTGGACAAAAGCTCCATCCTGGTCACAACCAGGATGGGTAGCGGCCACGACCGCAAAATGCTGAAGTCGGAGACACTGGACCAGGGAAGTCTAGATAGGCAACCACCTCTCACCCGGCGGGGATGTCTGCGTATCCTAATCACGCTGAGGTTTTCCGGTGAGAAAGTCCAACCCTGGACTGGATGGGCAACCACCTCTCACCCGGCGGTGATACACGGGTATCTCAAAACACGTGGAGGTTTTCCGGTGAGAAAGTCCAACTCTGGCCTGGGTGGGCTAACGCCTCTCACCCAGCGGGGATGCACTGATATTCCAAACACGTCGAGGTCTTCCGGTGAGAAAGTCCAACCCTAGACCAAACTGGTGCAATGAAAACCACGGTGTCACGCAATCCCGCTTCAGAGACCCACCAAGAATACAGGCTAAAGCCCTGTGATACTCTGAACCCCTTGTGGTCCTTTCGTGGAACTCGTGTGGTCTATTTTGGACCACACAGGGGACCACGGGACCTAACGAGGACCACATGCGTGAATTCAGTAGGTTCACAGTACGGTTTTTGGTGGTAGAAGTGAACGAAGAAGAAGAAGAAGAAGAAGATCACCGCCATTTTGGCTGCCTTGTGATTCCGGTTAGATATATTGTCGGCTTGCACAGCAGACGCGGTTTTGTTACGCCATTTTGTTTTGCTACGCAGTTTAATGACGTGTACAACCGTGTAGATGATGATTGCAACGAAGGCGCTGTACGAAAGAAAAACGTAGTTGACCGCGAAAGAGATCTTCTCCACCTTCTCTCGATCATCCGTGAAAACCAGCCCAATGACGGTTTTGTTTCTGAACGGCGAAAATTTCCAGTCAAGTCTGTTCACAACGTACACCGGGGAGACGCTGGCTGTGAGGGCAACGAAGATGCAGACAACGATGACAGTAACTCGTTTTGAAGTCACAGTCTGTTTAAAGAACAGGCATTTATGGAAAACCCCCGTGTGGTACCCAGGATCTGCAAGGAATAGGACCACTGTACCCTATCACGCATGATCGTAAAAGGCGACTAAGGAGGGTTCAGCATAGGGCCAGCAACCCTATCTGGTAAAAAACTATCAGACAGCTACAGAAACAGAAGCAAGGGAAAAACAAATGCAGGTGGAAGGAGAAATGCTTATCAGGAAACTGAGCCCATGAAGGTTGTGGATGAAAGCCAGCCACTGGAAGTCCCCAGCCCGACTGCAGACCTCCTGGAATCTAAACACAAGATGCAAATAGGCAGCTGGAATGTAAGAACACTTAACCAGACTGGAAAACTAGCACAAACCATCAAGGAAATGCACAGATACAAACTAGACATACTAGGAATACAAGAAGCAAGATGGACAGGACAAGGCAGAAGGAAATTAACAACACAGCACACAGAAGATACAATAATATGGTCAGGTAAAGAAGATCTTCATGAAGGAGGAGTAGCACTGATGATAACAAAAGAAGCATCAAGAGCATTGCTGAAATGGACCCCTATAAATGAGAGATTATTATATGCACGCTTCAACTCAAGATTCACGAAGCTGTCTATTATAGTTTGTTATGCACCAACAGAAGCAGTTGAAGAGGAATTAAAAGAAGATTTTTACAACAGCCTCCAAGCCACAGTAGAAACAATACCCAAACATGATATACTACTCATCTTGGGCGGCATCAATGCAAAAGTAGGTGAGGGAAATGAAGATAGAAGAAGAATCATGGAAAAAGAAGGAATCGGAGAAATAAATGAAAATGGAGAAAAACTGTGCAGTTTCTGTGAAGAAAACATGATGACCATCGGAAGGACAATTTTCCAACATAAAAACATCCATAAAGTGACTTGGAGGTCTCCAGATAAAACCACAGGTAACCAAATCGATCATATACTAATAAATAACAAGTGGAAACAGTCACTACAAGATGTGCGAGCAAGGAAAGGAGCAGATGTAGGAAGTGATCACAACCTTCTGGTAGCAAAAATAAAACTAAAATTAAGGAAAGCCAAAATCGGAGAACACAGAAAGATACATTTTGATACAGGAAAACTGAAAGACCAGCAAACAAGGAAAGAATTCTCAATAGTACTTAAGAACCGCTTCAGTGTCTGTCTTACAAGACGAAGCAGAAATGTCCATACTAGAGTTAAATAAAACGCTACAGGAAACAGCAAAAGATGTGCTGGGATGTCGGAAACGGAGAAAAGAGGAATGGATAAGCAAGACCACATGGGAAAAGACAGAGCAAAGAAAAGAAAACAAGAAAAAATTACTAAACACCAAATCACAAAGGCTAAAAGAACAAGTTTTAAGTAATTATGCACAAAAAGACAAAGAAGTGAAGGAATCATGCCGTCAAGATAAACGTCAATACTATGACAACTTAGCAGAAGCAGCAGAGAAAGCAGCATATGCAAATGACATGAAAACCATCTACAAAATCACAAAGCAGATGACAGGTAACTTCAGCACAAGATGTGAGAGTGCAATAAGGACACATAAGGGACAACTGGTCAGTGGAGAAAGAGAAAAAATTGAAAGATGGAGGGAACACTTTAACACACTACTAAACAGAACACAAGCAGTACAAACAATAGACATACCTGAAGCAAAAACGGAACTAAACATCAATACAGGACCAATAACAATAAGTGAAGTAAAGGAGGCAATAAAGAAGCTAAAATTAGACAGGGCACCAGGTGAAGATGAAGTGACTGCTGAGATGTTGAAAGCAGATGAAACAGAAACATCACAACAACTTTGCCGGATATTACAACAAATTTGGGATCTAGAAAAAGCTCCAGAGGAGTGGAAAACTGGTCTTATAATAAAACTACCAAAGAAGGGTGACCTCAGAGATTGCGGGAACTGGAGAGGCATTGCCCTCCTGCCACTCACCAGTAAAGTATTTTGCAGAATAATGATCAACAGAATTGTACCAGCACTTGAGGAAAAACGTCGGAAAGAGCAGGCAGGATTTAGGAAAGGAAGATCATGCATAGACCACATATTTGTACTTAGACAAATATTCGAACAGGCAAATGAGTGGCATAGCACAACATATGCATTGTTTATAGATTTTTGAGAAAGCCTTTGACGGTGTCAACAGAGATGCACTGTGGAAAATTATAAGATGGCATGGCCTCCCCCATAAGATAGTGAATGTAATCAAAGCCCTATATGAGGGTTTTCAGTGCAAAGTGATCTGTGGAGTACATACCTCCAGCAGCTTTAGGGTACAAACAGGAGTGAAGCAGGGATGTGTACTGTCATCAACATTATTTATCTTAGCAGTGGACTGGTTAATGAAGGAGGCAACATCAGACAAACGCAGAGGATTACAATGGACACTTGACACAGTGCTGGAGGACCTTGACTTTGCGGACGATATTTGTCTACTATCAAGCAGCCACAAAGATATGCAAGATAAAATAAACAAGCTAACCCAGAATGCAAACAACATAGGACTAAAGATCAACGTAGGAAAGACAAAGTTAATGAAGCAAAATGTGAACAACAGAAATGTACTCAGAGTAGATAGCAAGTTAGTGGAGGAAGTCAATGAATTTGTATACTTTGGCAGTAAAGTAGTAGAAAATGGAGAAAGCACAGAGGACATCAACAGCAGACTTACTAGAGCAAACCAGGCTTTTGCAGTACTGCAGACTATATGGAAATCTAAAAAACTAAGCATGAATACGAAAATCAGGATATTTAAGAGTAATGTTCTAAGTGTACTACTCTATGGAAGTGAATGCTGGAAAATCACCAAAACCATAGAAAACAAGTGAATTCTTTCCAGACTAAATGCTTACGAAGAATTAGATAAATATTTTGGCCAAACACCATAAGAAATAACATCTTGTTGCCAGAGATGCAGATGACAGCAGTTATTGAGGAAAGACGCTGGCGATGGCTGGGACATGTGCTCCGAATGACTGACAACTCACTACCAAAAATAGCACTAAGATGGACACCACAGGGGAACAGAAGTAAGGGTAGACCAAATGAGACACGGAGAAGAACAACAGAAAGGATGTTGAGCAATAGAGGGCTCACCTGGGCAAGAGCAGAAAAAAGGCAAAAGACAGGCATTTGTGGAAAACCTTTGCGGAAGCCCCATGTGTCCTGGGCACTTAAGGTTCAGAGAGATAGAGAGAGAGAGAGAGAGAGAGAGAGAGAGAAAGTCTGTTTAACCTTAGGAGGATTGATACGAACACACATAAGCAACATAAAAGAGATGCTGAAAGCGATGGTTTTGCAGAATTGCCCATTAAATAGAAAATATGGAATATTGTTTCTGAAAGTCTGATACTGGTTTCTGAAAATATAGTAAAGAACTCATAATAAAGATATTACAAGGTATGAGTTACAGTGATGCAGCAGAACTGTATGCTTTCGTAACAATAGTGTAAAGGCTTTCACTGCTCCCCCAGAATGTACTTATGAAATCTACTTTCCACAAGATCCATCACCATTACCGACCAAGTATGTCGTCGTGCCCAGCAGCAGGCTGTATAGCCACGACTTCCAGGCAGCAGCATCTTGCTGAGACAGGACATCGTCTTGATAATCTCAAGTTTGCTGACTGAAACGGCCATTCCAGCTCCTAAATTCATCAATACAAAGTAGGTCTACTACTAAAGATGATTCTTAAATGCTTCTTAAGAATGATCTCATGTAAATGTTGATACTTGCTATCATATAAAACAAAACTCAGATAAAAATGGAGGGAAGAACTCTGTCGAAAGCCTGCATGTTCCAGCTGGGAAAATGTTCTATATTTTAAAAAATCCTTATCCGTGAATATCCGAACTGTGCAAGGCCAAGTGGAAGGATTCAATGTAAAGAAAGTTTATATGGAACACTTCGTTCGATTCGGCTATTTTCAAAAGAAAAAAATAGATAGACAAATCACACATTATACTAACAGCCATAACACTTGTGTAGCCTGATGTGCCAGGTTTTGCAGGTAGATGCCTTCTTCTTCTTCTTCTTGTCCAGTTTTTAACATAAGGATCAGGCACCAGTGTTTGTAGTCTGGGGTAAGAACCCGTTAGCATCGCTTGGAGAAGGCAATTCACAACAACTGACTTACTGCAGCGCTCATTCTGAAGTTTAAAGGCGGAGATTAAGAATAATCAACAAAAATATACTGAAATGAAAGTGGATCTAGTTCGTTGTTGTATTTCAGTTGCTTTTTCCATTCAGGTCTGCTCTGATTACGGATTATAGTTTTCGCCTCTTGGTAGCTTACTGGATGATTTGTTTGATCTTGATTGCTGCCAGTTTTGGATAGGCTGTCAGCTATTTCATTGCCAGCTATTCCACAGTGGGATGGTACCCACTGTAGGGCCACGGTTGTTAACAGTGTAAGATGCTTCAGTTCTGTTGTGATTTCCTGTATGTTTGCCTGTGGGTTGTTCGTTGTTTTTAGTGATTCTAGAAATTCCCTGCAGTCTTTGAAGAAGGCTATTTTGTGTGGTGGCTACTGTCAACGTTGACCAACTAAAAAGACACCATCAAACCATCCTATTACGCCCAAGGACAGCCCACGGCAGACTACTGAGCGACCTACATCAACATAAAATGTCTCACACAGACGATTGCCAACGTGGCAGTGGAGTCCAGACTCCAGAACATATCCTTCAAGAGTCCCCAGACCATGCAGACCTGAGGCGTGAGACATGGCCAGAGGACACAAGCTTGGGGCAAAAGTTTTGGGGCTCCTAACCAGGATCTGGAGATGACTGCGGGCTTTGCCATGTCGACAGGGATCAGGATCTGATATGACCAACAACCCCGAACGTAGAAGAAGAAGAAACATGTAACGTGCAAACCTCCAGAGAAAAAAAAAAAACGTCAGTAATAACAAAGAGAAATACAGGAAAATATATAGGGGAAAAGTTTCAAAATTTGTAGAGGAACTAAACGACCTGAGCAAAAAAAAAATGTCTTTTTCTTGTTTTTTTTTCAGTGAAATAAAATCAAGGGCATGGACATCAAATAGAAATAAGCTCATTTTCTCAGTCACACACTGTATAGGCAGGCCCAGTGACGTGCATGCATTGTTTGCTGGCCCACCTGGAGGGCTTTCCCTGTTTTAAAGGAGGCCAACGAGTGTTTCCAGAGGAATCGTAGTCGGCGAAAGAGCGCCGGAGGGGTGGGGGAGGAGAAGAGGAGAGAAATGGTTTTGCATCAGCTTTCAAAATTATCTTTTTTTTTCGGCCCTGCATAAAGGATTTACTCACTAAAGACATGCGCCTTTTTATCACTCGCATTTTAATGAACAAACCTTTAACGGCGCTGCTGTACACAGACACCTCTCCAGTGTTATCAGCGCTGTGATCCAGCAGCTTACACGAGTGAAGCTTATGTGTGGCATACCACTGGCCAGGTACTGGAATTCTAGGGGTTCTACAGGCAAGTCCGCAGTGCTAAATGCTGGAGTTAGGCACATGTTTGTCCATACTAGTGTTGCTAGGCAGCCAATGTCACAGATACTGCGAGACCTGATTGAGAAACAAAAGTAAGATTGTAAGAATGCAATCTATATCTGTTGTAAGCCATCGGAGTATTAGACACACATTATAAAACATTTGGAAAAAAAAGTATCACTGACGATCCCATGCCAGGATGTTTTTATGACTATTTTTTTTTTAAAAAGTCTAGTTTCTAGCTAAACATCTGTGCCGTCTGGGTGACTTATGTTTGGGTCACAGTTATTCCACAGGAGCAAACTGGTGCCATCTGTGGCATGACGTCATGTTATTTATCATATGATACATTTTGTCATCGTTCCTTTATCTCCTTTCTCAACCAATCACCTGCTTCAACTTTGTGCTTACCTACATCTAGCTGGATGCATTTTTGTTCCCATCTTTCTTACAAGAAGGATATCAAAAGAACTAAGTGTTCATTTTTCATTTATTTATCTATTGTGGTGTTTTCGTACGTGATTCTTGAAAAAAGGGCTTTTGGCGAAATATGTAACTGTTGTATGTTCTTCATTTCCACGTGCTCATCTTACTTTCTGCCACTCTTGTTCCTGTGTAAGGAGTGGGAGAAAAAGCAAGCAGTGACCCGGTTTTGATTGGAAATCCCACTGGCTAGAGACGGCCCCGTTTTGAATGGAAATGCCCAGCCTTCGAGTCCGTCGCGGATCAGGTATATAAGACAAGAGAGAGAGGTTTACAGGAGATGACATAAGATGAGCACGTTGGAGTCCAGCGACCGTGCCATTGTGGACGAGAGTGGTCATTCGATAGATGGAGGCTGACGTGTATAGTTTAGTTATGTGCATTTATAATCAGGGTTGAACTCATATTATTCAAGGAAATGTTTTTTTGTATGAATCAATACTGGGTGTGAAAATATATAAATATATTTACTTCGTGCGCATAGGATTCGTTTGATTCGTATTGCCTTGTGGATCAGAATTTTGTAAATACAAGGATCGTGATTTTATAAAAAGGATTGTTGTTTCGTGTTCCTGTTACTTACATGTAAGGTGTGAACGTATGGTGTGGTCACCCTTCCACCACTCAGTACGACGGCGGCAAGACAGAAATAAAAGACTGAACAATAATTCACGTCAGTAAAGTAAATATAAAATACTACACCAATAAATAAAAAATACTACACCTGCCCACCTTACTCACTCTTTCAATCTTTTTTGTAAAACTGAACCACAGACTTCCCTCAACTTTTTAAACAAAACTATCATTTGTCTGCTAAACTTCTCCCTAGGTAGCCTCGTAAATCTTTTGTCTGCTAAACTTCTCCCTAGCTAGCTTCGTAAATCTTTTGTCTGCTAAACTTATCCCTAGCTAGCCTCGTAAATCCTTTGTCTGCTAAACTTCTCCCTAGCTTGCCTCGTAAATCTATTTTCTCACACATCGACTTCCCGCCAACTTTTTATTTGCTCAATAGGGCCCAGCTACAGTCATGCGCCGACTTACGGCCGACAGAATTACGGCCGACAGAGTTACGGCCGAGGTCCCGTACGTGTATTTTATTCAAGAGAAAAGAAAATACATTGGATGGTAGATATAGAGTAAAACAGTTTCAATCTAGCATCGCGACCTAGTCTGTTTGCTTCCTGTTCTGTTATCGCAGAACTTTCAACCTGTAAAAGTGATATTTCATTGTCTAAAACTTGAGATTCATCGCACCATGGCTCCTAAACAAGCCAATATCGTGAGCACAGAATGTACGCATGTACGTGTGTACACCGAATATGTATGCATATTTTTGTGTGTCACTGAAAAGTTATTACAGTATGACTCTTTATTTAATACGCTGCGATTCATATTTTCCGATTAATTTCCACACAGTTCATTCATTTGCATGTCCCTTGCGGAACTTTGCCTCCCTAACAGTACTCCTGTAGGCCTCTCGGTTGTGAGCAAGATGGCCTTACATGTTACAGTGTTAATTTTGCTTTCTGTTAGTATTCTAAAGTAATGGTCTATCCAGCTTGTAATACATTATAGTTACGACATATACTTAGTGTCTGGTCGACATAACGGCCAAATCACCAGTCCCAAATGCTTTGTTAAGTCGGTGCACGATTGTACTGGGCTTTCCGCTATAAATTTACTTACCACAGCAAAGAGGATATAGTTATCTAAAATCTGAATAGAACAGTACAAGGTCAAATTGACCAATCTGAATATAAGTTATTCCCTGCCTACACACTGTAGCTAATTATTAAGCAAAAAAAAAAGAAGAAACATTGCTGACTAACATTTCTGAGATCATAGGCTGAGTTGTGCAATAAAAACATCTTTATCGTCTTTTTCTGTTGTTGTTGTTGTTGTTGTTGTAACTCTGGCTATCAAAATACCATTCTTAAAACATTTAATTACATGCATTCTGTGTCGTTAGATAAACAAGAGAGGATAAGCACCAGTCGAGTGGCAGAACAAAGAGCATCACGTGAAAGCACGTGGAAAAGTTTCATTCAGGTAACAGAACAAAGAATATTACTTGAATGCCAGAGAAAAAAATCAATCAAAGATTCTTGTGAAATGTCATGAGAAGATAGAAATCAGAGAATTGACAATCACTGGAAAACTTGGAAAGAGGCGGAGGTCAAGAGAAACATTTCTGATCAAGAGGTTGCCTAGAAAAAAAGAGGCGATCAATCTGATTAGAAACACCAAAGACGGTACACAATAGAGCAACACTGTTTCAAGTGGGCGCCTAAGTGGCGAAGTAGTTAATGTAGTTGTCTTTCATGATGAAGGTAGAGCTTTCGAATCCGGCTGGAGACGTCTCAGTCATCCAAGTGTTGGTGCGGGCACTTCTTTTTTTTTTCTTTTCTGCTGTTTGGGAAAAAAATGTTGCCAGGCGTGATGCTAACCACATCACTCTCTAGCGTGTCGACAGATCAAAGAATATATGTACCTAACACGGTATACCCCGGGTGTCTCCATGACACATTACGGTTACTGTTTTCTTGCTATCTCCAGTGGCCACCACTACATATGAATCATTGAGCTATAAAAGAAGTAAAGACGATTTCTAAACAACGTGTGACATAGTAATTTTTCTATCGGAATCGTAAGTTAAACTTAGGAGAAGGATCAGATCAGATAGTGCCATGCCAACAGGCGCAGGCGGTCATCTCTCTCCATCTCGCTCGATCCTCCACGTCTCCAGTCAGGTCGATTGTTGTTTTCCCACCAAACCACGCAGTCAGGCCATCCAGGTATTTCTGTCTTTTCCGCCTCTCTCTGTCTTTTGCCATTTATCTTTCCAGTCATGACCAATTTTTCAAAGCCTTCATGTCTGCTGATGTGTCAGAAAAACTTTGCCTTTTTCTTATGTACGGCACTAATTTAAGATATTCCTTTGCCTGCTGCAGTAGTACTTCCTCATTTGTCTTTCTGAATGTCAATGGTTTGCGAAGAACTACATTTCAGTAGCCTTTATGTATTCTTCGTTCTAAATGTAGTCCAAAGGGCAAAGATAATAATTTTTAAAAATTAGAATAAATTACCAGATAAGGTTAAAGATATAGGTGTAATGGTTGGAACAGGAGGATCTGTTGCAGCGTCAGCAACTGACTTGTGTGAGCAACTTGGGGGGGGGGGAAGGGACAGTCAAGAATTAGAGCATTCAAAAACCTTTCAGAAACAGCAGACAAGGTGTCATGATGACATCCTATGATGATCTAGGGCAGCACGACTTAATTCATTTTCAGCCTTAGACACCCCTCCCCTCCCCCCCCCCCCCAACCACACACACACAACTTTTCTGCCTGAGAACGGCTGGGGACCCCTTATTAAACAATAAGAAGGACGTAGATGATGCTAAGATCTCTTTGCTACAGCCAATCCATTTCCTGATCCATGGACTCCTGTAACCCTTCTATGGACCCCTAGAGGTCAATGGGGCTCATGTTAAGAACCACTAATTTAGAGTGGTGCAGTTTAGTGGTTCTCATACTTAACATCCAAGTTCATAATACACCCCCGGACCACCAGATAATATCCAGACGACCACTAGTGACTACAGTTTGGAAACCACTGCTGCTATTGTTACGCATTGTAAAAATTAATTTTTACATGACCATTTCTCTCGTTGCACACCTTTAACATCTGTTGTGAAAGAAAAAAAGGAAAAGTTATCTAATATTTAAACGATAATGCAACATTTCGACTTTCATCTTCCTCAGGTTTGTTAACATCGAACAAATATTATCAGTCTCAGGGCTGAGACAAGTACAATTTGGAGAGGAACTTCAGAGGACAAAGTTAACTAAGAAGTCTCAACGACTTTGAGGTACACATTTTCAGATGAAGCTTCGTAACATTCTTCCGGTTATAGCACATCAGAATGTGCTATTTAACACTACTATTTTGTTAACTGGTAAGATTTGCTCATTTCTCTTTCACAGCTAAATTGTTGTTTCTTTTTTTTACAATAAGGTTTGCTACTTTCTTTTATTACAGTTAAACTAAAACTCCAGCTCTGTTAACTGATAAAAAAAATTATTAATTTTTTTGTTTACAGTTTAAAAGTTGTTCTGTTAACCAGCACGATTTACTCACGTCTTTGTTTTAACAAGTACTCACGTTTCCACGGCTTTACTACAGAGACTCTCATACACGCTGTGAACTCAATTACAAATATATAATTCTTTCCTCTAGCTATTTACGTAATGTAAATACTGAAAAAAGAGAAAAGAGCTAAGAAAGTGGACATCTGTTCTGACTGTTGTTTACAAGGTATACTCTCAAGACTAATATTACTGCAGCCAAGAAGGTAACGTTGGGTTCCTTGAAGCCTTGTTTGACGAAACATACGATGTTGATATCAACAGATATCAATCGCAGATATCAATCGATTGAGATACTGTGGCCAACACGACCCATTGTAGAATTAAAACTACTCTGTCACTGAGTAGCATATCCAGCGGTAAGTTGTGTTGTGATGCGTTGGGGAAGTCTGTCGTCGAGGGGAACATTGTTGTTGTAATGTGAGCGCTGTGGTCATATTTTGCATTTCATAGGTACAGTTTAGGGAGAAACTATAGAGCGTAATTTTTAAAAAAAATATCAGATTATAAGTGTGTATAATTAACTTCCTTTTACAGCTTTGAGCAATATGAACAGGAATAGAAGGAAACAAATATATTAATTCCAATTGTAGTACTTAAGTTTAAGTTATAGAAATCTTGTGAGTTTCTCCACAGTGTTATCGTTCTTTCCTTCTTTAAACATATGAAGTTTATCACACCCTTTCAAAGATGTTTTCGATGAGATCAGTTTTGTTTTGGATACTCCTAGATAAAATGATGTTTAACAGAATAACAGTGACTTCAGTTGTAAGTGCTTAGTGTCAGCCTCTGAAATCCAGGGCTAACTCTTTATTTTTCTAATGTTATAATTTATGGAGAAATTACTATTTGCGCTTTTATTTGACAAAATCTATGTACTGCGTTATTTTTTATTATTTATTTATTTATTTGTGTGTGTGTGTGTCTCAGACTCAGTGAGCGGTCTGCCAGGAGCCTGCACTGTGCAACTTTGAAAACTCATCATCATCTTCTTCTTCCTTCGCTTCTACCACCAAGACCGCCCTGTGATCCTACTGAATACACGCCTGTGGTCCTCGTTAAGTCCTCCCATGGTTCCCCCATGTGGTCCCCGAAAGGACCACACGAGATCCCCGAGAGGACCACAAGAGTTTCAGAGTATCTCAGGGCCTTAGCCTGTATTCTTGGTGGGTCTCAGAAGCGGGATTGCGTGACACCGTGGTTTTCGTTGCACCAATTTAGTCTAGAGTTGGACTTTCTCACCGGAAAACCTCGACGTGTTTTGAGATACCCGTGTATCACCGCCAGGTGAGAGGTGGTTGCCCATCCAGTCCAGTGTTGGATTTTCTCACTGGAAAACCTCAGCATGATTAGCATACGCATTACATCCCCGCCGGGTGAGAGGTGGTTGCCTATCTAGACTGCCCTGGTCCAGTGTCTCCGACTTCAGCATTTTGTGGTCGTGGCCGCTACCCTTCCTAGTTGTGACCAGGATGGAGCTTT
Organism: Achatina immaculata; assembly: GCA_009760885.1. Lineage (NCBI taxonomy): Eukaryota > Metazoa > Mollusca > Gastropoda > Stylommatophora > Achatinidae > Lissachatina > Lissachatina immaculata. The sequence continues at coordinate 58,831,527 of CM019718.1, read as the reverse complement.
TGTCCAGGAGGATGCATCCTCGTCACTAGTGACTTCCACCCCTGGGTTGAGCCGGTTTAGGCATATTATCCTAGTATGGGCGTGTTTGGGACGTGACCGACCTCTAGAGCGGAGATGGCGTGACATGCCTAGCCATCAAGTTTCACCCCTGGTGTATGCCGGTTTAGGCATATTTCACCAGTGTAGGTGTATTTCGGACGTGGCCGGCCTCTAGAGCAGAGGCGCCGTGGTATGTGTAGCTCTCGCAGCGATACTACTGGACATACCTATTAAACTTCACTTTATCCTTTCCTTCAGCTTTTCACATCGGCGCCGCACAGCAACCCTTATTTCTTTTCCGCAGTTTCTTCCTTGACCGGGAGGAGCTTCACTCCACGCGCGGCATCCGAAAAATCTCGCCAGCAGTGCCTTAACCTCTGGGTTAAGCCGGTTCTGGCACTTCGCCCGATATGAGTGCACTTAGGACGTGGCCGACCTCCAGACCAGAGGTGCCGTGATTTGACTGTTTGCTTCGCTTTATCCTTTCTACCACCTTTTCTGCAGTGGTGCCGCGCGGCAACCCCATTTGCACCTTTCTTCACTGGCCGGGAAGAGCACCCCTCCGCGCACGGCAGCTGAAGAATCTCGCCAGCAGAGGTGAAAACTCAAAAGAGTGATGTTTGTTGCTGTCATCATGTGACACGTGTGTGTGTTTTAATGTATTTTTAAGTTGTTTTTTTTTGCGTTTTGTGTGTGTGTGTGTGTTTTCCCTTTCAAATAAAAAAAAGAACAGTTGGTATTGTTTTCTTTCCTATCTCAAAAGCAGTACTTTCTTGCAGCACTCTCTCTCTCTCTCTCTCTCTCTCAGGTGCTCTCTTTTTCTTGCTCTCTCTTACTTCCTCTCACTCTGGAAATGTACATGAATTTGTTTTGGCATTGCCTTCTCTTTCTCTCCGTGGATGTACATGAAAATTTGTTATTGTCTTTAAACCTCTCTCTCTCTCTCTCTCTCTCTCTCTCTCTCTCTCTCTCTCCATTAATATGAAGTATCAGTCTGTAAGTTTCAAATAAATGTTAAACAAGACAAGCCATAACTTGCCATGTATAGATAATTAATAAAACCCCTAAACTTTGGTCAAAAATACTGGAATTGCTGGACTTTGCAGAATTGTTTATTGTGAGTTACTTGAGCCAGTTTCCACTGCACTAAGTTGAATGTTACGTTTGAGAAGACAAAAATAAAACTCTAATATGCTGACATTATGGACGTCCTTGGAGCTTCAGAAATTGCAAGAAAATAAAAGGAGTTTTAATAAACGTTCTACATTCATCTTCAGTGAGAGCTATACTAACAAAACATGCACCTGATATCTGGTACTTCGTTATGTTGTAACAGTATTTGAGACAGGTGATTACCAACGTAATCAGCTTCCCTCTAAGCTGCGAGGTCGCGCACAGAAAACAAAATCATACAGCGCACATTTTTGGAGCCGCGCAAAAAGAAAAACGAAACTGCTACTTTTATTTTTCAGTTTCCAGATGTTACTCCGTGTTATAATTGCGGTCAAGAAAAATACAATTACGGTATATGTTTTTTTTCCTTTACTGTTTCTTTCTCGTTGAGATATGACTTTCAACTGGTCTTTTATCGCGTAGTTTCGGTAGTATTTAGCAGAATCATGACGAGGCGAGTGGGCACATAGAGAATAGAGGGTCATTAAAATAAACGGACAGATTAATTTCCACTGCGTCCAATTTCCTGGGAAAGTAGAATGTCCATTGAGCTGCTCAGGTATGCAAATTGATCTTGGTAACTAACACCAGACATCGTGACCACCAACATTAGAGCCGCCCTGGTCTTTTTTTTTTTAAAGTAGTAGATTTACTATCGCCATGGAAACGTGCAAAACTGCGTGTAACTCAAGTACTACAGAAGAGTTCTCCAAATATCGTGGACACAAAAAAGAACAAATATATCTATACTACAAGAGCTTAATATTGAAGAAGACTGGCTAGTAAAGAGGATTAAAGATAAAAAAACTTAAATATTTTGGACACATTAAACGTCATGATAATTTAGAGAAGACCGTATTGGAAGGACACATAATGGGAAAAAGAAAAAGAGGAAGACCAAAACGAAGATGGCTGCAAGACATCGTTGACGATCTGAAATGGATGCAGCAGCAGGCCATCTTGCTCACAACCGAGAGGCCTACAGGAGTGCTGTTAGGGAGGCAAAGTTCCGCAAGGGATATGCAAATGAATGAATGAATGAACTCAAGTATGTGTTTTTGTAGTGTTCAATCTGGTACTGATAAAGACTCTTGCATCCTGTGGCCTATACTTTTCAAGCATAAATTTAGGTGGTTAGAAGTTTTAAAGAGAATGTTACCTTTGAAACCAACCCTGCTCTAACCCATAATTAAATGGCCAGACAGCAACAAGTGGGATTGGGACATTAGTTCTTTCCTGCTATCACCCTAATTTAATCTTATATTGTTTGGTAAACTGAAGTCTTTTTTTTAAAATTAGTCTCTGTAAATTATTCTTGACAGGATAAACCGAACTTCAGACAACCTGGACGTTCAGAATTTCTTTGTTCAGGAAAGGGTATTCAGGAGAGAGGGATACAAGCAGGGACGGGACTCGATTGAGTTCAAACGGGCTGTCGTATTTGCAGTAGAGGTGTTGGCAGACAAGATTGGAAGTAGAGTCTAGAATCTAAGATCATACTGTGCGCACACTAACTTCTGGAGGTGATTATTCCATAGTATACTATTCGTATACAACATTCGTATTCAACATTAGACATGTTGAATGCAAAAACTGATCTTGGAAAAGATCTGGTGAAAGCAACATACAAAGAACTAGACAAGAATGTAAAAAGTTCAGCTAGAAGGGATAAAAGAGAATACATAGACAATATGGCGAAACAGGCAGAAAAAGCAGCAAAAGCAGGAGACAACAAAACTTTATATAACATAAAAAAGAGGCTAACAGGTACTATTAAAGAAAGACCAATACTTAGCAAAACTGGAACACTATTAACATCAAATAAAGACCAAAAGCAAAGATGGGCTGAACACTTCCAAGAAATACTTAATCGACCACACCCAAAAGAATTGTTAAACTTTGAAACTGACTTACCAGCCTCACAACTAATTGTCAACCTAGATGAAATTAAATTGCATGAAATTGAAACAGCAGTGAATTTAATGGCTAAAAACAAAGCTGCAGGTGAAGATGAAATAACACCCGAAATGCTAAAAGCTATCAATAATGATAACATGAGACAACTACAGAGAATGTTTAACAAGATTTGGAAAGAAGAAAAAGTCCCTTCTAAATATTAAAAAGGAATCATTGTGAAAGTACCAAAAAAGGCAACCTTAGTGACTGTAACAATTGGAGAGGAGTAACCTTAATATCAGTTGTGTCAAAAGTATTTTGCAAGGTCATTTTGAATAGACTTAAGGATATAGTGGATACTGCAATGAGAGAAGAGCAAATAGGATTTCGAAAAGGGAGAAGCTGTCTCGACTAGATCTTTACTCTAAGAATAATACTTGAAGAACATATTGAAAAGCAGAAACCATTAATACTGAACTTCATAGATTTTAAAAAGGCATTTGATAGCATACACAGAGATTCATTATGGAGAATTTTAAGTCTATATGGAATACCATTTAAAATTGTCAACATCATTAAGGACTTCTACAGTGGATATGTCTGCGCAGTCAAAACAGAAGAAGGGATAAGTGAATGGTTCCAGATTGAAACAGGTGTGAAACAAGGATGTATACTGTCTTCTTTGCCTTTTGGAATTACAATAGATTTCATAATGAAAAAATGCTGCACAAGTAACACAGGTATTGACTGGGTACATGGGACCCAACTAGAAGATCTTGATTTTATTGATGACATAACTCTTATCAGTAACAATGTGAATTCCATGCAAGAAAAAACAGATAGCCTGTCTTCACTGGCTAGCAAAACAGGACTTGAAATTAACAAGGATAAAACAAAAATAATGAAAATTCCCCTTAATCGAAATGGAAAAATACACATGGACAGATATTGAAGAAGTCAATCAATTTGCATACCTTGGCAGCTACATAGACCAGGATGGTGACACTAGAAAGGAAGTTAGGATCAGAATTGCAAAAGCAGCATCGATCTTCAAGAACTTTGAGAACATATGGAATTCAAAAGTTATAAGCACAAAAACCAAGTTAAGACTATTCAATTCAAATATAATATCCACCCTCATTTATGCATGCGAAAGCTGGAAAACAACTAAAGAAATAGAAAAGAAATTAGACTCTTTTGAAAACAATGCCTAAGGAAAATATTCGGCATCAAGTGGAACGAATTCAATAACAATGCAGAGATAAGACAGATGACTGAACAACAACCAGTCTCATGGGTGATCAGGAAAAGGAGATGGACATATGTTGGTCACTTGATGAGAAGAAATGATCAGAGAATCCCAAAACAAGCTGTCAAGTGGAACACAACAGGCCAAAGAGGCAGACCGCGTGAAACTCTGAAGAGGATATTGTTAAGAGATTATTAGGCATAAAATCCCTTGATGAGGTGGAAAGACTCGCCGAAGAAAGGAAAAATTGGCAAACTACTTTACGAGCCCTATGTGACGTTTAACGGCACGGGAAGGATATAAGATACTATTCGTACTGTTAGAACCATAAAATTCCATCGAATTCCAGACAGTTGGAGTACTGGATTATGTTCATAAGTCTGTTGGAATACTGAACTATACAAATATGTCCACGCGTAATTTAAAAAGCAGGAACGATCAGTGTCCAAGAAAGAAAATATGCTACAGATTTAAGGAAGAATGGCTGCGAGAATTTATAGAAACTGACATGCCATCTATTCCTGGTAATCTGCGTGTTGTTTTGAGAGACATTTACGTGTGTAACAATGGAAACGATGAAGTAGTTTGCATAATTTGCGAGAAAGAGAAAACTGGTAACGAATGGGCTACAGGGAGAATTTGGGATGAATGGAAATTTAGACTATTTGAAACGTCATCTGTCTCAAAAGAGCCACATTTCTTCCGTCCAGGTGTTAGGAAACCAGCATAAGGGCACATTAAAAATTTGCTGACAAGAACACGTGAGGACAGAGAAAATAAACTTGAAATGTGTAAAAGAAATGGAGCAATTTCGGATAAAATAAAAATGTTAATTGACAATGTTCTATTGGCAATTAAACTAAATACATCTATGTTATCAATGTAGGAGATTCATGAGAATGTTTCCAAATATATTTCGATTCCAGATTATTGGAGAAGTAAGAATAATGCATTCGAATTTGTTCAATGCATACGAAATTCATGGTAATTTTAGTTTTGTAAAAGAGGAAACGCTAAACGACTGGAGAAATTCAGTGTTTCACACACTCATTGTTGATGCGAGTACTGACATTTCTGTCAGCAAGATGTTAATTATTTATGTGAACTATAGAAAACGTGATTATTTATGTGAATTATAGAAAACGTGATGAATTATCACACCATACTACGCTTGGAGGAATCATGTGACAGTTCGTGCATATTTAAAGCAATTAAACAGTTTTATGCGGAAAACCATACAAATTTGCAGAAAATGGCTATGTTTACATCTGATGATGCTTCAGTTATGTTAGGAAAGCGGAATAGTGTGGCAGCAATTTTGCTCAGAAACATACCACATTTGCTAGAACAACACTGTGCAGCACATAGAGAAGACTTAGATCTGTGATGCTTGGAAAACGTATCATTAATGAAAGATATCGAAACACTTGTCAGAACAGTCTATGGAATTTTCAGTAGGTCATCGATGAGGAAACACAAGAAGAACTTTGTGAAGCTGCACATTCTGAAGCTGTTTCGTTCCGTCCTTTCAATGAAGTCAGGTGGCTTTCTAGACATTTTTCTGTTAGAACTTTGATGTCAGATGGCTTTCTAGACATTTTTCTGTTAGAGCTTTGTATCATTGATACAGTACTGCAAAGATCAGGTTGAATAAGACAATGTTCATAAAAAAGTTCATAAATACTGTCTGGATAAATTGACCAAGCCTGAGTATCATGTTGCTGTTGTTATTTTAAATGACGTGTTAAAGAACCGGCAGAGCTGTGTCGACTTCTTCAACGCAGTACACTAACAACAATAGGGGCGTACCAATTTACAAAAACCAAGATCAGAAAACCGCGAACACAGTATCTTGGTTCAACTGCCCATTTCTCAGCAGAAATTCAAGATCTCATAACATTCTACCAAATTCCTGTTCACACAGCTGCGGTAGCTGGCTTTATTAAAAAGAGTATGTGATCATTTTGACAGTCGTTTTCCAGAGGGCGACCCTAAAGAATGGTATACGCTTGATAAAGATCATCTTCATCTATTCAGAATTTAGAGCAGTTCACTTTTGGTAGACAGCAATTGGAAACCTTGGCCGTCGATACAGTTCAGTACTTAATAAGGCACAAGGCATCTTCGTAAAAGATTTGCTAAATCAGTATATAGAATTCAAATTAACTGTCAGTGAGAAAATAAAGAAAGGTGCAGTGCAAATTTTCGGAGATATTATTTCCTATACATTTCAACAGACGCAGTTCAGAGAGTTGTCTCCCCTTCTGGATAGTTGTGGAACATTTCAGGCTTCTAGTGCAGGTTGTGAAAGAGGCTTCAGCCTGATGAACCAGATCAAAACTAAAGCCAGGAACCGTTTGGAACCTGATCATTTGGACAACATCATGAGAATCAAACTCTACTTAGCTTCAGGCAACTTAGTTAATTTGTTCACTGTTTACACATGTTAGAAAAATGACAAAGGGTGAAGAGCAGTTTCTGTGAGATACTAAAAATTACCGAATTCCCATTTCTGAAATCTGACGAACAGAATAAATGCGTGAAAGTGAAAAAATATGTTTTTTCCGACACGTTTTTGCTTTGACAGTCTACATGTGAGACAGCGTTAAATTGAGCACAAACTGTGTTAGTGAACATAATGAAGAAAGAGAAGGTGATGACACTGTTACTTGTAGCCTCCTCCACAGCATCATCTTCCAGCAATTAATATTAGTCTTTTGCTTCATAGCAGCCTTCAGTATCAGAGGATAACATTAATGGTGGGTACTTGTACTATATATATATATATATATATATATATATATATATATATATTATATATATATATCTTCTTTTATCTTATATCCTTCCCGTGCAAAGTAGTTCGCCAATTTTTCATGTCTACGGTGAGTCTTTCAACATCATCAAGGGATTTTATGCCTGTTAATTTGGCCTCTCTTAACAATGTCCTATTCGGAGTTTCACGCGGTCTGCCCCTTTTTCTTTGGCCTGTTGTGTTCCACTTGACAGCTTGTTTTGGGATTCTCTGATCATTTCTTCTCATCATGTGACCAACATATGTCCATCTCCTTTTCCTGATCACCCATGAGACTGGTTGTTGTTCAGTCATCTGTCTTATCTCTACACCGTTCTTGAATTCGTTCCACTTGATGCCGAATATTTTCCTTAGGCATTTGTTTTCAAAAGAGTCTAATTTCTTTTCTATTTCTTTAGTTCTGTTCCAGCTTTCGCATGCATAGATGAGGGTGGATATTACATTTGAATTGAATAGCCTTAATTTGGTTTTTGTGCTTATAACTTTTGAATTCCATATGTTCTCAAGATTCTTAAAGATCGATGCTGCTTTTGCAATTCTAACTTAATTTCTAGTGTCACCATTCTGGTCTATGTAACTGCCAAGGTATGCAAATTGATTGACTTCTTCAATATCTGTCCCTTCTATGTGTATTTTTCCATTCTGATTAAGGGGAATTTTCATTATTTTTGTTTTATCCTTGTTAATTTCAAGTCCTATTTTGCTAGCCAGTGAAGACAGGCTATCTGTTTTTTCTTGCATGGAATTCACATTGTTACTGATAAGAGTTATGTCATCAATAAAATCAAGATCTTCTAGTTGGGTCCCATGTACCCAGTCAATACTTGTGTTACCTGTGCAGCATTTTTTCATTATGAAGTCTATTCTAATCCCAAGAAATGTTTGTGCGGTCAAGACAGAAGAAGGGATGAGTGAATGGTTCCAGACTGAAACAGGTGTGAAACAAGGATGTATACTGTCTCCTTTACTTTTTGGAATTACAATAGACTTCATAATGAAAAAAATGTATATGTGTGTGTGTGTGTGTTTGTAACACACATCTGCCCTGTACATTTTGCACACAGACCGCAAACCCTTAGAGGGAACGTTGGTGATTACTCATAGGTCTTCTTGTAGCCGCCCGTGAGTTTTTGTGTATATTATCTTAATTAAGCAAGTAGCTTAAGGCATGACTCTCACCTGGTCCGTGCGTTTTGTGAGCTCGTGGTGGGGGGAGGGGGCCTGACTACGAGAGAGTTATGCGTGAGACGAGAGACTGAACCATATACTGGAACAGGACTGACGTAAAAATATTGTTGTCTTGTTACCAAAAAATGGAGTTTGGTAGTAGTTTGGACGATGGAATAAAGTTGCAATGTTTGAATAAATATTGTGATCAGCGCTTGTTAGCAATGTCCAGAACTATATGGATGAGTTTAAGCCGATCATCTGAAGTCGTTGCACGGCATGCCTCACTTTCATTTACCCAAAAATCATCATCATGTGACCCCATGGGAACAACTGTGTTAAGAAAACACTTAACGTAGTCTTTGTGAGACAGAAAACGTAGATCTGACTATTTAAAAATTTACCTTCGTTTGTAGCCCAGAAACCCGTAGCAATCAATACTAATTGTAGTTATTATTTTTATAAAATGTAATATGTAATGTCAGGATGGTGGACGGATGGGGACATGGAGATCGCCGGCAAGGATGAGGAAAGTCTGGTGTGAAACAAATGAATCCAGGACGTGACAATCCTATGGGTCTTTACAACAATGACTATCAGAATGAGATAAACAAAACAGGGCCAGTAGACTATGGGTGGCGGGGAACTGATATCGTTGATGCATTCATCGGATACTTCATCCCAAAGTTGGAGTGTCTTTGTGGAACTGTCTCAATGCCGTCTGACAAGCCAGTGTTGCACACTGGGCCTGACGTGGAGAAGGGACTTAAATACACCATTACAGGCTGGAAAACAAAGTTTTGTCCTTAAATAAAGACATTAGAGACTGGAAAACAAACGTTTTGGCAAGGCCAGCCTACACCACTGTCTTCATGGCAGTCCGAGCAAGACCACAGTCTGCCCTAGCAAGGAAAGGTGCTGAAGTCGGAGGTACCCAGCCAAAAGGCGCATCGCAAAAATCAGGGTAACACGCATTATAGCTAATGAAATGTCCGGATCTGCAGCTTTTAAACGTCGTGCTCGTCCTGTGAAGACTAACCAGGCAGGTACAATGCCGGACCCCCTGCATCGAAAGGGTCCTCCCAATGTTACTGGAGGTCCTCTCAGTTCGTCTTGTGGAGCCAGGAGACATGAGAGTAGAGCTTCTGGCCAGAAAATACAATATCAGAAAACTGCCCAAAAAAATCAAGAACTTAAAATAATGCAGTGGAATGCTCAGGGTGTCAGCAGTGTTAGAGATGGCTATAGCAAAAAGGTGGAACTAGAGAATATACTCTTTGCAGAGCGGGTAAGTATATGCTGCATACAGGAGACACACTTAACCAAAGATGCCGCCTTTAAAATCAGAGGCTACCAGTGTTTTAGATCAGACCGACAGGACAGAAGAAAAGAAGGAGTACTCACAGTTGTTAAGAATAACATCAGCGCATGTCAGGTGGGAGTGTACATGGTAGGAGCCAAAATACCAGATGATCCATCTAAAAACCAGTAATACAGACTTCCACCTCCTTAACTATTATTGTCCTAATGACCGCCCGCTTGTTCTGGAAACAATCCCACACACAGAGAGACTGATGGTCTGTGGAGATTTTAACAGTCATTCCTAAACCTGGGGCTTTGACAACATAGAGAAGACAGGAGAAGAATTGAGACTTGGCAGAATGATAAGGGGCTTCTACCGATCAACCAGCCAATGGATCCCCCAACATTTTACTCAAGGGCTTGGCATACAACCTCAAACACCAGATCTGGTATTTCACTCTCCAGAACATTACACATAAAGTTGGAAACAACTTGGAGGTAGCGACCATTGACCAGTCTTCCTGACACTAGAAAATGAAGTCCTTAACACCAGTAGCTCTCTCCCCAGATGGAACTATTAAAAAAGCAAACTAGACAATGTACAGACATCGTGCAGGTATCCTGGTGGGACAGCTGTCCATAGAAGGTAAGGATATTAACAGCATAGTGAAGGAATTCAGTGCTTGTATCCTTCAGGCCGCCTGTGAAACCATTCCCAGAGGAGCATGTAGGAACTAAAAACCATACTGGTCTAGTGAGCTAGGAAAATTGCATGATGACATGGGAAGAGCACGAAAGCAAGCAGAAAATAGACCGTGCCAAGAACACCACAACATTTACCAACATGCTAAGGCCAAATTTCAGAGAGCCAGCTGAGCTGCAAGCCAAAGGGAAAGTTGGAGAGTGAAAACAGAGCCCCTAAACTTTGAAAAGGATGGAATGAAACAGTGGAAACTAATCAAACAGTTAAATGATGAGAACACTGGAAGAAGTATAAAGATTGCACTAATATAGGATAGGAAACCCTTACAGATAAGCAGGTAGCAGATCACTTTTCTCGCATGTTTGCACAAGACCGTAGCATTGTTATCCATCCAGAAAAGAGCGTACAGTGCGCACTGACCCACAGAAAGAAGAGGAACAAGGCAGACATCAGGAGATCATGGATGCACCAATCACACGCAGCGAGTTAGACCTAGCAGTCAGTAAACTGAAAGCAAGGAAACCACCAGAACCACATGGAGTGTCCAATGAAATGATCAAGAACACGGGAATAGCAACAGTTAGAAAGCTGTTGGATATTATCAATATGTGTTGGAGCACAGGTAAGTTACCTTAAATCTGGAAGGAAGAAAACATGGCACCACTGCTAATGTCAGGGTAAAAACAGAGATACAGCCTCCAGCTACAGGCCAATCAATCTCACTAACTGCCTATGCAAAACGATGGAACGCATCATTGACCTGAGGCTAAAATGGTAAAGTGAAAAACTTCTCATTCCACAACAAGCAGGATTTAGGCAATACTACAGTACAGAAGATCAAGTGACCTATCTCTCTCAAGAGATTGAGGACACATTCCAAGACAAAAACTTTGTACTAGCACCATGGATAGACCTGAAGAAAGCCTTTGATAAAGTTTGGAAAGGAGGTCTGCTGTGGAAAGTAAGAAACTACAATGTAAGTGAAAGGCTGTACATCTGGATAAAATTATATTTATACAATAAAATTCCACGAGAAGAAATGGATGGACACAAAAGCCAGAAAGTACTGCTGCAACATGGCGTATCACAATGAGGAGTCCTTTCAATTACACTATCGCTACTGGCGAGATTCTTCAGCTGCCGTGCGTGGAGGGGTGCTCTTCCCGGCCAGTGAAGAAAGGTGCAAATGGGGTTGCCGCGCAGCACCACTGCAGAAAAGGTGGTAGAAAAGATAAAGCGAAGCAAACAGTCAAATCACGGCACCTCTGGTCTGGAGGTCGGCCACGTCCTAGGTGCACTCATATCGGGTGAAGTTCCTGAACCGGCTTAACCCAGAGATTAAGACACTGCTGGCGAGATTCTTCGGATGCCGCGCTTGGAGTGAAGCTCCTCCCGGTCAAGGAAGGAACTGCGGAAAAGAAATAAGGGTTGCTGTGTGGCGACGATGTGAAAGAATGAAGGAAAGGATAAAGTAAAGTTTAATCGGTATGTCCAGTAGTATCGCTGCGAGAGCTACACATACCACGGCGCCTCTGCTTTAGAGGCCTGCCACGTCCGAAATACACCTACACTGGTGAAATATGCCTAAAGCGGCATACACCAGGGGTGAAACTTGACGGCCAGGCATGTCACACCACCTCCGCTCTAGAGGTCGGTCACGCCCGATATACACCCATACTGGTGAAATATGCCTAAACCGGCTCACACCAGGGGTGAAACTTGAAGGCTTCACATGTCACGGTACCTCTGCTCTAGATGTCGGTCACGTCCCAAATACGCCCATACTTGGATAATATGCCTAAATCGGCTCAACCCAGGGGTAGAAGTCACTAGTGGCGAGGATTCATCCTCCTGGACAAAAGCTCCATCCTGGTAATAACTAGGAAGAGTAGCGGCCACGACCACAAAATGCTGAAGTCGGAGACACTGGAACAGGGCAGTCTAGATAGGCAACCACCTCTCACCCGGCGGGGATGTATGCGTATCCTAATCACGCTGAGGTTTTCCGGTGAGAAAGTCCAACACCGGACTGGATGGGCAACCACCTCTCACCCGATGGTGATACACGGGTATCTCAAAACACGTCGATGTTTTCCGGTGATAAAGTCCAACTCTGGCCTGAGTGGGCTACCACCTCTCACCCAGCGGGGATATACTGATATCCAAAACACGAGAGGTTTTCCGGTGAGAAAGTCCAACTGTAGATTAAACTGGTGTAACGAAAACCACGATGTCACGCAATCCCGCTTCTGAGACCCACCAAGAATACAGGCTCAAGCCCTACGATACTCTGAACCTCTTGTGGTCTTCTCGGGGATCTCGTGTGGTCCTTTCGGGGACCGCATGGGGAACCAGGGGACTTAACGAGGACCACAGGCATAAATTCAGTGGAATCGCAGGACGGTCTTTGTGGTAGAAGCGAACGAAGAGGAAGAAGAAGAAGAAGAAGACCTACACTATTCCTTGTATTCATTATTGACCTGGTCAAGGAGCTTCCCTGTGGAATCAAAGCGGCACTGTATGCAGATGATCTGGTCATGTGGTGTACAGATGAATACGCGACAGTTGCCACACAGAGACTCCAAAGAGCACCAGACATCTTGACATCATAGACAAACAAATGGTGTGTAAGTATCAACACAGAGAAATCAAGTACCAATCTGTTCACTCTCTCATCTAAAAAGAAAGCAGCAGATAAATGAAATGTCCATAAGGATGGACAACCAGCTCACTTACTTAGGAGTGACTGTTGACATCAACACATCAGCAATGCAGAAGCAAAAGCCAGAAGAAAACTAGCCATATTAAGAAAACTGAGTGGAACCACATGGGGAGCCATTGGAAGAATCCTCAATAATGTATGTCAGCAAAGTATTCTACCACAGTTAGAATATGGCTTAATAGCCTAAGAGGAGAAGGGGCGAAAGGCGAGTATCTGGCGCCTGAAAACCAGACACTTCAGGTAGATGAAACTCGTTAGTCTTGATTGGTAGCTCATCTAGGAAAAGGAAAACTCTGATTTCAAAACCCCTTGCTGCCTTGTAGGTTAGGCTCTGTCCAGAGTCAAAGGCTAGTGGAGTAAACCATAAACAAACCGGTGGAAGGCAAGGGGAAACCAATACTGTACATTCGCAAGAACAATCAAGACAATCCACAATTCTTTGAACCATAACGTCGTTAATGGGGGTTCCAGTAGAACCACCTCGTGCGGTAGGGATTATCACGTTACTGTTAGTACGAATGTTTTCTGTTGCGTACGAGTACTACCTGATGGTTGCATTTGATCCAGAACTAAAGTTTTTTATATCATTTTTTGTGTGTGTTGCAAAACAATTTTTTCAAAAACATTTTTTTGACAATCAGACGATTTCAAAATTTATTAAACGAGCTGCATCACTATACAGTTAAATGCTGAATTGCTGAATTACAGCAATCTTCGCTGACCAAGATGAAAGTCTGTTCCCGACTGATTTGTTGAATGTCAAGAGCAAATCAAGAATCAAATCCAGTCTGCGAAAAGCAACATGTATTTCACCAGTTATCTGTGAAAACCAACAGAATTAACCAGTTATCTGTGAAAACCAAAGGAATTCACCATTTATCTGTGAAAACCAACAGAATTCACCATTTTACTGTGAAAACCAACAGAATTCACCATTTATCTGTGAAAACCAAAAGAATTCACCATTTATCTGTGAAAATCAACAGAATTCACCATTTTACTGTGAAAACCAACAGAATTCACCATTTATCTGTGAAAACCAACAGAATTCACCATTTATCTGTGAAAACCAAAAGAATTCACCATTTTACTGTGAAAACCAACAGAATTCACCATTTATCTGTGAAAACCAACAGAATTCACCATTTATCTGTGAAAACCAAAAGAATTCACCATTTATCTGTGAAAACCAAAAGAATTCACCATTTATCTGTGAAAATCAAAAGAATTCACCATTTATCTGTGAAAACCAAAAGAATTCACCAGTTATCTGTGAAAACCAACAGAATTCACCATTTATCTGTGAAAACCAAAAGAATTCACCAGTTATCTGTGAAAACCAAAAGAATTCACCATTTATCTGTGAAAACCAAAAGAATTCACCATTTATCTGTGAAAACCAACAGAATTCACCATTTATCTGTGAAAACCAAAAGAATTCACCATTTATCTGTGAAAACCAACAGAATTCACCATTTTACTGTGAAAACCAAAAGAATTCACCAGTTATCTGTGAAAACCAACAGAATTCACCATTTATCTGTGAAAACCAAAAGAATTCACCAGTTATCTGTGAAAACCAAAAGAATTCACCATTTATCTGTGAAAACCAAAAGAATTCACCAGTTATCTGTGAAAACCAACAGAATTCACCATTTATCTGTGAAAACCAACAGAATTCACCATTTTACTGTGAAAACCAACAGAATTCACCAGTTATCTGTGAAAACCAACAGAATTCACCATTTATCTGTGAAAACCAAAAGAATTCACCATTTATCTGTGAAAACCAACAGAATTCACCATTTTACTGTGAAAACCAAAAGAATTCACCATTTATCTGTGAAAACCAAAAGAATTCACCATTTATCTGTGAAAATCAAAAGAATTCACCATTTATCTGTGAAAACCAAAAGAATTCACCAGTTATCTGTGAAAACCAACAGAATTCACCATTTATCTGTGAAAACCAAAAGAATTCACCAGTTATCTGTGAAAACCAAAAGAATTCACCATTTATCTGTGAAAACCAAAAGAATTCACCATTTATCTGTGAAAACCAACAGAATTCACCATTTATCTGTGAAAACCAAAAGAATTCACCATTTATCTGTGAAAACCAACAGAATTCACCATTTTACTGTGAAAACCAAAAGAATTCACCAGTTATCTGTGAAAACCAACAGAATTCACCATTTATCTGTGAAAACCAAAAGAATTCACCAGTTATCTGTGAAAACCAAAAGAATTCACCATTTATCTGTGAAAACCAAAAGAATTCACCAGTTATCTGTGAAAACCAACAGAATTCACCATTTATCTGTGAAAACCAACAGAATTCACCATTTTACTGTGAAAACCAACAGAATTCACCAGTTATCTGTGAAAACCAACAGAATTCACCATTTATCTGTGAAAACCAAAAGAATTCACCATTTATCTGTGAAAACCAACAGAATTCACCATTTTACTGTGAAAACCAAAAGAATTCACCAGTTATCTGTGAAAACCAACAGAATTCACCATTTATCTGTGAAAACCAAAAGAATTCACCATTTATCTGTGAAAACCAAAAGAATTCACCATTTATCTGTGAAAACCAACAGAATTCACCATTTTACTGTGAAAACCAACAGAATTCACTAGTTATCTGTGAAAACCAAAATGAATTCACCAGTTGTCTGCGAAAACCAAAAGAATTCACCAGTTATCAAACAGGATACATAATATTCCTGTTTCATTTAAGATCGAGTCAAAGTTCATCATCATTATCATCAAGTGCCGTGCCGACTGGAGTTGACTACTATGCTTCTCCAGAGTACACGATCCTTCATGCAGGCCATCAGCTCAGTTGGTGATCTCCTCTCACACCATCTCGTCAGACTGTCCAGTATCATTTCTCTTGTTCTTCCTCTGGATCTTATTCCCTCTATTTTTCCTGTTGTTACAATATTTTCAATGTCAAAGTTGCCTGTCGCATATTAAAAAATTGTAAAATTTGCCGTACAAACTAATGCATATGCAAGAATACAGCCCAAGTAATATATCACTTTATGAGTCAAATAATGTTTCATCAGCGTCAGTCGAGATTGAAATTTGGAGGAGATTCAGTCTCATATCCAAGTCCAAGAGAGTAAATGAGCAGTATTTTGGATATTAGTCTGAAAAATCCACTTTTTCACACTACGTAATCCTGTAGTAATTTTTTTTAAACGAAGATTATATTTTCATTTCTTTTTCCGTCATTTTACAAATTAAGCGCATAAAGTTCATTTTTGTCCAGAACTCTCTGAAGAATTCATCACAGCTAAGTAGACGTAAAACAAACGTTTACAGGAGCTACCGCTTACGTGACGCGAAATAAAAGTTAAGTTTAATTATAAGTTTTCCTGTTTGTTCTTTCGAACTCTTCTCCGCTAATATCAAGTCCATGGTATCGTAATCCACGCTGTAAAAAAAATTGTTTTCAAAAGTAGAAGAAAAGAAAATCCGAGATTTTGCGACAAACTATCGGAGATCATGATCATGATAAGCGAAGAGCACAGTTTTTCGGTGAGACAAGTCAATATCGGATTAAGTAGATGGATGTGTGTGTTTCGCGTTTTACAAAAAAAGAGACAGAAAGAGTGAGGAAAGTGTACAGAAACAAGAATGGCAAAAAGTATGATGAGTACGTGTAAGTTAAGAACATAACGCAATCCAATATTCCCGCAAACGCCTTTTTCAAGGATCACATAAAAAAACACCACAAGAGATAAAAACACTTTCTCCCACTTTCCTCACTCTCTCTATATTTCTTGTAAAATTGAACCACACACCTCCGTCTTCTTTATTCTAGAATCAGTTTTACTGCAGTGATCATTTCTAAAATATCGGATTATTAGCTTCAGGAAAAGTTTGCAACAGTAGGGGACACAACTACAATATTTATGTGAAAAAGCGGAATCACTGGAACATACGTGAAATAAGCGTAGAGAGAAATGTAAACTAACAAAAAACACAGAGACAGAAGGGAAAAAGTGAGATTTGTTTTAAAAAAAAAACGAAAAAAAAATGTTTTTCATTCTTACTACACATTCGATTTAGTACAAGAATACAAAATATATTAAAATCTATCTGGGAGTGGAAAATATAATTATTATACTGACGAATATAACATAATTAGCTACAGAGGAAACTAGTATAACTTTTTTTTTCTTTCAATGCAGTTCTTGTAATATCGCATTCTTCTACATTCATTAAGATAATTTCTAAACAAACTTCTATTTCCTGGATTATGCTTTTTTTTTAGAGATAAAAATCTGGACGTGAGAAAAAGAGAAAGAAAATGGGTGAAGAAAATGAGACATGTGTATCAACACCGAACTAGTTCTTTCTTACTGGAGATCCAATATTTAACGAACTTTAATTTAGACTTTATAACTCATGAGATAACAAGGAATCTACATTATAATTCTTGAGATAACAAAGAATCTAAAGTTTATAGCAAATGAATGGGGTATATAACCATAACCTGAAAACCAACACTGGACTGTAAGACAAAATAGGAGCAGTCTTGCAGAAAAAAAATCATAGGTCTCTTCTGTTGTGAAGTGAGTGACAATGTTGGTTATGAGCTGGCGAAACATAGGCAAGATGATTCCGCCTTATAACTGACTAAACCAGAGAAACCTTTATCACATACTGTGTTACTGCACACCACGTTCCGAAGAGAATGAGAGCTTGTACTTCTCGAACGAATTTCAGGTCTTGCCATGTTCAAAATCCCTCGAAACAAATTCCTTTGGAAATCATGTTTCTCTTTTTAATATTGTACCTGATTATATAATATATAATGAGGAATATTAGAGAAAATGTAGACAAAGAATATTACGACGCCATAACAGTTGGAGGTTATGAAATACCAGAAATTAGATATGTTGATGACCCAGTATTACTGTCCACAACACAAACAAGGAATAGAAAAACTAATTATGTCAGTCCGTAAGAACAGCGAAGAACAAAACCTCTATCTTAATGCGAAGAAAACTAAACTGATGGCAACTGGCAAAACAAACAAGGCAGCTGAAATATGTATCAATGAGGAAAAACTGGAAGAAGTGAGAGTTTTGAATATCTTGGATCACTACTAACTAGTAGTGGAGATGCAATGAGGGAAATTAAAAGGGGGACATCTATCGCTCTTCAGAAAGTAAAACAATTGAAGAATCTGTGGAGAGGAACAGACAGAACCACAAAAATAAGATTTTTAAGGGCATGCATCTTAAAGCAGGATTTCTTCTTACAAAAAAATGGGTTCCTACTGGATTGATTGATTACATGTGGAGTACAGTTTATCTTAGAAATCTCTTCTTCTTGTTGCTGGTGTTAACAATCACCTAGTTTTCTGTATTATACATCAAGAAAACACAACAAGACACCCAGGTTTCCAACTCCACAGAATAATACAAATACAACAACTCAACGTAACTTGACCGTCTTTCAACCAACAAACCGGTCAACAATAAGGACTCCAACAAAACCCATCATCAGACTACACACATTTATTAATGGACAAGAAATGAGGGTGACAATCGTGAAGATGCATACGTAGCCATCAGGCTAAACAAGAATTACATTTAGCAGTACCCGGCGTGAAAGGACTCTACGCCATATGGGCAAGAAAAACATTACAATGATCTATACACAAAGAATCATACTTACAATCTTACTAAAAACCTCAACCCACACAGGGAAAATAAAAAAAAAAGAAACTAACTCTAATAACAAGGCTCTCTCTACCACATTTCTAGAGACAATCACACAGGTCGACAAAAAACACGTCCACACAGTTCCACGTTCAAACCAAGACTCCCTTAACGACGGGCTTTGCACACGGACGTTTCTAACGACGTGCTTTGCACACTGACATGAGTTGTGGTCTACGAGAACACAACTACTAGCTATACACAAATACTCTCTGTACAGAATTGCTATTCTGTTACAGAATATCTCCCCACCCCCTAAAGGTAGATATTTGGCCATCAAATATCTTCAAACAAACAAAAATTGCGAACTTGCACAGAAAACTCTCACGAACTGTGAGCGATAACAATGAATTTAAAGCTGAATATTCAGCTACAAAAAAAACTTCATGCACGCACAATTTGTACAAAATAGGTACGTTAAACCTTTGTGGTGCAAACAGAATATACATATTTACAACATTGCAAATAATAAGTGCTATGAACGACACCATCTATTTCTACTGCCATAGAAATAGGATAGAAGCAAAGGAGGAACTCCTGTTTGAAGAACACCACCCAACTAGTGTCTATTGTGCTTGTCTGTAGAAATCCATATAGATTTCAATTTATACAGTAGAAGGAAGAGCAGTTAATATGTTGATCACAACACGTTCTATGAACTGTTTCCTGTCATCTAAGTCCAATAGTGTAAACTTTTTCAGAAGTGCTTTATGGAGATCTTTCATCGTGAACGTTTCTAAGTCCACGATATCCATTATCTGCCCTATTGCCACAACGAGCTTACGATCGGAGACGTACAACTGATCAATCTCCGTATCGCAGTCGGCACTAGGTGAGGTCTCTTCAGGAAAATAATCTTCACTGTGAGGACAGTGTGCCTTTTGAGACTGATGGCAGATATCGGCTCTCCTCCGTTTCTTCCGCCTATGCCGAGGTCGCAAGTCATCCACCGACATAGGAACTGCTGAGGCGGAAGCATCCACCTCCATATGGTGGTCGGAGGGGGAGCGCTGGGGACCACACGCTGCTGGGGTTCCTTCAGGTACCATGGTGGGAGCCTGGGAACTAAACGAGGAGGCGGCGGAAGAGAAAATCTCGGTCCAATGGGACGTGGCAAGTAAGATCTACAACGGTCCTGCTGATACTGCCGCTGAAAGGTCCCACCAGGCAACGATACATTAATGGCGACGTCCTGAACCATAGGACACACTGTATTAGTCGCCCGCTCTACTCTCGCTTTCTGCTGACAGGGACACGGCAAGTCAGTCTGCACAGAGCAATCTACAACAAGTTGAGGCTCTGCCGGTGAATAGGCCCCCACAACGCACACTGACTTCACGACATCTGCCCCAGGTCCCTGTGACTGAGGGACGTCCCCATCAAGAACGTGAACTGGTACTGGTAGAGAAGTGGCACGATCGAAACTTGCCAACGTTGTCTCCCGCGCACCTGGATGAAAAAACATCTGAAGGTCCAGAGTGCGGAGGTTAGCAAACCACCTCTGCAACTTGACGTCTGACATCTCCTGTTTGCTGATAAATGCGTCCACCAAGGGTCTATGGTCAGTCTTCACAGCGAAGTGTCTATTCGCCAGAAAATATCTCAACTTCTGCGTGGCGTAATGGACGGCATACGCTTCTCTCTCGAAAGTAGACCACTTAGTCTGAGAGCGCGACAGCTTCTGCGAAAGAAAATATAATGGCTCTTCAACTGAGAGTCCATCAGAAGAGGAGGCTGTCTGCACCAAACAGGCTCCAACCGCAACATTGGAAGCATCTGTATACAATGTAAGTGGCTTATGCAAGTCAGGATGCGAGAGAAGCGGTACCTGCGCAAGGCGATCCTTCAAAGACTCGAACGCCATTTGACAGACTGGAGACCATTTGAACCTATGACCCTTTTTGGTGGGGTCTACTATGGGAGCCACAATCTCCGAAAAGTGGGGAATGAAACGTCGATAGTAACTGCACGTCCCCAAAAAAGAGCGCACCTCCTTCACATTCAAAGGAGACGGCATGTCGGCAATGGCTCTGACCTTCTCAGGATCAGGAGATATGCCTGACTGGCTGATGACATACCCGAGATACTTTGTCTCAGAGGCCGCAAAGTGACATTTGGATGGTTTGAGCTTGACCTGGTGCTAGCGCAATCGGTCGAATACAGCCTGAAGATCGCGAACATGGTCTTCGATCGTTCCATCAGTGAACACCAGTATATCGTCAATATAGGCTTGTGCAAACTTTCCTAAGCCATGTAATACTGTGTCCATGAGTGCGACAAAGGTAGATGGTGCCCCTTTTAAACCAAAGCTCATGTAATTAAAACAGAACGAACCCAGATGACAGCTAAAAGCTGACTTCTGCTGAGCGTCCTTGGATAAGGGAATACACCAAAAGCCACAACGAGCATCCAAAGTGCTGAAAAATTTGGCTTTGCCTATCGTGCTCAGGATGTCCTCAATGCGTGGCAATGGATATGACAATGAACGTGTCACCGCATTGAGTGCACGGTAGTCGCACAGAAACGATGGGTACCATCTTTCTTAGTCACCAAGACAACTGGTGATGACCACTCTGAGATCGTGCGAGAAATTATTCCGTCACGCAACATATTCTCGACGGCCTTCTCTATCACCTCTCTACTCGCCAACGGAGTGCGGTAGGGTTTCCTGGAGGTTGGCGGATGATCGCCTGTATCAATCTCCATCTGCACTGTCGAGGTATGCGAAATCTCGGAATCAGTCAAGGCAAAGACATCCTTGTTCTGTGTCAACAACCTGGATATTATGTCCTTGTGCACTTCAGGGCACTGAACCTGTCGAACGATAGTCTCAGAACGACTGTCAGGTGTTGTCTCCTCAGTACCAGAAGCCTGCTGGATAGAGTCAACTGACTCCGTGAATGGTGTCAATTTTCCTAAAACACATCCACGTCTGAGCTCGATGTGTTTACTAGAATGATTAATTACAGTCAACACGGGAGAGCGATTAGTGTGGAGCTCACATACTGAGTCCACCAACTCTATCTCCGGCTGGGACAGTAAGAATGGTGTCTCAAGACCCTGAACCATATAAGAATTGCCAGATGGAAAATATGGTTGGGCTTTCAGTTTAAGAGGAATAAGATTGACGGAACGTGGAGAAAGAAGAGAAGAACGCTGGACACGAAGAATAGAAGCAATGTGTGCATCTAACTCTAAAGGAATCATCTTGTTATGTATGTTAAGTGTATTAGAATTGTAATCGATGACAGCACCAGAACGAGACAAAAAATCACGCCCCAGTATGGCGGAACGGTTCATGTTGCGAACCACATAAAAGCAATGAGAAACAGTGACACCAGCAATAGAGATAGGTAGGTAAACTCTGCCAAGTACTCTCATGGAAGCTGCAGTAACAGTCTGCAGAGTAATTGTAGCGGGCAAGAACTTAGGAGCAGAACGTAAGGATCTGTATACAGAATCCTTGATAAGACAGACACTAGCTCCTGTGTCTAACAATGCTCGAATTCGAAAAGTATCAATAGAAACAAGGACAGAAATAGGAGTCGGGGGATTCGCAGCCACCGAGCGTAGTGGTGTCGCATGCGAAAATGAGACAGAGTGTTTGGCAGATCTAGATGGTGTGAAGATACGGTCGGACACATGGGAGCTATTCATGCGCCGACTTGTCAGTTTAAATGTACACGATCCTTCCTTACACTCTGCCTACAAAATCGGGCTATGTGACCTCTCCTTCCACAGTTATAACAAGACCTAGTTTCTTGTGGTAGTGTACTCGCAGGTTTAGCCTTCCTGGTATTCGACCTCTGGTGGTCTGTCCTACCCGCTTCGAAGTGTGAAGACGGCCGTCGAGAGTTCTCCTGATGAGAGACTAACTGTACTCTCTGCGAATCCACACAGGGAGACTCTGCGTGTCGTCACCTCACCGGACGGTCGAGAACCTGCAATGAAAGCTTGTCGGGAACTACAACTAAGGGTCACCGACTTCATGAGGTCATTTTCGTGAAAGGCCAAGTCCACCGCCTGTGAAAATAGAACAGGTTTATCTCTTAATAATTTTGATTTCAGTGCTCTAGAAAGTAGTGCATCTACAAACGACTGCACCATTTGCCTCTGCGCCAGCAGAGTTACCCATTCCGCGTCAGAGTAAGCAACTCTGGCTGCCTCACTGATGCGATCAGCCAGTGCTTGAATGGGCTCTCCAGGAGACTGTCTAGTGGAGGCTAGGGTATGCCAGGCCTCCTGAGGAGTCTGCAGCACCCCATATCGTGCTAATAAAACAGATACGAACTCCTCCCATGTCTCTTGAGTCTGGAGACGCTGTTTGACGAATTCTGCCAGCGAACCTGTGGTGCGTAAATACACCAAGTTCTTCTTACTGGGCACATCAGCATTCCGCATGTCCATAATCTTATTAATCTCATCCAGCCATGGTTTCAATTTTTCAGGATCCCCGTCGAACTTTGCGACAGCTGACATTACGTGGGAAAACCTCAAGTCATTGCTGACTTGGGACAAGGTATCCTGCAATAAACCCAGCAAATTGGGCGTGGATGGAGCTGAGGCCATCGTGCGTCTATCCGTAGTGCACCCCACTGATTGTTAGAATATACCACTGGAATCAATACAATGCCACCATATACAGCAATGTCAACAAGTTTCAAAACAATGGCATATCAATTATTCATGTCATGTACGAATGCCATCCAACTAATAAACATAGAAAAGAATTCAATTAAATACCATACCACGCACTAACTAACTAACTACAATGAAGTCCTAAGTTAAATGAAAAGCAACAAGAGGTCTATGCACTGTTCCAAATATCACCACTAATTAAGTGTTCAAGAAAGTCCCGCTAATAACATTGGAGAAGAATGTCCTACAATGTCTTAAATCCTACACCACACATAAAGAGCACAATCCAAACTGTCCATGTATCAATGTCCACTCCTGTCTATCTGCCGAAATTGTGGAAAACAGGTAATTTTGACAACATGTTACCTCCCCTGTCTGGATGGAGCTGGTTGAGAAGTAAATATCGCTTGGAACAAACCGCTCTGGTTCCGCATCGGATAGTAGTTCAGGTTCAGGCTCACTGGGCTTGCTTGCAGGCACAGGAAAACGTCAGTAGCTGCACTGCCTAGGACCCAGGACTAGATGTGACACAAACTTTCGGGTAGGCTGGAGATCATGGCCGCTTTGAATAACTTCTACGATAACTGTCTCTGACACTAACAAAAATACAATTCCCTAACCAAAACCTGAAAACCACTGACGAAACATACTAGCAACACACAACTGTGGGCTAGAAAAAACGTGCATGAACTGTTAAACATGTAAACAAACACACTGGACGTGACGAGTGGCCTGATACGGCACCACTTAAAGCAGGATTTCTTCTTACAAAAATGGGTTCCTACTGGATTGATTGATTACATGTGGAGTACAGTTTATCTTAGAAATCTCTTCTTCTTGTTGCTGGTGTTAACAATCACCTAGTTTTCTGTATTATACATCAAGAAAACACAACAAGACACCCAGGTTTCCAACTCCACAGAATAATACAAATACAACAACTCAACGTAACTTGACCGTCTTTCAACCAACAAACCAGTCAACAATAAGGACTCCAACAAAACCCATCATCAGACTACACACATTTATTAATGGACAAGAAATGAGGGTGACAATCGTGAAGATGCATACGTAGCCATCAGGCTAAACAAGAATTACATTTAGCAGTACCCGGCGTGAAAGGACTCTACGCCATATGGGCAAGAAAAACATTACAATGATCTATACACAAAGAATCATACTTACAATCTTACTAAAAACCTCAACCCACACAGGGAAAATAAAAAAAAAGAAACTAACTCTAATAACAAGGCTCTCTCTACAACATTTCTAGAGACAATCACACAGGTCGACAAAAAAACACGTCCACACAGTTCCACGTTCAAACCAAGACTCCCTTAACGACGGGCTTTGCACACGGACGTTTCTAACGACGTGCTTTGCACACTGACATGAGTTGTGGTCTACGAGAACACAACTACTAGCTATACACAAATACTCTCTGTACAGAATTGCTATTCTGTTACAATCTTTCCCATCGCAACATATGCATGTGAGACCTGGACACAGCTGAGAAACACATATATGCCTTTGAATGTAAATGCTACAGAAGAGTTCTTCAAATATCATGGACACAAAAAAGAACAAATATATCTATATTACAAGAACTTAATATTGAAGAAGGGTGGCTAGTAAAGAGTATTAAAGAGAGAAAACTTAAATATTTTGCACACATTAAACGTCATGATAATCTAGAGAAGACCATTTGGAAGGGTACATAATGGGAAAAAGAAAGAGAGGAAGACCAAAGCGAAGATGGCTGCAAATGGATGCACCAACACCAGGCCATCTTGCTCACAACCGAGAGGTCTACAGGAGTGCTGTTAGGGAGGCAAAGTTCCACAAAGGACATGCAAATGTATGAAATGAATGAATGACCTGATTCCTAGCCGTATTTTTTGTAAAGCCTCTTTGTCTCCCTGTCCTTTTTTCTCCCGGAGTTTCCTAGTGACTATCAGGTTTTCTAACTCCTGTATTCTCATGATAAGTGCCAAGAAAAAAAAATGAATTTTGGTTTCCTCTACGGTTATCTTGAGAGTCATTGCACTTTTAGTCTCAAATCTTTATAGTCACTGCACTCTTAGTCTCAGTTTCCTAGTGACTATCAGGTTTTCTAACTCGTTTTCTCATAATAAGTGCCAAGAAAAAAAATGAATTCTGATTTCACCTACAGTTTGAAAAAATTTTCGATATTCCACAAAATGTTTGAAATTTTCTTCCCTACCATCCGTTCTTGTAGTATTTATGTCACGATTTTTACTTGGGTCATTGTTAACTTTTAGTTTTAGTCTTTGACTTCAGTAAATATTTTTCGTAATTCTGTCAATACCATCTACATGAAGTTTTCTCCAGACATTTGTAACATGTCTTTATGTCCTGTTATGTAGAAAACCTTTGTGACTAAAATAAGCTTTAAATCTGTACTTAACTTCGAATGTTACTATTACCTTCTGCGCAGTGTTTACATCGATTTCAGTGTTAAATCAAAATTTGATAAGTAATAAGCAGTGGATACTAAATAAGTTACTGTGATTATTTCAAATATGAAATCAACATTTTGACACGTGTAGATTATCCAAGTACGAAAAAAGAGAAAGTATGGTTCACCATTTGTACCTTTGTTCACTAAACTCAGGTGCGAACGAAAAAGAAGACTAAACTCAGAAAAAAAGTCTTCAAAAGTTATAAATTCATATGAGCAATGTTCAAGGAAACATTAAAGGTCTGAGATAGGGACTATCAGAAACTACAACTGTAGTTATTGTTGGATGCCAGCGTCTATACATATATAAAATGTCCGACACTGTAATAAGTGACGGGACTTTGCTGATTTGCCAGTGGGCGTTGTTTACCGGAGTGTGTCAGACCGTTGATATCTTTGGTACCGTGGCAAACATCATCAACATCATTTGTTTCGTCAAACAAGGATTCCATGATCCAGTCGGTATTAGTCTACTTGGTACGAGAAATTAATTATTATTATTAATAATTATCCTTTATAGACTACTCAAAGGCATTTGATTGTGTACAACACCAGAAACTTTGGGAAATAATGGAAAAAATGGGATTTCCAACACATTTGATACAATTAACATCACTGATGTATCTAGACCAACAAGCAGCAGTAAGAATAAATGGTGAAACAACAAGTTGGTTTGACATAAAACAAGGGGTCCGTCAGGGGTGCATATTGTCACCCTACTTATTTAACTTGTATACTGAAAATATAATGAGGAATGTTAGAGAAGATGTAGACAAAGAATATTACGATGCCATAACAGTTGGAGGTTATGAAATACCAGAGATTAGATATGCTGATCACACAGTATTGCTGTCCACAACACAAAAAGGAATGGAAAAACTAATTATGTCAGTCCGCAAGAACAGCGAAGAGCAGAACCTCTATCTTAGTGCAAAGAAAACTAAATTGATGACAACTGACAAAACAAACAAGGCAACTGAAATATGTATCAATGAGGAAAAACTGGAAGAAGTGGAGAGTTTTGAATATTTTGGACACATTACACGTCATGATAATTTAGAGAAGACCGTATTGGAGGGATACATAATGGGAAAAAGAAAAAGAGGAAGACCAAGACGAAGATGGCTGCAAGACATCGTTGACGATCTGGAAATGGATGCAACAGCAGCAGGCCATCTTGCTCACAACCGAGAGACCTACAGGAGTGCTGTTTGGGAGGCAAAGTTCCGCAAGGGACATGCAAATGAATGAATGGTACGAGAAAGGGACAAAAATCTTTGACTTCTCTGTGAAATTCGATAAAAAATACACTTTTAAAAACCAGAATGTTGGCAATCTCTTAGCAGTGAAGTACAAAACATAAAGATTATCAGTCTTTTTCTTTTTGGAATGTGTGGGAGCCTGGTGTGCGTTCTTAGTCTCAGATCGTGAGAGTCACTGCACTCTTAGTCTCAAATCTTGATAGCCATTGCACTCTTAGCCTCAAATCTTTATAGTCATTGCACTCTTTGTCTCAAATCTTGATAGTCATTGCACTCTTAGTCTCAAATCTTGATAGTCATTGCACTCTTAGTCTCAAATCTTGATAGTCACTGCACTCTTAGTCTCAAATCTTTATAGTCATTGCACTCTTAGTCTCAAATCTTTATAGTCATTGCACTCTTAGTCTCAAATCTTGATAATCATTGCACTCATAGTCTCAAATCTTGATAATCATTGCACTTTTAGTCTCAAATCTTGATAGTCATTGCACTCTTAGTCTCAAATCTTAGTAGTCATTACACTCTTAGTCTCAAATCTTTATAGTCATTGCACTCTTAGTCTCAAATCTTTATAGTCATTGCACTCTTAGTCTCAAATCTTTATAGTCATTGCACTCTTAGTCTCAAATCTTGATAGTCATTGCACTCTTAGTCTCAAATATTGAGAGTCACTGCACTCTTAGTCTCAAATATTGAGAGTCTTTGCACTCTTAGTCTCAAATCTTTATAATCATTGCACTCTTAGTCTCAAATCTTGAGAGTCATTGTACTCTTAGTCTCAAATCTTGATAATCATTGCACTTTTAGTCTCAAATCTTTATAGTCATTGCACTCTTAGTCTCAAATCTTGATAGTCATTGCACTCTTAGTCTCAAATCTTGATAGTCATTGTACTCTTAAATACACGAGATGGAGTGTGGAGAGACTGGCTACAGATCTATTCTGAAGTATTTGTACATTTTATTTCACACAGATGGCCTGCTTTCTTTGGGAAAGTTACCTGTATTTCAACGGAACGTTTTAGGCTACTTAAAGTGTAAAATATGTTTATGATTATATCCATTACGGCGTTGTATCATAGCTCTCTCAAACCTATTCGAAATTAAGAATGATATAAAACTGTATTTATTTACTTATTTATTGATTTTGGAAGTCTGAAAGAAAAACGTATTACACTTGTCTCTGTCTTGAGGTCTGGCAGTCTCTGACCTGGGATGTTTGATAACCCAGATGTGGACGAACGTCTGTCTAACCCCGGCCTTTCTGTCAAGTGATCTACCGTTCGAGCCAGCAGAGTTCCAGTACGCCACCGGTCTTCTGCCACATAACATGTTTACCCGCATCACTGGTTGGATCACAGTTTTGATCACACTGGAAAGATGTCTGTGTGTTACAGTTCCGTTAAAGGTCTCAGGCTGGTATAGTTGTCTATTTGTTGGTTGTGTCGTCAGAGTCCAAATGTTCATATATCTGAGTTATATAACAGATAAGACTTTTCTTGGTACTGTAACACGGGTCACAGATACACCTGCCATTTCTGACTGCACATGTGTGTGTCTGTGTGTGTGACAATGTTAAGTATTCCTTTAATTCTATGTACGTGAAGGAGGTGTCGAGAACAGCTATTAAATAAGGTCCTTCTTCGGCTGTGATCATGCGTCAGACAACTACAGGAACATCAGCCATGCAGGACACTCAGAAGCAGGTAACGACACCCGTTGATCTAAACATAGAGAACGATGAAGAAAGACGACAAAGAAGTTTTCACGAAACATGGTAACATTGTAATGACAAACAATGATACTTCTCTTAGGCATGCTCTGCTGACATCACGTAGACAAATTAGATAACTAGACATTATCACAGCAACATATTCCAGTTAGCCATCTTTAGACATCCATCGTTCGCCGTTTTCTATTTCAGGTCTTCCCCTCAGTTGACTGCTTACCTTGAAACTTTCTTCCCGGGAAACAACATTCTTGAAACAACATTCTTGAAACAACATTCTTGAAACAACATTTTTGAAACAACATTCTTGAAACAACATTCTTGAAACAACATTCATACGACGCATTGAGCGTTGCTCTACTTTTGAACCAGTCCTTGTTCGTTAAATCGTACAGTAGTCCATACAGCAGTTGCAGTCCATACAGCAGCCCACGCAGCAACGCACACAGCAACCCACAGATCAACACATACAGCAATTCACACAGAAACATGTACAACATGCCATACAGCAACACACAGCAACCCACAGATCAACCCATACAGCAACCCACACAGCAACGCACACAGCAACCCACAGATCAACCCACACAGCAACCTACAGATCAACCCACACAGCAACTCACACAGCAACCAACACAGCAACTCACACAGCAACCCACGCAACAACGCACACAGCAACCCACAGATCAACCCACACAGCAACTCACACAGAAACATGTACAACATGCCATACAGCAAACCACACACAGTAATGCATATAGCAACCCATACAGCAACACACACTAAGATAGAATATCTAGAACACTTATTATCTGAGTGTCAACAGAACTTTATTTCGAACTGAATTATTCAAATTTTCGGTGACATACTTTTGTATCATTGGCTGTACATTTTTTCTTTTTAAATCCAGATCATATGAAAGTCCTTTCAAACAAGTAGGCACTGAGACCACAAACAAAAAAAAAATTAACAATGAATGTTAACAGTACAATACAGAGTTATAGTGTCTGTGCGCTAACCGTTTTAGGAATTTTGAAAATTATATTTGTTAAAGCAAATGTACAAGATTCTTTTGTCATGAATTTCTCTGACGTTTTGTGTGTACGAAAGGGTCACTTCAGAAAGTCCCAGCATAATATTTAAATACTTTTCTAAAACAAAAGTTTTCATGAACTCTCAGTTTTATTTCTCAGTTACATCGCAAGCCGTATCATCTACTGCGAATGGTTTTATTTTTCTCTATTTGTCAAGTTTTTGGTCTTAATTCTTTGGTTTACTGATGACATAAAAATTGGAGGATGCAATATTAACAACCTTCGGTATGCTGACGACACAGTACTGATAGATGAGAACCAACAAGACCTGCAAAATCTCTTGGATAAAGTCGCCAAAGAAAGTGAACAGAAAGGCCTTACTTTGAACATCAAAAAGACAGAGACTATGGTTATATCTAAGAAACAGAATCCACCAGCATGCAGTATTAAATTAAACGGAGCTATTCTAAAGCAGGTGCAGAAATTAAAATACCTTGGAGCAGTAATAACTTCAGATGGGAAAGCAAAACAGAAATTAAGAACAGAATAAGCCAAGTAAAGACTGCATTTCAGAGAATGAGAAACATATTATGCAACACATCCTTATCAATGAATGTTAGAAAACGAGTCCTAAAATCCTATATTGAACCTAACTTGTTATATGGAAGTGAATCATGGACAATAGGCAAGTCTGCACAAAAATCATTGAAAGCAGCAGAAATGTGGTTTATTAGAAGAATATTGTGAATCCCCTGGACAGCAAAGATAACTAATGATGAATGTATGAGAAGAACTGAAGCGACAAAAAATCTTGTCAAAAAATAAGAGAGAGACAATGTACTTTCATAGGACAGGCAATGAGATGTGGGAGAATTGAAAATATTATCTTATCTTATATTTTATATCTTTCCCGTGCCGTTAAACGTCACGTAGGGCTCGAAAGGTAGTTCACCCATTTTTCTTGTCTTTGGCGAGCCTTTCAATCTCATCAAGGGATTTTATGCCTGTTAATTTGGCCTCTTCAGAGTTTCACGCGTTCTGCCTCTTTTTCTTTAGCCTGTTGTGTTCCATTTTATAGTTTGTTTTGTGATTATCTGAAAATATTATAACAACAGGAAAAATAGAAGGAAGAAGATCAAGAGAAATGATACTGGACAGTCTGACGGGATGGTGTGAGAGGAGATCACCAACTGAGCTGATGGCCTGCATGAAGGATCGCGTACTCTGGAGAAGCATAATAGCCAACTCCAGTCGGCACGGCACCTGATAATGATTATTGTTATTGCTGGCATCAGCTGTTTCTGGAAGCTTGTACCAGATGAAGCAGCTTTGTCTAGAAATGTAAACCACATGCATTCAAGGCTACTGATGTACAGAATCTAAGTCCCGTAATATTTGAATGTGGTAGGGGTATGGAGTGTTAATGCCTTCACAGCTACAGGTGATAAAGGTGCATGGTATAGTTTTACAAAGCGATGGAGTGAGAAAAGTGAGAAAAAACACAAATAATGAAAAACATACAACATCTAATATTTCGGCCTGAGTCTTTTTCAAGGATTACATACAAAACAAACATAAAATAAAATTAATATATATACTGTATATATATATATATATATATATATATATATATATATATATATATATATATATATATATATACAGAGAATAATTTGACTATGAATTATTCATAAAAGAAACAGACTTTAGAACCATAGAAAGAATTTCTGCATAATAAGCCTAGGCTATAACTAGCATTGTTTATGGTTTAAGGACTGGGTCATCATCATTGCACTCTGAACATGTCCATAGATGCTCATATCTCTCTCTCTCCCTCCCCCCCCCCCCCCCCGCTTAACATATCTATCAGTGTCCCCTGCAGCTGACAGTGCATGTCCGGTGTTGATTGACAAGTCCTCTCGCATGTCTAGTATGCCTCTCATTCCTGGCCGCGCCAATCTGCTGTATTTCCAGCTCTTTAAGTCTAAGAATGGATCTGGATTCGCTGCCCTCGAAGTCCTCCACTCTGCCTATATCTCTGAGGCGTTAACAATAAATGGTATTATTACTTGTTAATATAAACAGAAAGTTTATTCGGTCAATGTGAACACATGAAGTCTTTTCCCCGACATTCTGTATATGTCCTGGTATGAACGTATGGATCAGAAACATGGAGTACTACGAAGAAAGATGAAAAACTGCAGGTCTTTGAGAAAAAGATCCTAAGAAGTATTTCTGAGCCGATAAAGGATACAAACAGTGGATAATGGAGACTTAGAAAGAACATTGAACTTAATAGTCTTTCTTTTTTAAATCACAGCGGATTATAAAAGTCTTGAAACTGAGCAGATTATGCTGATTTGGTCGTGTAGAAAGAACAGAAGAGAGCAGATAAACGAAAATGATGTATATATAAGAGATGAAGGAAACAAGACCGAGAGGTAGACAAAGAGAGAAATGGAGAGACAACATAAATGAGGATTATAAAGCAACTTGATGTCACTAACCGGAGAGAGAGGATTAGGAATAGGAAGGAAAGCAGCCGAACTTTATCTGCAGTAATAAGCCTTAGTGGCTCGGAAAGCTGATGAAGACCTAAGAATATACATACATGTATATAATCACTTGATGCATTATTTGACGAAGAATAAATCACAAGTATATATGCATCACTTGATTCATTATTTGAGGAATGAGCAATCACATGTATTTACGTTATTATTTTTTAAAATAATTTCTTCCAGGTTAAGAGTCTCATCACGCAGGACCGAGTATCGATCATCGTCATTTGCATTTTCATTGTTTTCATTGCCACTGCAGTTCCCGTCTTCAGCGTAAATAAGCTTGACATGAAGTATTTCCCACACATCAACAAAACCCTCATTGGCCTCATCCACAGAGAAGATAATAAGAGCACGGACAAGGCGTGGTTTATACTTAACACTTTCGTTATTCCTCTCAGTGCCTTCTTTATCATTGTTTTGTGCACGATAATTCTCGTGGTGAAACTACGCAGCAAAACGAAATGGCGGAAGAAGTCTTTGATGACATCTCAAGCAGACAACGTCACCAGTCGAAACAAGAAAGCAGCGTCAATGATTGTTATGATTTCAGCGCTCTTCATTGTCTGTTTTGTTCCTGAATGTGTTGGGTTTTTAACTGCGACCTTTGAACCGGAGCTTTCGCTTCATGGAAAGTACAGGAATATAGGAATAGTGATTTCAGGTATTGCCTTGATGCTGGAGTCATTAAACTCGTCCGTCAATATATTTATTTACTATCATATGAGTAGTAGGTACCGCATAACTATTCAGCAGCTTTTCTGTGTAAAGAAATGATTATTTGTGGTCTCAATTTGACGTAGTTAGAGACGCGAGAACAGATAAACGGCGACATGAGATCAGATAAACAGTGATGTGAGAACAGATAAACAGTGATATGAGAACAGATAAACAGTGATATGAGAACAGATAAACGGCGACATGATATCAGATAAACAGTGATATGAGAACAGATAAACAGTGATATGAGAACAGATAAACGGCGACACGAAAACAAATAAACAGTGATATGAGAACAGATAAACAGTGATATGAGAACAGATAAACAGTGATATGAGAACAGATAAACAGTGATATGAGAACAGATAAACAGCGACATGAGAACAGATAAACGGCGACATGAGAACAGATAAACGGTGACGTGAGAACAGATGTAGATACTGGAATAGAAATGGAGTGTGAACAAACAAATGAAGGACTTTTTTTTCTAAAAGAGTGAAGATGTTGGAATGCGGGCCCGTCTGACGTTCTGCTCTTTGCCAGGCAACTTACACTCTTTTCTAGACATTCTATATCAGTTAGTACAAATATGTTTTGCATATAACACACAAAATTGATAATGAAATAACAAAAATGAAATAACAAAACATTTACACTACACTCTTACCCATGCTATCAGTAGAGGAAGTTTGTACATGGATGTAACAAAGTTATTCTCCCAGGCTCGCGAATTAATGAATACTTATCAAATTACATCAATTTAGTTTTCTTTGCATTAAGATAGAGGTTTTGCTCTTCTTAATGCAAAGAAAACTAAATTGATGACAACTGACCAAACAAACAAGGCAGCTGAAATATGTATCAATGAGGAAAAACTGGAAGAAGTGGAGGGTTTTGAATATCTTGGATCACTACTAACTAATAATGGAGATACAATGAGGGAAATTAAAAGGACATCTA
This sequence comes from Achatina immaculata, assembly GCA_009760885.1. Lineage (NCBI taxonomy): Eukaryota > Metazoa > Mollusca > Gastropoda > Stylommatophora > Achatinidae > Lissachatina > Lissachatina immaculata. The sequence continues at coordinate 58,797,329 of CM019718.1, read as the reverse complement.
TTGCTCTTCAGAAAGTAAAATAACTAAAGAGTCTGTGGAGAGGAGCAGACAGAACCACAAAAATAAGATTTTTAAGGGCATGCATCTTTCCCATCGCAACATATGCATGTGAGACCTGGACACTTAACAAACAGATGAGAAACATATAAATACCTTTGAATGTAAATGCTACAGAATAGTTCTTCAAATATCGTGAACACAAAAAAGAAAAAAATATATCTATACTACAAGAACTTAATATTGAAAAAGTCTGGCTAATAAAGAGGATTAAAGAGAGAAAACTTAAATATTTTGGACACATTAAACGTCATGATAATCTAGATAAGATCGTCTTGGAAGGGTACATACTGGGAAAAAGAAAGAGAGGAAGACCAAGGAGAAGATGATTGCAAGACATCGTTGATGATCTGCACATGGATGCATCAGCAGCAGGCCATCTTGCTCACAACCGAGAGACCTACAGGAGTGCTGTTAGGGAGTCAAAGTTCCGCAAGGGACGTGCAAATGAATGAATGATACTTTGATGCAGAAGTTAGGGCAATTATTGCTGCAGTTGAAAAACTATCAGACTCCAGAATTGATACATGTCCTGTAGTAATTCTTACAGATGCAAGATCAGTACTGGAGGCCCTTCAGTGCAACAAACTACCAGACCTTAAGGATGCCTTGTCAAAAGTTGGCTTACAACATGGAGTCACTTTGCAATGGATTCCCTCCCACTGTGGGATACCAGGCAATGAGAAAGCTGACCATCTGGCCAAAGAGGGCACTGAAATGGAGCAACCAGACATACCAATCACTTATAATCAGAAGAAAAGCATGATAAAAACCTACAGGAAGCCACAAACACCACCACATGATGACTATCACATGCTAAACAGAAAGGAACAAGTCATCATCTTCCGTCTCCGAACAGGACACAGCCGACTCCGAAGTCATATGTATACAAAGTTTAAGGTTGGTACTACTAATCTATGTACATGTGCCCAGGTGCCCCAAACTGTGGAACATATCCTCCAGAACTGCATCAACTACGAGACACTGAGAAATAATTACTGGCCCAGTGAAACCACTAAAGAAGATAAGCTCTACGGTTCCATACATGAATTAGAAAAAACAGTGAAATTTATCCAAGAGACAGGACTGCAGATATAGACAGACAGTGCGAACGAAGAAGAAGAAGAAGAAGAAGAAGAATGAATGATCAAATTAGTATTTTTTATGGTATCACCACACCAAAAAGGCAACAGAGTTCCCCCATGTCCGGCCTCTAAAAATGGGGACCAGAGAAATTTAGAAAGGTAAATGCGACCAGGCGTGATGCTGACCACATCAGACTTTCATGTACCTAAGGTCTTGGAAATACGGGCCCAACACCGTAACCCAATGTGTGTTAATGGCATGGAAACGGGGATTTTACCTTTTACCTTCTCAAATTATTATATTGTAAGAGAATTCAATTTAAAATTTATTCGCACTGAGAGAGGGAGAGCGAGAGAGTGAGAGTGAGTGAGTGAGAGAGAGAGAGAGAGAGAGGAGAGAGAGAGGAGAGAGAGAGAGAAAATATTTACAAAAGCACAGATCATAGGTCAGAAAATTTGAGGCTGAATTTTCAGATAGAAAATAAATTATAAACTGAGACATCATTTGTAAAGTAAAAGATAACAATATTAGAAACATTCAAAAATGTGAAAGAGAAAATTAAGGGTAACAAACATAACAGATTATCTGTACTAAAGCTCACTAGCATGTGCAAGTATTTCTTTATACGGCTGCTCTTTTCCGCACGCTTCAACAGAATCAGACTCGGAGTAGACGGCTCTTAAAGTCTTATTTGCAGGAAACTCTGCGGAAGACAGTGTTAAACAGCATCACAACTTCTCAGATCGTCAGAGAGGTATCCCCCCTCCCCCATTTTCAACCCCACTTCCTCCACCTCACCCCACCTTATGCGAAGGTTTTGACCCTTTAAACTTCTGACGACCATCTTTAGTAGGTTCAAACTTGGGACACTCAGAATGGGGGCGTGCAGGATAGAGGTGGGGATGGGGAGGCGTAAAGTTTAGATTTAAACTGTAAACTATGGTTATTATTATGTTAGGATTATAACTTTACTTACAAAGATGCCAGCCAGGTCTTCTTGTTGTACTCCTCTACGGTGTGAACTTCTTTTTTTTTTTTAAGGGACAACATTTCCACCAAGATAATTTTTAAAACCCTTATTTTACCCGACATGCGGCACTCAAATACGACAATACAGGACAATACAGGACATTACATGACAATACATGACAATACAGGACATGTGTTTTTAATAGAGGTGGTTTTAGGCCTCCCAACCGAAATAATATGATTCCGTACAATACAAGACTGTCACGTATAATATGGGGCGTTTGGTCATTTTATATTTCGCGAGAAAGGGATGGTCCCGTCTTGATCATGACTGAGTTCTTGGCCTGTAATCACTTATTGAGGCTGAGGATACAACTGGAACGTTCACTATTTCTAAAATGTATCAAGGTTCCTTGCTGTTTGTTCGCTACTTCTATAACGTATCAAGGTTCCTAGATGTTTGTTCACTCTTTCTATAATTTATCAAGATTCCTTACTGTTTTTTCGCTATTTCTATAATGTATCAACGTTCCTTGCTGTTTGTTCGCTATTTCTATAATGTATCAACGTTCCTTGCTGTTTGTTCACTATTTCTATAATGTACCAAGATTCCTTGTTGTTTGCTCGCTCATTCATTCCTTTGCATGTCCCTTGCGGAACTTTGCCTCCCAAGCAGCACTCCTGTAGGCCTCTCGGTTGTGAGCAAGATGGCCTGCTGCTGCTGCATCCATTTCCAGATCATCAACGATGTCTTGCAGCCATCTTCGTTTCGGTCTTCCTCTTTTTCTTTTTCCCATTATGTATCCTTCCAATACGGTCTTCTCTAAATTATCATGACGTTTAATGTGGCCAAAATATTTAAGTTTTCTCTCTTTAATCCTCTTTACTAGCCAGCCTTCTTCAATATTAAGATCTTGTAGTATAGATATATTTGTTCTTTTTTGTGTCCACGATATTTGGAGAACTCTTCTATAGCATTTACATTCAAAGGCATTTATGTGCTTCTCAGCTGTTTTGTTAAGTGTCCAGGTCTCACAGGCATATGTTGCTATGGGAAAGATGCATGCCCTTAAAAATCTTATTTTTGTGGTTCTGTCTGCTCCTCTCCACAGATTCTTTATTTGTTTTACTTTCTGAAGAGCAATAGATGTCCTCCTTTTAATTTCCCGCATTGTATCTCCATTATTAGTTAGTAGTGATCCAAGATATTCAAAACTCTCCACTTCTTCCAGTTTTTCCTCACTGATACATATTTCAGTTGCCTTATTTGTTTTGTCAGTTGTCATCACTTTAGTTTTCTTTGCATTAAGATAGAGGTTCTGCTCTTCGCTGTTCTTGCGGACTGACATAATTAGTTTTTCCATTCCTTCTTGTGTTTGCTCGCTACTTCTATAATTTATCAACATTCCTTGCTGTTTGTTCGCTATTTCTGTAATATATCAATGTTCTTTGCTGTCGCTATTTCTATAATGTATCAAGGTTCCTTGCTGTTTGTTCACTATTTCTATAATGTATCAAGGTTCCTTGCTATTTGTTCACTATTTCTATAATGTATCAAGGTCCTTGCTGTTTGTTCACTATTTCTATAATGAATCAAGGTCCCTTGCTGTTTTTCACAATTTCTGTAGTGTATCAAGGTTCCTCGCTGTTTGTTCGCTATTTCTATAATGTATCTAAGTATCTTGCTGTTTGTTCGTTATTTCTATAATGTATCAAGATTCCATGCTGTTTGTTCGTATTTCTATAATGTATCAAGGTTCCTTGCTATTTGTTCACTATTTCTATAATGTATCAAGGTTCCTTGCTGTTTGTTCACTATTTCTGTAATGTATCATCATTCCTTGCTGTTTGTTCGCTATTTCTGTAATTTATGAAGGTTCCTTGCCGTTTGTTCACTATTTCTATAATTTATCTAGGTTCCTTGCTGTTTGTTCACTATTTCTATAATTTATCTAGGTTCCGTGCTGTGTGTTCGCTATTTCTGTAAGTTATCTAGGTTCCTTGCTGTTTGTTCACTATTTCTATAATGCATCAAGATCCCTTACTGTTTGTTCGCTATTTCTATAATATATCAGGTTCCTTGCTGTTTATTCGCTATTTCTATAATGTATCAAGGTCCTTGGTGTTTGTTCACTATTTCTATAGTGCATCAGGGTTCCTTGCTGTTTTTCACTATTTCTATAATTTATCTAAGTTCTGTGCTGTGTGTTCGCTATTTCTATAATGTATCAAGGTTCCTTGCATGTTTGTTCACTATTTCTATAATGTATCAAGGTTCCTTGCTATTTGTTCACTATTTCTATAATGTATCAAGGTTCCTTGCTGTTTGTTCACTATTTCTGTAATGTATCATCATTCCTTGCTGTTTGTTCGCTATTTCTGTAATTTATGAAGGTTCCTTGCCGTTTGTTCACTATTTCTATAATTTATCTAGGTTCCTTGCTGTTTGTTCACTATTTCTATAATTTATCTAGGTTCCGTGCTGTGTGTTCGCTATTTCTGTAAGTTATCTAGGTTCCTTGCTGTTTGTTCACTATTTCTATAATGCATCAAGATCCCTTACTGTTTGTTCGCTATTTCTATAATATATCAGGTTCCTTGCTGTTTATTCGCTATTTCTATAATGTATCAAGGGTCCTTGGTGTTTGTTCACTATTTCTATAGTGCATCAGGGTTCCTTGCTGTTTTTTCACTATTTCTATAATTTATCTAAGTTCTGTGCTGTGTGTTCGCTATTTCTATAATGTATCAAGGTTCCTTGCATGTTTGTTCACTATTTCTATAATGCATCAAGATTCATTGTTGTTTGTTCGCTATTTCTATAATGTATCAAGGTTCCTTGCTCTTTGTTCGCTATTTCTATAATGTATCAAAGTTCCTTGCCGTTTTTTTTGTTTCACTATTTCTATAATGTATCAAGCTTCCTTGCTGTTTTTTTCACTATTTCTATAATTTATCTAGGTTCCTTGCTGTTTATTCACTAGTTCTATAATGCATCACAGTTCAGTGTAATTGTGTTCTGTGTTAAATTCTGCCACACAGTACAAGTAAAAGACCTATATATCGCACTCACCCACGCCGGGTCGGGACATAGTTCCAAACGTGATTTAAATCAAATCTTACACACAAGTGCTAGACAATGAGTATATCATAGCTTAGTCACTAGACATATTCTCTGCTTTATTCATTTGAAAAAATAAACACCAAAGATTCCAACTTGTATATGGCCTCAGTAAAGAACTATATTCTGTTTCAAACAAGGAGAAAGAAAACCGGCATCCAAAAGACATTAGTAGGCATGTCTAGCTCCCCTGATGGAACTGATATTAGCTCAGTGTCTAGGACTTACAGCCGCGTCTGTTCGTTTAGATTTTTATCCAGTGCTACGGAGTTCGTCCACTGTGCTGAGTTCACTCTTCAGAGTAATAGACAGAAGCCGTTATGGGTTTGTCCTGTGTGCAATGATGATAATAAATGTGAATTAGAAAACCGTACAAAATGACCAAAAACTAAATACAAGCAATTCTTGTTTTAGTGACCAGAAAATTACACTTTCTGGCAATTACATCCTGTACAAGATCTGACAATTAAGTAATGAGACTAATAACATAAAAATAATTTTAAAAAAGAACAGTTGAGGATATAACTTGTATTTTATTCAAAGTAAGCTCCTTGAGCATTGATACAGCAAGTGGCACGATCTAACAAACACTGGAACGACCTCTGGATTTCTTCTGTTGGTATGGCCGTTAAACTCGATGTTACGGCCCTTTGGATGTCATCAGTATCGTCAAAGGAACGTCCTTTCAATAGTAACTTTAATTATAGGAATAGAAAATAATGGTAGGGAGACATATCTGGGGAATAGGGTGGATGGTTGAGAACACACATTTGTTTTGGGTGCCAACAATTCCTGTACAACTACCTCCCGGTGAGCCGGTGCATTATCATGAAGAATGAAAAAACTGGCAGGTGTTGAATACTCGGGTCGGACTCGGAGAATACTTTTCAATAGGCGTTACAAAATACTTAAATAAACTTTGGCAGTGACAGTCTGTCCCTCTGGAATAAATTCTTTATGAATAACTCTTATGCTGTCGTAGAAGCACACCAACATTGTCTTCACTTTCGACTTTTGAAGATGAATTTTTTTGCCTTTCTATGATGATGACTTCCACTGAGCACTTTGGTGTTTAGTTATGGGATCATTGCGGAAAATCCATGTCTCATCCTCTGCAACAATCAAATTTAAGAAATGTTTATTTCTGCGACACGTTTTGACGATGTCTTTTGTGTACTCAACGCGCTAATGTTTCTGGTCATCAGACCGACAAGCAGCTTTTTTTCTTGCCCAAATCTTCCACTAAAATTTTACGAATGATCTCATGGTTAACATCAAATTCATCTGCCATCATCTGCACAGTCAAACAATGATCTTCTTGTATCAGTTATCCGACTTTTGCATTGAGTTCCTCATTACGAACAGAAATTGGGCGTCCATGTCTAGATGCGTTTGTAAATGTTTCCACACCACTTTTGAATCGTGAATACCACCTGAATATATGTGCACGAGAAAAACAATTATCCCCATAAACTTGTCGCATCAATGCAACTGTCTCAATGGCACTTTTTCCGAGTTTTAAACAAAATTGAGTGTTAGCTTTTTGCTCCATGCTGATTACGTAACAATGCACCTCTGGCTAGGTCAACAAAATGGCGGCTTGTTTGTCGTCTGCTTATCGGGAGGCGGTTAAAAGTTGCCAGATCATAGATGAAGATTGCCTCTTTCGATTCCATGCTTTGCTTCACAGATGGCTTTTTTGTCTTGGCCATAATAAAATCAGAATCATTACTTAATTGTCGGACCTTGTATCTTACGTCCTTCCTGTGTCGTTAAACGCCCCAGAGGGCTCGCGTGGTAGTTCGCCAAATTTTCCTGTTTTCTGCGAGCTTTTCAATCTCAGCAAGGGATTTTATGACTACTAATGTGGCCTCTCTTAACAATGTCCTCTTTAGAGTTTCACATGGTCGACCTATTTTTTTCCTCGGCCTTTTTTGTTCCATTACTTCCTGTACACCCGAATAAGTTTCAATAAGTGGTATTCTTTTTTTTTTGTACATTTGTAATATGGATACATCAGCAGCAAGGCATCTTGCTTATAATCAAGAGGCCTACAGGAGTGCTGTTAGGGAGGCAAAGTTCCTCAAAGGACATGCAAATGACTGACTGACATTTGTATTAGTGTGTAAAATCTAAACTCTGCTCTAGCAGCTCAGCTTTGTTGTTCGATTTCACATTCAACATTCAGTATTACTGATACAAGTTCACAAAGAAAAGTAAGTCCTATTTTATAATTCAAATGCTTGTATTAATAATAAAGTGTTTTTAGAAGTGAATTTTGAAAGTCTTATACGTATGATATATAATTTGATATAGTTATCATTACCGCTGTTATCATTTAGAAGTCTGTATAGTTTGCTATGTAGTATTTACAGTATACTATTTGTTTTCATTTTCAGCTTCTGGCATAAAATATCAGACATCCTCTGTATAATTATCTCAACAACACACACTTTAGTGTATTATCCACGATATTCAACTATAACAGATATAGATGGCTGTCATTATTTGTTAGCAAATAACTGACTGCAAAATTGACGCAAAAAATTATTTGTTTCTAAAAATTTGGCATCATGAGTAAAGCAATTAACTGTCTCCGGACTATTGTCTTGGATGAAAGTTCGGGTAAAAAAATAACTAAATATAATTTTAGATGTACTGACCCATAACAGACAAGCATATTAATTAGATGAAACAGCTACGGGATGTCATTTTCTTTTTCAATATCTAACCCAGTTTGCCATGATATCGACAAAGCACCACATTCTGGGAGACTAGGTTAAACATGATATCTTGTTTTTATTTGTTTGACCCCTCAACTTTCTGACATCCGTGAGTACAGTGTAGTCCAGTAGGCCTTGTCGTAGAATTGGGTCGCGATGTAAGGCAGAACCGTGTCCTGCAACCGTGGTTGTTCTTGTACTTTAGGAATGGGATCTGAACCGTTTCCTCACGCTTTTCCCTGGCGATCAGGTTCGTGATGAAACACGTGGTCGGTAGTCTGTCGAAGTTTTAATCGCTCGCGTTGCATTTTGACGTACGACGGTAAAGAATGAATCAAACATACACAATATGACCCTTCCAGAATTCACTTTACATAATCCAACACATTTACAGAATCAGTTAACTAAAAGAATGTCCCTAAATTCTGCTCAGCCAGGAGATGCGGCTCTACATTCTAGTCATCTCAGAATCTTCTTTTCCCTCCCCTTTCTTCTTCTTCCCGGTGTTTCATGATATTGAAAGCCTCTTTTTCTTGAGTTGACCAGCCCGGGCGGGTTGAGTGCCCTCTAAGGGGTCAAAGTTTACAATAGATAAGCCTCACTTGCAGACAGATATTCGCACTTTGTGACTGTTAGATGATCTAGTCACTGTGTGGTTTATAAATGGTCTAATCACCTTGTGGTTATTAGATGGTCTAGTCACTTTGTCTGGGTAAAGCTGGGGCGACCATCCCCAACCCAGCGCGTCACAGGTGGTGGATGGTGAAAGTCCTCCAGATATGGACGATCCCTGTGAAAAAGGATTTACCCAAATAAGCAGGCGGGGACCACATGGCGGTAGTCTCAGAGAGCGAGGTGGGGTAGTAGGTGGTTTTACAACTCCTATAAAGTGTCTCATGTGCTCAGTGAATGGAATACCAGGCGGGTAAGAGGCGTCTTAAAACCTCTCGCACCCGCTGCCTTGCGGGTAGGACAGGAATTCCAGAGGCTAGCGGAGAGTCCGTACACAAACCGACAGAAGGCAACGGGAAACCACTGTTGAGCTCCCAAGAACAATTATGCTTATTCAGAGTCATAGATTTGTCATGAACGACGTTAATGGGTGTTCCTCTGGAACAGCCTCGTCCACTAGGGCAGCTCACGAGCCACAGGTGAGGCCAGATCGTCATCAAGCTACTGGTGGCAAAATTAACAAGTTCAAAATAACAACATGGAATGTTAAAACTCTATACCAGGCTGGAAAAATAGAAAATGTAAAGAGAGAAATGGAAAGGATGAAGATCAACATATTAGGAATGATTGAAATTAGATGGACAGGTGCAGGGAAGATAAACTCTGATAAATATACAATAATATATTCAGGAAGTGAGAAACATGAACGAGGAGTAGTAATAATATTTGACGAACAAACAGCAAGGACAATTGTAGGATATTTGAACATCTCGGACCGAGTACTGCTAGCCCAAGTGAAAGGACGACTAGTAAAAATAAATATTATGCAAGTATACGCTCCAACATGTGAAAGTTCTGAAGAAGATGTACAGCTATGTTACAGTGACATAGAGACACCCCTAAAACACACAGAGTCACATGAAGTTACCATAGTCATGGGAGATTTTAATGCCAAAGTTGGTAAAGGAAGAACTTCGGACATCGTTGGTGACTATGGACTGGGGGAGAGGAATGAAAGAGGTAGTAAATTAATTGAATGGGCAAGAATACATAGCATGGTTGTGTAGGGAACACCAGGTTTAAACAACATCCCAGAAGACTGGCAACGTGGTGGAGCCCATACAAAAAGACTTTTAACCAGATGGACTACGTATTAATCAACAAACGATTCCGGAATGCATTACTGACAACAAAAACCATACCAGGAGCTGACTGCAATAGTGACCACGACCAACTCTGTGGAAAAATTTGAATAAAGCTAAAGAAAGCATGCAGAAAACTGAGAAACATCAAACTGAATACAGAACTCCTTAAAAATAACCAAGAACTGCGAGAACAATACAGAGTTGTTATTATAACAAATAGATACAATATAATTCATTCATTCTTTTATTCATTCATTTGCATGTCCCTAACAGCACTCCTATAGGCCTCTCGATTGTGAACAAGTTGGCTTGCTGCTGATGCATCCATTTGCAGATCATCAACGATGTCTTACAGCCATCTTCGCCTTGGTCTTCCTCTCTTTCTTTTTCACATTATGTATCCTTCCAATAGGTCTTCTATAGATTATGTAGATTATATAATGCAATAGTAAAGATAAATAGTATAGATGAACAATGGGCAATGTTAAGAGATTCTATCCACCAAACTGTTAAGGAGATAACACCACCGAAAAAAGAAGCCTCTAAAAATAAATTGTTGACAGACGACATCTTAGGACTGATGGACAAGAGGAAGAGGAGTAAAAATGACCAAGAAAAATATAGCAAGATAAATAAGAGAAAAGACGCAAATGCAGAGAAGCAAAGGAAATGTGGTTAAATGAACACTGCAGACAAATAGGGGACCATCATAATAAAGACAGCAAAAACATGCACAAACGAATTAGTGAACTCACAGGCAGGAAGACAAAATATACCACAGGATGCCTGAAATAAAAAAAAACAGGTAAATTGTTAATGGGAAAAGAAGACATTGTGGACAAGTGGACAGAGTATATCGGTGAGCTATATGGAGGAGAAAGACCAGAATTAACACCAGATACTGAAAACTGTGTTGGACCACAAATATTTGAAGACGAAATCATAGATGCCATCAAAAACATGAAGGAAGGAAAAGCGACTGGGCTTGATATTATAACAATAGAAGAAATAGAGGCGCTAGAGGAGATAGGAATAAAAATAATAACCAAGTCACTGAATGACATTTACAACAGTGGTTATATTCCAAGTGACTTGCTTAAATCCACGTTTATAGCACTACCAAAGAAACCAGGTGCAAAGGAATGTGATGACTACCGGACTATCAGCCTCTCATGTCACATAACGAAGCTACTTCTGAGAATTATTATGAGAAGAACAAGGAAAAAGATAAAAATGGAAATAGCAGATGAACAGTTTGGATTTGTTGAAGGAAAGGGAACACACAATGTCATTTATGCTTTACGAACACTAACAGAAAGAGCTTTAGAAGTACAGAATGATCTCTACTTATGCTTCATTGATTACACCAAGGCATTCGACAAGGTGAAACATAATGAAATTATTAAAATGCTTGAAGACATCAATATAGACGGCAAAGACTTGAGGATTGTAAAACATCTATACTGGCAGCAAGAAGCAGCAATTCGAGTTGAAAATAGAACTGGAAAATATCAACCTATAAAACAAGGGGTGCGACAAGGATGTGTACTATCTCCAGACCTTTTTTCTCTGTACAGCGAGAATATTCTAAGAACGATTATCACAGAACCAGGCATAAAAATTGGAGGATACAATATTAACAACCTTCGGTATGCTGACGACACAGTACTGATAGCTGAGAACCAACAAGACCTGCAAAATCTCTTGGATAAAGTCGCTAAAGGAAGTGAACAGAAAGGCCTTACTTTAAACATCGAAAAGACAGAGACTATGGTTATATCTAAGAAACAGAATCCACCAAAATGCAGTATAAAATTAAACGGAACTATTCTAAAGCAGGTGCAGAAATTCAAATACCTTGGAGCAGTAATAACTTCAGATGGGAAATGCAGAACAGAAATTAGGAACAGAATAAGCCAAGCACAGATTGCATTTCAGAGAATGAGAAACATATTATGCAACACATCCTTATCAATGAATGTTAGAAAACGAGTCCTAAAATGCTATATTGAAGTGAATCATGGACAATAAGCAGGTCTGCACAAAAATCATTGGAAGCAGTAGAAATGTGATTTATTAGAAGAATGTTGCGAATCCCCTGGACAGCAAAAATAACTAATGAAGAATGTATGAGAAGAGCTGGAGAGACAAAAAAAAAACCTTGTCAAAAAAGATAAGAGAAAGACAATGTACTTTCATAGGACATGCAATGAGAAGAGGGGGCATTGAAAATATTATAACAACAGGAAAAATAGAAGGAAAAAGATCAAGAGGAAGACCAAGAGAAATGATACTGGACACTCTGACGGGATGATGTGAGAGGAGACCACAAACTGAGCTTATGGCCTGCATGAAGGATCGTGTACTCTGGAGAAGCATAATAGCCAACGCCAGTCGGCACGGCACCTGATGGTGATGATGATGAGTCACCTTGTGGTTATCGGATGGTCTAGTCACCTTGTGGTTATTAGATGGTCTAGTCACCTTGTGGTTGCAAGACGGTCTAGTCACTGTGGTTGATATATAGTCTAGTCACCTTGTGATTGCTAGGTGGTCTAGTCACCTTTTGGTTGCTAGATGGTCTAGTCACTATGGTTGATATATAGTCTAGTCACCTTGTGATTGCTAGATGGTCTAGTCACCTTTCGGTTATTAGATGGTCTAGTCATCTTGTGATTACTATATGGTCTAGTCACCTTGTGGTTGCTAGTTTGGTCTAGTCACCTTGTGGTTGCTTCTATTAACAAGTGTTGCCGCTTGTTCCTCCTGAAAACATACTCTACCTTTAAGCGGAGTAGTTATCATGTAGCTCGGTCTTTTGCCAGCTCTTTCTGGTTCTCATGACCAACTGAAAAATAAAATTACTAATGAATTTCCGTATGAATGTCCCTACATTTCAATTTGGGACCACTTCTAGCCTCCTTCCTTCTAGACGTTCGCCGTGTGCCATCCACGCCGACAGATCATTTAGTTAAATGAGTGAAAGCAACAGAAAACTTTACAGCAAAGGAACAAGCAATACCTTATTAGGAGAAAGAAATAGTTCAAGTCTTCCCATCGTTGCTCAAGTTATGCCTGGTCTAAGGGAAGAAACTCTGGTCTGCCAGTGGGTTATCTACGCTGTCCTGTGTCAGGCGATCGACATTTTCGGCACTGTGACAAACATAATCAACATCATTTGCTTCGTGAGGCAGGGATTCACAGACTCGGTCAATGTCAGTCTACTAGGTAGGCAAATAAAACTGTTTAATTTATAACTAAATTGAAATAATACTTGCATATTGGTCTGAATTCAACAGACAGACAGACAAACAGACAGACAGACAGACAGACAGATAGATAGATAGATAGATAGATAGATAGATAGATAGATAGATAGATAGATAGATAGATAGATAGATAGATAGATAGATAGATAGATAGATAGATGCTCTCTGTGTTCTGTAAACAAAGTTAAGGCCAAAGAGAAACGGGAAATTTCTGACTTAAAACACAAAACAACATGGACATAAAAGAACAACGTACGGACAACCTGGAGTAGTCTGAGCTGGCCGTGTGAAACAAGGGACAACTTAACGGGGAAAAGCTAGTTTGTCCCTTACGCTGGATGGATCTACGTACACCATATCCGAGAGCAGCAAAGTTTATCTTTTAATACTTGAGATATATTCTCGTTGTCTTTTTTGTCCCATGCAAGCACAACCACGTGAGCATGCGAATGCACATACACACACATACACACATTGTGAACTACAGACAACAGATTCTTCTTCTTCTTCTTCACTGGAACTGTGAGCTGGTGTTCTTTGCAGCCGATGCGGTGAAGACGTTGAGGCACAGCATGGTGTCGGCTTGGGAGCGGGTTAAGGCAGCTATTTTTTTCAGTCCCTGAGTTGGAGCTAAAAAAGCAGCAGGTGTGTGCAGCCCTTCTTTATCAGACTCAACCGAAGTGGGGAATATGGCAATCCCTGGCCCGTTAGCAGACTAGACTTGCTACCGGCGCATTCGAACAGAGAAGTGGGACAGGGTCTTGGTCTGCTATGGTTCTCCAACCCCGACGCTAGCATAAAAACTATAGATCGCTGACTGTCAAATCTAACAGCCTCTTCGGCCCCAAAGACAACAGATAAAACATAAAACTATGACGATGACTTTGCATTCATTGTCAGACAGTCGAACATTTTCACAATGGAGTCTTCCATGTAACATAAAAAATGTCGAAACTATCTGTATATTATCTATAATATAACAGGTACATAAACACCAACAAACAAATAAAACAAAACAAAACAAATATATCCTTACTACAAGAACTTAATATTGAAGAAGGCTGGCTAGTAAAGAGGATTAAAGAGAGAAAACTTAAATATTCTGGACACATTAAACGTCATGATAATCTAGAGAAGACCGTGTTGGAAGGGTACATAATGGGAAAAAGAAAGAGAGGAAGACCAAGGCCAAGATGGCTGCAAGACATCGTTGATGATAAGGCCTTAAATAGATGTATCAGCAGCAGGGCATCTTGCTCACAACCGAGAGGCCTACAGGAGTGCTGTTAGGGAGGCAAAGTTCCGCAAATGAATGAGATGAACATAAACACTTTGTTTTCTGTGCTGGATTTAAGCATAAACTAAATAAACTTCAGCTTACGGTCTCACACACTTTCTGATGTAACGTTGGTGCTCCAAACTTTACGGCCTCAACAATTCTAAATCCAGCAGTGTAGCTTAAGACCTCAACAATTCTAAATCCACCACTGTAACTTAAGACCTCAACAATTCTAAATTCAGCACTGTAGCTTAAGATCTCAACAATTCTAAATTCAGCACTGTAGCTTAAGATCTCAACAATTCTAAATTCAGCACTGTAGCTTAAGATCTCAACAATTCTAAATCCAGCAGTGTAGCTTAAGACCTCAACAATTCTAAATCCAGCACTGTAGCTTAAGACCTCAACAATTCTAAATCCAGCTGTGTAGCTTAGGACCTCACCAAGTCTAAATTCGGAAACTGTATGTTTTGTCCTATCTAGGTCTAGCAATCTCAGATCTGGGATGTCTAGTTTCTTTGATCTGGACAAACATATCCTTCACGCCAGCCTTCAGCACGGCAGACTGGCCGTTCGAGCCCATAGAAGTTAACTACTTGATCAGCGCCACCATACACGTGACCTTTTCTCGAATTACAACCTGGATTACAGCTTTAATCACCGCTGAGAGGTGTCTGTGTATCATAGCGCCGTTAAAGGTATGGAAAAAATTAAATGGAAGTTTGTGAAAATGAAACAATGTATTGCTCCAGTTAACTTGTGTCTCCCAATCCTCAGATGTGGCCCCCAAAGAACGCTGCACTCTTAAACAGAGTCGCTATTCACGTGGCATCCTTTGGCAGTTATTTCCTTTCCGTATTACTGATGAAATAATTTCTCAAAGAGAACCTAAAACAACAGGAAGACAATCTAAAAAAAAAACAAAACAGATCTTTAAAGTTTCTGTGATTTAAATCCCCTTGTTTATTGTGACAAACGAGGGGATTTAAATCACAGAAACTTTTAAGTAAAGTTATCTAACTTGTACCATATTCTGCTACATATCCCTACCACATGAATGACCTGTAGCTGATACAATGTGACTTTGTCTTCTCTGACATGTATGTGTCTATAGCTCAAGACTGTAGGACTGTTTGTTACTGTTTTGTGAACGTTGGAGCTGTTTATCTTTGAGACTCGACACAGTCATAATCTCCACCTCTGCCGCCACCCCTTTGTGAGTGCCCGGCGAGCCATAATAATGTCTATTGCCAGTAAATGAATGTAACAATAATATTATAACACTTTGATAACAGTTATTTCATTTGCGCACTGTTATGTAATAATGACACCATAATTAGTATGAAACCCGCTGCGGTCACATTTCCGGCCTCCAGTCTATGGAGTTGTGTTGTTGTTTCGCTATCTAATATAGCAGAGAGTTTCCTGCGTATAACATTAAACGATATATTGACTACTATCGTTTCAGAGAAAAATCAAAACTTTTCTTCAAAGACCAATTGTGTTTATTGTGCTTCCTCACTTCCTATCCCAGAAGTGATGTTAATTAAAGCGATTTTAATTAAAGTGATGTTAATTAAAATGATGTTAAATCAAGTGATATTAATGAAAGTGATGTTAATTAAAGTGATTATAATGAAAATGATGTTAATGAAAGTGGTGTTAATTAAAGCGATTATAACAATGTTTTAGTTCTATTTATCATTATTATTGTTATTATTGAATGTTCTATTATCATCACATCTCACCTTGGTACATCACACGTCGAAGTTTCACATACATGGCAATAGAAGATTTCTCATGAACATTTCACTGATTCATTTTAATTTGACAAATAATATCAATATGATCAATACGTATAGCTGATAACTCACTTGTAATAATAGGCATAGGCAAGATTATACACATTTCATTATTTTCATCATAGTAGCACGAAATCTCACAAAATCACAATATCATAATTCTCATAATTCTACAAGCAGTATTTAAGCAGCGTTCACAATATTCAGTAATACAAAAGCTCTTGGTAACAATTACTGTACGATCTCTTGCTACACTAGTTCAATCTAACACTATGTCTCTATCTCTACATTTCTCTTGCTGAATGCCTCTTCCCCTCCTCTCTGCGTCTCTCTCTCTTTCTCCTCCTCTCTCAGACCCCTATCTGCTCTCCGCCGGCCCTCCCTCCTGAATCCTCCTCCCTTCTTTATATTCGTAAGTTCTGACCACGCCAAAACCGGTCGCAACTGGCGTCTTCGCTTTCTTCTCCGTCGTCTAATTGTTACCTCCCATTAACAAGTCCACCATCTCTTTCATGTTACCTGCTTCGGGACCTAGTCCGTTCTCTGTTCAGTCTTTGATCTACTGGTCAATTGTTCCCCCTGGGCTACTGCATGTGCGCGCGAAGTCGCACCTCTAGAACTGGACCACTCTCACGATCTATCAGATCTATCGATACGGTTTTACCTTTGATCAGGTCTTTGAAGTACTGAGTATCCGTTCCTCGCTCCTCTAACTATAACTTCTCTGCCCCCCAATACATTCTTTATTCCTGATCATGTCACTAATAATAATAATAATAATAATAATAATAACTATAATCATTACTTACAAGGCTATGCTACATACCTCCCCTCGTTTAAGTCATATTGTTAACATTATGACTAAAAAAAAAACTAGCAAAGTGCCTTGTAAGTAATGAGCTACCAAAATATATTTCCATGTGGACCACAGTACCAACAAAAATCACTTTGCGGTCACCTCCCCTTGTTTAAGTCAGAATGTTAACTGTCAGCTATATCGACTGCTTTAAGCAATTAACTGGTAGTTACATTCTCTCAATAACTCTGAACCATCATAGAAAAATATGTAAAATAATAGTTACATCTTGTTACACATGCCCATAAAACATAAATTCATTCTTCTTCTTTAGATTATACATATTCTGCATCAAAGTGTATTCCCATACATACTCAAGAAAAATAAAAACATACATTCTTTCAAATGACCAAAAAATACTGTCATTACATTTGAGGCCCAACCTCAAAACGAATCACTTTATTGCCCTTATGATGAATTTTCAGTCGACAAACCTCCCGTTTCTCATCATCAGCGGCAACCATAGGATATCTCATACACATTCCCTGATACATACTCAGTGTGAAATGTGATGTACTGGTTCCTGAAAGACCAGAATACTCCCATCGTATTCTCACGAAATTTGTTCCACTGACTTCAATTATTTTACCCCCCAAGTACTCCTCTATCATGATAACTCTTGGGTCTCCATCCTCTATGCCAACCATTTTTAGTGGTGAGGGTATCCTCGTATTGATAATCACAACACAACCTTCTCGGTTCCACTAAACAATCTGGCAACACCCAAACATCTCACCCTACTCTTCTTAATACAAATGAAAAGTTTGTTTCCATATCTCAAAAAATATTGTATATGCACTTCATTCATCATACAACATTATGCAATATTACATTATTATTCACCATAAAAAAGATACATAGAGTGTTATACTACTAACACTCTCAATTTCTGAGCATTTCAACATTAAAAATACCCTAGTAGCAATGTAAAAAAATGTACATCATCAATGCGAGCCATATTAGTCTCGTCTCATAAACACAAAAAAATTAAGTCACATTATCATCGAAAAAAAAGAATGACCACCTGTATATTTATATACATGTAGGCGCGCCAAACTGAACCCGTAAAATAACATTAGAGATCTCTCACTAGTATCGCCTTCTATTTCCTCTCGTTCCTCTGCCCCAGTAACTATTATCTCTGTTTCCTCTGGGGTTACTATATCCCCTCTCATACCTTCTCTCATCATTAAAAATTCTCTTGTTCTGACCTGACATAAAACTATTTTCTCTGTATCCTGTAGTAGTATTATTATAACCTCTCTCATAGAGTTTCTCATCATTAAAAGCTGTCCTGTTCTGGCCTGACATAAAACTATTTTCTCTGTATCCTGTAGTAGTATTATTATATCCTCTCTCATAGATTCTCTCATCTTTATGAATATTCTTGTTCTGATCCTCCCTGCAAGTTATTGATTTACATGTCTCTATAATGTTAGAAATTTGTTCTTCCATGTATGCTAACAGAGCCTCTGGTATTTCCTCATCATCTGAGGATGCCTCCACATCATCTTTAAAATCAGGTGACACCATTTCTTCATTCATATTAATTTCGGCAACATCTACTGCACCTAATGTACCTTGTGAGCCCTCTGTACTATCTAGTATTCTCTGACTATTGTTGCAGTCTCTTACATGATCCTCTTTCAAATCAATCCTCGTCTCTGACATACATGTATAACTATCTCTTAATACTACATCTACCGTAATTGTTTCTTCATCCTTAGTCATATAACCTGACTGCGTAGCTACGTCCTTTAACACGATCCTGTCTGTTTCTATGGTAATATCACATGTTTCTGTGGGTAAAGTGTTTGTGGCTACATCATTCTTTCTTAACAAACAATCTTCGCTCACTCCCACACCTACATTAACCATTGTGCGAGCTAATCCGCCTAGGTCTGTGTTTGTTGACCTGTCTTTTCTGTCATTAACTGTCTGGCTACCAGCCTGGACTAATTCTACCCTAGTTTTATTCCTCTTCGTCTCATAGTTATTTCGTCTATCTGTGTCTAATATCGTACGCACTACAGAATTTCTTTCTTTCTTCATATTCTTATCAAACCTTTCGGTGTTATGTGACATATATCTGCAGTCGTTTCGTTTAAAAGAGTTGTGCTGGTAGTTGTCTCTAAACCTTGTGTCGTTGTAGGCTGGTTGTCTGGTGTCTCTAAACCTTGTGTCGTTGTAGGCTGGTTGTCTGGTTTTATAACTCATGTTTAGATATTTGTTTCTACTTTCAACTCTCTCATTTCTATAACAAGAGTTGTGTGTCTGTCCAACATCTATTCTGGGATAAAAATTGTAATGTATTCTCATATTTCTTTCCTGTCTCAACTCTCTACCTAATCTAGATACTTCTCTCCTCAAATATCTGACCTCCCATTTCAGTATGTCTAGTTCTGGTGTTTCTGTCATTTTCTCTAATACTATCTCTGAACAAAAATCTCTGTATTCTTCACACTATATGAAATATTTGGTGAAAATACAATAATTTCTAGTAAAAAAAATATTCTAACACAGCAATATAAATCAAACCAACGTACACTGCAATTTCAACAACAATCAAACTAATACCTAACTATCTCCTGTTCCTCTGTCGCTGATGTTGATGTTCCTCGTGAATGTCTCTTTAATGTTCTCTAATTAACACTGTTAAAGAAACAATTGTTCTTCGCGTATGTCACATCAGTTCAACACAGTCTTGCACGTGATCTTTAATAGCTAGTACTTTGCACAGTGGCCGCTTCTACGCCAGGTCGTCTCCTCCCAATTGTCGAGAATAGGCATGGGCACCATTATAACAATGTTTTAGTTCATTTATATTGTTCATTATCATTGTTATTATTGAATGTTCTATTATCATCACATCTCACCTTGGTACATCACACGTCGAAGTTTCACATACATGGCAATAGAAGATTTCTCATGAACATTTCACTGATTCATTTTAATTTGACAAATAATATCAATATGATCAATACGTATAGCTGATAACTCACTTGTAATAATAGGCATAGGCAAGATTATACACATTTCATTATTTTCATCATAGTAGCACGAAATCTCACAAAATCACAATATCATAATTCTCATAATTCTCATAATTCTCATAATTCTACAAGCAGTATTTAAGCAGCGTTCACAATATTCAGTAATACAAAAGCTCTTGGTAACAATTACTGTACGATCTCTTGCTACACTAGTTCAATCTAACACTATGTCTCTATCTCTACATTTCTCTTGCTGAATGCCTCTTCCCCTCCTCTCTGCGTCTCTCTCTCTTTCTCCTCCTCTCTCAGACCCCTATCTGCTCTCCGCCGGCCCTCCCTCCTGAATCCTCCTCCCTTCTTTATATTCGTAAGTTCTGACCACGCCAAAACCGGTCGCAACTGGCGTCTTCGCTTTCTTCTCCGTCGTCTAATTGTTACCTCCCATTAACAAGTCCACCATCTCTTTCATGTTACCTGCTTCGGGACCTAGTCCGTTCTCTGTTCAGTCTTTGATCTACTGGTCAATTGTTCCCCCTGGGCTACTGCATGTGCGCGCGAAGTCGCACCTCTAGAACTGGACCACTCTCACGATCTATCAGATCTATCGATACGGTTTTACCTTTGATCAGGTCTTTGAAGTACCGAGTATCCGTTCCTCGCTCCTCTAACTATAACTTCTCTGCCCCCCAATACATTCTTTATTCCTGATCATGTCACTAATAATAATAATAATAATAATAATAATAATAACTATAATCATTACTTACAAGGCTATGCTACACGATTTATGTAAAGTGATGTTAATGAAAGTGATGTTAATGAAAGTGATGTTAATTAAAGTGATGTTAATTAAAGTGATGATAATTAAAGTGATGATAATTAAAGTGATACTAATGAAAGTGAAGTTAATTAAAGTGATGTTAATTAAAGTGATAATAATGAAAGTGATGTTAATTAAAGTGATTCTAATGAAAATGGTGGTAATTAAAGTGATGTTAATGAAAATGATGTTAATTAAAGTGAAATTAATTAAAGGTTTATTACTAATTTAATTTCTGCTAGCTACTGCTGGTTTAAGGAGACAAGCATATTTCTATTCACATATTTATTTGTAGAATTTTCCGTCACAAAACTGTATATATAGATTTCATTTCCCTCTCTAACTTATGAAACCCTCTTCTGTTTTTTTTTTTTTTTTTTGGACAGATCATTCCAACCTGTTAAACTTTTTCACGATACTTTTTTCGAGTCTGCTTCGATTCAAGGCTAACTGTTTGAAGGATTTTTCCTTTCGCATTATTACTTCGAAGTTTTAGCCTGCCATGTTACAAGGGCAACATTTTCTTATATTTTGTCGTATCGGTGGTTCCCAGTTTAACGATTGTTGGGGGAGAGAGGAAGGGAAGTTGGAGAGTGTGTGAGAGAGAGAGAGAGAGAGAGAGAGAGAGAGAGAGAATATTATGAAAAATGTAAGAAAGAAAAAGAAAATAAATTATAAGATAAAAAGCATATTGTATGCTTTCAAACATAAATATTAAAATAACAGCTACACTTAACACTATTGACTGAATTTTTTTTGGGTTAAATATGTGTTTACTTGACATTTTGAGTGTTTTATAGAATCTTTAGAAATGTTGGATTATTTATGAAGTGATATCCTACATATTTTTGTGATTAATGGCAAAATACGTCATATTCAAGCATTAGTTAATTTTATTTTTTTTGGTGAATTTAAGTATATATTTTTTTTTCATTTGATGGGTCTCACGTTGCCAACTTTTGTGGGTTAATGGTCGCGTTTTAGAAAGTCTGGGAACCGCTGGTATATATTAACGCAGCTGGTGCGGTCCTCACTCACGTGATTTGAGGTAATTCATGATGTATATCCATAGATATAGCAGATAATAGACATGAAATATATGACCACCTGTCTGAAAGCAGTACTTCCTCTGATGATGTAGGGCAGAGGTCAGCAACATTGTCAAAAGTATGCAAATGAAAAGGGACGTAACCATTGCTTTTTTTTAGTTAGGAGTAACTCGGTCGGGAACCTTTTCTGACAAAGGAACTGGCCGCCACCCCTTTGTGAGTGCCCGGCGAGCCATAATAATGTCTATTGCCAGTAAATGAATGTAACAATAATATTATAACACTTTGATAACAGTTATTTCATTTGCGCACTGTTATGTAATAATGACACCATAATTAGTATGAAACCCGCTGCGGTCACATTTCCGGCCTCCAGTCTATGGAGTTGTGTTGTTGTTTCGCTATCTAATATAGCAGAGAGTTTCCTGCGTATAACATTAAACGATATATTGACTACTATCACATACAGTCAAGTTTATTGTAATGTTTAAAACATCACTCCGTTGTCAAGTTTACTGTAATGTTATTTAAAACATCACTCCGTTGTCAAGTTTACTGTAATGTTATATAAAACATCACTCCGTTGTCAAGTTTACTGTAATGTTGTTTTAAACATCACTCCGTTGTCAAATTTACTGTAATGTCGTTTAAAACATCACTCCGTTGTCAAGTTTACTGTAATGTTGTTTAAAACATCACTCCGTTGTCAAGTTGACTATAATGTTGTTTAAAACATCACTCCGTTGCCAAATTTACTGTAATGTTTAAAACATCACTCCATTGTCAAGTTTACAGTAATGTTGTTTAAAACATCACTCCGTTGTCAAATTTACTTTAATGTTGTTTAAAACATCACTCCGTTGTCAAGTTTACTGTAATGTTTTTTTAAACATCACTCCATTGTCAAGTTTATTGTAATGTTGTTTAAAACATCACTCCGTTGTCAAATTTATTGTAATGTTGTTTAAATCATCACTCAGTTTCTTCTAGTTTTTGTCTAATTCTCCTATTCAGGTAAAAAGTGTGGTCACTCCAAGGCGCGTGTCTGTGGTCATAGTCGCCATCTTCTTGACCTTCACTTTCAGTGTGACGCCAGTCTACGTGGTCAACAAACTGGACATGAAATTTTCTCCGTACAGAAACAAGACAATCCTAGGCCTCGTCCACACGGAAGACAGAGCAAATGTTGAGCTGTATTCTCTGATAATCAACAACTTTGTTGTCCCATTTTCAGCCTTCTTTATCATCATCATCTGTACAGTAACACTAGCGTATGCGTTGAACGATAAGTCAAAATGGCGCGTGAAATCGGCGAAATCTGCCCAAGCAAACAGGGTGTCCAACCGAAATCAAAAGGTAGCCAGGATGGTTATAATGATCTCTACGCTGTTTATCATCTGCTTCATCCCTCTCAGTGTCAGCATGTTAGCCATGGCAGTGGAGCCGGCTATGTATTTCGGGGGCCAGTACGTGAACCTCGCCATAATTCTCGGCGTAGTTGTTCTTGTTATAGAGTCGATCAATTCCTCGGCCAATATCTTTATTTACTATCATATGAGCAGTAACTACAGGCAGACTTTTCGCCAATTGTTTGGTATAGATGAGAGTAATGAACAAGATGATATGTTCAGATCTCCAGTTGGAAATAAATGATGAAATGGAATGTCCGTATCTCCAATTTTGGAGGGCAGTGGCGATGAAATCAGTGTTACTGGTCCAAATTTGCCCAATTCAACTCTCATTTCGTTTTGATTGTAGCGGCTGCGTAGTCCAGCAAGCGAAGGTGCCCACAGCTGTTGAAGATCTTTCTTCTAATGTTAGTTTCAGAAAAGAAGTGAAATCCAAGCAGCATATTCACCATCTGATTCCGTGGCACTTTCCTAAGTTTATAATCCATCCTTTTTATTGCGAAGAAATTCAACTTTCTGGCTACAAGAAGAGTGCAACACAACATTAGTACAGTAGCCTCCGATTAATGAAATAAACGAATATAAATAATAGATAATCTTAGAAAAATGGCTAGAGAAATAATTATAAAGTGGTAAATGTCTTCTTCTTTTATCATCGTCTTTTAAGATAGGCTTAAAATGTTTAATTCTATACGATCTGAACTTTATCTTTGGAAGATTATTTTTGATTATCATTCTTTTTTTCTTAAGTTCAGTACATAGCCGCCATTTTGTAATACAAAAAGAATGGAAATGCTTGTCACGCAGGCAATACTTCCTTGAGGCCTATTCAAATGAGCTTTTCCGTGTAAATAAAACAATCAAATAATCATTTCACGTGCATTCACTCTGTGAGCTGCTTGTACCACGAGAAGTATTACTTCGTTTTTGTAGCCAACATGAAATAGAAATGCTCCAGATGACTAAAAGCACCGTAATTTCGAGTGTAAGGTTATGGATACTGTGACGTCCTTTTATTATTTACTTATTAAAGAATTATTACTGTAGCGAGAGCATATGCTACAAGTATTTTTGTATTGACATGTTCCGTGTAGCGATATTTCTGTGCAGTAAGTTGCTATTTGTGCCATGGATTTTTGTAGCGAGTGTGTTTTGTTTTCAACTAATGATATAACCTAACTCCTAGTAGTTCTTTCGTCATCTACCCCGGCAATGCCGGGTACTCCAGATAGGAATTGGCTGGAACAAACAGAAAACTGCAATAAAATGCGTTGACTGTGACAACAATCCATACTCAGAAGAGCGAAACCAGTCACAGTGAATACAAGACGAATTTCTCAAACACACTAAACTAGCGGTTCTTAACCTGTGATCCTCGGACCCTCGGGGAGTCCAAGATGTTCTTATTTGGGGTCCGCAGAAACCTGAAGAAAGTTTAGAGTTTTAATATGTTTACAGTTAAAATATAAAAGAAAGAAAGAACGAAAGAAAGAAAGATAGAAAGAAAAGGAAACGAAACACTTCTCACCTTTTGGTCAAATCACGTGACGTTACGTCATACACGTGATTTTCTTTCCTTGATTTATAAATTGTTGTTACTGTATTTAAAATGACTGGCGTATTAGAATGTAGAATGATAGAAAGAAAGCTAGATATGTCTTCAGAGAAGGATAGAATGAAAGTTAGACAACTCATCTTAGAATGGGAAAGTCTGGATAAAAAGGTTATGTTCTATAGAAATTGATAGCTGTGTGCTTAGATTTATTCTCCTTTTAATTCAGATACTTGCACATCACGTGCCGGACTTGCTTCACGTATAACTTATGAGAAAGAAAAGCCGTGAGACAGAAACCAGATGATTTAAGATAGTTAAAGTTGGAGTCTTTGATAGAATAGGTTAGGTTAGCTTGTATATGAGAGGATGCAGTTTCTGTGTACTGTGTTAAACTAGTAGAGGTAGAAAATATAGTTAGAAATTATGGTGGCGACGAAGTCTGCGGACGGCAGTAGTTGCCTGGAATTTATTCTATGTTGTTTTGACTTGGAAAGATTCATGCTTAAATAAAGACCTAAATAACCTGTTTTAAACGCATTCCTTTATAGGCAAGCACATTTGCCCTACAGGTTAGCCGAGTGGTTAGACGTTCGGTTTCATAATCCGGTCGTACCAAAATATGTGATTTTTTTCTGGTACACACCAAAAAAGGCCCCGGGTCGACCTGGCCTCCAGAAATGGGTACCGGATAAGTCTGGGAAGCTAAATGCAGCCAGGCGTGATAATGATCACATCACGCTTTCATCTGCCGAATGTCATGGACAATGCGGGCCTAACACCGTATTCATAATATGCGTTAATGGCATAGAAACGGGAATTTTACACTTAAAAATACTTTACATTTGCCCATGTGGTACACAATTCTCTTTATTTAAGCGTGAATCTTTAACCTTATACTAAAGGTCTTGTTCACAAATCTGCAGCTCCCAAAGTGTCCGACTCTCCAAGAGTTAATTTTTAAAAGTGGCTTGTGAAGGACGATAATGATTCAAACAATAATATGGCAGTAGTGGACAGGTCCAGTTGCGCCAGTGCGTTACTTCGTGACCAGGAGAGTCCTGGCTGTTTTAAGTGACGACCCCGAGACTTCAGAGAGAGAGAGAGAGAGAGAGAGAGAGAGAGAGAGAGAGAGAGAGAGCGGAACCTGTATTGGATTAAAACATAATAGCTGATCAATGGTCAGGACTGGTCATAAGAATTTTGCCTCCCCGTGCAATAGCATACTTTGACGCCCAACTCAGTTCTCAAATTAACATTTAATATTTTTAAAACCGATGATGTTAAGTAAGTTTTATTATGTACGACCAGTAAAATAGTGTTCACCTTAAGTGGAATTCTCTCATATATAACTGTCACATTTGTTGTAATGTATATGTGTATTTTCTTTGCTCTACAGTTATGCTCTGATGTACCATCAGCAACATGTTATGCTAGTGGACTTGTTACGTTCACACATTGGATACTACTTTTGCTTCTCAATATATATTATTTTCTCATCTACTATGCCATTGTAAATGAGAAAATTTTGAAAGAAATGAAAATATTTCTGCACATTATTTGTATTATTTTGTAATAAATTATTTTCCTTAACATACTGCTCGTGAGAAATGAATACGCTATTTATAGTTCAGTATTTGGTAAGAACAGCAAAGAGCACTCTTAAGAGAATGCGCTGTTTCATAACACTTCTCACTGACTCTGTCCTAAATGTTCAGTACAGTCCATCTAGCGTGTCTGATAGACATCCAAACAACCTCCGTCTAACGTGTCTGATAGAGATCCAAACAAACTCCATCTAACGTGTCTGACAGACATCCAAACAAACTCCGTTTAACGTGTCTGATAGACATCCAAACAAACTCCGTCTAACGTGTCTGATAGACATCCAAACAAACTCCGTCTAGCATGTCTGATAGACATCCAAACAAACTCCATCTAGCATGTCTGATAGACATCCAAACAAACTCCATCTAGCATGTCTGATAGACATCCAAACAAACTCCATCTAGCATGTCTGATAGACATCCAAACAAACTCCATCTAGCATGTCTGATAGACATCCAAACAAACTCCATCTAGCATGTCTGATAGACATCCAAACAAACTCCGTCTAGCATGTCTGATAGACATCCAAACAAACTCCATCTAGCATGTCTGATAGACATCCAAACAAACTCCATCTAGCATGTCTGATAGACATCCAAACAAACTCCATCTAGCATGTCTGATAGACATCCAAACAAACTATCTCGTAAAGCAATGGTTCACAGGCTTATGTCGCTTCTCAAATTAGGGTGTAGGGTCGCGAGAAGATAAATGTTGAATTATTATGAAGTTACACATAATTTTTTAGTTATTAGCAACAAACTAACGTCATGTCAAAAGTACTGAAATGGTATCAGATACCTTTTTGTTGAATTTCAGTATTTATAAAACATCATTTTTCTTTGTTGGTTTAAGGTCACGGACCGCCAACTATTGCTGATCTCGTGTCGAGGGTTGTTTACCAATGCTGATCTCGTGTCCAGGGTCGTTTACCACTGTTGATCTCGTGTCGAGGGTCGTTTACCACTGCTGATCTCGTGTCGAGGGTCATTTACCACTGTTGATCTCGTGTCGAGGGTCGTTTACCAATGCTGATCTCGTGTCGAGGGTCATTTACCACTGTTGATCTCGTGTCGAGGGTCGTTTACCACTGTTGATCTCGTGTCGAGGGTAGTTTACCAATGCTGATCTCGTGTCGAGGGTAGTTTACCAATGCTGATCTCGTGTCGAGGATAGTTTACCAATGCTGATCTCGTGTCGAGGGTCGTTTACCACTGTTGATCTCGTGTCGAGGGTCGTTTACCACTGTTGATCTCGTGTCGAGGATAGTTTACCAATGCTGATCTCGTGTCGAGGGTAGTTTACCAATGCTGATCTCGTGTCGAGGATAGTTTACCAATGCTGATCTCGTGTCGAGGGTAATTTACCAATGCTGATCTCGTGTCGAGGATAGTTTACCAATGCTGATCTCGTGTCGAGGGTAATTTACCAATGCTGATCTCGTGTCGAGGGTAGTTTACCACTGTTGATCTCGTGTCGAGGGTAGTTTACCACTGTTGATCTCGTGTCGAGGGTCGTTTACCACTGTTGATTTCGTGTCGAGGGTAGTTTACCACTGTTGATCTCGTGTCGAGGGTCGTTTACCACTGTTGATCTCGTGTCGAGGGTCGTTTACCACTGTTGATCTCGTGTCGAGGGTCGTTTACCACTGTTGATCTCGTGTCGAGTGTCGTTTACCACTGTTGATCTCGTGTCGAGGGTCGTTTACCACTGTTGATCTCGTGTCGAGTGTCGTTTACCACTGTTGATCTCGTGTCGAGGGTAGTTTACCACTACTGATCTAGGGTCACGCTAAGAAAAAGTTTGGGACTCACCGCCCTGGATTTTGTTCTGGCTGATGTACCTCGCTATCGACAAAGGAGTCTCAACGTTAATCAAACCTACGATATGAGGTTTAAGAAAAAAAAAAGGAAAGGTAGCTGTGTTATAACATAGAGCAGAAGATCCTAAACCTCAGACCATGACCGAAATTAGAGCAGCAGGGAGTATTAGGTAGGGTCGTGAAAAAGATATTATATATAATTTTTGTTCAGTTTTAAACATTATCGTCTGACGGGTTGTGGGTTACATACCATTGCTGTATAGGGTCGTGGGTCACGCTCAATTGCTGGTATAGCGTCGTGGGTTAGGTACCATTTCTGGTTTATGTCATCAATCACCTATCATTGTTGATCTAGGATCATGGGTCACGAGCCATTGCTGGTATAGGGTCGTGCTAAAAATGATTTGAAAAGCACTGTCATTGAGGCATACAGAGTATATAGAGCATATATAGAGGCATATAGAGGATATAGAGACACATAGAGGATGTAGAGGCATATAGGGGATATAGTTTTAGTGCCAGTATTTTTCTTGACCTGTCGACAAACTATAGAGACAAGTGCCCTAACAATTATTTCTATAACCAGTACATTTCCCCGACGAAACCCTAGAAATATTTGTGTCTTAGTCTCAGTAAACTCCAGTGGAACGTTATAATATCTACCGCATGACGACGTGTAATTTGTCAGGCGGTATTTTTTGTCAATTTTTTCTTCTGTCATTTCTTGGCCAAACGTCTGCTTCCACTTTGTGTTTCTCTCTCTATCTCTCTTACTCTCTCTCTCTCTCTCTCTCTGAACCTTAAGTGCCCATGGCACATGGGGCTTCCGCAAGGATTTTCCACAAATGCCTGTCCTTTGCCTTTTTTCTGCTCTTGCCCAGGTGAGCCCTCTATTGCTCATCATCCTCTCTGTTGTTCTTCACTATATCTCTTTTGGTCTACCCTTACTTCTGTTCCCCTGTGGTGTCCATCTTAGTGCTGTTTTTGGTAGTGAGTTGTCAGTCATTCAGAGCACATGTCCTAACTATCGTCAGCGTCTTTCCTCAATAATTGTTGTCAGTGGTTTCATCTGCATTTCTGCCAACAAGATGTTATTTCTTATGGTGTATGGTCAAAATATTTTTCTAATTCTTCGTAAACAGTCTGAAAAGAATTCAGCTTGTTTTCTATGGTTTTGGTGACTTTCCAGCATTCACTTCCATACACATAAAATATTAGTCTTAAATATCCTGATTTTCGTATTCATGCTTAGTTTTTTTTCTTAATTTTCATATAGTCTGCAGCATTGCAAAAGCCTGGTTTGCTCTAGTAAGTCTGCTGTTGATGTCCTCTGTGCTGTCTCCATTTTCTACTACTCTGCTTCCAAGATATACAAATTCGTTGACCTTCACTAACTTACTATCTACTCTTAGTAGAAATCTGTTGTTCACATTTTGCTTCATTAACTTTGTCTTTCCTACGTTGATCTTTAGTCCTATGTTGTTTGCATTCTGAGTTACCTTGTTTATTTTATCTTGCATATCTTTGTGGCTGCTTGATAGCAGACAAATGTCGTCAGCAAAGTCAAGGTCCTCCAGCACTGTGTCAAGGGTCCATTGTAATCCTTTGCGTTTGTCTGATGTTGCCTCCATCATTAACCAGTCTACTGCCAAGTTAAATAATGTTGGTGATAGTTGAAAATAGAATTGGAAAATATCAACCTATAAAACAAGGGGTGCGACAAGGATGTGTACTATCTCCAGACCTTTTTTCTCTGTACAGCGAGAATATTCTAAGAACAATCATCACAGAACCAGGCATAAAAATTGGAGGATACAATATTAACAACCTTCGGTATGCTGACGACACAGTACTGATAGCAGAGAACCAACAAGACCTGCAAAATCTCTTGGATAAAGTCGTCAAAGAAAGTGAACAGAAAGGCCTTACTTTGAACATCAAAAAGACAGAGACTATGGTTATTTCTAAGAAACAGAATCCACCAGCATGCACTATTAAATTAAACGGAACCATTCTGAAGCAGGTGCAGAAATTCAAATACCTTGGAGCAGTAATAACTTCAGATGGGAAATGCAAAACAGAAATTAGGAACAGAATAGGCCAAGCAAAGACTGCATTTCAGAGAATGAGAAACATATTAGCTAACACATCTTTATCAATGAATGTTAGAAAACGAGTCCTAAAATGCTATATTGAACCTATCTTGTTATATGGAAGTGAATCATGGACAATAGGCAAGTCTGCACAAAAATCATTGGAAGCAGCAGAAATGTGGTTTATTAGAAGAATGTTGCGAATCCCCTGGACAGCAAAAATAACTAATGAAGAATGTATGAGAAGAGCTGGAGAGACAAAAAACCTTGTCAGAATGATAAGAGAGAGACAATGTACTTTCATAGGACATGCAATGAGAAGAGGGGGGATTGAAAATATTATAACAACAGGAAAAATAGAAGGAAGAAGATCAAGAGGAAGACCAAGAGAAATGATACTGGACAGTCTGACGGGTTGGTGTGAGAGGAGATCACCAACTGAACTGATGGCCTGCATGAAGGATCGGGTACTCTGGAGAAGCATAATAGCCAACGCCAGTCGGCACGGCACCTGATGATGATGATGATGATAGTACACATCCCTGCTTCACTCCTGTTTGTACCCTAAAGCTGCTGGAGGTATGTTCTCCACAAATCACTTTGCACTGAAAACTCTTGTATACGGCTTTGATTAATTCACTATCTTATGGGGGAGGCCATGCCATTTTAGGATTTTCCACAGTTCAGCTCTGTTGACACTGTCAAAGGCTTTCTCAAAATCTATAAACAGTGCATATGTTGTGCTATGCCACTCATTTGCCTGCTCTAATATTTGTCTAATTACAAATATGTGGTCCATGCATGATCTTCCTTTCCTAAATCCTACCTGCTCTTTCTGAAGTTTTCCCTCAATTGTTGGTACAGTTCTGTTGATGATTATTCTATAAAACACTTTACTGGTGAGTGGCAGTAGAGTAATGCCTCTCCAGTTCCCGCAATCTCTGAGGTCACCCTCCTTTGGTAGTTTTACTATAAGGCCAGTTTTCCACTCCTCTGGAGCTTTTTCTATATCCCAAATTTGTTGTAGTATCTGGCAGAGTTGTTATGATGTTTCTATTCCTTCTGCTTTCAACATCTCAGCAGTCACTTCATCTTCACCATTGATGTTCAGTTCCATTTTTGCTTCAAGTTTGTTTATTATTTGTGTTGCTTGTGTTCTGTTTAGTAGTGTGTTAAAGTGTTCCCTCCATCTTTCATTACTTTCTCTTTCTCCACTGACCAGTTGTCCCTTATATGTCCTTATTGCACTCTCACATCTTGTGTTGAAGTTACCTGTCATCTGCTTTGTTTATTTTGTACATGGTTTTCATGTCATTTGCATATGCTGCTTTCTCAGCTGCTTTTGCCTAGTTGTCATTGTACTGACGTTTATCTTGACACTTTGTGCCTACCTACATCTATATAGGCCCATTTTGTGCCCCACATGCCTTAAGAGGTGCTTACTAAAGATTTATTTTTACATTTTTTACCGTATTTAACTGGTATATTGATTTTGTATGTGGTTCTTGACAAATACACTGTCCGAAATATTGGATTTGGTGTATTTTCTTCATTATACATGCTCATCTTTCTTCCACTCTCGTTTCTGCCCATTTTTCTCACTCTTTCTATCTTTCTTGTAAAATTGAACCATACACCTGTATGGTACCGTTATATGTACCATATATTGGAGTAACCAGGAATTTGCAGTTGTGGAGTATTTCATTATAATAATTGTCAGTATTGTATATGGAGGATACGATATTAGTGGCCATATTCTCCTACACACAAGACAAATCTACGGATGCTGGATTTCTTTACAACATGCTTCTTTTTTAAACCAAATTATTCCACCATGGAACTCTTAGTGTTTTCTCTTGGAAACCTCAGTAATCTCTTGTGGAACACTCAGCAACTACTTGTGGAACTTTCTCTCCCGTGGGGCCAAGTCTCGAGGAACCCCCAGCTATTACTTTTGGAACCTGTGGCATTCTCTCTCTGTTGGGACCAAGTCTCGAGGAACCCCCAGCTATTACTTTTGGAACCTGTGGCATTCTCTCTCTGTTGGGACCAAGTCTCGAGGAACCCCCAGCTATTACTTTTGGAACCTGTGGCATTCTCTCTCGTGGGACCAAGTCTCGAGGAACCCCCAGCTATTACTCACGGGTATCTGGCTGAAAAATCCTGGTTTAGGATACTCACCAGTTTCCCTTAGCCATGCTGACCTCCCGAACTGCCAATTTCTATTCTTATTTTCAGCCTGTGTCATGGATTGAAAGGAAGAAGAAGTAGAATAGCAAATCCTCTTGTGTTTACCATGCAAGCCGACTTAAAGCTGTGATTAGAGGTCAGATTCTAGGTTAGTTTAAGATCCAGCAATGAGTGACCCAGCGCTGTCCAGTGGGTGGGCGTCCATTTCGTCCCTGTTTTTAGACAAAAAGTAGCGCCTGAAAAAAAAAACTGGACCTGGCGAAGGACGTAAAGATGGCAGCAATTGTCAGGATTTATTATGTAAAAAAAAAAACAGTAATTGAGACTGATATTATTTGTAAGGTTTTTGTTTTTAATTTGTGATGAAAAATTCGATGGTTATATAGAAACTGTGCTATTGTTCTAAGTGTTAATCTTGTAAAGCAATTGTTCTTTTGTAAGTGTTAATCTTATGAAGGAATTGTTCTGTTGTAAATGTTAATTTTGTAAAGGAAATGTGCTGATGCTTTAACTGTTAATTTCATATGATTTGCTCTAATTTTTTTTTTTTAAGAAACTGAAATCGTTTAATATTCCAACCAATTATTGTTGATTTTTCGAAGAAAAGGTCACAGGTCATGTATTGATAAGAACGGAGATGAAAAATAGTGAGCGCACAAAGCATCGTCACAGACACTAAGGAGAAACAGGCAACAACAACAAAAAAGACTACAAGAACATGGGGAATGGCAGAAATATGCCGCGTACGTTAGACTGAAGTGATAAAAATAAAATCCGTAACCGTAAGTGTAACTCTAGGACACGCCATTCAAGTGTGCAGCTTGAACCGTGTTGACATTGAGGAAAATAGGATTACGCTTATAGCTCGCATATTATACCTTTGCCCGTGTCATGCCATATGACCGTGTCATGCCATATGGCCGTGTCATGCCAATGTTAGCATTCAGGAGATATCGCGTTAGTTCCCATCACTCCCCCCGACCTGTCCTGGCACTGAAGGGTGATGTAGTCCAGTGGTTCCCAACCTGTGGCCAGAGGATCACAAGTAGCCCTCGGAGCATTATCAGATGGTCCGCGCCTGCTTCATCAATTTGGTATTTAAGTATTATCTACTGTATAAAAATAACTAAGAGTTTACGACATTCCTATATTATATATAACCTGGTGGTACGCAACTTATACGTAGTTGGTAAAGTGATCCTTGGATGTACAAGGTTTGGAAATCACTGATGTAATGAGTATCACATCTAGCCACTCTGTTTTTTTTACCCAGCTCCATGAAGAGACATCCACGTCCACAGCTGGATAATCGAAGCCACACACACCTGGATAACCGAAGGCACACACACCTGGATAACAGAAGGCACACAACAGAAGAAAGATTCATGTAAATTTGATGTTGGTAAGATGGAAACATTAAGAGGGCGGGAAATTACCGGAACAAAATAGCTGTGCATCTTCAGTACTAAGCCTAACGAAACATTCATTCATTTGCGTGTTCCCTGCGGAACTTTGCCTCCCTAACAGCAATCCTGTAGGCCTCTCGGTTGTGAGCAAGATGGCCTGTTGCTGATGCATCCATTTGCAGATCTTCAACGATGTCTTGCAGCCATCTTCGCCTTGGTCTTCCTCTCTTTCTTTTTCCCATTATGTACCCTTCCAAGACGGTCTTCTATAGACTATCATGACGTTTAATGTGTCCAAAATATTTAAGTTTTCTCTCTTTAATCCTCTTTACTAGCCAGCCTGCTTCAATATTAAGTTCTTGTAGTATAGATATATTTGTTCTTTTTTGTGTCCATGATATTTGAAGAACTCTTCTGTAGCATTTACATTCAACATCCAACGAAACAAGACTACAAAATATAATGTGGTTATGTTTCCAGTAACAACAAAAAAAAACAACATAAAACTTGACAGAGTACAGAACCATACGATTTATTCTTATAATTGCTATTGCTAGTTACAAACTATTCCTATTCATATCAGAAATAAATACTTTTCTGTGTAATTTCCGGCAAAGTTTCTGTTTCTAAATAAGACATGAGGTATTGTTTAACATTGGTCGTTGGCAGCATCATGGTTGATCATCGCAAGCTTGTTATTTGATGGTTATCGTTCTTGAGCGTGACAGATGGTTGTTCTTACGATACTTGGCAGTCATCATCATGTAGTACTTACATGCAAAGGCTGAATATCATATGCATGATGTTTAGTATCTTTAGTTTTTATTGCAAACACTTTATAGTGAATACATGATGATATGCCACGTTGTTTTGATGAGAAACATGATCAAATTTTGTGAAAACATTAGCTTCACTATTACAGCAGATGAAAGGAACTGAAAATCATTTTCTTAAGATTCACACCAATTTTAAATTGATATGTGACTGAAAATAATATAAAACTACAAAACCATGTGCCATACTTTAGCCATGAAGGACACTCAAGGACTTAATTTAAAAAAAAATACCTCATTGTGATGATATTGGATTTTGCAGATTTACCCAAAGGGAATAAATATGTTCGAATAGTTCACTTTTTTTTTTGTTTGTAAGCAAAAAAAAAAAAGAGATTTATACATCAAATTTTTGTAAACAGAAAAAAACAATTAAAACCCTGCTGTTTATAAACTGAGTACCCGCGACTGATTAAGAAAAATACAGTAATATCACTATGTAGCAATATTTGTGTCTACAAGCTGATACACACTCGACAGTTCATTAATAATAAGTACATTTAATCATTAACAGCATTAAAAAGTACTACACTGTACTGAAAGAAAAAAAAAGAAGGAAAGAATTCTGTCCTTTCTTGCACATCAGAAACAGCAGACTTCTAGTCTGTACATCGTCATTTGCAGAATATAGACAGACTTTCACACAGGAGCAAAACTGTACTCAGACATCGGGTAATAGAAAGTGTTTACAGGAAAACATACTGAGTACGCAGTACTGGAGGAGGGGGGGGGGGGCTGTCAACATTGAGCGTTGATTTTACTGTCTTGGCCTAAGAGATGGGTCAACTGTTTAACTGGGCTGTTTCTACTTTGTACAGAAGCGTCTATTTATATGCATGTTCTCTCTCTCTCTCTATCTCTCTCTCTTTCTCTCTCTCTCTCACACACACACGCACACACACAAAATAACTTTCAGAAACACTTATGAAAATTTCTTCTACTTATTTTTCTTCTCAACTTCACCCTTGATTGAGTCCTCATGTCCTACAACTTATCTACAATATGTCTCAGTCAATCTACCATTTTAATCCTTTTTTTTAAAAAAGAAAATGTGATGTGCCAATCAACTATTACTTTCTAACAGTCTACAGCGACACTTTGGCAGAATATTCAAGGAGAAGTTTAGCGGCTTGCGGCTAAAAAAAAAAAAATCCGTGATACAAAATGATAAAATATTTCAGGGTGTGGGGTTGGGGAGGGGGCGGGTGGCGATGTGAGGGATTACCCGAGTTTTTACTACTGGCCACAATTTACCTGAGTATCTATTGAAACATTTGTTTCTTCTAAGGCAATGTTTTCCAACGGGGGGCATCAATGAATGAATGCGTAATCTTTATTTTTAAGGGGTAAAGAATTGGGCACGCAGGCCCGTCTTACATTCTGCCCTTCTGCATACGTCTTTGGGGGTGGGGGAGAGAGAGAGAAAATTATAATATATTATACTTCTTTCATAATTTGGATGGCTTGTATGTGCAAAGGGGGGGGGGCGGTTTGCATCAAAATCTTTTAGGTGTTGAGGTGGGGCATGATTCAGAAAAGGTTGGGAAACACAAATACAAAGATGTATTTCTATATGTATTTAATAACTGATTTTTTTTTTAAAATCAAAATGCGATGATTATAGATAAGTTTTGAAACTGTTTGTCAAAAGTTAACTTTAAATAAATTCATTCACAAAACCTGACGAATTTAATAAAAACAATCATGACAAGACGTGTTATTGCTTATTATTATTATTGTTATACATTTCATGCGTTAGTAATACATGAAAATTACTGTTCCTAAAAAAATTAATTAACAAATTCAACAAGTTACAAATAGAAACTCCATGCACGCAGTGGCGCGTCATAGAACGCTCTACAATAACGTTAACTCTGAGGAATTCCGTGTAATTTTTGTCAATTTTAGGGTAATATCCCCTGAACACCCCGACCTTGGGTATTCATACTCATGGCTTACTTGGAAGCGCGCATCGATTCTCTCTTGTTTAATATTCATAAACTCAGACAAAGACATATGTCGATGCCAGATCAGTACAATGAACAAAAAATGTTTTCATGGTGCAGGTCCCCCCTCCCCAATTCTGAACCCAGAGATAATCGATAAGGCCACTCCGTGCAACCAGTATTAGCGCCAGGCGGTAATTACATTCACCAGGCATCTCAGCTTTAATCCTTTGTGCTGTCAATGACAAACGTTATTGATCTTTCTCCTGCCAGTCCGACCTCTGTATCTTATCCTGCATTTAAAAGACGGGCGATCGCGTGGCCTCTATGGTCACGTGGCTTTGCTTTTGTTGATTGTCAGTGCCCTGGATATTAGCATGTAAGAAACGTGTGGTTACAAGGCATGACACGGCTGATGCCAAGCGGCAGAAGAAGAAATCTTACGGCTAAGCGTCTAGAAAAGGAAGGGTCTTTATCTTTATTCTCCAAGTAAAACTTTATCTTTATTCTCCAAGTAAAACTTTATCTTTATTCTCCAAGTAAAATTGTGTCTTTATTCTCCAAGTAACACTTTATCTTTATTCTTCAAGTAAAATTTGATCTTTATTCTCCAAGTAAAACTTTATCTTTATTCTCCAAGTAAAATTTGATCTTTATTCTCCAAGTAAAACTTTATCTTTATTCTCCAAGTCTTCTTCTTCTTCTTCTTCGGTCGCTTCTACCACCAAGACCGCCCCGCGATATTCTCCAAGTAAAACTTTATCTTTATTCTCCAAGTAAAACTTTATCTTTATTCTCCAAATAAAACCTTATCTTTATTCTCATCGGGATGAACAGATGCTCATAACTGTAGGAGCCTAGCTCAAATCCTTTCGTTGCAGCCAGAGCTAATAAAGTGGCCCATAAACTTTTACATTGACCAGGTACCTTAGTTCCAAAATTTCATGTATGTTCTCAGATTATGAAAATTCTTACCCCAGTCCATTAAAAAAAAAAAAACAAAACTGCTGAATTTTTACGACAATTTTTGTTTCTTCTTCAGCTGCTAGCTGCGCCTATGGAAAAAGTGAGAACACGGAAAAAGAGTTGGAATCTGGTACCAGGCAACAGACCTGCATTATAACATACTATTAAATGACAGATAAGAGACGTATATTTTATGTTAAATATAACATACAGTAAAATGAGATTTATATGTAACGTGTGTGTGTGTATGTGTGTGTGTTGAAAAAACATGAATCACTAGAAAAGAGAATAACAGTATGTGAAATGAAGGGAACTTACAAAATGATGGATAGAAAGAAAATAAAAATAAAGAGATATTGATGGAATATGGTGTCACAGAAGATTTTCTCGTAAATACCATCGAAATTAGACAGCTGAGATACTTCGGCCATTGCAAGAGAAATAATGGTTTGGAGAGGTTGATAGTTGAAGGCATAGTGCCCAGCAAAAGAGAAAAGAGATGACCTCGCCGTAGGTGGACACAGGACATCATGGAAAGTCTGAATATGTCATTGCGAGATGTTGATCAACTTGCTCAAGATCAAACTGCATTCAGGGAGGCAATGAGAGGGGCAACGTTCTGGAAAGGGCAAGTCACATGAAGCAGAAGAAGAAGAAAATGATATCTATTTTTTAAATAAAGCCCCCGCGCAGAGCTGGATGAAGGCTGTCTGTGCACAGCTCCTCGGCAGGGTCGTCCAGGACCAAACAAAGAAACTGTGAATCGTGTTAGAGAAGCTTGCCCCGCCTTCATCTCGGAATTTCACATACCACTTTTGATATAGTTGAAAAGAGGTGCTGCCTTCTGGAAGTCCGCTCAAAATCGTCGCTGCACAGTCACAATGGACGAGGTTCTTGCGTATTCCCAAATACAAAATGACTGCACATGTTCCCTGAACGCCATATTTGCTATTGCAGCCTCCTAGCGGCAAGTCACGCGAGCTCTGCGCGCGTTAGGTATTTTATTTGTTGCGAATTTTAAAAATGCTTTACTGATTTATGAATAATCCTGTTCATATCTCTGTACCTAAATGATTAATTCTGATCACATTGGAACATTGGAATGTCTTTAATAAAATGTTGAACTATAGCAATGATTACATAAACAATAAAATAAATT
Source organism: Achatina immaculata (assembly GCA_009760885.1). Classification (NCBI taxonomy): domain Eukaryota; kingdom Metazoa; phylum Mollusca; class Gastropoda; order Stylommatophora; family Achatinidae; genus Lissachatina; species Lissachatina immaculata. Next base: position 58,758,504 of record CM019718.1, on the reverse strand, counting down.
ACGTCCTATAGTAGATAAACTAAAAAAAGCAAAATCAGTATATAATTCTATCCTCCCCTTTCCCCCCGTATCATGGTTGTCTGCTCTTGTCTGTCTCTATCGATGATTCATTCGTGCTACTGAGGGTTAGTTTGTCGTTTAGAAGGACATTTAAAAAACAATTAATTAGTTCGTTTTTTTCCGTCTGTCTAATTGTATATTTATCTCACCTTTCTTCCGTCCATTTCTTCCATCCGTCTGTCTTATTTGTATATTTATCTCACCTTTCTTCAGTCCATTTCTTCCATCCGTCTGTCTTATTTGTATATTTATCTCACCTTTCTTCCGTCCGTTTCTTCCATCCGTCTGTCTATTTGTATATTTATCTCACCTTTCTTCCGTCCATTTCTTCCGTCTGTATGATTAAACTTCTGTGGATACTTTATTCTTTGACATTTTCAGAACTGAGAACTGGCGTCACTACATTTTGGTGCTCCTTTTGTTTTGTTACTTGCTGAATCTCTCCCTCCCTCTCTCTCTCTCTCTCTCTCTCTCTCTCTCTCTTTCTCTCTTGCCTGTCCCTCTCTTGTCTTTTTCTCTCTCTTATCTCTTTCTCTCTGTTGCCCCCCCCCTCTCTCTCTTTCTGTCTCTTGTCTCTTTCTGTCTCGTGTCTCTTTCTATCTTTTGTCTCTTTCTCTCTCTTGTCTTTCTCATCTCTTTCTCTCTCTCTAGTCTCTTTCTCTCTGTTGCCTCTCTCTCTCTTTTGTCTTTCTCTCTCTTCCCTCTCTCTCTCTCTTCTCTTTCTCTCTATTATGTCCCTTTTTCGTGTCTTTCTCTTGTTTATCTCTCCCTTATCTCTCTTTCTCTTTCGCTCTCTGTCTCTCTCATATTCTGTCAGTTCCTCTCCTTTCTCCTTTTGTCTCAGTCTCCGAGCCCGCTTGAGACTGCTCGATTTAGTGGAGGTAACCAAGGGAAAAGAATAGAATTTGAAAAGTAATCTCAAGAACTCGTCTTCAAAACAAAAACTCTTCGCTTCATAGATGATATATCCATGAATGAATTTATTACTTTTCTCGAAAAACCCGACCTTGTTTGGGTCCTCATTTTATCATGACCTAGTCAGTGTTAGGGAGGTTTCTTTTTTTTTTTTTTTGGTCTTTAATCTGGGCATTTTCAAACGCAATCACTTCAGAATGTTTTATTTTCTTTGTGTGAGCTAAATGGGTGTGAAATAAAATCTATGAAACAAATCACTTACGTGATCTCGTATAATGTGGGAGGTTATTGTTTAATGCGTGTGGAGACAGCTGGAGGGTTTGTACAAGTCACGTCAGTAACAAAAGGAAACTGTACTCGACACGAGGTCGAGAGGTATCTATCTGCCTGTCTGTCTGTCCGACCGAACGTCTGTCTGCCTGTCTGTCGCTCGCATACTTATATACATGCTGACAAAAATGTCTGTCGCTCGCATACTTACTCGTATATACATGCTCACAAAAGTGTCTGTCGCTCGCATACTTATATACATGCTGACAAAAATGTCTGTCGCTCGCATACTTATATATATATATGTTGACAAAAGGCACTTGTTTTCCAAGAATTCTTCTAAAGAATCTCATTTCGGTTATTGTAATTTTCCTTTTGTTTTTGCTGTCAGCGTCTATGCCTGGCATTGGTAGCACAAAGTTAGTATGAAGATTGTCTTACAGATAGTTCTTTTGGTTTCCAGTGAGACATGCTTCTTGTTTAGTATGGGAGCCATTTGCCCGATAAGTTGGTTCGCTTTGTTACATCTGTTTCCGATCCCTATGTCTATTTTTCCTTTTGTTGAGAAAATGCTTCCGAGGTATTTGAAATGCATTACTTGCTTCATAGTATGGTTTTCCAGTGTAATGTTTATTGCGATGGTCATGATTTCTGTTTTGCCTAAGCTAATTTTCATATTGTGTTTTTTGCATGCATCATTCAGTCTATTAACGTGATCTTCTGAGTCGGCAACTAGAGCTTATATATATATATATATATGTACGAGTATGCTACATCTTACATCCTTCCCGTGCCGTTAAACGTCACACAGGGCTCGCAAGGTAGTTCACCAAGTTTTTCTGTCCTCAGCGACCTTTTCAATCTCATCAGGGGATTTTATCCTATTAATCTGGCCTCTCTTAAAAGTATCCTCTTTAGAGTTTCACGTTGTCGGTCTCTTTTTCTTCGGCCTGTTGTGTTCCACTTGATAGCTTGTGTTGTGATTCTTTTACTGTTTCTTCTCATCACGTGACCAACATATGTCCATCTTTTTCTGATCACCTATGAGACAGGCTGTTGTTTGCTCATCTGCCTTATCTCTGCATTGTTCTTGAAATGGTTCCACTGTATACCAAATATTTTCCTTAGACATGTGTTATCAAACTAGTCAAAGTTCTTGTCTATTTCTTTAGTTGTTTTCCAGCTTTCGCATGCATAAATGAGGATGGATATTACATTTGAATTGAATAGTCTTAACTTGGTTTTTGTGCTTACAACTTTTGAGTGCCATATGTTCTCAAGATTCTTGAAAGTCAATGCTGCTTTTGCAATTCTACCTCTAACTTCCTTTCTGGTGTCGCCATCCTGGTCTATGTAGCTGCCAAGGTATGCAGATTGGTTGACTTCTTCAACAGCTGTCCCTTCTACGTATATGTTTCCTGTTTGATTAATAAGAAGTTTCATTATTTTGTTTTTTTCCTTGTTAATTTCAAGTGCTATTGTGCTAGTCAGTGAAGACAGAGTATCTGTTTTTTTTTAAAAACCGAGTTCACATTTCTTTCTCCATGTATATATATATATATGGTGTGTGTGTTATATCATATATATATATGTGTGTGTTACTCTAACCAGTTCTTTTCTTTGTTTTTGTTTATGACAAATAACTTCATTTATGGAATCTTCACTCGTTTCCACTTATTTTAATGTGTGATACATACGTGGTGAACATGGAATTAAGTCGGTACAATAACTTGTACACAGGGGCCCCCGTTCTCCAAAATGTCCACCCCCTTCTCCATGTCCGCGTCGTCAGAAACGGTTTGTCTCTCACTTTACATTTAACACAACATTGTCTCCTCTCTCACTTTATATTTAAAACAACATTGTCTCCTCTCTCACTTCACATTTAACACAACAGTGTCCCATCTCTCACTTCACATTTAACACAACAGTGTCCCATCTCTCACTTCACATTTAACACAACAGTGTCTCCTCTCTCACTTCACATTTAACACAACAGTGTCTCCTCTCTCGCTTCAAATTTAACACAACATTGTCTCCTCTCTCGCTTCACATTTAACACAACAGTGTCTCCTCTCTCGCTTCACATTTAACACAACAGTGTCTCCTCTCTCACTTCACGTTTAACACAACAGTGTCCCATCTCTCACTTCACATTTAACACAACAGTGTCCCATCTCTCACTTCACATTTAACACAACAGTGTCCCATCTCTCACTTCACTTTTAACACAACAGTATCTCCTCTCTCGCTTCAAATTTAACACAACAGTGTCTCCTCTCTCACTTCACATTTAGCACAACAGTATCTCCTCTCTCGCTTCAAATTTAACACAACAGTATCTCCTCTCTCACTTCACATATTTTAATCTGATTATCGTATTTGAATCGCAGACAGGACGGTTTGAAGGCAGGTATAAAGCGAAGCGGTTACTTTATATTAAAACAAATATTGAACCAGCTCTGAGATTGTCTGATTCTTGGACAATTTGGAGATGTATTGATCTTACTGCATTAGCCATTTTGTGTTCATAACCGCATGAAATGCTATAAATGGTTTACACAAATATTACGCCTTTTCTTCTGCGATCTTTCTCCTTGTTTGACATTACATTACATTTGTTCTTTTGAATTCAATCCAGAATGAAGCATGGTTACTAATTGATCTAACGTTTGAAAATCCAGATAATGCACTTAAAGCAAGGTTTATAGTAGGGACTGGGAGAGGGGAGTGGAATATTCTAATCTATGAGCAGGTCAGAATGTTCGTAGTATGTCTGATGACAAATATTCAAACACTCTCATTTTTCTCCTTTAACAAATATCCAGACACTCTCATTTTTATCCTTTACAAAATATTTCAACATTCTCTTTTTTCTTCTTGAACAAATATTTAGACACTCTCTTTTCTCTCCTTTACCAAATATTCAAACACTCTCTTTTCTCTCCTTTATCAAATATTCAAGCAGTCTCCCTTTTCTTCCTTAGCAAATATTCAGACAGACAGACACACACACACACACTCTCTCTCTCTCCTTTCTTCCTTACCACATTTTCAGTCAATCTTTTCTTTCCTCTCTTACTGAATCTTCAAATGCTCTTTTACTTCCTTCCTGAATATTTAAAAATTCTCCTTCTATGTTTTATTTATAAGAAGTTTTATTCAGCTAAAATTTACAAGAAGTATTATTCAGCTGAAATTTACAAGAAGTTTTATTCAGCTGAAATGTATAAGAACTTGCACTAGAACTCCGCCATAAAAGATCATGTTGCTATCTCTAGCATGGTTCTCAGTTTCGACCACAGCCTAGCACAGCCATGACTAACTCGAGATCGACCTGTTCATCTTCGGGCGTTGTGACACTATAGTTATCTAAACTCGTGTACCGAGACTTGTTGCGTGCGTACGTTAGACGTGGCATTTAAAAGCAAAGAATTGATATCTTAAATGCTCGATTCAGTTAAATCTTACGCTACCGAACAACACACTCTATACATGAACATTTTTTATTATCATTTATTTATATCCACCATGTTTTATAGAGAAATAACTTCAATTCCTTTTTTTAAATACATATACTGCAATTTAAAATTACTATCTTTGAAGCAATACTGTGTAAATATAACTGTTTCTATCCTATTTTCTTTTAAAGCCATTAAAATGGCTGCTGGTGTTTTAAGACTACAAAAAAGTGAGTTTTCTTTAGTTAATTCTGCGTACAGTATTTAGTCGGAGTTCTGCACTTTTCAGTAACTACGGTGCACGGTAGAGTTGTTCCTTATTCTAACGCCAGACGTGAAGTAAGATACAAGTCTCGCTCAATCAATGAATGGTTTCTTTTTCCATAGTTTTAGTCTATCTGTAATGCATTATTCATTATGTTCTCGTTATGTATTACAAGTTTCGTTATTTTTTTCCCCTTCTTCTCGTAGAATGAATATGAAATCCTAGGTTTTCTAAGCTTAACAACTGGAGAGAGAGAGAGAGAGAGAGAGAGAGAGAGAGAGAGAGAGAGAGAGAGAGAGACATTTGTGCGGAAAATTATTTCCAGGATTATGAATATTTTTTTCCTCTTTCATTATTATGACTGAATGTGATCTTCTCGTGACATTTATAACTAATCTCAACGTTTGTATGACTAGTACAGAATATTGTTTATTTTACCTCATGATTGAATAATATGCATTCATTCTCGAGCATCAATCTTCATTCATCAATCCGTCCATCCATCTACTAAACTAGTCGTCTGTTTGTTTATTTTTCTGCCTGTCTGTATGCCTGTATCGTCTCGCCTACCCCCCCCCCCCCTTTTGGTTTTGTTTGTGTCTATCGATGTGTCAGCATAGTTATCTACCCATTTATCTATTATCTTCCACATATCTAGCTATCTATCAACCCATTTATAAAAATATCTGCAAGCATATTCGTTAGCCATTGATTAGATCAAAATAACCAGCTTTCACTGCCAGATTGCCCAGAGAGAAACAAAACAAAACAAATGAGGAAACATGATAAATATCTTAGGCATGACATGTCCTGTAAACATCACTAAACATGAAATAATCTCAATGTTTCAGGTTTAGAAATAATATTACAAGATAATGAGTACAGTTTTGTCATTAAAAATGCTGTACAAAATTCTATGCAGACAGCATTAAGTATAATTTGGACGTATGCATACATTTTACATCGAATGATTTTATTTGAATAGTCAGCTTTCAAGTATGCATTGTCTGCATACAGTTTTGTACTGCAAAAATACAATACTTATTACAGTGACAGAAAGAAAATGGCTGTTTAAAAAAATTATAAGTAATTATCGAGAAAATGGTTTGATACTTTTAAAAAAAAAGTACGTGTAAAGAAATTTTACGTGAAACAAAATATTGTAAAATATACCACCCAGATTGTTTCTTTAAAAAAAAAGATAAGCAGAAGCAATTATACAATTTTTACATCATCTAGATTTTAAAAAAAGATACATGTATATATAAGCAATTATATAATTTCTATATACAATAAATGTTCAACAGCATATCTTGTGCATTGTTGTGATGTATTAGTGAGACAGAATTATTTTGAAGTTATCGATATCTTCCTTGTTTTAGATAAAGGAAATAATTATTTGTTTACACTGAAGGAAATAAACTGCGAAAGCAGTGTAGGTTATCACTCGCACAAGATTAAAGTGATGATAAATTATAGCAAAAGATTATCACTCGCACAAGATTAAAGTGGTGATAAATTATAGCAAAGATTATCACTCGCACAAGATTAAAGTGGTGACAAAATATAGCAAAGATTATCACTCGCACAAGATTAAAATGGTGATAAATTATAGCAAAGATTATCACTCGCACAAGATTAAAATGGTGATAAATTATAGCAAAGATTATCACTCGCACAAGATTAAACTGGTGATAAATTATAGCAATCATTTTTTAAAAAAATTCTGCTACTTTTAACCTAGTGAGTAATATGGTTCGCGTTGAAGATCTTCAGTTCTTGGTGTCCAAATCCATGCGAGCAGGAATTATGAAGTGAAAGGGGCATCGCTTTGTCACGTGGTCCCGGCCAGACGGGTTGTGTGCTCATTCCCGTCGATGATGTCCTGTACCACGGATACCATCATGATCACGTGGCCAGGAAGGTAGGTGAATATGGTGTAGCCTAGCAACGAGAGGGCTCCCAGGAAGACTGCCCGTGCTGATGGTTAAGGAAAATGTTTCCTTTTGAGATGATGATGATGATGATGATGATGATGATGTGTTACAGAATAACATTCTGTTACAGAATATTGTAAATGTAGTAGTACACCGTACACGAAGGAAGAATCTTGTAATAGTGTTACCGTGTCACTATTTTAGTGGTACACCGGGACACTGTTTTAGTGGTGCAGTGGTACTACTTTAGATGATGATGATGGTGGTGGTGGTGGTGGTGGTGGTGTCAAGTGAAGCCAGTAGTAATTGCGTTGGCAGTGGTGAGATATTAATGAATGTGTTTTAAAAACGAAGGTTGCAGTACCCGCTGACGACTTGCGCATGTAGGTGCTGTCTCTACAACAGTGGTTCCCAGCCTGGGTATGCGTACCCCTCTGGATACACAGGACGTTTAGAGGTGCGCAAGAACAAGTGAAATAATGGTGGAAAGCAGACTTTAAAAAAAGTAACTATAACAAACAATTGTGTTAATATGAAGTGGTACAATTTACGGAAACAGATTGCCAAGGGGTGCTCAAGCGAAGGAAGGTTGAGAACCACTGCTTCAAGTGCTTCTGGTTCTGCTTCTCTCTCTCCTCCCTCACTCACTTTTCTTTCTCTCTCTCTCTCTCTCTCTCTCTCCATACAAATATCTCCTATCAAGCCATCTTTTTCAAAATACGACTAAAAAATTAACAGTTACTCCAGGTGTTTTATATATAAATATATACATAAAACTAGCGTATCTCGACCCAGTACCAATCACCAGCCACTATAATGTACACAAAATAAAATTTTCCACAAATCTCACCAACCACCCGGGCTGTCAACATTTCTCTTGTACTGATAAGGAAATACACTTTATTTATTTATTTACTGTGTGTTTTCTATTTCTTATCAACATGTATTCATTACGTTTCTTCCATAACACAATTTTTTGGGTGTGTGAGAGAGAGAGAAAGAGAGAGAGAGAGAGAGAGAGAGAGGAGGGAGGAAATTCAGAGTGGATGGGTAGTGACGGTGGAGAATTAATACGAATTATGGTTAGCTGTGGATGCCAGGGCAAATACCTGCACTATATAGAGACATGAAATATCAGTATTTCCATATTATCAGAGCATTTATCATGAGGAGAGACCACGTGGCGGTTTTGTTGAAAGTACTAGACACATACACAACAATATTTCACATGTCTTCACTTGCGTTCAGTATTTCATTTCTTATGTGTTATACTAACATCAATGTTCCTCTTGATATGTATTTTATTAATATCTGTATAATAGAAAAATCCGCACATTCTTCGCATGCTTGTCCACATATGTGTAAAGTCGTAATACTGCACCTCTTTCTGTGTGCTTGTCTACACATATATAAACATATAATGAAACACGCTTGCACAGTAGTTATATATCACATAAATGCACACATATACATTTATCTTGTATACATATAAGATGTAAGATGTAAGAAGATTATATATATATGTATATATATATATATATGTGTGTGTGTATGTATGTAAATAACGTCAGCGGTACTTATACAGATAAAAACTCAAGCACTATAATTTATATATCTATCTATATATAATAGATGTATGTGTGTGTATATATTCCAGCATAACTCTGAAACGCCTAAAGCCATTTCAACGAAACTTGTACACATATGACTTACAATCTGGAGAAAAATACTGTGGGGGTAAGACACCCTTATCTCCCCTAGTGGTGGAGTGAGAAGAGGTGACATGCTACCTACTAAATTCAGGGAGGTACAAAAGAATGGTCTATCGTGAGATAGAGCGGTGCTGGTCTAAGAGCAGCATTTGTAGCCTACCGTGGCTATTCCAAAGACCTCAGACAAAGATCGAAAGAATACATTCGTCGGCCCCAAACATGTGACAAATATTGTATTCTGGAACGTAAGAACAATGGTAACACCAACAAAAACAGGTAATCAGAGAAAGAGAGAGATATCACTTAGATGTACTGGGAATCAGTGAAATGCAATGGCCAGAAGCAGGGAAAAGATCGGTGGAAAACTGTAAGTTAATAATGCATTCAGGCAGAGACGACGGGAAACACACACGAACGATGCAGATGATGAGGTAAAAGACGACTTCTATCACCAATTACAACAAATCATCAACAAAGTTCCTAAACACGACATCCTAATTGCTATGGGGGACCTCAACGCTAAGGTAGGGAAAGATAACACCGACGTCGAAAAAATAATGGGGAAAGAAGGAATTGACATGGTTAGTCAGAACGGAGAAAGATTAATTGAAATATGTCTGACAGAGGACATGGTCATTGGAGGCACAATATTTCCACACAAAGAGATACATAAAACAATGTGGATATCTTCAGATAATAGAACTAGAAACCAGACAGATCATTTTTGTAGTTGAAAGCAATGCAGAACATCTCTGATAGATGTAAGGGCATGTAGGAGTGCAGATGTCAACAGTGATCACAATATGTGTGTAGGGAAAATAAAACTAAAACTGAAAAGCCTACACAAGCAATCAATACCCAGAAAGATAAACAGCCACAGCCTACAAGAGGAAAATACTAACAGGAATTTCAATCAGGAACTCGCCAATCATTCCTCAACACTAAGTGAAGTAGAGGAGATAGGTATAGATGAATTATGGAGTTCTTACAGCACAGCCATAATCACAGCAGCAAAAGCAAACGCTGGACTGAATAAACCGAATAGAAAAGCATGGATATCAGAAAACACGGAAGTACATACATGAAAGACGAGCAGCCAAATTAGCCATGTTGTTTGTAAAGACAGGTCTTGGAAACGATCTGGTGAAAGCAACATACAAAGAAAGAGACAATAAAGTAATAAGTTCAGCTAGACGGGATAAAAGATAATACATAGACAATACGGCAAAAGAGGCAGAGAAAGCAGCAAAAAACATGAGACAGCAAAACTTTATATAACATACAAAAGAGGCTAACAAGTATTATTACATCTAAAGAAAGACCAATCCTTAGCACAACTGGAACCCTATTAACATCAAGTAAAGACCAAAAGCAAACATTGGCCGAACACTTCCAATAATTACTTAATCGACCACACCCAAAAGAATTGACAAAACTTGAAACCGAATTATCAATCCCACAACTAAATGTCAACGTAGATAAAATTACATTGCATGAAATTGAAATAGCAGTGAATTTAATGGCCAACGACAAAGCTGGAGGTGAAGATGAAATAACACCTGAAATGTTAAAAGCTATCAATAGTGACAACATGAGACAAATACAGAAAATGATTAATAAGATTCAGAAAGAAGAAAAGGTCCCTTCTAAATGAAAAGAAAGAAATCATTGTTAAAATACCAAAAAGGCAACCTTAGCGACTGCAACAATTGATGAGGAGTAACCTTAGTATCAGTTGTGTCAAAAGTATTTTGCAAGGTCATTTTGAATAGACTTAAAGATATAGTGGATGCTGCAATGAGAGAAGAACAAGCAGGATTTCGAAAAGGGAGAAGCTGTCTCGACCAGATCTTTACTCTAAGAATAATACTTGAAGAACCATATTTAAAAAAAGAAACCATTAATACTGAACTTCATAGACTTTAAAAAGGCATTTGATAGCATACACAAAGATTCATTGTGGAGAATTTTAAGTCTATATTGAATATCATCTAAAACTGTCAACATCATTAAGGACCTCTACAATGGATATGTTTGTGCATTCAAAAAGAAGAAGGGATGAGCCAATGGTTCCAGACTGAAACAGGCATGAAACGAGGATGTATACTATCTCCTATGCTTTTTGGAATTGCAATAGACTTCATAATGAAAAAATGCTGCATAGATAACACAGGTATTGATTGATTACATGGGAGCCAACTAGAAGATCCTGATTTTGTTGATGACATAGCTCTTATCAGTAACAATGTGAATTCCATGCAAGAAAAAACAAGATATCTTGTCTTCACTGGCTAGCAAAATATAACTTGAAATTAACAAGGACACAACAAAAATAATGAAAATTCCTATTAATCAAAATGGAAAAATACACGTAGAGGGCACAGCTTTGAAGAAGACAATCAATTTGCATACTTTGGGAGCTACGTAGACCAGGATGGTAACACCAGAAAGGAAGTTAGAATTAGAATTGCAAAAGCAGCATCGATCTTCAAGAATCTTGAGAACATATCGTTCAAAAGTTATAAGCACAAAAACCAAGTTAAGATTATTCAATTCAAATGTAATATCCACCCTCAATTATGCATGCGAAAGCTGGAAAACAACTAAATAAATAGACAATAAATTAGACTCTTTTGAAAACAAAAGCCTAAGGAAAATACTCGGCATCAAGTGGAACGAATTCAAGAACAATGCGACAGATGAGCGAACAACAGCCAGTCTCATGGGTGATTAGAAAAAGAAGATTGACATATGTTTGTCACGTGATGAGAAGAAACGATCAGAGAATCTCAAAACAAGTTATCAAGTGGAACACAACAGGCCGAAGATTCAGAGGTCGACCACGTGAAACTTTAAAGAGGACATTGTTAAGAGAGGTCCCTAGAAGTGATGATGGGAAGGGAGTGATACTTAAAAAATAATCGACAACGACCGATAATACTGTGTAATCCATAGTTTTCGGTGTCGCTGAGATGAGTAGTGACATTTCCGGTGCGGTTTACGTCCATGTTCAGCCCCCATCGGCATGGGGGATGAGAGAGGGTGGGATGGGGATGACATGTAAAAGTAATCGAAAACAACCGATATTAGCGTCGAGTCCATAGTTTTCCGGGTCGCTGAGATGAGTAGTGACACTCCCAATGCCGTTTATGTCTAAGTTCACCCCTCCCCCAACTGAATGTTTTTTTTGGGGGGGGGGGGAGGTGAGAGGGGATGAAAATTAGGGTGGGATCTCGAATTATTTTACTACAAAACCTCGACCCGCCAAAACTTTACAACGGCTATGTGTAAAGAGGATGATGGGCAATGTAACTGAAGCAACTATCTTAAAAGGACAGGGAGAGGATGAAGCAGTTTTTATCCCACGCATACCACTCATTCCGACTGATCTCCCTTTTAACTTTAAGAGATTGCAATTTCCAGTGAGACTTGAATTCTCGATCGCGATCAACAAGTCACAGGGGCAGTCTACACGTTTATAGAGTAAAATCTTTTACATAGTGACTATAATATTAATTTAACTCAAAACTTGATTATACGCAACATTTTCAGTTTCACCTCCAGGAGCAAGAATAAGTAATTTCTTGGGTAAACCCATCCTTGAGCAAACAACGTAAGGTTGTCCGTGAGAGAAACATGGCCATCTCAAATCCACTCCGCAGTATTATTAATTAATAAATTCCCGAGCAACGCCGGGTAATCAGCTAGTGTGTACACACACACACACACGCGCCTGGTACTGGGGAAGGAAAGGAGCCCAGGCGTGACGTTGACCACATTGCCCTCTGTGTGTCGATAGAGAACGAAAATAATGAACACTGACGCCGTGCCCTGTGCAGCATGATAGGGTTGAGTTATCTTTACCTTTTATATGTGAAAGTAGACTGAGGTCTATGGTTCAGTTTTACAAAAAAAGATAGAAAGAGTGAGGAAAGTGGACAACAACAAGAATGGCAGAAAGCAAGATGAGCAAAATGAAGAACATACAACAATCCAATATTTCGGCAAGTCTTTTTCAAGAATCACATGCACCTCAGTTTACTTTCATTACTAGAACCAGTTTTACCGCAGTCGTCATTTCCCTTACTTTCTACATACAGATACATAAAGATATATAGACATACATAGACATGTATATAGATGCCCAGATATATAGACACGTATCATCGTCATCATTGCCCGTTACTCCTTTGGGAGTACAGGCCATGGATAAAGTCTCTTCCCTCATCCATGTTCCTGGATTTGTTCTTTACTTCCTTCAATGTGCATACTGTGTCTCTGAGCAGGTTTCGTAATGTGCTCTATTATCAGAGTCCCAACTTTTCCAAGAGAAACTTTTCTGGTTTTATTTTCTGTGTTTCTGTAACGCGACTATTTTTAACAGGTGAACATGTCTTTGACGTATCCCCCATCATCCCCCACCCCCCTTAGTCGCCTCTTACAACATGGGTGGAAGATGGCAGTGGTTCTATTCTTTTCTCCCGAGGCTTAGATCTGAGCCCCGAAGACCACGCGAGAGACAGGCATACAGTAAGAATAACACCCACACATTCATACTGTTACAGGTACAAGAAGACACCAGCTCCCAGATATCTCCACACATAAATTTACACAGGTAAACAAAGAGACTAACGTGCAGGTATTTAAACACGGACATGTGTAAAACGCTATAGACGCACTATAAAACGACAAGACGTTTAAAAAGATCGCCGATATATGCAGATAAAACTGGATGTTTCTTGCTTCAGAACTGATTTGCTTGTGACTTTCAGTTTAACGGGGATATCAAAAAGGATATCAAATTATATCTAAAAATCCAGTGGTTCACATAAATGGCAGTGTTTACACCTGCCCCCACCCACCAACTTCAGGTAAACGAGCTCGATACCTATTGCCTAGCAACCAGTTGTTTGTGTATTATTTCAGAACAGTAACTCCACGCTCGATCCACCCCCTCCCCCCCCCCCCCAAACCACAGAATCGACAACAACTTCGGTCATAGCGACAATAACGACACCGTACAGCACAGCTGCACACTGTTGTGCAGAACAATTCCAAAAATAAACGCCAGTGAAGGTTACCGCCAAGAAACTAAAACCTACCTACCTCAATCGATATCAAAGGACGTGGTTTCTGACAACAAGGCTTCGGATACGGGTGAGGCAATCTTGCGCGACGTTCTGGGTGGCTTTCCGCCTTGCGGCACGCAATCTTCTTAAACGATCTATCAATAAAGCACCCCAGGGTATGAACGTCTGCACATACAGTGTACATGTTACACCCAGCTGAAAAAGGTGGGACGACTAGCGATCAGTTTCTTTCTTTTCTCTACAGGGATAAAAGTACTAGGAGGTCAGCCATAATACCAGAAAAAGATAAAAGTGGAAAACTTGTTGAAAAAAGATGTTTTACAGAAACAGTGACACCAGGGGCGTACTGGTGAGGATTGCGCGCAGAATCAAACAAAACTTATTGAAGACAAAAGTAGCTTGGTGTGGACATCAAGAAATTGTAAAGAATGAACAAATGCACCCCCACCCCCCCCCTTTTTTCCCTGTACAGTACAACAGATGATATTTGAATAACAGGTAAACACATACATCAGTAAACGAGATGAGAGTGAGGGCCCAGTCATTCATTACGTGCCGTGCCATGTTGAACTGCGTTGAAGATCATGCTTACACATCTTGCGTGAACAGGTTCTTCTCTGTCTTCTCATGGCACGTCTAAAAAAAAATCTTGATTGATTTTTTTTTCTATTGATTTTTAACTAGTTTTCGTTATTTTGTAACTTCATTTTCTGTTTAGGATTTTCTTTTGCATCTTTCTCCAAAGCCATATCTCTAATTCTTCCAACTCCCCCCCCCCCTCCTACCCCCACCTGTTGAAAATGACCAAAGTTTCGCAAGAATATAGCATCTGTGGGTAATGAAGAACAAAGCAATGTTTAGTATATTAGTGACAATAGCAAATCTGTGACATTTACTTTTGTTTATGAGAAAGAATACTGATAAAATGAAGGAATAGGAGTGAGGTATCGTGAAGAAAGGATGAGCATCGTCTGTGGTCTGTAGCGATGAAGCCGGAATCAACGCGGGACACGGACAACCATGACACGCAGCTTACGTTATTTACTGGAATAGGCAGCGGAGCAGATATGGGAATGTCCTGACTGCATTGATGCTACCTGTTGGGAGCAATCAATCAATCAATCAATCAATCTTTACTTAAGACCAGTAAAGAATGAGTTCACGAGTTACATCAGGAGTTTGGATAGATCAGATATCTATGCACAGAGGGCTTCGACATGGATGAAGTAGAGATAAAAGGTAAAAGAGATATAGAGGACTTTGGGAAATAGAGAGAATTTGCAAAACAAATACCTGATGTGTATGAGAAGAACATGTGTGTGTGTGAGTAAAAGAGAGACAGAGAGAAAGAGAGAGAGAGAGAGAGACGGGGACGGAGGGATACGTAGAGGGACAAAATGAACAGAAGTTACGTCAATTAACTCTATAGAAGAGGAATGGGGAAAAATACTTTTTCCTCCGCAACTGATGAAGATAATTTCAGTAATGTCATTCTTTCATATCGCGTAATACGGTCTCATTAGCTAATACGAAAAGCACACTCAAAAACAATCTAATTCGATAGTTAATCGTTAAGACCAGTGCTTCTCAAAATGGGGTACATGTGTGGTGCCAGTGGTACATGGATAGTTTTCATGTGATGCATGAAGGCAACAAATTTTTAGAATTTACAACGCTCGACATTTCTACACAATTAGAAAATTAATATTTACTTTCTTTATGCATGTATGTATGATATTATTATTGATTAAACAATTTTTTGCTCGAACTAAATCAAGTCTTAACGAGTTCTATTTTCAGTAATCCCTCGTAATTTCAAACATTTTTTTTCTATACCTTGAATGTTCTTGGTCTAGGGCATTTACATAAGACTGTGTCCCGAAATGGAGAGTTTTCAATATCATGGTACATTACTAACAATGGAGATACAAAGAGGAAGATCAAAATGAGTATATCTATCACTCTTAAGAATTACAAAAATTAGATTTCTAAAGGACATGCATTTTCCCCTTTGCAACATATGCATGTGAGACCTTGACACTTAACAAAACAGTTGAGAAACACATAAACGCCTTTGAATGTAAATGCTGCAGAAGAGTCCTTCAGATGCAACGGACACAAAAAAGAACAAATATATCCATACTACAAGAACTTAATATTGAAGAGGGCTGGTTAGTAAAGAGGATTAAACAGAGAAAACTTAAGTATTTTTGCCATATTAAACGTCATGAGAGTTTGGAGAATCTTAGAATGGTACACAACGGGAAAAAGAAAGAGGGGAAGAGCAAGGAGAAGATGGCAAAAATACATTGTTGATGACTTACGAAAGGAAGCATCAGCATTTGGACATCTTGCTTACAACTGAAATGCCTTTAAGAGAGCTGTTAGGGAAGCAAAGTTCTGCAAAGGGACATGCTAATGAATGAATGAATGAATGAATGTGTCCCAAAAGTGGTACAAAACCATGTTGCTATTTGGAAATATTGATTACGTGGATAAGACATAAACACTTACAATACGATCTTGATTGTCTCTTTTCTTGTTCCTTGCAGAACATAGATTACATTACTGACCCTGTCTTTGGGTATATCTAGAACATAAACTACAGTCATGATCCTGTTTTTTTTCATTCTGTGAAAAGCATAAATCGCATTATCGACCCTGTCTTTAGTTCTGCGTAAACCATAAATTGTAGTCATGATCCTCTCTTTTTTTCCGCGGAAATCATAAATCTTAATCAAATATCCTTCATTCAAATGTGTCTAGGGCACGACTAAAACATTTGAATCCGAAGCTAGGAATAGCTTAAAAATGTCTGTCACCCGAGACATAAACATTCTCAATCTTGCACAAGGCGGACAGAAAAGTCTAAAAAAAAAAAAAAAAACTGCAGGCGAAAAAGTACACAAAAAATACAGAACTTGCACCTGGCGTACCTGGGGCAGAAATCTCTTATACCGTCCTTCCAAAAACTCTTCGTCAACCTCAATGCAACATTCACAGCGATGTTACAAGTCCCGGAATGCCTCTTTAAACTTCTTAGAAGAAATGTCGTTCAGTTCAGGGGGACCTTGCTGAATGTCTTGAATGTCACACAGGGCTTTGCTTTCAGGCCCGGCTTTCAATCAGGAAACAACATACAGTCTACATGAGCCAGTTCTGGCCAGTGAAGGGCGGAATGCTCCAGTACGTCGATTCCTTTTTTCGCCGAATTCGGGTCTCTGTTCGCCGATGCAATAAAGTCGCCAGAGGTTTCCACACGATGCGATTTTTTGCTCAAATGTGATGTTGTGCCGGACGAATTTAGACCAATCCTTCCTTCTCCCAAAATCTTTCTCCAGAATAGTCCTAATGCTTTCTCGGCTGATGTTTAGGTCAGTTTCCATCATTTTCAACCTCAGTCGTCGGTCGGAGACCACATTTTGGAGAACTTGTTCTATCATGTCGGTGTTTCTGGCGGTCTGCGGACGACCGTTCTTCGTGTTATCGGAAATGTCTTCCCTCCTTCACGAAACCGGGAAAACCATTCCAAAACACGAGTACGGAACACATTTTCATCACCATACACATTTTTTGTTGTTGTTGTCATTTGTAATGTCTCCGTGACAGTTTTTCTCAGTCTGAAACAAAACTTACCGTTCACTCTTTGCCCCGTGTCTTACTTTTGTGACAGCACTCGCACGGACTTTTTTCGATCTCATGTACGCGCATACAAAAACATTCAAACAAGGTGGCGCTTTATATTTACGTACAACAAAGGTCACCCTAGTTTTTGCATACCATACAGGTACATATCAGTGACGCCATTTTTGTTTTGTTGTCGCACCTTGTATGTCGTACTTGTGAGGAATATTGAAGTAGTTGTATAATGACTGAGAATCGAATATGATACTCTCATGTAATGACTGAGGATCGAATTTAATACTCTCAGCGGGGGTTTCACTGACTTCCAAAATTTCTCTCGGTTACCCTGACTGCGGCCTGAATATAGACATGCTTGTAAAATAACGGACGATCCAGTCTGATACTCGCATACAATGACTGATGGTCGAATCTAGAGATGTGATAGCTGAGAGTTGAATCTGAACATATACTGACTGAGAATCTTGTAAGCGAGAGAATGAGGAGAGTGATGGACTTATGAGAGTGGTAATTAAGTCATTAAATTCTTCCAAAAGCACAAACGTGCTGTGACCCCACAACCCTAATTTTGTTTTTAAGAATATCTGACTACAACCAGCCCAGTTCCCCGATCCTTGTTAACCAACAGCTCAACCTAGAGATATTATGTCTACTCTGCTTTCTCATCATCTCTATACCAACAGCTCAACCTAGAGATATTATGTCTACTCTGCTTTCTCATCATCTCTATACCAACAGCTCAACCTAGAGATATTATGTCTACTCTGCTTTCTCATCATCTCTCATACCAACAGCTCAACCTGGAGATATTATGTCTACTCTGCTTTCTCATCATCTCTATACCAACAGCTCGACCTAGAGATATTATGTCTACTCTGCTTTCTCATCATCTCTATACCAACAGCTCAACCTAAAGATATTATGTATACTCTGCTTTCTCATCATCTCTATATCAACAGCTCAACCTAGAGATATTATGTCTACTCTGCTTTCTCATCATCTCTATATCAACAGCTCAACCTAGAGATATTATGTCTACTCTGCTTTCTCATCATCTCTTATACCAAATACAAAACAAATATCTCAGTGTGTAAAAACAACTAACAGAACAAGTTTAATGCGACAACATCAAGACACTCGTCATGAACACACATAATGCCAATAACGGTTCAGACCACATTCTGAGACCAAAAGCATTACTGTATGACAGCCCATATCAGCAGTATATAATATATATTAACACCATCCCAACTCATACTACAACCTTGACATACATACCTATGAGTGCACCCAGCATATGCACCATCATCCTTACAAAATCATCTCTACTAACCAACTCATACACAACCAACCTAATTGAGCCCGGGGTGCTCGATGGGGTCATAGCCAACAATCATATATCACATATACAACATAATCAATGCAGAGGACAATAACATGGCGTATACTTGAGTATCAAGAACCAGCCACATCAACATTACCACACAATGGCTCGCCCACCGAGACATATCCTGAACTAACTGGAAAATATCTTTGCAACAACTTGTATACTAAATATAGTGTTTACAGCCTAATGTCCCGGTCGCTGACAACAGGCTGTTTACACTCTCATAATAAACTATCAGCGAATCTAATACTCTCTGAATGATTCTTTTGTAGTCTTTTATACTTTGATCCATACATTTATTTTTTTAAGCATGCACTTTTTATTTTGGACATATTAAACGTCAAGATAAGTTAGAGAAGACCGTCTTTGAAGGGTATATAATGGGAAAAAGAAAGAAGGAGCTCAAGGCGAAGATACGTGCAATACATCATTGATGATCTACAAATGGATGCATCAGCAGCAGGGAATCTTGCTCACAACCGAGAGGGCTACAAGAGACCTGTCAGGGAGGACTTTTTTGCAGACCCCTCGCTCTATTTATTTCGACAAAAGTAGTCATCGCAAGTGATACACAAAGGTGTACAGAGCGCACAAACAGGTTCTTTTACTTCTGTACACTTTACTCATTCATAATTTGAAACTCATCGATCTCACCTGGGCAAGCAATTATTGAACTCCCAGGCTGTCTGCACATTAAGCTCCTGGTCGTTTCTCGCTTTTCTCTCACAAAGAAAACAAAATGTTGTGGTTCCTAGAGGTAATTTGTTTCAGTGCAGATCGGCAATAGCCTGAGCCCTTTTGTGACTTATATAAAGTAGAACTTAATGGGAGAATGACGTTCGTGTTTGAAGATTGGTTGGATTTTAATTTTTTTTTTTACGTCTCTTTAATTATTTAACTTTAGTTAGTTAATCGCGTTAATTATGAATACTTTTTTTCTTTCCGGAAACAGCGCTTCTACGTTGTTCTGCTGGGCATTTCAAAGAATGGCAGAATAAAAGCATAGAAAATAGATGGGTTGAAAATAAAACCAATTGGCGAAAGCAAAAAGATATACATAGGGATCCAAAAAGATGGATGCATTTCTTTAACACAATAAAAAAAGATATATGAATGGTGCATTACTAAATGTATATACACGTATACAGATGAATACGTTAATAGAAAAGAAATTAGACTCTTTTGAAAACAAATGCCTAAGGAAAATACTCGGCATCCGGTGGAATGAATTCAAGAACAATGCAGAGATAAGACAGATGACTGAACAACAACCAGTCTCATGGGTGATCAGGAAAAGGAGATGGACATATGTTGGTCACTTGATGAGAAGAAATGATCAGAGAATCCCAAAACAAGCTATCAAGTGGAACACAACAGGCCGAAGAAAAAGGGGCAGACCGCGTGAAACTCTGAAGAGGACAATATTAAGAGAGGCCAAGTTAACAGGCATAAAATCCTTTGATCAGGTTGAAAGACTCGCCGAAGACAGGAAAAATTGGGGAACTACTTTGCGAGCTCTATGTGACGTTTAACGGTACCGGAAGGATATAAGATATAAGATACAGATGAATATAGGTCACTGTACATGTCAGCAGTTAGGACAAGTGCTCAGAGTGGATACCACGTGCGTCCAAACACTTTTAGTATGGGAAAATACTGCTGGAGCTACCTTACCCAAAGTGTCTGATGGGATTCATGCGCACGTCGTTTCAATTTCCTTCTGAAACGCCGCCAGCGTAGCTGGTATTCTACGATGAACAACATTCTTTAAGGTCCTCCACAGGTAGAAGCCCATAGCTGTTAAATCAGGCAGTCTATACTAGTAACAGTACCTTCAAAAAAAGAAAGGTCCGGTAAAACCCCTTGATGATAACCCACACCAAACATTGAGTTGCCTTGTCAACATAAACATGGGGATTTTCTGTAGCTCTGTACACACAGAGATAAGACAGATGAGTGAACAACAACCGTCTCATGAGTGATCAGGAAAAGGAGATGGACATATGTTGGTCACTTGATGAGAAGAAATGACCAGAGAATCCCAAAACAAGCTATCAAGTGGAACACAACAGACCGAAGAAAAAGAGGCAGACCGCGTGAAACTCTGAAGAGGACATTGTTAAGAGAGGCCAAATTAACAGGTATAAAATCCCTTGACGAGGTTGAAAGACTCGCCGAGGACAGGAAAAATTAGCTAACTACCTTGCGAGCCCTATGTGACGTTTAACGGCACAGGAAGGATATAAGATAAGTACACACATCTACGTCGATTAGTTCTTCCATTAGGCTTAAACTACATCGTACTGCATTTCGCAAAATTAAATACATTCAGCTTCAAAATAAGTCCACCGATTACTTTTCTTGAAGTGTATATACATCTTCTTGGTCATTTATCTATGTAATCTTTAAGGAGATCACGGGTTCTTCAGTTGGGGTTCATTGACCACGGTGTGCTCGTTAATTAGCAAACCTGATCCTACATTTGTTTTAAATAACTCTAACATTGTATCACAGCTTTACTGTAGTGGTTTCGTGTATGTATATATATATATATATGAGCATTCGTGTGTTATCGAAGGATCACGTGAGTGACCATGAAGCAAGTTAACATTACACAGAATTCTAGAAATGTTAATTTTTAAAATAATTGAGTAAAAAGTGATGGAGGACGGATGTAAGCGGATGTACGGAGGATACGGCTAATTACCACTGACTCTCGGGGGTGCATGACTTGATAAAAGTATGGTAATCACTTTAATGTGATGTATTATTATCACAACATAGTAGCATATAGCGACCTTCTCTTCTAGAACAGAGACTGGGGGAACGATGAGGAGGCAGAAAAGAAAGATGAGGAGGCAGAAAAGAAATATAAGGAGGCAGAAAAGAAAGATAAGGAGACAGAAAAGAAAGATAAGGAGGCAGAAAAGAAAGATAAGGAGGCAGAAAAGAAAGATAAGGAGACAGAAAAGAAAGATAAGGAGACAGAAAAGAAAGATAAGGAGACAGAAAAGAAAGATAAGGAGGCAGAAAAGGAAGATGAGGAGACAGAAAAGAAAGATGAGGAGGCAGAAAAGAAATATAAGGAGGCAGAAAAGAAAGATAAGGAGACAGAAAAGAAAGATGAGGAGGCAGAAAAGAAAGATAAGGAGACAGAAAAGAAAGAAGAGGAGGCAGAAAAGAAAGATAAGGAGGCAGAAAAGAAATATAAGGAGGCAGAAAAGGAAGATTAGGAGGCAGAAAAGGAAGATGAGGAGGCAGAAAAGAAGAAAGAAGGCTAGAATGTGGAAATCGAAAATAAAGAAAAATGTTACTTTTGTTTTATGGGGAAAGCACACTGGTAAAATGAAGGACTGGGGGGGGGGGGTGGTGAGGCTGGGCGTTGCAGGGCGAGGCAAGGTGAGGCAGAGTGAGGAAGGATGAGCCAGGGCGAGGCAAGGTGAGGCAGAGTGAGGAAGGATGAGCCAGGGCGAGGCAAAGTGAGCCAGGGCGAGGCAAGGTGAAGCAGAGTGAGGAATGATGAACCAGGGCGAGGCAAGGTGAGGCAGAGTGAGGAAGGATGAGCCAGGGCGAGGCAAGGTGAGGCAGAGTGAGGAATGATGAGCCAGGGCGAGGCAAAGTGAGCCAGGGCGAGGCAAGGTGAGCCAGTGCGAGGCAAAGTGAGCCAGGGCGAGGCAAGATGAGCCAGGGCGAGGCAAGGCGAGCCAAGGCGATGCAGGATGAGACAGAGTGAGGAAAGGTGAGCCAGGGCGAAGCAAAGTGAGCCAGGGCGAGGCAAAGTGAGCCAGGGCGAGGCAAGGTGAGCCAGGGTGAGGCAAGGCGATGCAGGATGAGACAGAGTGAGGAAGGATGAGCCAGGGCGAGGCAAGGTGAGCCAGGGCGAGGCAAGGTGAGGCAAGGCGATGCAGGATGAGAGAGTGAGGAAAGGTGAGGCAGGGTGAGGCAAGGTGAGGCAAGGTGAGGCAGGGTGAGGCAAGGTGAGCCAGGGCGAGGCAAGGTGAGACAAGGTGAGGCAGGGTGAGGCAAGGTGAGGCAGGGCGAGGCAAGGTGAGGCAAGGTCAGGCAGTTGAGAGACGTGTTTCTTTTTTTTAAATAAAGAAAAAAGATTTATCAGGGCAGGAAATAACATTTTAGATCATGTAGGGAGAAAGGGGGGGGGAGAGGGGGGGGGGAATGTGCACAAGGAGAGAGGAAAGATTTGGTGAATGAAAAAAATAGACCACCAGAAAGAAGACCATGCAAGAGAAAAGAAAAGGAAGAAAAAAACAGTAAGAGATGAATGTAGAACAAAAAAGGAGAAGCAAGAGTACGGGAATAATAAGAATATAAATAAGTGGGAGTAACAGAGGTGTTGGGGAGGGGGAGGGGAAGAAGCGAATAAGGAAAAGGTAGAGGACAGAAAAACCAAGAACGTAATAAAGAATATGAAATGACGAGTATAAGTGCGTGCACATAAGGGAGGTTTTTCTGTAGGATTTCGTGCATTGAAAGAGTTTTAAGAATTGCACAAGCGTGCGTAACGTTAGATATTGGAGAAGCAGAAACCGTTCTTGTAAACGGGGAGACAGGGAAGGAAAGAAAGAAAGAAAGAACGAAAGAAAGAAATTGTAATTTCTGCAGGGTTTGTCGAATCTCTGCTAGAAGGAGTATATCACCTGCATACACTTTAGATTGTTGGTATTTCTTTACCCTATATTAAGTCCTGACAGAATTTCTGAGTGTCTGAAGATGTTCTCTGTGTACAGATTGAATAAACATGGAGACAGAACGCGCCTTCCGTTTTATTAGAATTTTATGAACATAGCGCAGCATGATATTGTGGAAGGTTGGTTAATGAAGAAGATTAAACAGTGAAAATTTACCTATTTCGGGAAAAAACTTACGTACTCATATTTCGGACATATTAAACGTCATGAAAGTCAGGAGAAGACAGTCTTGGAAGGGTACATAATGGATAATGGGAAAGAGAGAAAGAGAGAGAGAGAGAGAGAGAGAGAGGAGCACCAAGGCGAAAATGGCAACGAGTCATTTTTGATGATGGAGCCATCAGCAGGAGGGCATCGTGCTCACAACTGAGAGGCTTTCAAGAGAGCTGTTAGGGGAGCAAAGATCGTAAAGGACATGCCAATGAATGAATGAACAGATGAGTTCAGCATGTGTTATTGGTATGCACTTCATTCCTAGTGAATTTATATAGCTAGCTTATAATACTTGCATCAGGGTTTGCGAACCGTAGCTGAATAAGACCCTACTCTACTTACATGTGCTTTCTGGAAACAGCCTACAGACTGGCCAAATGAACGAGATCATAATCTGGTCCCAAAACTAAGCTATGCCGAAGACGGATGTATCCAGAGAAGAGGTGCAGATTTGGCTGTCTGCAAAGCTTAGGGCAAGAAGACATAGTCCTTTCAGGGCGGAAACTGAAGAAAAAAAAAACTCTTCTTGAAATGCATTAATTTATCCAGTATTTTTACTGCTGGCCCAGCAGTCAGTTCTCGTTGGCCTGTGTCCTCCGTGACCTATGTGGTTTCAGGTATTATCAAAATAGGAATATTCATGTTCGCTGTTTGATTCTCGGTCCCAGCTCTTTTGTGGACAGAAGTGAATGCTCTGAGAACTTAAATCTCACGCCGTTACACTTCACTTGCTATCTCGGTCAACCATACGGTGTGGAATTGTCATGGCGAATAAGAGAATGTATGTCTCAATATAATGAAAGACTATTTTGCAGACTACACTTCATGTTTCGTCTTGAATTTTTCATGGATTTTTGAATATTTTACTTCAGTGGTTCCCAACCTTTTTCATCAAAGGACCATTTTTTTCCAGTCACGTTTAAGTTGCGTAGAGCGAGTTTATACATAATATCGAAATGCCATGAAGGTCGTGGAAGATCTTCCTAAAGGTGGAGGATATAACCTGTAGAAAGCAGTACTAATCAAATCCACTTTGAAATCTAGCAAGTTACGATAGCTGAAATGTACAGAAAGAACGGCAGTCAACTCGCAAACAAGAATTAGATGGGAGAATATTGAGGTGTGTGTGTGTGGGGGGGGGGGGAGGGGAGGGTCGAGGAGGACCTAGTGACCGCAGAACAAGATAAATATAGAAATAGTGCATGGAGATAGACCTAAGGGAGCATGGAGTAAAAAGAACAGGAGAGCCAAGGACAGGAACGAAGATAAATGAAGACAGTAAGGCTGTGAGGCCTTAAGAACGGGCTCATACCAGAAAGAGAGATATTGAATGACTGACTGATTGATGACTGACTGACTGATTGACTGACTGACTGACTGAACTTTATTTGCAATGGTTGACGAACTAGGCATGCAAACCCGTCTGACATTCTGCCCCTTAGCACAACTCTCGTTCTATTTCAGACATTCTGCATTCGTTAGTACACGTAAGTTAAGCGTGTAACAAACGCAATTAAAACTGAAATAACAAAACTGAAATGAGAAAAAGTGGGTTTACGGTGAAGGGGGAGCATATGAAAAAATATATATGTAAATTAGAAGAACCATTCGTGAATGTCCAGGGCTGTACAAGACGCACTATTCTAAGTCCCGTTAACATTTGCATGCCGTTGGGGTGTGACATGTTAGCGCCTTCACATGTGTAGTCCACTGCAGCATTTGAGGTAGGGATGCTAGCACCTAGTCTCGTTGTCTTTGTTTTCCTAGAGAAACCCCAGGTACCCATTTTTTTTTTTTTTAGGCTGGGTTGACCCCGGTGTCGGTCGGTCTGAAGAATTCTGCTCGAGTGCCAAATCGAACCAGGGACTTTCTGACGGCAGGGAAGTGCGCTAACAACTACACCAGCGTATGCACTACCACATCAAGAATGAAATGAGAACACCCAAAGACTGTCTTGCCTTTTATTTTGCTGTAACTGCGAGTGGCGTTCCCTGCAGTCGATGCTGTGAAGGTGTCGGATTGGGAGCGGGTAATGGTGGCTTTTTTCTGTCCGTGAGTGGAGCTTAAAAGTAGTTTTATATATATATATATATATATATATATACAATGGTTCTTTAAGATATATATATATATATAATGGTTCTTTAAGATATATATATATATAAAATGGTTCTTTAAGATTATATAATAGTTATTTAGGATATCTGTAATGGTTCTTTAGGGTATATACGTATATAATGGTTATTTAGGATATATATATATATTATATATATATATATATAATATATATATATATATATATATTATATATATATAAAGGTTTAGTTTTACAAAAAAGAGCGAGGAAAGTGGGCAGAAAGGAGAATGACAGAAAGTAATATGAACACATATAAATGAAGAGCATACACCAATCCAAAAGTTCGACAAGAGCCTTTTTTTCATGGATCACATACAAAAACAACGCAACAGATTAAGAACACGAAAAACAGATTAATAAATTAAACTCGCAAACAGCATCGAAGTTTCTACTTTTAACCCATGTGTGATCACTAATAGCGACTGAATGTTGTAAACTCTGATGATCTGTAAATACAGCTTTCCTTGCGTTTTAATTTCTGAGCGGAGATACTCTGTTATAGCCATGACACACCTATCAGAGCTTGCGAGCCACAGCTGAAACAGACATCTACGGAAAGTGAAAGGAAAAAGAAAAAAAAGGTAGAGAGGTTCAGCCAGAGCATCGCTCTGGGGGGCCAGAAGGTTTCCTTTGATTCAAAGGTGGCCCACGTGGGCCTCGGGGGAGGGGGGAACTGTCGCGAATGAAAATAGATAAGCAGAGTGTCTTGTACCAACTTACACAATTTCTCTTGTGGGGTCTTGCTCGCAGCAACATGTTTAGCTTGGCAACGAGGGAAGGACCGCAGTGATCCACAATGGCGATGAAGCTTATAAAGAGACACTGTACGTCTTCTTGTGCTCACACACTCACACTATGGCGATGAAGCTTATAAAGAGACACTGTACGTCTTCTTGTGCTCACACACTCACACTATGGCGATGAAGCTTATAAAGAGACACTGTACGTCTTCTTGTGCTCACACACTCACACTATGGCGATGAAGCTTATAAAGAGACACTGTACATCTTGTGCTCACACACTCACACTATGGCGATGAAGCTTATAAAGAGACACTGTACGTCTTCTTGTGCTCACACACTCACACTATGGCGATGAAGCTTATAAAGAGACACTGTACATCTTGTGCTCACACACTCACACAATGGCGATGAAGAAGAGACACTGTACATCTTCTTTTGCTCACACACTCACACAACGGCGATGAAGCTTATAAAGAGACACTGTACATCTTGTGCTCACACACTCACACAACGACGATGAATCTCTTCATGTCCTCTAGAATCTCTCATATCCTCTAGAATCTATTCATGTTCTCTAGAACCTCCTCATGTCCTCTAGAATCTCCTCATGTCCTCTAGAATCTCCTCATGTCCTCTAGAATCTCCTCATGTCCTCTAGAATCTCCTCATGTCCTCTAGAATCTATCCACATGAGAGAAGCGATATTCAGCATTAGGATGATAATTGAGAAATACATGGAAGTTAAAAAGGACATCTATGCTTGTTTTATAGATTACAGAGTCAGGCACGAACAGCTGACGGAATGTCTGAAAGAGATTAATGTTAATGGCAAACACATCAGAATAATAAGCAAGGTATACTGAGAACAGACAGCAGTTATGCATTCCACTATAAACTACTCAATAGCAATTATATAAAGAGAGGGGCCAGACAAGGATGCGTCCTTTCTCCATGTCTATTTAACTTTTATACAGAGAAGGTGTTCAAAGATACTAGTGAGATGCCTGGATTAAACATTAGTGGAATAGCAACCAATAACCTAAGATATGCAGATGACACCGTACTGATGGCAAAGAACCAAAAAGACCATAGGATCTAGTGACGCGAATAAACGATGAAAGTCAAAAGTACGGAAATGCTTGAAATAAATATCAGAAAGACAAACGTCACAGTAATCAGCAGAGAAGAAAGAAAGCCAGCAGTAAAAATAAAAATAAATGGTGAATTACCTGAACAGGTGAAAAGCTTCAGAAATATGAAGCACATGATAACAGAGGACAGAAAATGTGAAACAGAAATTAACAAAAGGTTAGGTTTGGCACAAAAAAAAACAACAAAAAAAAACAAACAACACCTCCAGCAGAATGAGGAAGATCCTTACATCAAAACAAACATCACAGCAACTGAGATTACATATAGTAAAATGCTACATATATTCAATAGTTCTTTATGGTGCAGAAGCCATGGATCCTTGAATGAGACAACAGAAAATAAAATCAAGGCCCTTGAAATGTGGACGTACAGAAGAATAGGGCGTATCATGTAGAAATGAAAACAAACAACAAAGTGCTAAACCAACTAGAAGTGAAAAGAGAAACAATGAAAATCATAAAAACAAGACAACTAAGATACTTCGGCCATGTCAAGAGGCACAATGCTGTATTAAAGACCCTTCTTGAGGGCAATATCGAAGGGAAAAGAACAAGAGGACGTAAGCGATATAGATGGGGCGGGGGGGGGGGGGCAACATCAAAAGATGGACAGGGACCAGCCTGCCCGAGTGTCCTAAGAAGACAAGAAACGGAGCAGAGTTGAGATTCACTGCAGCCAACCTTCCCTGGGGAGGCGGTACGAAATGATGAATGATTGTGACGATGATAGTCGAACAAGTACAAACTAATCGGTTCACAACTGTAGTTTTGGTCAGATATTCACGAAGAAAAGATTTAGATGTTTGACAAAGCCTGAAGAGATAGCCTTGACTACGCAGCTTAGTGGGATTTAGAGCGGAACACTGTTATATGTCAGAGGAAACATAAATCAACAGTTGAATGTAATTGATCCGCTGTGACAGTAGCCATTTTCTATGGCATATTCTCTCATTGTTACATACAGAGGCTTTAACATATATATGTCTGCTAAACTGGAATGTGAATATGATGGAAAAATAACTGTCTCAGGTTGTATTATACTTGAACAGAGCATGTCTGCTTAGAAGTGTTCACTTATGAGATCTCCTCGCGTCTGTACCCACTTGGTCTGTGGCTGTCTATTCGCTCAGAGCGACTGTCTGCTAGTCTGTGTTGAGTTCTGAGTTTTTGTGTTGAGGATAGAAAAAAAAAGTGTTCACAGGGACTGAAATTATTTGCGTTGAGGAGTTGAGGAGGAAGAAGAGGGTGGGGGGGGGGGCTGAAATGATCTGAGCTGAGAGGAACTGGAATTATCTGTTGACGGGGAGAGAAACTGAAATTATCTGTTGACGGGGAGAGGAACTGAAATTATCTGTTGACGGGGAGAGGAACTGAAATTATCTGTTGACGGGGAGAGGAACTGAAATTATCTGTTGACGGGGAGAGGAACTGAAATTATCTGTTGACGGGGAGATTAACTGAAATTATCTGTTGACGGGGAGAGGAACTGAAATTATCTGTTGACGGGGAGAGGAACTGAAATTATCTGTTGACGACCGCTGTTGGCGAGATCTTCAGCTGCCGTGCGTGGAGCGGTGCTCCTCCCGGCCAATGAAGAAATTTGCAAATGAGGTTGCCGCGCAGCATCACTGCAGAAAAGGTGGTAGAAAGGATAAAGCGAAGCAAACAGTCAAATCACGGCATCTCTGGTCTGGAGGTCGGCCACGTCCTGAGTGCAGTCATATCGGGTGAAATGCATGAACCGGCTTGTCCCAGAGGTTAAGACACTGCTGGCTTGACTCTTCAAATGCCGCGCGTGGAGTGAAGCTCCTCCCGGTTAAGGAAGTAAATGCGG
The DNA here is from genome assembly GCA_009760885.1 of Achatina immaculata. Classification (NCBI taxonomy): domain Eukaryota; kingdom Metazoa; phylum Mollusca; class Gastropoda; order Stylommatophora; family Achatinidae; genus Lissachatina; species Lissachatina immaculata. The sequence continues at coordinate 58,728,981 of CM019718.1, read as the reverse complement.
AAAAGAAATAAAGGTTGCTGTGCGGCGTCGATGGGAAAAGGTGGTGGAAAGTGAAGTTTAACCGGTATGTCCAGTAGTATCGCTACGAGAGCTATACCACGGAACCTCTGCTCTAAAGGCCGGCCACGTCCGAAATACACCTACACTGGTGAAATATGCCTAAACCGGCACACACCAGGGGTGGAACTCGATGGCTAGACATGTCATGCTACCTCCGCTCTAGAGGTCGGTAACGCCTGATAAACACCCATACTGGTGAATTTTGCCTAAACAGGCTCATACCAGGGGTGAATCTTGAAGGCTATGAATGTCACAGTACCTCTGCCCTAGAGGTCGGTCCCGTCCCAAACACGCCCATACTGGGAAATGCCTAAACCGGCTCAACCCAGGGGTAGAAGTCACTAGTGGCGAGGATTCGTCCTCCTGGACAAAAGCTCCATCCTGGTCACAACTAGGAAGGGTAGCGGCCACGACCGCAAAATGCTGAAGTCGGAGACACTGGACCAGGGCAGTCTAGATAGTCAACCACCTCTCACCCGGCGGGGATGTTTGCGTATCCTAATCACGCTGAGGTTTTCCGGTGAGAAAGTCCAACCCTGGACTGGATGGGCAACCACCTCTCACCCGGCGGTGATACACGGGTATCTCAAAACACGCCGAGGTTTTCCGGTGAGAAAGTCCAACTCTGTCCTGGGTGGGCTACCGCCTCTCACCCAGCGGGGATGCATTGATATCCCAAACACATCGAGGTCTTCCGGTGAGAAAGTCCAACCCTAGACCAAACTGGTGCAATGAAAACCACGGTGTCACGCAATCCCGCTTCCGAGACCCACCAAGAATACAGGCTAAAGCACTGTGATACTCTGAACCCCTTGTGGTCCTTTCGTGGAACTCGTGTAGTCTATTTTGGACCACACACGGGACCACGGGACCTAACGAGGACCACATGCGTGAATTCAGTAGGTTCACAGTGCGGTTTTTGGTGGTAGAAGTGAACGAAGAAGAAGAAGAAGAAGATCTGTTGACGAGGAGAGGGACTGAAGCCGTCTCTTGAGGATTGAAACTGTGTGTGTGGGGGGGGGGTGTGAGATGGGGAAGTGAGATTGTCTGGATTGAAGGGGACTGAAATTGTGGGAGGAGATTGTCTGTGTCAGAAGAACAGCCTAACAACCTATGGAACCTAAATATAATGCTCTCTGAAACAAGCATTTCTAGTGGTATTATCTGGCTACGGGCGAGGGCTTTGTCATGGTTTTTACTACCATGGAGCTCGATGAAAGACGTGCTTGGGGTCAAGACACGAGGAAAACTCAGTTCTCAGAAGTTTTTCTAACTTCGTTCTCGGATTTTTATCATGGCGTCTGTTACCGCCAGCTCGTAATTAGTATCTACGGGGATGCATAACATTAGCTACCCATCCATCCATCCATCCATCCATCCATCCATCCTGCCTGCTTGCCTATCTGTCCGTCTGTCTGTCTGTCTGTCTGTCTGTTCACAGTGATTGCGTTCGGATTTTTTTTGAAACCGGTCTTTCACTATGAACGAAATGCTTTTCGAAATACCCGTGTTCTCATTCGGCACTTTATGTTTTTTTAATGTAAACTTATACACACTTTACAAACATCAGCTGAAAGTAAACGCGCGGGCGAATTTTTTTGTTTACTTCTTAGCGGCGAGATTTAATCGTTACAAAATGCTTACATACTGAACAACAGCCAAAACCGGCAGGTCCTTCTCTGTGACAAATCCACCATCATCATCCTAGTGCCCCGGTTATCCCCCAACCGGTTTTCGCTGGTTGTTTTTTACTAGGTCTGTGATAACATAAACCGGTTTTCCCTGGTTGTTTTTTACTAGGTCTGTGATAACATAAACCGGTTTTCCCTGGTTGTTTTTTACTAGGTCTGTGATAACATAAACCGGTTTTCCCTGGTTGTTTTTTACTAGGTCTGTGATAACATAAACCGGTTTTCCCTGGTTGTTTTTTACTAGGTCTGTGATAACATAAACCGGTTTTCCCTGGTTGTTTTTTACTAGGTCTGTGATAACATAAACCGGTTTTCCCTGGTTGTTTTTTACTAGGTCTGTGATAACATAAACCGGTTTTCCCTGGTTGTTTTTTACTAGGTCTGTGATAACATAAACCGGTTTTCCCTGGTTGTTTTTTACTAGGTCTGTGATAACATAAACCGGTTTTCCCAGGTTGTTTTTTACTAGGTCTGTGATAACATAAACCGATTTTCCCTGGTTGTTTTTTACTAGGTCTGTGATAACATAAACCGACTAGGTCTGTGATAACATAAACCGGTTGCAATAACAAGGGAAGTCAAAAACATTTAGTTTTTTTTCCCTCATTAATTAATCGCTTATTTACTGATACTTGCTTCTTACTCTGTCTGTCTGTCTGTCTGTCTGTCTGTCTGTCTGTCTGTCTGTCTGTCTGCCTGTCTGTCTGCCTGTCTGTCTGCCTGTCTGTCTGTCTGTTCACTGATTGTTCAACATTCGCATCTTCGTTATCCCATCTTCGTCAAGTTACTTCTCTACCGTGCTTCTCCCCCCCCCCCCCCCAACCCCCTCCCCCAACATAGTTTGATATTAATGACACATTTCAGTTTAAAATAAGTGAAGATCACTAACGAAGTAAAAAAAAAATAAACAAAACATTAACTTTGACATTAACGCCTGACAGCCAACATTAGCACCAGGGCGAGGAAGTTTAATTTGCATACATTATTTGCGCCATGAATGTTCTATTTCACGAACTTCGTTAGCGGATACAATCTTCCTGCGCAGTGCGCAGAGAAATATAGTCCGAGACAAATGCGATTCTTCGTAGATTTTGTCCTTTAATGTAGATATTTCACCAGATAAATTTCACTTTAATATGCGGTGGAGTCTTGCTGGAACATATATACCCACAAATATACAGAGATTTAATCTGCAACGTTGCCACACATATTATATGAGGGGTGCTTGATAAGTTCTCGGCATAAGGTACAAATACTTGAAACGCACAGTTGATATTAGGTGCATTTGTAGATCAAGTTAATGTACGATTAAACACCAAGTTTCAAGAAATTAACTGCAACCAAATTTCTTTTAAATAACGTCTTGTTGGCAGAGATGCAGATGAAGCCACTGATAGCAATTATTGAAGAAGGACGGTGGCGATGATTCGGACATGTGCTCCGGATGATTGACAACTCACTACCAAAAACAGCACTAAGATGGACACCACAGGGGAACAGAAGTAAGGGTAGACCAAAAGAGACATGGAGAAGAACAACAGAAAGGATGTTGAGCAATAAAGGGCTCACCTGGGCAAGAGCAGAAAAAAGGCAAAGGACAGGCATTTGTGGAAAACCCTTGCGGAAGCAGAGAGAGAGAGAGAGAGAGAGAGAGAGAGAGAGAGAGAGAAATTATTTTACAGGCTACTGAAGTGGTAAGGGGTGGCAGAAATTGAGAAAATGGATAAAATTTCTCATCGAGAAATCATCATATTCACTACCTCTGCATCAAGGGCTTATCATCGAAGGAGATCCATGAAGATATGGTAGAGACTCTAGGGGAGAGTGCCTTTCTTACAGCACAGGTGAAGAAACGGGCAACTCAGTTCATACATGGAAGGGAGAGTCTGGAAGGTGATCCCCATCCAGGAAGACAAAGAACGATAACCACCGATGAAACCACCGATAGAATGAATGACATGATAATGGAGGTTCGACGACTAACTGAGCGGTACAGTGCTGCTGAGTTGGGCATCTCCCAGGAACGTGTTCATGCCGTTATTCACAACTATCTTCAAATGAAAGGCTGGAAAGGGAGTCTCAAGCTGTTATCAGGCCAGAAAGGGAGCCTCAAGCTGTTATCAGGCTGGAAAGGGAGTCTCAAGCTGTTCTCAGGCTGGAAAGGGAGTCTCACGCTGTTATCAGGCCAGAAAGGGAGTCTCAAGTTGTTATCAGGCCAGAAAGGGAGTCTCAAGCTGTTATCAGGCCAGAAAGGGAGTCTCTCAAGCTGTTCTCAGGCTGGAAAGGGAGTTTCAAGCTGTTATCAGGCTGGAAAGGGAGTCTCAAGCTGTTCTCAGGCTGGAAAGGGAGTCCCTTTCACGATGGTCTTCTTTAAATTCTCATGACGTTTAATATGTCAAAAATATTTCTCCCTGTTTAATCTTCTTTACTAGCCAACCCTCTTCAATATTAACTTTTAGTAGTACGGATATACCTCTTCTTTTTTGTGTCCATGATATTTGAAGGATTCTTCTGTAGCATTTACATTCAAAGGCATTTATGTGTTTCTCAGCTGTTTTGTTAAGTGTCCAGGTCTCACAACCATATGTTGCGATGAGAAAGATGCATGCCCTTAAAAATCTTATTTTTGTAGTTCTATCTGTTCCTCTCCACAGCTTCTTTAGTTGTTTTGTTTTTTAAAGAGCGAGAGATATCCTCTTTTAATTTCCCTCATTGCACTTAGTAATGATCCAAGTTATTCAAAACTCTCCACGTCGTCCATTTTTTTCCTAATTGATATATAATATTGATATATATTAATCCAAATGGAAAAATACACATAGAAGGGACAGCTGCTGAAGAAGTCAATCAACTTGCATACCTTGGTAGCTACATGGACCAGGATGGTGACACAAGAAAGGAAGTTAGAATTAGAATTGCAAAAGCAGCATCGATCTTCGAGAATCTTGAGAACATATGGCATTCAAAAGTTATAAGCACAAAAACCAAGTTAAGACTATTTAATTCAAATGTAATATCCACACCCATTTATGCATGCGAAAGCTGGAAAACAGCTAAAGAAATAGACAAGAAATTAGACTCTTTTGAAAACAAATGCCTAAGGAAAATACTCGGCATCAAGTGGAACGAATTCAAGAACAATGCAGAGATAAGACAGATGACTGAACAACAACCAGTCTCATGGGTGATCAGGAAAAGGAGATTAACATATTTTGGTCACGTGATGAGAAGAAACGATCAGAGGATCCCAAAACAAGCTATTAAGTGGAACATAACAGGCCGAAGAAAAAGACGCAGACCATATGAAACTCTGAAGAGGACATTATTAAGACAGGCCAAATTAATAGGCATAAAATCCCTTGATGAGGTTGAAAGACTCGCCGAAGACAGGAAAAATTGGTTATGTAACGGTTAACGCACGGGGAGGATATAAGATATAAGAAGATATATTTCAGCTGCCTTATTTGTTTTGTCAGTTGTCATCAATTTAGTTTTCTTTGCATTAAGATAAAGGTTTTGCTCTTCAATTTTCTTACAGACTGACATAATTAGTTTTTCCATTCCTTTTTGTGTTGTTGACAGCAATACTGTGTCATCAGCATATCTAATCTCTGGTATTTCATAACCTCCAATTGTTATCTTATCTTATATCGTATTTCCTTCCCGTGCCGTTAAACGTCACATAGGGCTCGCAAAGTAGTTCGCCAATTTTTCCTAATGGTTATGCTATCGTAATATCCTTTGTCTACATCTTCTCTAGCATTCCTCATTATATTTTCAGTATACAAGTTAAATAAGTAAGGCGACAATATGCACCACAGACGGACCCCTTGTTTTATTTCAAATCAACCTGTTGTTTCACCATTTATTCTTACTGCTGCTTGTTGGTCTAGATACAGCAGTGATGTTAACCGTATCACATGTGTCGACAGATTAAGGAAAATAGGAACACTAACACCATGCGCCTCAATATCATGACAGGACTACCTATATCCTTTTAAAACCATCTTTAACATTGTTCTCCAAAAAATACTGAAATTCATTGCCATAGCAACTTAAGTACGATGTCTTCTTCTGATCGGTGTCAGGACTCCTGGTGAGCTGGTTTAAAATATTTGATAACCAGGTCTTTCCTGGTTATCTCGCTACGGTTTTGTTCAAAGCGATACAGCTGTGCTTCTTTTCCATATTGCCTGACGCATTTTCCGAAACATCGGAATTCTCAATAAATTCGGTGCTTTATTGATTGATTAACATTCCTTTTGGGCCACCATTGGTTCATAGGGCGGAAATCATATCTTTCCATGTCTGACGACTCGACGCCGCCCGCTGTAGGTCTTGGATGGCCTTGAATCCCGAAGGTGTACTCTCACTAGTGATGGTTCTACGTAGAGTCTCCCTTGGCCTGCCTTGCTTTCTTTTGCCCTTCGCTGACCATGTGAGGGCTTGGCAAGGGAGTCTGGATTCGTCCATTCTGAGAACGTGGCCAAGATAGGCCTATCGACGTCTTTTGGTGTATCTTGATACGTAGACTTGGTTCGATTCCTGTCTTATTGACTCGTTCGATTTAAAGTCGGACCATCTGATGTTCAGTAGTGTACGGAGACATTTGTTCTCAAATGCATCAGGTCTTTGATTGAGTAGACTGGTTGATTTCCAACTCTCACAACCGTACGTTAACACTGGGATCACACAGGAGTTGAAAATTTTAAGTTTCGTGGTTTTACTGAGCGTATTTGACTTCCAGATAGTAGACAGTCTATTGAAAGTATTGGAAGCCATTGCAATGCGGGACTTGATTTCTGGTGTTGTATCACCCGAGGTTGACATTTTGCTTTCCAAACAGGTGAAACTGTGGACTTGTTCAAAAGCAAAACCGTTTAGCAAGATCTCGTCAGATCGATTTGTGAGATCAATAATTTTTGTTTTTTCCTTGTAAATTTTTAAGCCAAGTTGTTTTGAGTAGGAGGGGAGGTGACCCGTTTTCTCTCGGGCGTCTGCATGCGACGCACTCAGTAGCGCTATGTCGTCCGCAAAGTTTTGCCCTCGGTCCATGCCATACCCAGATGGCTATCCTTTGTATGTTTTGCGCATGACCCAGTCGATCGCGACACCGAATAGCACTGGTGAGAGGACACGCCCCTGTCTCACACCTGTTTCAACTGGAAATCAATTGGATTTCCCAGAATTTGTACACAGCAGCGTGAATTCGAGTAAAAGGCTTTTATAATGTTGATGTATTTAGGTGATGACAAGACCTGCAAAATCTCTTGGATAAAGTCGTCAAAGAAAGTGAACAGAAAGGCCTTACTTTGAACATCAAAAAGACAGAGACTATGGTTATATCTAAGAAACAGAATCCACCAGCATGCAGTATTCAATTAAACGGAACCATTCTAAAGCAGGTGCAGAAATTCAAATATCTTGGAGCAGTAATAACTTCAGATGGGAAATGCAAAACAGAAATTAGGAAAATAAGCCAAGCAAAGACTGCATTTCAGAGAATGAGAAACATATTAGCTAACACATCGTTATCAATGAATGTTAGAAAACGAGTCCTAAAATACTATATTGAACCTATCTTGTTATATGGAAGTGAATCATGGACAATAGGCAAGTCTGCACAAAAATCATTGGAAGCAGCAGAAATGTGGTTTATTAGAAGAATGTTGCGAATCCCCTGGACAGCAAAAATAACTAATGAAGAATGTATGACAAGAGCTGGAGAGACAAAAAAACCTTGTCAGAAAGATAAGAGAGAGACAATGTACTTTCATAGGACATGCAGTGAGAAGAGGGGGCATTGAAAATATTATAACAACAGGAAAAATAGAAGGAAGAAGATCAAGAGGAAGACCAAGAGAAATGATACTGGACAGTCTGACGGGATGGTGTGAGAGGAGATCACCAACTGAACTGATGGCCTGCATGAAGGATCGGGTACTCTGGAGAAGCATAATAGCCAACGCCAGTCGGCACGGCACCTGATGATGATGATGATGATGATGATGATGATGATGATGATGATGATGATGATTTAGGTTGGAAGCCATAGATACCCAGCAGCTTTATACTTTATACTTGTTGTTTTAAAATGTACAGTTAAACATAATTTACAAACATCAGCGGAAAGTAAATGTTTGAGCTGATTTTTTTCCCACCATATTTGCAGAAAGATTGAATCTATACAAATTGGTTACATGTTAAACCAAATTCAAAACTGGCTTATTCTCATCCATGCAAATTGAGCATCATCACACTACTGGCCTGGTTATCATCCAGCCCATTTCGCTGTTTGCTTTTTTTTCAGGTTTTTGTTAACATAAACCAGTTACGGTAACAACGATCTCCGAAAGTTTCGGGTTGTTTCTTTTTTTTTAATCGTTAATTTACAGGTACTTGCCAGCTAATGCGATCATTGGATGTTTCCCTTAACCTAAATCCAGCTTTCAAATGTGATCACTGGGCCTTTCTCCTCATCTAAATCCAGCTTCTAATTGTGATCACTGGGCCTTTCTCCTCATCTAAATCCAGCTTCTAATTGTGATCACTGGGACTTTCTCCTCATCTAAATCCAGCTTCTAATTGTGATCACTGGGACTTTCTCCTCATCTAAATCCAGCTTCTAATTGTGATCACTGGGACTTTCTCCTCATCTAAATCCAGCTTCTAATTGTGATCACTGGGCCTTTCTCCTCATCTAAATCCAGCTTCTAATTGTGATCACTGGGCCTTTCTCCTCATATAAATCCAGCTTCTAATTGTGATCACTGGGCCTTTCTCCTCATCTAAATCTAGCTTCTAATTGTGATCACTGGGCCTTTCTCCTCATCTAAATCCAGCTTCTAATTGTGATCACTGGGCCTTTCTCCTCATCTAAATCCAGCTTCTAATTGTGATCACTGGGCCTTTCTCCTCATCTAAATCCAGCTTCTAATTGTGATCACTGGGCCTTTCTCCTCATCTAAATCCAGCTTCTAATTGTGATCACTGGGCCTTTCTCCTCATCTAAATCCAGCTTCTAATTGTGATCACTGGGCCTTTCTCCTCATCTAAATCCAGCTTCTAATTGTGATCACTGGGCCTTTCTCCTCATCTAAATCCAGCTTCTAATTGTGATCACTGGGCCTTTCTCCTCATCTAAATCCAGCTTCTAATTGTGATCACTGGGCCTTTCTCCTCATCTAAATCCAGCTTCTAATTGTGATCACTGGGCCTTTCTCCTCATCTAAATCCAGCTTCTAATTGTGATCACTGGGCCTTTCTCCTCATCTAAATCCAGCTTCTAATTGTGATCACTGGGCCTTTCTCCTCATCTAAATCCAGCTTCTAATTGTGATCACTGGGCCTTTCTCCTCATCTAAATCCAGCTTCTAATTGTGATCACTGGGCCTTTCTCCTCATCTAAATCCAGCTTCTAATTGTGATCACTGGGCCTTTCTCCTCATATAAATCCAGCTTCTAATTGTGATCACTGGGCCTTTCTCCTCATCTAAATCCAGCTTCTAATTGTGATCACTGGGCCTTTCTCCTCATCTAAATCCAGCTTCTAATTGTGATCACTGGGCCTTTCTCCTCATCTAAATCCAGCTTCTAATTGTGATCACTGGGCCTTTCTCCTCATCTAAATCCAGCTTCTAATTGTGATCACTGGGACATTCTCCTCATCTAAATCCAGCTTCTAATTGTGATCACTGGGACTTTCTCCTCATCTAAATCCAGCTTCTAATTGTGATCACTGGGACTTTCTCCTCATCTAAATCCAGCTTCTAATTGTGATCACTGGGACTTTCTCCTCATCTAAATCCAGCTTCTAATTGTGATCACTGGGACTTTCTCCTCATCTAAATCCAGCTTCTAATGAAATGCAGAGTCTGGGAGGTGTAGATCAGATGTTTTTTTAAAAAAATTTTTAATAAAAATAATTTAAAAGCTGTACTTGTATAGCGGGTACAAAGCACTTCCCAGGCAGAACTGACCCTAGACACTTAATTTAATGGATCCGCTGGGACTGTAAGGACATTGGTGTCTAAGGCACGGTTCACTTTACGTTTATTAGAGTTATTGGTGCCTAAGGCATGTTCACTTTAGGTTTATTAGAGTTATTGGTGCCTAAGGCATGTTCACTTTACGTTTATTACAGTTATTGGTACCTAAGGCATGTTCACTTTACGTTTATTACAGTTATTGGTACCTAAGGCATGTTCACTTTAGGTTTATTACAGTTATTGGTACCTAAGGCATGTTCACTTTACGTTTATTAGAGTTACTGGTACCTAAGGCACGGTTTAACTCTACGTTTACCAGAGTCATTGGTGCCTAAAGCGCGGTTCACTCTAAGCTTACTAGATTCACTGATGCCTAAGGCACGGTTCATTCTAGGCTTACTAGTCACTGGTGCCTAAGGCACGGTTCACTCAGAGTGTACTGCTACCTAGACACCGTCCATCCAGATGAGCACCGTCACTAGCTACATAAGCAGTAAATACTCCTTGTCAATTTAGCTGGGAAAATATTTTATACATATAGTATTAATATAATATTAATCATTAACCTTTGTGTGATATGAGAAATTTCACAGATAATTTAGCCTTCAATATACATACACTGACATGGGCATGGAGACTGATGCTAGTACATTATTACACATTCTCTCTCTCTCTCTCTCTCTCTCTCTCTCTCTCTCTCTCTCTCTCTCTCTCTCTCTCTCTCTCTCTCTGAACCTTAAGTGCCCAGGCCACATGGGGCTTCCGCAAGGGTTTTCCACAAATGCCTGTCCTTGGTCTTTTTTTCTGCTTTTGCCCAGGTGAGCCCTCTATTGCTCAACATCCTTTCTGTTGTTCTTCTCCATGTCTCTTTTGGTCTACCCTTACTTCTGTTCCCCTGTGGTGTCCATCTTAGTGCTATTTTTGGTAGTGAGTTGTCAGTCATTCGGGGCACATGTCCCAACCATCGCCATCGTCTTTCCTCAATAATTGTTGTCAGTGGCTTCATCTGCATGTCTGATTACACATTAGTACAAGTAAAATGCTACTTTTTTTACTTGTAGAATTGTGTGCTGTAACTTTTCGTTTATACAGTTCATAGGCATGCATTTTAAATCCTATGATTAGCAAACAGTTTCCATAATATATTCCAAAGGGTTGAAAAGCATCTCTTTAAAAACTAGTGTTCTTAAAGTTAGTATCAGTAGTTAGGGCTTTTAATAGTGCCTGTTATTCTTATAACCGTACATTAAAATGGTACATCCGAGAAGAGTGGCAGAGTCTAGACTTGAGGAGACGTAGGACGTTAAACAAAATAAAGGAGTCATAATATGCTGGTCAACCAGTCACCCTACCTCGTGTAACACAATTTAAATATTAGCATACGCCGCTGACACGTCGCCAGTGCTATCAAAAGTGTATTTGTATAAGCATAAATGATGGCTACGGTAACACTGGTCCTAGGATCAAAAGTAGTCTGGGGTGTATAATTCAGTTTTGGGAAAAGATAGAAAGAGTGAGGAAAGTGGGCAGGACAGAGAGTGGTAGAAAGGTAGATGAGCAGTCTGAGCTGGTGAGATGAGCTAACATTGTACGCATTTTATGCTAGCCTTTTTTTTATATATATAAGTAGGATACAAATGTGAATCTATATTTATCCTTTGCATAAATCCTAAGCAGAAATGTGGTTTATTAGAAGAGTGTTGCGAATCCCCTGGACAGCAAAAATAACTAATGAAGAATGTATGAGAAGAGCTGGAGAGACAAAAAACCTTGTCAAAAAGATAAGAGAGAGACAATGTATTTTCATAGGGCATGCAATGAGAAGAGGGAGCATTGAAAATATTATAACAACAGGAAAAATAGAAGGAAGAAGATCAAGAGGAAGACCAAGAGAAATGATACTGGACAGTCTGACGGGATGGTGGGAGAGGAGATCACCAACTGAGCTGATGGCCTGCATGAAGGATCGGGTACTCTGGAGAAGCATAATAGCCAACGCCAGTCGGCACGGCACATGATGATGATAATGATATTTATCCTTTATACTCAAAGGCATTTTATTGTGTACAACATCAGAAACTTTCGGAAATAATGGAAAAAAATGGGATTTCCAGCACATTTGATACAATTAACATCACTGCTGTATTTAGACCAACAAGCAGCAGTAAGAATAAATGGTGAAACAACAACTTGGTTTGACATAAAACAAGGAGTCCGTCAGGGGTGCATATTGTCGCCTTACTTATTTAACTTGTATACTGAAAATATAATGAGGAATGTTAGAGAAGATGTAGACAAAGAATATTACGATGCCATAACAATTGGAGGTTATGAAATACCAGAGATTAGATATACTGATGACACAGTATTATTGTCCACAACACAAAAAGGAATAGAAAAACTAATTATGTCAGTCCGTAAGAATAGCGAAGACCAAAACCTCTATCTTAATGCGAAGAAAACTAAATTGATGACAACTGACAAAACAAACAAGACAACTGATGTATCTATCAATGAGGAAAAACTGGAAGAAGTGGAGAGTTTTGAATATCTTGGATCACTGCTAACTAATAATGGAGATACAATGAGGGAAATTAAAAGGAGGACATCTATCGCTCTTCAAAAAGTAAAACAACTAAGGAATCTGTGGAGAGGAACAGACAAAACTACAAAAATAAGATTTTTAAGGGCATGCATCTTTCCCTTCGCAACATATGCCTGTGAGACATGGACACTTAACAAAATAGCTGAGAAACACATAAATGCCTTTGAATGTAAATGCTACAGAAGAATCTTTCAAATATCATGGACAAAAAAAGAAAAATATATATCCATACTACAATAACTTAATATCGAAGAAGGCTGGCTAGTAAAGAGGATTAAAGAGAGAAAACTTAAATATTTTGGAAACATTAAACGTCATTATAATTTATAGAAGACCGTCTTGGAAGGGTACATAATGCGAAAAAGAAAGAGAGGAAGACCAAAGCGAAGATGGCTGCAAGACATCGTTGATGATCTGCAAATGGATGCATCAGCAGGATGCCATCTTGCTCACAACCGAGAGGCCTACAGGAGTGCTGTTAGGGAGGCAAAGTTCCGCAAGAGACATGCAAATTAATGAATGAATGGATGAGGATTAAAAAAAAAAAGCAAGGAGTTTTCATGTTTCATGTTCTTGTGTGCTGTGTTGTTTATGTATGTGATCGTTGAAAAAGACTTTTGCCGAAATATTGGATTGTTGTATGTTATTTATTTTTTACTTTTCATCTTACTTTCTGTTATTCTTGTTCCTGCCCACTTTCCTCACTCTTTCTATCTTCTTGTAAAGCTGAATCATACACCTCACTATAGCTTTTTTCTATAAATAACGATGTGGTATAAGGCGCTGCTTGTTTAACTAAGGCAGCCTTATTAGCTAAGTGGTTAGGCGCTCATCTACTATTCTGGTAGTAATAGGTTCAAATCCCGACACTGTGGATTTTTTTTCTGGTACCACCATACCAAAGTGTAGTAAGTAACGATTATAGTAGTTATTATTATTATTAATGAATATAGTTAAATATACTGTAAACAAAACAGTAACATCGAATAGCGACAGAGAAAAGTAGGTAGGAAAGGTATAAAACTTCCATGACACTAGAACAAGACGTGGACAATAGTAAACAGTGGAAGCAGTGAATAGAAAAAGACGAGGCTCAGTGACGCTTAGATATAGGTATTACAAAGGAAGGATGCCAGAAAGTAGGATGGTCCAGTGATAACAAAGCGGTGACTGGACGATGACACGTGTAAACAAAATAGAAAAGACGAACAGAAAAGGCAGACACAACGAAAAGCGAGGACACAATAAAACCTCCGACATGAAAGAGCAAGATAATGACTTAGGTAAATAACAATTGTATAGACGAAATTGACGCAGAGAGACACGCATGACACCTGGTATGTTACACACGTAAGGACGCTATTAGGACGCTATTGCTCACGATTTTTAAATAAAGGAGTAGACAACTCGGCCAGCTGACCAATTAAATATTTAGATGCGCGGCTTATTGGACAATTGACTTACAACATATAAGTCACGGGGCAGTTTGAATGACGGACAATCAGAACGCTCATGGGAACCAGTGGACATATGAAGGGTGGAGCCAAAATACTTTTTGGTTAATCCATCAAGCTGGATTTGAAGATAAAAAGACAAGGGGAGAGACAGGAGAAGACTAAAAAGTACTGAAGTACAGGAGAGAGGAGACAGAGGAGGGAGATGGTCAGAACACCCTCGATCCGGCAAGTAGAGACTGACCAGAACAGCCAGAAGGATGGTCAGTCCAAGTGGACAGTCAAGAGTGAAGAAAGAAGGTCCGGCCAGAACAGCCGAGAAGCCATCAGATGAGAGATAAGAACAAAAGTCCAGAGAAGAGGCAAACAGACTTTGCTCGTTGGTACACTGCGATTGAGAGACGGCAGAGGAAGACCGTCAGAAGAAATCAGAGGACAGACAAGAGAAGAAAGAAGACGAGACGATATAGAATCAGAAAAGTGTTAGACGGAAGATGTGTTTCAAGTGATTCAAGTGATTGAGAAGATTTTTTACTTTGAAACTTCGAGTAAAAATATTTCAGACGACAAACTAGCAGACCACGTGTTGCAGATCTATTAGAAAAAAAAGAGTCCTATTATCACATGTACAATGTCCTATTATCTTGAAGTTGAGAACAGTGTCGAAATGCTGTATGTAGAATATGATAGGGTTTGATAATGTGAAGAAATGATTAGTGCTTCATTCCAAGTGATGTTATCAACAATACATCTTGAACTTATTCGTCAGAATAAAATAATGCAGTGAACTTTTCATCGGACTTGACCGGATCTAGTGAATGTGGTAATGCGTGTCTCGATGTGCTATGATCAAAAGAAAAACTTAATCATCTTCAATCTTCATCAAAGTAAGATAGTGCACACAAATACATTGTTATACAAGAAAGCCCCGGGGCCCACCTGGCCTCTAAAAACGAGTACCTGAGAAATCTGGAAGGTAAATGCGGTCAGGCGTAACACTGCCACATCACACTTTCATAATACCGATGGTTTTGGAAATATGGACCTAACAGCGTGTCCCCAATATGCCTTAGTGGCATGAAAACGCGTATTTTACTTTACCCTATTTAACGAAGATGTGGTGAAATACTGAGATCAAAGGATTGTAAATCCATAACGACACGTGTTACATACAAATACATAACCCTATCTCATACAGCAGTTTAGACACAGATGTGGTCGAAGTAAAATACTGAAATAACGATTGGCTAAATGTCACAGTAACACTTGTATTATTAGAAATGTTTTGTTGTGAGTGGTTTTAGTAATAGAAGCGTGGAGAAATAAAGAGTTTCAAGGCGTGATGTAGTCGGGAATTACTGTATAAACTGTTTAGCCAACCTCCGGACCACTGTACAGAGTGAACCATGAAACAGAACCATTTTCCTGCACTATAACCAGCTGGCAGTAGAGAATGTTTTCATTGTTCGAATCATGTGGTCAGATTAGCTTGAGCTTGTGGTTTGGCCTTTTATTGAAGTCACTGACTGTGACTGAATATTTATAAAGTGGCATTTAGATTCAAAGAATTCTCTTCTTTGAGCCCATTGTTAGAAAGAAAAACACCATCTTGTATGTTACCCGAAATATTCGCTGCTTTATACTCTTCCTACAGACTGACCATCTGAGCTAAAACCTGTAACTATTTATTTGAAAGTTTCAACAATCATTCGATTCTGTTTATCCTTCCATCTCTCATTCATTCCTTACATGCCATTCCAAGATCATATGAGCGATCCTCGATGTTCTAAATTCATTGAGACGCTGTTCTTTTCCAGTTCAATATCATCAGCACGCTGAGATATGTTTCTCTCAGCTTTCCTCTTCTTTTTTTTCCCTTGAGTTTATTATCATGCTGTCTAACTTCGCTCTTCTCATGACATGTTCATGGAATTTTGACCGTCTTTTCTTATAATTTCAGTAAGTTTTTGTTGTTCTGAAGCTTCTTTCGGGGCCTCTTCATTTATATTTTCCATGTCCAGGATAGTTGTTGCATCTTTCTACAGAATCTTGTCTCCCTTACTTCAAACAAAGATGTGGTAAAATATAAGATGAACAAATAAAGACAAAGCTATGGTATAATATAAGAGGAACAAATAAAGACAAAGCTATGGTATAATATAAGAGGAACAAATAAAGACAAAGCTATGGTATAATATAAGAGGAACAAATAAAGACAAAACTATGGTATAATATAAGAGGAACAAATAAAAACAAAGCTATGGTATAATTAATTAAGAGGAACAAATAAAGACAAAGCTGTGATATAATATATAAGGAACACATAAAGACAAGGCTAATATTCAGTGAAGGAAAGATGAAGAGAAAAATGAAGAGAATATTACAAGGTAAAGGTAGCCTTTTCATGGCATGGAGATACTAGGAGGATATAATGTAAGTGCTCATATTTACCTTGACCTGATAACAAACTAGAGAGTGATGCAGTGTCACGCCTGACCGCCTTTTTTGTTCAGAAGAATCCAGGTAACATATTTCTACAGTTGGTTGACTCGGGCGCCTCCAGCTGGGTTCGAACCACCCACTTTTGCTGTGAGGAACTAGTACACAAACCATTTCGCCATTCAGGCACCTAGGAGAGCGTGATGATGCTTCAACGATCAAAACTAAGCAGGGAAACATGACAGGATAAAAGGGGACTACCTCGTAAGGAAGAACTGAATAGTGGTTTCTACAAGACGATCAGATAAAAGGATACGTATAAGACAACTTTTGTAAACGTTTACCTCACATTTATGTGTATGAGAGATTGTGGAATTTAGATGTAAGTACGCCACACGAAATGTTTCTGGGTACAGGTATATATAAGAATAAATATATAAAATATACACACTGTTTTTTTTTTATTGTGACACGGAAAACAACATTGCCAGAACAGAAACCATGAAAGTCAGCATGAGTTTCAGCCCATTGAAGATATATATATATATATCGAAGGCAATAAAATCCAACACCTTAAAGAGTTCAAGTACCTTGGTTATATGTTTACAGAATATGAGAAGCTTGGTAGAGAAAATGAAGTTAGAAAATACAGAGCAAATGCCATTACATACCAGCTATCCCCGGTACTGTCTCACCCTAACATACCACAGGAAACCAAGAGATAACTAATACCATATTTATACCAACGCTGTGCTACCAAAGCCAAACATAGGCACTAAGCAAGAAACAGTAAAATAAAATATTTACATGGGAGATGAGATGCCTAAGAAAAGCAGCAGACGTCACTAGGAGGGGTAAGGTAAGAAACGACGACATAGGACAATTGGTCGGAACTACATCATGCCTACAATACACAGAGAAAAAAAAATAATTAAATGGTTTAGCCACTTCATGAGAATCACACATATAAGCCAGCCGCGAGGGCAATTAACTTTTAAAAAAAAACAAAAAAACTACGGGACAGATCAAAAGGAAGACCCCGGAAAAGATGGATAGATGGAGTTATAGAAACACTCAGGAATTACAGCACTGAAGCCACTTACATGTCCCAAAAACGTCAACTGCATCTCCCCTCGACAGGGCTATCTTAACATCATCGAGGGCCCTTGGGCACGCACAGCACACTCGCCATTGTACATAGATTTACATCGGCTGGTCGGCCCCCTGGGCAGTTAAGACGGCACTGGCCCTCAACACCTCAAGGTACAAGAGGAAGGATAAAGTAAACTAAGTAAAGTACACAAAGCTTCTGCATCCATCCGAGACTTTAAATCACGTAATGAATCTATCACGTGTGAACAGTTTTCATTGTAATAACCAGAGAAAGTTAAGCTGAATCACAACACGCTACGGGAAATGAGAACCACACAAAAAAGGCAAAATACAAAGAACTAGACATTAAAGTAAAAAGTTCAGCTAGAAGAGATAAAAGAAGCAGAGAAAGCAGCAAAAACAGGAGACAGCAAAACTCTATAATAAAGATAGTCCCATAGAAAATGATGTACGTGATGAAGCGTTAGAGACCTCATTATGCTAGGCCATTAGAGTATAAGGATTTTCTCTGGTACCCATTTTACAAGGCTGGATTTATCGTTTCTTTACTTATTCAGTCAAGCGGAGAGCGGGGCGCAAGCCCCTCGCTTCTGGAGTTAAGCAGCAACCGGCGCTCGTCGTCGGCCGCGATCTGCTCTGAACACAGTGTCGGGCGGGAAGTTTGACTGGGGCGGTTACCAGGGGTGAATCTTGAAGGCTATGAATGTCACAGTACCTCTGCCCCAGAGGTCGGTCCCGTCCCAAACACGCCCATACTGGGAAATGCCTAAACCGGCTCAACCCAGGGGTAGAAGTCACTAGTGGCGAGGATTCGTCCTCCTGGACAAAAGCTCCATCCTGGTCACAACTAGGAAGGGTAGCGGCCACGACCGCAAAATGCTGAAGTCGGAGACACTGGACCAGGGAAGTCTAGATAGGCAACCACCTCTCACCCGGCGGGGATGTCTGCGTATCCTAATCACGCTGAGGTTTTCCGGTGAGAAAGTCCAACCCTGGACTGGATGGGCAACCACCTCTCACCCGCGGTGATACACGGGTATCTCAAAACACGTCGAGGTTTTCCGGTGAGAAAGTCCAACTCTGGCCTGGGTGGGCTTACGCCTCTCACCCAGCGGGGATGCACTGATATTCCAAACACGTCGAGGTCTTCCGGTGAGAAAGTCCAACCCTAGACCAAACTGGTGCAATGAAAACCACGGTGTCACGCAATCCCGCTTCCGAGACCCACCAAGAATACAGGCTAAAGCACTGTGATACTCTGAACCCCTTGTGGTCCTTTCGTGGAACTCGTGTGGTCTATTTTGGACCACACAGGGGACCACGGGACCTAACGAGGACCACATGCGTGAATTCAGTAGGTTCACGGTGCCGTTTTTGGTGGTAGAAGTGAACGAAGAAGAAGAAGAAGAAGACAAGGCTGGATCGACCTCGGGGCCGTATTGGTTGAAAAAAAAATCCACTCGACCATTCGCTTGCTAGACGAGTGCTCTAACCACTACGCTAGCTGGTCCCCAAAATTTCAAGTATTATTCTTAGAGTAAAGAACTGGTCGAGACAGCTTCTACCTTTTCGAAATCCTGGTTGTTCTTCTCGCTTTACAATATCCACTATATCTTTAAGTCTATATAACATACAAAACTATATAACATACAAAAGAGGCTAACGAGCACTATTACATCCAAAGAAAGACCAATTTTTAGCAAACTGGCACCCTGTTAACATCAAGACGGAAAAAAAGATGGGCCGAACTTGCTGCAGATGAATATGAAATAACAGCTGAAATGTTAAAAGCTATTAACAAGGACAACATGAGCCAACAACAGAGAATGTTTAATAAAGATTGCAATGAAGAAAAAGTCCCTTTCTAAATTGAAAAAAGGAATCATTGTTACAATATAAAAAAAGGCAAACTTTGTAATTGCAATAACTGGAGAGGAGTAACCTTACTATCAATTGTAAAGCCATTCTCAGTATACTTAAAGATATAGTGGATATTGTAAAGAGAGAACAACAACCAGGATTTCGAAAAGGGAGAAGCTGTCTCGGCCAGATCTTTACTCATAAATTGGAAGAACATATTGAAAAGCAAACACCACTAATCCTGAACTTCGTAGACTTTGAAGACTTTAAAAAAGGCATTTGATAGCCTACATAGGAATTCATTGTGGAGAATTTTAAGACTATGAGGAATACCATCTAAAATTGTCAACATCATTAAGGAACTCTACAACGGATATGTGTGTGCGGTCAACACAGAAGAACGAATGAGCGAATGTTTCCAGATTGAAACAGGCGTGAACTAAGGATGTATATTATCTCCCTTGCTTTTTGGAATTGCCATAGACTTCATAAGGAAAAAATGCTGCACAGGTAACACAGGTATTGACTGGGTACATCGGACTCAACTAGAAGATATTGATTCTGTAGATGACATAACTCTTATCAGTAACAATGTGAATTCCATGCAAGAAAAACAGATACCTTGTTTTCACTGGCTAGCAAAATAGGAGTATAGGAGTCGAAATTAACAAGGAAAAAGTAAAAGTAATGAAACTTCCCATTAATCAAGAGGCACAAATATACGTACAACGAAGAGCTGCTGAAGAAGTACAACAATTTGCATACCTCGGGAGCTACATAGACCAGGATGGTGACACCAGGAAGGAAGTTAGAATTCGAATTGCAAAATCAGCATTGACCTTCAAGAATCTTGAGAACATATGGCACTGTAAAGTTATAACCATTAAAAACTAAGCTACGACTATTCAATTCAAATGTAATATCCACCCTCATTTATGCACGCGAAAGCTGGAAAACAACTAAAGAAATATGCAACAAATTAAACTCTTTTAAAGACTAATGCCTAAGGAAAATACTCAGTATAAAGTGGAACGAATTCAAGAACAATGCAGAGATAAGACAGATGACTGAACAACAACCTGTCTTGTGAGTGATCAGAAAAAGGAGTTGGACATATGTCGGTCACATGATGAGAAGAAACAATCAGAGAATCCCAAAAAACAAGATATCAAGTGGAACACAACAGGCAGAAGAAAAAGAGATTGATCACGTGAAACTCTAAAAAGGACATTGTTAAGAGAAGCCAAACTAGAAGGCATACAATCCCTTAATGAGGTTGAAAAGCTCGCCGAAAACAAGGAAACTTGACGAACTATCATGCCAGCCCTATCTGACACTTAACGAAGGATATCAGATGTAAGAATGAATGTATCGTTAGGTCATTTAGGCAAAAGCCTGGGGACCCGACCTCAGCAATTTACAGTTTTGTACAGATTACTCAGCCTTATTTTGAACGAAGAGACCACCCCCCCCCCCCCCGGGGTGAATGTTTATAAACACAAATCAACAGCGATTTTAAAATTGCACAGGGAATCGTGGGATAATCAGAGTGAGCAGAAATCATGACAATTTTAAGTGATTTGTCTTTAACTGAGGAGGGAAATATGGAAAATATAAGTAGAACAGGTGCTCTGTCCTCCAGCTAGGCTAAATTTTGTATAGTATTTCATTATAGCCATAATAATTGGAGGTTATGAAATACCAGAGATTAGATATGCTGATGACACAGTATTACTGTCCACAACACAAAAAGGAATGGAAAAACTAATTATGTCAGTCCATAAGAATAGTGAAGACCAAAACCTCTATCTTAATGCGAAGAAAACTAAATTGATGACAACTGACAAAACAAACACGGCAGCTGAAATATGTATCAATGAGGAAAAACTGGAAGAAGTGGAGAGTTTTTAATATCTTGGATCACTACTAACTAATAGTGGAGACACAATGAGAGAAATTAAAAGGAGGACATCTATCGTTCTTCAGAAAGTAAAACAACTAAAGAATCTGCGGAGAGGAACAGACAGAACTACAAAAATAAGATTTTTAAGGGCATGCATCTTTCCCATCGCTACATATGCCTGTGAGACATGGACACTTAACAAAACAGCTGAGAAACACACAAATGCTTTTGAACGTAAATGCTACAGAAGAATCCTTCAAATATCATGGACACCAAAAAGAACAAATATATCTATACTACAAGAACTTAATATTGAAGAAGGCTGGCTAGTAAAGAAGATTAAAGAGAGAAAACTTAAATATTTTGGACACATTAAACGTCATGATAATCAAGAGAAAACCGTCTTGGAAGAGTACATAATGCGAAAAAGAAAGAGAGAAAGACCAAGGCAAAGATGGCTGCAAGACATCGTTGATGATCTGCAAATGGATGCATCAGCAGCAGGCAATCTTGCCCACAACCGAGAGGCCTACAGGAGTGCTTTTAGGGAGGCAAAGTTCCGCAAGAGACATGCAAATAAATGAATGATGAATTTCATTAGACCAGTGGTTCTCAACCTGTTATCCGCTGAGCAAAAGTGGTTCTCGGGGGATTTTCATGTGAGCTAAGGCTTCGTTAACGATTTAGTATTATTAAGTACATAAATTGGAATAAAATACAAGCCGGGGGTTTATTGCATATAAAATGTTGGTATGCAAATTATATGTAGCTGCAAAAGGGGTCCTTTAATGTAAAAAGGTTGAGAACCCGTGTATTAGACACTCTCAGTATTGCGCGTGTTGGTTTTCATGATTAGGCGCTTAATGCGGTCGCAGCAAACGGACTGGAATGTTGGCGACCCTTGAAGTTTTCCCCCTTTACATCGTACTATATCTGTCTCTAGTTTTCTATTTAATGATGTCACCCATTTTCGTGTACCTGCGAAAGTAAACAAGATAAGACCCAGGAATTTCATGGAGAGACCTTCCTTTCCAGACGAAAAGTACACAGAGTTTAGTAAAGCAGCGGTTCTTAGCCTTATTTTAGACAGTGGACCTCTTTTCCGGTCTGAGAACTGCTCGTGGACCCCTCATTTTAAAAATAAATCAATAAACAGAACCAAGATTGTGCTAAGATTCTTTTTTTTTAAAAATTATTCAAGCAAATCCATTTACTGGTATGTAAATTTTCCAAACGACCCCCAGGTTAAGAATCACACATATAGAATTTTATTTAAAATAGAAATCCCTCTCTGTTTTCTATGGAGAACGATAAAAAGTCCAAACTCCGCTTAACAATTATATAATTTTAACGTCGAACACTCATCAAATCAAACAAGTGAAAGTTATACATAACAGGCAGTTTTGCGAGGGAAAACGACGTTATGTAAGGAAGTTACACACAGAAGCAATTTCCAAGAAACCGCGAGCTTGTTCTTTACAGTCGATGCTGTGAAAGCGTCGAGCCACAGCACTGCGTCGGCTTAGGAGCCGGTCATGACAGCTATTTTTTCTTTTCAGCTATAACCCGAGTGCAGATAAAAACCAGGGGGTGTGCAGTACTTCTTTAGTAGACTC
This sequence comes from Achatina immaculata, assembly GCA_009760885.1. Classification (NCBI taxonomy): domain Eukaryota; kingdom Metazoa; phylum Mollusca; class Gastropoda; order Stylommatophora; family Achatinidae; genus Lissachatina; species Lissachatina immaculata. The sequence goes on along the minus strand of CM019718.1, from coordinate 58,706,252 downwards.
CACCACCATGGGGACTATGGCGATTCCACCTCCATTATCCAGGTTAGGCCTATCACTGGGGGTAACAATGGAGAGGTGGGAGCTATCAAGTGACGCTCTGTGACGCTAACATGTCAGCTATGGGGGGGGGGGGGGGGGTTGACTGCCAAATCCGACAGTGTCTACACCTCCACGCTTTCTTAAATAAAAAGTCAGTCCAGATCTCAGATGTTCGGGTCACACACTTGCGTGTTTGAACACTCGCCCACTTAAAATGCATACATAAACCGAGGCTGTAAAAAGTCCATAGCTACGTTATCAGTATCACGTATGAACAGTTTTCAATGTAATAACCAGAGAAATTTACGCTGAAATACAACACATTGCGGGAAATGAGAAGGACTGAAAAAAAGGCAGCTGTGTAAAATATGATAGAATAACAAGAATGTAAAAACGATCAGTAATTATTAGCAATAATTTTGACTACAGGAACTTTAAATTTACAGTCTGAGTTAACTCTTTTGTTCCAAGACAACACTGGCAGGGTGATTACATCTCGCTTGTCTATGTGAATCAATGCTCAGAGCTCCGTATTTAGACACAATAAATAAAATGAAAAGTAGTACATTTCTAACCCAAACAATATTTTTAAATTATAGAGTAACTTCCTTTTAGTTTATTTTCTACTAAAATTCATCGTCAAAATTTAATCTGGCAGAGCATGGAAATTAATTCATGGCTGAAAAGGGTTAAGAAGACAACTTACAGCAACGATAAACTAATAAAAACAGCAGCGACAAACTAACCAACAGCGCGGCAAACTAATAAACAGCAGCGACAAACTAATAAACAGCAGCGACAAACTAACATTAAACATGCTTCAGGAACACGAACAGTTATATATTCAGCAGCATGAGGAAGATCCTTACATCAAAACAAAGGTTCAAAATTCAGACTCCGGCTTCACTGCATTCGGGGCAACCCCATATATGCTCAACCGTATGCCGCAGCATCCATCCAAGAGTATGTTTGCTAATAGTTTCTGTCAAATGTTGGTTGTTTACAATGTGTTTTTCTGCCACACAGTTCGCATTTCCTGCCAGCACCTTGAATTTGTCCTAGCTCCAGGAATCTCTTCAGATCTACATTGTTCATCCACTCTCGCTCTTCATTTTCCCTATTTTGTCCTATACAGCTTTAGCAATATCTCCCTTGTCCATTGTCAGCCAGCCATTTTAGACTGTCCAGCAAGTCTATCTGCCACATCATTGCCATGTACTCCCGTATGCCCTGGACAGTAAAGCCATGTTAGGCTTGTCACAGCTGACTGCTTTACCAGATGAACCCATCTGTTCAAACCCATCTGAACAGATCAAAACAAATATCACATCAACTGAGAATACATATCGTAAAATGCTAAGTACACTCAATACTTCTTTATGGCAGAAGCCTGGCCCTTCAATAAGACAAGAACAAAGAAAATCAAAGCCCTTGAAATGTGGATATATAGAAGAAAAGGGCGTATCACATGGACAGAAAAGAAAACAAACAACGAAGTGCTAAACCAACTAGATGTGGGAAAGAGAAACAATGAAAATCATAAAAACAAGACAGATACTTCGGGCATGTCAAGAGGTACAATGCTATACCGAGGACCCATCTTGAGGGCAAGATCGAAAGTAAAAGGACCAACGGACGTAAACAATATAGATGGGGGACAACATCAAGAGATGGACAGGGACCAGCTTGTGCTGGTGCTCTACGAAGACAAGAAAACAGAACAGAGCGGCCATCCATTGCAGCAAACCTTCTGCGAGGAGACAGCACAACATGATGATGATGATTTAGAGATGTTAGGTTTCTATGAGGCAAATTATTATACAGTTTTAATCAGTCAAAAACGAAATCGCAGAATTATTTATTTATTTATTTATTTTTAGACTTAAAAAAAATTAATCGAGTGTGAGCTAAATCTAACCGGTGAAAAGTTTGTTTCAAAAGGATATAAAACGCGATTCTTTCCTCTGGATCCATTACGTACAAACAACTTGCAATGTAGAACTGCAATTTCCAGTAAGAAATAAAATCCACAAAACTTTTCAGCTTCGAATAAGCCATTACGCACCGCTGGTGTAATTTCCAATAGCCGCAAGTGGTTTGAAATAGTGTTCTTCGGCGCTCTGAAGCGGGCATACGAATGTGATTTCTAATATAGGCCACACCTTTATTGTTTACACCGCAGGACTCCCGTGAACCTTGACCTCTACATCTTGTTAAGGATAAGAATAGAAAATGCACACAGCTGTTAAAAGAATATCAGTGTGAATGTGGAAAAAAAATTAAGATTTATTTTCTTTAAATAATAATTACATTGAAAATAAAATATTCAAATAGCTATAAATGTAATATTATTGAAATTAAATACAAAAATATATTTAGTATAGCATGTAAGCAGCAGAATCGTTAAATGAGACATGCGCAGTGGGAATCGATTTTGTTCAGGTATTTCCTTATCCGGTTAATGTGTACGTTTGGTGAAGATAATGAGGCGAGTAAGTACAACTGGGAGCAGAATGTGGTCTTTGTTTTCATTCAGTGCGTGAACCGCGAGGAGAGAAGGTTGGTAAGTCCCCCCAGAATTGCGGTCACATGCTTCAACGTCTTAAGGTGTTGTCCTTTTAAATAAAGCTTTTTTTAAAAAAATATTCTTTGAAGTAGCATTTCATTTTTCTGAAAACGTAAAAATAGAAAGGATAAAATATAAATTGCACTTTTGGTATTGTAACCCAAGTTTTGAAAAGAACGTCTTGTAGGTCTCTGTGTTGTATGGTGTATAGAAATGGGGAAATTGTTTGAACGTCGCACCATTGTTAAAGCAAAATTTTCCAAAGAAGACAGATTTTTAAATAGATATTTAGTGACTATTCTACTTCCAGTAATTTAGCTGAAAGGTTAAGAAGCAAATTATCACGCGGAACATGTTGATCATAGTCACTGTTGTGAATTACCCAAGATTTTTAATTTGGGCTATTGATAAAATGTTGTGAAGTTTTGCACTTATAGCATTTGTTTTGGACATTGTTTTGATAGCTTTAATGCTTAGATATTTTAATGTTTAGGTACTTTTATATTGTGAAAATCCAAAAATAAAAAAAAAATGTTTTTAGATTTATGTAAAGATCCTTTAGATCAGTGTTTCTCAACCTTTTATGGATCATGTCCTACCTCAAAGCTTTAAAGATTTTTATGTTCCCACGCAGTTCTGAAAGATTATAATATATTCCCCCCCCCCCCCCCAATATTCAAATTTCCTCCAGTGGGGCGTATGCCTCAAGTTGAGAAACACTTCTTTAGATGTTGAATAACTTGTAAGTACTGAAAACACCAGAACTGTGGATCTGCTACACCAAAGCTCCAGCTCCTTTTGTTACTGTCAGATTCTGAAACTCCTTGGCCAGCCCAGGACATGGTATAGACACTTTATTATGATTGACCTACCATGATGGTTCTGCTTATTGTGTAAAACATGGTGGTAATTTTCCTGGAGTTGTGAGGAAGTTAAAGACAACTTTAGACGTGAGCTGATGGCATTCATGTGCAGATGAATCTCTTGGTTCTTGCTCTTGGTCTGAGTGCTGATAGGATCCAGTAGTTTGTTCACCTGACAGGGGGTTCATGATGCTTTTTGAAGGGACTGATGGTAATTGCCAGCTGCTTTAAGTATCCTCATCTCCTGGAGCTCATCAGAAAACTATATTGCTCTCATCTTTCTTTGTCTCTGTCTCTCACTTTCTGGGCTTTTAGGTACCCAAGGCATGTGGGACTTCCTCAAGCGTTTTCCACAAATGCCTGTCATTCACAGTTTTCTTTCCAGGTCTTGCCAGGTGAAGCCTCTTTTGCTGAACATTCTGTCTGTTGTTTTTCTCCGTGTTTTCTTTGGTCTATCTTACTCCTAAATGTAAACATTCTGGAAGGAATTCAGTTTGTTTTAATTTTTCAGATAAAATTCTTGTAGGAATGGGAGATGTGCTTGTATTTTGATCTCACTGCATATCCAGTCAAATTCTGTAGAACATTCCACTGTTCTAATTCTCAGTGTTGTACCCTTCTCTGCAAGGTCTTATCCTACATGTATGTGGAATTCTGTCACATAATGGCTAAGTTTAGCTGTTGTTCATCTATATCTTATTCATGATGCTTCTATGTATGTACTTTCACCTATCATGTGTGCCTGATTGAGCGCAGGTAGCAGGTAGACTGCCTGTTTCATCTGAAAATTTGAATTTATGCAGTGGCGCAAAATGTCACTTTTTTTAAAACGTTGAAAGTACATGCAGATGCTTTAGTTAAAGTTTGAATGTTTTTGATATTTTTACACATGGTAGCGGGATGAAAGAATGTAAAGTAAAACCAGTCTCTGTCAGCAAACTTTTCTTTCTAGAAAAAGTGTAAAAAAAAAATTGTATACACAGATGAAAAGAGAGAGGGAGTCAAGTCATTTTTAGTGCTGTAAAATACTGTTGGTAATTTATGACATAAATAAAACATAAAATGTGTCTGAAAAAATACAGCTGTTGAAGCCCACCTGCTGCAGTTTTTCATGTTTTGTTTTTAAGTTTTAATCTTTGTAATGGCTGGCTCTTTGCCTTGTATGTTAGATCCAGTGCATGTGTTGCTGCAGCTAGAGATGGTACACTTTGTTGGACCAGCAAGTCATTGCCGGTCGAGAATTGATTTTAACTTTCTTTGTTTCAGACCTTTCCATTGAACGCAAATTCTTTGATAACTAATAGTGGTGGAGCTGGAGAAATGCCCTCATAGGCTGATTATTCTACCAGGACAGAGACTGTCACTTACTTGAGATTGTTTATTTCAACTGTTGATCATGGACAGCAATCAGATACCTTCCTTTGGAAGTGCTCTGACCCCTGGGTCACAGCTTCAGGTAGGAGATTGTTTACTGGCTTATGCAGAGCAGATTAATCTGTTTAAATGATAAGACATTAAGATTAATAGATTGAAAAGCAGGACATTAATACATTAAAATGGTATGAGATCAAGATCAGTATGCCTAAGCAATAAGGTATTAAAATTAACATTGTCTTACATCCATAAGAGTATATCTTAAGAACATCAAGAGCTATGTTTGTGCATAACAGTTGGAAAAATATGGAGGGGGGGGGGGGTTTGTTCAGTTTTGGCAATCACCAACCCATTGCTGACGTACTAGCCTCAGGAATGGTGAACCATAGCTAACTAAGACTCTGTGCCACCCCCAGTAACAGGCCTAGCCTGGTTGATCACCATAGTCCTCATGGTGGTGGAGTCTGCTAAAGAAGTATTACATACCCTTGCTTATTAGCACCACTCATGGAAAATAAATGACATGTCCTGCTCCCAAACTGACATGATGCTGTGCTTCAACATCTTCACAGCATTGGCTGCAAAGAACACCAGCTCGCAGTCCCAGGGAGATTGAAGAAGAAGAAGAAGAACCTAAGAATAGTAAGGAAATTGTTTGATTTTCTTAATTAAAAAAAAATTGAATTCCTTCTTGTTATAACACTGTATATTGCAGTAAATTAGAAAGTAAATTGGCAATTTCAGCATTTAAAAACTTTACCTGCAGGTCAAAGTCTTTGAGTTCTGAGAATTATACTAAGGCCGTTGTGTGACTTTATCTTACAGAGTCCTCTGCTGTCACCAGCAATGAGCTTCAATCCAGTTCTTCCCCCTTCTACGGCTAGTTTGTATCCAGGAACACCAAACCCTGGGGGCCCTATGACACCTTTCTCACCAGCCACGCCGGCTTCAGAAGGCTCCGGTATTAGGCCGCAGTTGCAGTACGTTGGTTTTTTTTTATGACTGACTCATTTATTTCTTTATCATTGTTTTGTTTACTTGATATGAGGTTTTCTAATACCAGTTATTTGAGTTCATACATCTTCCTTTACTTTGACATTCATAACATTATCTGTGAAGTTATATTATACTGAGGATGTAACAGTTCACAAAGAAAATCTGCATCCCAGATTCAGCATTCCATTTCCACCCATTAACCTTTTTTGGCTCTGCATTCACCTTGTGTGTCATGACCTGCAATGCTGTATAGATCTGTTTGTGAGCTGTACCCTGATGCTGAATACTTTTTTTTTATGTCATCTGAAAATCTAAGGCTTGTCCCATCTCTTTGTGAATATGTATCCCTATTCATGTCACATATTACTGTTTATCTTCTTGATGAAAAAAACTTCTACATTAATGATTTTTTACATAAAATTTACAATATTTTTTCATTTATGTTTTTGTGTGTGAAATGTTCCAAAACATGGCATAACACACCATGGTCATTAGATGTGCATCTTGTTTCCTGTCATCTTTTATTTATTTTTTTTTTTACATACAACAAATTTTTTCAGTATTGATAATTCTTTTGATAGGAAAATATGCCAGCAAAGTTGATCATCGCCATTGTTTGAAAAATGCAGCTTTCTCAAAAATCTGTCCTGGGACATAAATCCACTAAAAACACAATGATTGAAGCAACAAAATATTTTACCATGTACTAAATTCAACACAGCCATGAATACCAGTGTAGCACCTAATGTGAGGTATATATATATATATATATATAAAGGATGTTGTTAAAATCTCACTACTTTCTATATAAAAAAAAAAAATTTCAATGAAGTAAATGACATCATCACAAAATGTGCTAAAAAAAGTCATTTAATTAGTTACAATAGTGACTGCAATGATACAATGCTGTTTTGGGTTAGCTGGAATGTACCACTGAAATATTCATTATAACAGGTGTTGGAAATGTTCACCATGGGCTTCAAGACATGACTGTACACATCTCTTCATATTTTCAAATACCTTATGCAGCATGTCTGTTGTTATTTCTTGAATGATAATTCTGATTGCTTCTTTCAGGTCCTCAATTGTTTGTACATTATTTTTGTAAACACTTCCTTTCAAGAAACCCCATAGATAATAATCTAATGGATTTAAATCTGGAGAATGAGCAGGCCAAATTCCACGAGATATTATGTGATTTGCGAAAATTTCTTCCAAAAAAACCGTGTGTTGCTCTAGCTGTGTGGGCAGTTGCACCATCTTGCTGGAACCACACTTCTTCAGTTTCACATTCATTCAGCTGTTCTAAAAAAGGTTCCAGAATGTCAGTACAGTACAGATCGGCATTTATAGTGTTGTTGAAGAAAATTGGTACAATTAAACATTTTCTAATGACGGCACACCATGCCCTAATTTTCGCATCATGTAGTGGCGCTTCATGAAATGCATTGGGATTAACACTGCTCCAAATACAATTATTTTGGCTATTAACGTATCCAGATAGATGAAACCATGCCACATCAGAGAATAATGTTAAATCAAGAATTGACTCATCTTCTTCAGCTCAAAATGCGTGGAGTAGTTGACTCTGGATTGATTATCACACTCTTTTAGTTCAGACACAACAGAAATCTCGTATGGATGAAAATTTAACAGATGTTTAAGAATTTTGTGCACTGTTCTAAGTGATACGTTCACTTCTTGCGACATTTTCCTTGAGGACTTGCTTGGACTTTTCAGGATTCTGTCTTGGATATCTAGAATTTTTCTTCAAACACAGCAGGCCTACCAGATCGTGGAGCATCTTCCACAGTTCCTGTATCGTGGAACTTATTCAAATTTCTAACTGTAGTGCGATGAGGAGGTTGTTTATCAGGAAATTTTGCTATAAATCTTTGAACAACCATCCGTGTGTATCGACCACCATTTTGAAACACTTGTTCAACCAAAAAAATTCTTTCTTCCATTGATAACACCATTCTGTTTTGAGTGCAAAAAATTACTCCAGCAGATGGCAACCATTCACTGCATTTTTCTTCATGATTGACTGTGCAGCACATTTTTTTATGACGTTATTTTCTTCATTTTTGCATAGAAAGTGTAGTGAGACTTTAAACACCCAGTGTGTGCGTACACGCACACACACACATGGATTTAGTGTACTGTTTTCTGTCTCCTATCAGGAATATTGTGTGTACAGTCAATCTGAACTGTAAGCTTGACCTGAAGACCATAGCCCTGCGTGCAAGGAATGCAGAGTACAACCCCAAACGTTTTGCGGCTGTTATTATGAGGATTAGAGACCCAAGAACCACAGCCCTTATCTTCAGTTCGGGCAAAATGGTGTGTACTGGTGCAAAAAGGTGAGTCCACTGAAGCATTGAGTATATGGTATGTAAACAAAATAGTGAAACAGAGGAAATGAGAAGCCATGGATGTGGATTTTTTCCTTGGGAATTTTGGTCTTTTTTTTTGTATTCAAACTGTACGATCCATGCCTAGTTCAAAAGCTACAGACTTCAGCAGACAATTAACGTACCTACATCCCACACAGATGACCTTATGGCTTTGTGGGTTAGGCTCTAGAGCAAGCAACCCAGTGTATACAGGACTACATTGTCAAACTTAGCTGTAGAATCAGTATCTGTGACAGAAGCTATGGGAACTACAGTGAAAACTTGGAGAAAACAGTGAAAATTACCCTGGTGGCCAGTGTTCCCTCTTAAGTCAGACTCTAAGCACAATTTTATAAGCCACAAAAAAAAATGCTACTTTTATTTTTCAGTTTTTCTTATGCTATAGTAACATATAGAGATCAAGTTAGATTCTTTTGAAAACAAATGCCTAAGAAAATACTTGGTATAAAGTGGAAAAAATTCAAGAACAACACAGAGATAAGGCAGATGAGTGAACAACAACCTGTCTCATGGGTGATCAGGAAAAGGAGATGAACATATGTTGGTCATGTGATGAGAAGAAACAGTCAGAGAATCCCAAAACAAGCTGTCAAGTGGAACACAACAGGCCAAAGAAAAAGAGGTCGACCACATGAAACTCTGAAGAGGAAATTGTTAAGAGAGGCCAAATTAGTAAGCATAAAATACCTTGATGAGTTTGAAAAGCTTGCTGGAAACAGGAAAACTTGGTGAACTGCCATGCGAGCCCTATGTGACGTTTAACGGCACAGGAAGATTGTAAGATGTGAGAAGATGGTAACACTGAAGAAAAATGTGATAATGTTACATGAGATTTTTTCTTTGTTTTTTATTCATTTGGATTTTGGTGTTTTTTCTTTCTAAGATAACTTTATGTTATACTTTGTAGTTTGTTATTATGGCATACATTTACAGTTTTTTTTTTTTTTTTTAGAATATATTTGCACACGGATTCAAAATTTTACACATAAAACCATAAAATTTTAGAAGATGTATTACTGTGGCTAGTCTCTATATTTATCACAACCTAGCACTTTTATGCTGAATAAATTGTAGTTTTATAATCCCAATTGTGACTGAAACTTGAATCATCCTTAATTATTAGTAGGGAACATAGATTTTCCTGGGTTCCACAATACAGCATTTGTTGAGCAGTGTGGCTGTGGAGGATATGTTTAGGTACAGTTTTACATCATGGTAGGAAACAAGATCTGTGTACTGCAAAGTCAAGGAAAGGCAGTAGACAAGACTAAGCTCAAACATTGACAAGTACTTTAAGTGTGAGAGAAGAAAAAGGTAGTAAAAATATGATTAGGAACAGAACAGCAATCTCAAGAAGAGCATTTGCTCAGCTACAAGAAGATCCATCTTGCCACAGAGCACCCCCATTTTGAGGCTGATCCAGCCTATACTGTTTCATTACTTTGAAGAACACTAGGCTTTTCTTTTTCTTATACATCTTATTAAACTATTTTAGTTGATCCTAGTTTTTTTCATTCTCTCTTTTAACTTCCTGTGATCACTCTCCTGATTTAAAGTTTAATTTCAAACAGAATTTCATGTACTTTGACCAATAAATTCATTCCTTCTACAGTGAGGAGCTAGCAAAACTTGCTGCAAGAAAGTATGCTCGAATTGTTCAGAAGCTTGGATTTCCTGTAAGTAAAATCCTGTTGGCTTAACAAATGGGACCACAGTGGATTTCTTTTGCTGGAGTGTGTGGTGTTTGTGTGCCAGATGTGGGTCTAACCTAGGTTTTGTACTATCTGATTTGGTAATTGCTGAACCATAGCTGACATGCTAGCATCAGAGTTGGTGACCCATACCTGACATGCTAGCATCAAAGTTGGTGACCCATATCTGACATGCTAGCATCTGAGTTGGTGACCCATAGCTGACATGCTAGCATCAGAGTTGGTGACCCATAGTTGACATGCTAGCATCAGAGTTGGTGACCCATAGCCAATGAGGACTCTGTCCCACCTACCTCTCCTTTGGTACCTCCAGTATCAGACCTATTCTGGCTAACAGGGTAGAGATTGCCATAGTCCCCCTGGTGGTGGAGTCTAGTGAAGAAGTACTGCAGATCCCCTGATTTTTTGCTTTACTTGAGGAATGAATAAAAAAAAAACCTGCCATAATGTGCTCTGAATCCACAGTGCCGTTCCTCATCTTCACCACATTGGCTGTGAAGAACACCAGTTCACAGTTTAAGAGAAATATAAGAAGCATATGCCAGAAATGTAGCTACTGTGAATTGTGGTGAAGTTTTCTTTTTTGTTCTTCTTTTATGTCTCATGTCATTGCTGTCTTTTATGTCTGATTTATAACAGTGTTGTGTTTTCATTTCCTGTTTCCGTATTCCTTTTCTTGCCTTTTTTTTTTTTTTTGATTTTCTTGAAATTTTTAGTGTCTCTCTTTGTACATGTTTGATAACTTGTGTTACACGTTTTGGTTAGCTAGTAATTATAATACAGACACAGAAAAGCAGCAGTATATGTTTTTGTTGTTTCGAAAGTTGTTTTTCTTTGCTGTGATAATGACGGAGGTGGTGATTGGTGATAGTGACATCAAGCTGTCGTTCATTTTTTCTTTAACTGGTGCATACACAGGAAGTTGGCCTGAAGTCCTCTTGGCTGACTGCTAATGCCAGTATTTATAGTGACCTAAATTAAGACCATTCCTGAAATAGAGGAAAATAAAAACTGAAGAACCACACACAGTCAGCAGTAGACAAAGTTAAAACATTCTTATGTATTCATATTAATGCTGAATGTTATGGTAGAAATGTATACCAGACTCTCCACATATCTTTACAGGCAAAATTCTTGGACTTCAAGATTCAGAACATGGTGGGTAGCTGTGATGTAAGGTTCCCTATAAGGCTTGAAGGTCTTGTTCTTACACATGGCCAGTTCTCCAGGTAAGCTATGGTGTATTTTGCTGTTTATATTTTAAGTTTTTACTTTTGGTCTGTTGAAACTTTTTTTTTTTTTTTTGGATAACTTTTAGCTGTATATAGGAGATGGAAGGATCAAGACCAAAGCAAAGATAGAGACATCATGGAAGGACTTGAGATAGCTTGTCCTGTTCAACTGGTGAGTAGCCAGAAACAGATGGTGACAGATTATATCTGCATCAAAGGAACTCAGTGGCTTATAGTACTGAAGAGAGATAGCATCCAGAACTTCATATATGCTAATTAGCTGTGTAGTCTTCTTCCATATTAAAGCATTGCTTGGTCATCCAGACAGCCTGCCAGTCTTCTCTAATCCTACAGAACTGTTCTCTTAACTTCTCCAGTCTTGAGTGGGAACCCATGGCTTTTCTTTCAGATTCTCTCCCTTAGGCCAGATCTGTGCTTGGAGGCTTTGAGTAGGTTGGACAGGTTTGCAGAATATGCTCTGGTGTACAGATACTGCAGATATAATAATATCGCGGGGACATTCATTTGTGAATAACATTGTAAGATGATAAGAGGTGGCTCAGGAATCTGCAGTGTCCCGTTCTTAGATGGAAAATTGTAGTATTGATACCTGCCCCATTAGCTAGTCTGAGCCGGTTTCTGGGGGTACCAGTGGAGAGCTAGGATAGGGTCTTATTTGGCCATGGTTCACCAACCTTAATGCAAACATTTTTGGTCACAGACCACCAAATTGGATAGTTCTTTTTCACCCCCATTCTCCTTGTGATAAACTATCTTTTAGTTTCCATGGTTATCTGGATCTCATGAGCATAGGGTTTTGTTAGCAAGTCAGAGAATGTTTTTGACAAAAATGCTAGTTTGTTAAGAAGAGGAAGTAGAAAACTTTTATAACACACTGCAAACGACAATAGACCATAGATTAGATATGCTGATGACACAGTATTGCTGTCCACAACACAAAAAGGAATGGAAAAACTAATTATGTCAGTCTGCAAGAACAGCAAAGAGCAGAACCTCTATCTTAATGCAAAGAAAACTAAATTGATGACAACTGACAAAACAAACAAGGCAACTGAAATATGTATCAATGAGGAAAAACTGGAAGAAGTGGAGAGTTTTGAATATCTTGGATCGCTACTAACTAATAATGGAGATACAATGAGGGAAATTAAAAGGAGGACATCTATCACTCTTCAGAAAGTAAAACAAATAAAGAATCTGTGGAGAGGAGCAGACAGAACCACAAAAATAAGATTTTTAAGGGCATGCATCTTTCCCATAGCAACATATGCCTGTGAGACCTGGACACTTAACAAAACAGCTGAGAAACACATAAATGCCTTTGAATGTAAATGCTACAGAAGAGTTCTCCAAATATCGTGGACACAAAAAAGAACAAATATATCTATACTACAAGAGCTTAATATTGAAGAAGGCTGGCTAGTGAAGAGGATTAAAGAGAGAAAACTGAAATATTTTGGACACATTAAACGTCATGATAATTTAGAGAAGACCGTATTGGAAGGATACATAAGGGGAAAAAGAAAAAGAGGAAGACCAAGACGAAGATGGCTGCAAGACATCGTTGACGATCTGGAAATGGATGCAACAGCAGCAGGCCATCTTGCTCACAACCGAGAGGCCTACAGGAGTGCTGTTTGGGAGGCAAAGTTCCGCAAGGGACATGCAGATGAATGAATGAATGAATGCTAGTTTGTTATATATACAGCCTTTTCTTATATAGTGCTGGTACTTTATTGTAAGATATGCAAGCCGTATTGTACCGTCATCAATAAATATTTATTATTTATCTGCTGTGAAAAGCATATCATTAACTGTCATGTCTGTTTTTGAACCTTCCAGTTACGAGCCGGAGTTGTTTCCTGGTCTTATTTACCGCATGGTGAAGCCAAGAATTGTACTTCTCATCTTTGTCTCTGGGAAAGTGGTTTTAACAGGTAATGTTCTCATATCAAACTTACTGCTCATACCACGTAATGTTCTCATATCAAACTTACTGCTCATACCAGGTAATGTTCTCATATCAAACTTACTGCTCATACCAGGTAATGTTCTCATATCAAACTTACTGCTCATACCAGGTAATGTTCTCATATCAAACTTACTGCTCATACCAGGTAATGTTCTCATATCAAACTTACTGCTCATACCACAGGAAAGTGTAATATTTGTTATTTATATGTGTCAGAAATGTTTGTTGTAAAAATTAGTTTCTCTTAGATCTCTGCATATTTTGTGTGTTGGTCTTTTCTTTTTTTTTTTTGTTATAATAAAAATGTTTCTTAAGAAAATCTCAAGTACCACATTATAAATTTTAAGGACAAATTAATATATGTTGCAGATAGATTTGTTTGCCTGTATAAATTCAGATGAAGTCAGTGCATATGTAGGACTGCATATGATAATATCAGTTTTTTTCTTTAGTACACTCATCTTCTTCATCAGCATTCAAGAAAGGTTCATTCATTTATTTGCATGTCCCTTGCGGAACTTTGCTTCCCTAACAACTCTCCTGTAGGCCTCTCGGTTGTAAGCAAGATGCCCTGCTGCTGATGCATCCATTTGCAGATCATCAGCTGTCTTGCAGCCATCTTTGCCTTGATCTTCCTCTTTTTCTTTTTCCCATTATGTACCCTTCCAAGACGGTCTTCTCTAGATTATCATGACGTTTAATGTGTCCAAAATATTTAAGTTTTCTCTCTTTAATCCTCTTTACTAGCCAGCCTTCTTCAGTATTAAGTTCTTATAGTATGGTTGGTCATGCTAAATCTATCACTCTGACGAAGTCTGACATCTTCTTTAATACACTGAGAACTGTTTATTCTGTCTACATTAGCCTACCTGTCTGTGCATGCATATTATCACTAATACCTGATCTTGCTAATGAGATCAAGGGAAAGCAGGACGTGTGACTCATGAAAAAAAAAAAAATTCCAGCCATCATTTGATCTTAAACTTGAGTCCTGTTACTGCGTAGGTGACATTTTGTCCACTGAATGACATAGTCTATTGGTAAATGTGTGAAAGTTAGTAAAAAGTTTTATAACTCTTTAGTGTCCTCCCATCCTAGAGCAAGAGTTGAGTTACTAGGTTTTCATTGGTTGTATTCTTTGCTATCTTTTGATCTTAGGAAGTAATAATTTGTGAGATTACAGAGTGTATGTTTCTGAAATTTGTTGTATTCCTGGATGGTTCATTCTCATTTCTGGCACTTAGTAAAATGTATATGATAATTTCCTTATCTCATATTGGTCTCATTCAGTTCTTCATAGTAGTTTATTCATTACTCTAGTGTGTAAACATTTGAAAGAATTTGTAAATGTTCATGAGATTATTTTTGCTGCTGGAGACTGTTATACTGCCATTGTTTGCCAGAATTCTAAAAGAAGACTGAATTGATCAAAGGAGTGCTGGAGAAAGATCATGGGAGAGTGAATGTTGTCAGGAGTTAGGCACATATAAACTGCATGGTAGGGAACTAATGTCAGGAAGTGAAGATGACAGGTAGATTTTATTGAGGACAGAGAGAGAAAATAAAAAATTCAGAATTTCTTGCTGTTCCCAGTTCTTGACAAGTTAAATATGCCACTCATCTTTATTATTGACTGTCACAAATTTTGCTTCCAGAATCATAATTTAAGTGACATTTAACATAATGTTCTAGATCATGTATGGGTGACATATTTTGCTTATTTAATTTCATCTCTGTTTATGAAATATCTTGCTGTTTTTCAGTTTTTGTATAAACATAAATTTTCAGACTGACACCAGAATGGTTTATTCTTCTGCAGGTGCCAAAGTGAGGTCAGAAATTTATGAAGCATTTGAAAACATCTACCCTATTTTGAAAGGTTTCCGAAAGCACTGACATCTGCTGCATTTCTTGCATTATTTTGTACATATGTGCAGCTGTATGTGTACAGTTTAATGAGATGTTTTGTTTGTCGTGTAAGAATGTTTGGGTTTGTCTTTTGCAAGGGATTATTTGAGTTTTTCTTTTTTTCTTAAGAACTTGGATGTAACCATCAGAGAGAGTGTTGTTTTCTTTCCAGCACTGCTACTGTAGGTATTAGGAGAAGTTTGGACAAACACAGATGTCTCTCTTTAGATTGTAGAAAGAGAGAAAGAGTTGGTTTATTTCAGTCTTTATGAAGATGAGCTATGGGGAGAGGGATTTTTTTTCTTGTTTTAAAAGAAAGTATATGCTAGGGTGTGATGTTTGAGGGATGGAATGTTTTTATAAGAAAGTTTGCATATATAGATGTGGGATAAGTGTTTGTCTTGAGCATGTGTAGCTGTGAGACAGTGTTTTTTTTTAAACAAGTGTAAATGTGATATAGCAACTTAAAAAAAAAAAAACATGTGTGGGTGTGAAATAGTGAATTTTCTTTCTTTTTGTTTGTTTTTTTTTTAATGTGTATGTGAAATAGTGATATTTTTTTAAAAAAAGTGTGGATGTGAAATAGTGAATTTTTGTTTGTTTGTTTAAATGTGTATGTGAAATAACAACTTTTCTTTTACATGTGCATAAGTGAAATAGTGACTTTTATATGTGTAGATCTGGAATAAATAACTTTTCTTTTACATATGTGAATGTGAAGTAGTGACTAGATTGAAATAAATGACCATTTTTGTTTGTTTTTTCTTTTGTATATATGAATGTGAAATAAGTGAATTCTATTTCTGTTACATGTGTGGAAATGAAATGAATGAGTTCTTTTGTTTTTTTTTTCTAATGTGTAGATATGAAATAAGTGAATTTTGTTTCTGTTACATGTATGTATGTGAAATAAGTGAACTATTTTTCATTTAACTTTTGAAATTGGTGAATATGTTTTTTTTTTTAGCATGTGCAGATGTGAAATAATTGGATTTAAAAAAAAATTTTTTCATGAAAACTTTCAAAAGAACAGTTTGAAATATGGTTAGTGAATATTTTACCAAGGATATATCGCTTGTGTGTTTTGGCAGATTTGTTACAGAAAGCATACGTTCATTTATATTGTGGATTTCTTAATATGTATGAAGTGGTCTTTTTTTTTTTTTTAGTTTAAAAGGGAGTGATTGTTAAATTTTGAATCATTATTGATTATATCAAAGATATTATTATGGGGAATTTCTCTTCAATTTAGTTGGGGGGGGGGGGGGGGGGAGGAGGGGAGACAATGTTGTCTTAAAGAGAATTCATGCTGATTTGTTGTAGTAGAGAAAGCTGAAGGGCTTTTGCTATAGGAGAGTCTGTTAAGATGTTTGTTTTATGAGATTTTTCCTTGAGTAGGTAATGTTTAGCCTTCAGCAGTGGTAGTTTTTTTGTGTGTGTTTTTTAGCAGTTTTGTTTTGTTCATTTTCAGGAAATATATGCAGGTTTTTTTTTTTTTTGCTTCTTTTCTATGGAATTAATTTTGATCTTTTTTAAATGCTCATTTCTGACCCCAGTATACATTTTATGCATGGGCGTGTCCCTAGTAGCACCAATGCTGCATTACTCTTTGTATTTCATGGTATGTTTCATGTCTCATGTTCCATTTTTTTCATGAAATTGTATTCTGATATCAGCCTATTTTCAAGAGGTATCTGATGGCTGTAGACATTTTGGTAGAAAAAGATTTCAGTTCATAAAGCAACAAGTCTTAGATTTATCTGTTGTTTGAATGCATCAACTAGTATTTTTTTTTTTACATCCATTATTGTATGAGACACACTGTGAGCTCTGTGTGAGGCATGATGGCAGGGGAAGGATGTGAGATAGTATGAGACACACTGTAAGCTGTGTGTGAGGCATGATGGCAGGGGAAGGATGTCAGATAGTATGAGACACACTTTTATGTCTGTGACTTGCTTTATGTGGTTTTGTGTGTAAATTTTGATGAAATCCAGTGAATACAAATTGTGCATTTCAATAACTTACTAGCCTTGGCTTCATTACTACAAATGAACTTGACTGTAAGCAGCATGGCCCTGGTTGTATGTTAGGACTCGTGTAGAGTTTTGTAGCGTTCTTCTGGAAAACTTAAACAGAGGAGACAGAAGTTTTGGCATTGGTGGCCAGAAAGTCCTACCTAGAGAAGTGGATTAGACAAGATGATCTGAAAAGTCTTGTTACTGTATTCATGTGTGGATGTCTGGCACAAAACCTGTCTGCTGCATCGCCCTAGGGTAAACTGATGATCACCAAGAAGGGCTGCCTGCGCTCTTTCATCCAGTGTTAATAGTTCTCTCTCCCTCCTTCCCCCCAACTGTTGAGTGTTGTTTGCTAGTCTGAGATTTGGTACACTGTTGTATGTGTGTGCGTAGGTGAGTACAAAGAGTACATTGTTTACCAGTTGTTAGTGACTGTGTCATAAACCACTTATTTAAAACATGTTTCATGTCTTTGTTTTTTGTAACTGTGTTATTAGATGCCTCTCACATTCTTAGCATTTCATAAGTTACAGCCTCCAACATTGTTACCGTGTCAACTGCCAGTCTGTTACATATCATACATTTTTACCACACCAAGAGGTAACTGTTATAGAAGCACTTCCACACACACAAAAATAGTTTGTTTTTTTACTTTTATATAGTGACAGAATGATGAATGTTTGTTTTTTTACTTTTATATAGTGACAGAATGATGAATGTTCTGTTACAGCCTTCTTCCTTTATTTTTACTTTTATATAGTGACAGAATGATGACTATTCTGTTACATTATTCTGTTACAGTCTTCTTCTCCCTGTATCTGTCTTCTAAGGCCCATGAATGTGTGTTGATTTGTTTGTCAGAATAGTTGGACCTCCTTAACCCAGAGTGTCTGAAAGCTGTGAGTATTTTCTTGTAAGAGACTGAGACAAAACAGTGACATGACCGTGTAAAGACAGATCATTAAGTGTGTTGCATTTTGTTCAGATTACTGTGACCTTTGTTCAGGAGTTCAAAGTAAGTAAGGCACTGTGTTTTCTGGGTGCTTTCACAGCAGGGATTTATAAGTGTAAAGGCATCTATTTTTTGCTGTGGAAGCATCTAGGAGATATGATATTTTCCTTGACTTGTTGGCACTCTAGGGGGCGGTATGGTCAGTATTAGGCCAGGCTGCCATTCCTTTCTTGGCTGTAAAAGAATCCAAGTACTCATTTCTGGGTAGTTCCAGTCAGATTCAGACCGCCAGCTTTCGCCATGAGAGGCTATAGTACTAAATACTCCACCACTTCGTGTCTGCTGGCTGGGATTTAGCTGCATTTTAAACTCAGTTTTTAGGTTCCTTGTTAATATTTGAAAGAGTTAAAGCACTGGCAGGAGTTAATAACACAAGGAAAAAAGAGAGCGATAGTTAAAAACATAACATTTATAAGCACAGGCAAAGCTAGCTTCCAGCAAACTTGAGCTTGAAAGTCAAAATAGCTGGATTTTGTATTGTTTTAAAGAAGTTGAAAGGTAGTGGGATAGATGTTTACTTTTCATGATTTTGAGCTGTTTGAATCTAATCCTGTATGCAGCAGTATGTGATAGTCTTATTATTGTCATACTAGTTTTCACATTTGATATGTTTAGTGGAGTTTTATACATGGAGATTAGGGAGGGACTTTATACAGATAAAAAATGTTTTAGAGTTGAGAAACAACAGAAGTTCAACACTGCAGCTTTGTTTTTGAACATATTATAGGCACAGAAATTTTTGTTTTGTTTTCATTATCATTTTCATTGTGTTAGCTGAATTCTTGAGATAGTGAACTTGGCACTTGTTGAACTACAGGGTGTATAAAAAAACTTGAACTGATCCCACTTGTTAATGTAATGAATCCCAGGTGAAGACAAGTGTATTGTTGTCACTGTTAGCATTGTGTTGTAGATCTCAGTGTTGACGCTGTTTTCAAGGAGATGTACATGTGCAAACTTCTAGATTCCCTCTAAATAGCAGAAAAGTTCACATCTGAAGCTCAGGTTCTTATCTAGGAGACATTGAAAGCAGGACGTATTAATAGCTTCTTGTGACAGATGAACTACACAGGGAATAGTACCATAGGCAAGAATAGAACACGAGAGGTAGTGGCAGTAGTACAATAAGCGGGAACAGAATATGAGGGCTGCACTGGAAGTAGTACAATAAGCAGGAACAGAACAGTAGGGGTGTATGTAAGAAATGTGACAAACTAAAATACCATAAAAATACATTTTCAAATAAAGGGATGATTTTTTTTTTAAGTGGTTCTAGTGTCAGATATAGAATATCATTAGCGATTATACATTTTAGGGTGAACATTTTGAATATATATTTACTGATTGTCAATGTGTTTTTGAACATTGTGTTCATAAACTGTATTCATGTTTAAACTACATCTAAATTAGAAAAAAAAACATTTTCAGTATGATACTTTCTTTTCCAGTGTTTTGTTTTCTTAGTTTGCCAGCAAGTATGAATGTTTTTTTTTATGAATTATCCTCCTTTACCAGCAGTATAACCTTATATCAATCCCATGCCGTTAAACGTCACATAGAGCTCGCAAGGTGGTTTGCCAAATTTTCCTGTTTTCGGCGGGCTTTTCAACCTCATCAGGGGATTTTATGCCTATTAATTAGGCCTCTCTTAAAAATGTCCTCTTGTTTCACATGGTCGACCTCTTTTTCTTCTGCCTGTTGTGTTCCACTTGATAGCATGTTTTGGGATTCTGTTTCTTTTCATCATGTGACTGACATATGTCCATCTCCTTTTCCTGATCACCCATGAGACTGGTTGTTGTTCACTATCTGTCTTATCTCTGCATTGTTCTTGAATTCATTCCACTTTATACAGAGTATTTTCCTTAGGCATTTGTTTTCAAAAGAGTCTAATTTCTTGCCTATTTCTTTAGTTCTTTTCCAGCATTCACATGCAGAAATGAGGGTGGATATTATACAGGGTACGGCTTAAAGCATAGCTGGATTTAAATGATGTAGTGTGCAGAAGCTAAATACGTGTGAAAAAGACCATGAGGTCAGAGATGCAGCAGACAAACGATAATTTTTAACAATGGCTTCTTGGCAAACCTAACATTGCGCATTTCCCATTGAAACTTTTAAAAGTGGAGAATCGTCTATTATTGTACAATGAAAGTTTCGTCACCATTTTGAGTACCATCCCCATGATAATGTTCCCGATCGGAGAACAGTTTTGAGGTGGGTTAAAAAAATTTAAGGAAACCACTAATTGCCTTAATAACAAGTCTACTGGTTGTCTAAGAATAGACACCTGAATGCATTCAAGATGTCCAAAACATTGCTCAGTAGCCCTCGGAGATCAGCTGTTAGGCACATTTTGACACTTGATATGTCGGATCGCACGCTACACCGCATCATTCATAATCATCTGCATTTCCACCCTTACAAGTTTCAAGTTGTGCAGCAACTGAATGATTTGGATAAAATTAACAGACTTGACTTTGCTACCGATTTTCTAGCACGCATTGAAGAAAATCCAAATTTCCTCAATAACCTCATAATGTCTGATGAAGCAGATTTTGAGTTGTCAGGAAGTGTGAACAAGCAGAGTTTCAGATACTGGTCAGATGAAAATCCACAATTACTGCATGAGAAACCGCTCCACAGTGAACAAGTAACAGTGTGGTGTGGCGTTGCATCATTCGTTGTCGCTGGCTCATATTTTTTTGAAGATGAAGATGGGCATCCTCTTGCTGTTAACAGCGATCTCTATGTGCAGATGCTAACTGAATACTTCATTCCAGAGTTGGCCGATAGAAATAAGAGATTAATATGGTTTCAGCAAGATAGAGCAACTGCCCGCACAGCCCGTAAGTCTTATTTCCAGATTTGGGGATATTCATTGGCTGCCAAGGTCACTAGATTTATCGTTTGGAGACTTCTTTTTTTGGGGGGTGCCTCAAGAACACAGTGTATGCTAGTCGACCACAATCAGTTGCAGACCTAAAGGATCGAATTCGACACTGCATTCAAAATATCCCTTTGAACATGTTAAATGGTGTTATGCAGGAATTTTCCAGACGTTTGGTTGAATGTATCAAATGTAATGGCGGGCATCTAACCAGTGTAATTTTTGAAACCTAAATATGATTGTCAGTAATAATAAAATTACCCACTTTTCTGAGTTTCATTGCACTTTTTTTTAATGAAAAAAAAGTATGCCGCTTAATTTATTTTCCATTTTTAAAATCCAGCTATGCTTTATGCCAGATCCTGTATTTGAATTGAATAATCTTAACTTGGTTTTTGTGCTTATTACTTTTGAGTGCCATGTTCTCAAGATTCTTGAAGGTTGATGGTGCTTTTGTATTTAACTTCCTTTCTGGTGTCATCATCCTGGTCTATGTAGCTGCCGAGGTATGCAAATTGGTTGACTTCTTCAAACAGCCGTCTCTTCTATGTATATTTTTCCTTTTTGATTAATGAGAAGTTTCATTATTTTTTTTTTTTCCATGTTAATTTCAAGTCCTGTTTTGCTACCCAGTGAAAATAAGGTATCTGTTTTTTCTTGCATGCAATTCACATGGCACTGATAAGAGTTATGTCATCCACAGAATCAAGATCTTCTAGTTGAGCCCCATGTACCCAATCAATACCTGTGTTACCTGTGCAGCATTTTTTCATTATGAAGTCTTTGGCAATTCCAAAAGTCAAAGGAAACAGTATACATCCTTGTTTCACGCCTGTTTCAGTCTGGAACCATTTCACTCATCCCTTCTTCTATAACTGCACAAACATATCCATTGTAGAGATCCTTTATGATGTTGACAGTCTTAGATGGTATTCTGTATATTCTTAACATTCTCCATAATGAATCTCTGTGTATGCTATCAAACGCCTTTTTAAAGTCTATGAAGTTCAGGATTAATGGTTTTTGCTTTTCAGTGTTAAGTATTATTTTTAGAGTAAAGATCTGGCCAAGACAGCATCTATCTTTTCAAAATCCTGCTTGTTCTTCTCTCATTGCAGTATCTATATCTTTAAGTCTATTCAGAATGATTTTGCAAAATACTTTTGACACAACTGATATTAAGGTTACTTTTCTCCAGTTACTACAGTCACTAAGGTTGCCTTTTTTTTTTAACAATGATTCCTTTTTATATTTAGAAGGGACCTTTTCTTTTTTCCAAATTTTATTAGACATTCTCTGTAGATGGCTCATGTTGTCACTTTTAACATTTTGGCTGTTATTTCATTTTCACTTTCAGCTTTGTTGTTACCCATTAAATTCACTGCTGTTTCAATTTCGTGCAAATTTCATCTAGGTTGATACATATTTAGTTGTGGGATTGGTAAGTCAATTTCAAGGTTTTTCAGTTCTTTTGGGTGTGGTCGATTAAGTATTTCTTGGAAGTGTTCAGCCCATCTTTGCTTTTGGTCTTTACTTGATGTTAACAGGGTTCAGTTTTGCTAAAGGTTGATCTTTCTTTAGATGTTAGTACCCATTAGAGTTTTGCTGTCTCCTGTTTTTGCAGCTTTCTCTGCCTCTTTCGCCGTATTGTCTATGTACTTTATTTTACCCCTTCTAGCTGAACTTTTTACTTTTTTGTCTATTTTGTTGTATGTTGCTTTCGCCAGATCTTTTAAAAGATCTGTCTTTACATTCAACATGGCCAATTTGGCTGCTCGTCTGTCATGTATGTACTTCCATGTGTTTTCTGATATCCGTGCTTTTGCAGCCCAGCAATTATAGCTGTGCTGTAAGAATTCCATAATTCATCTGTGTCTATGTCCTCAACTTCAGTGAGTGTTGTGAAATGATTGGTAAGTTCCAGATTGAAATCACTATTCCCACAGGGAACAACTGTGTTAAGAACACACTTATCTTAACATAGTGTTTGTGAGACAAAGAACATAAATCTGTTTGCTTAAAAACTCTGACCTACTTCTGTAGCCAGAAATTTGTAGCAATGGAGACTAATTGTAATTGTTATTTGTGTAAAATGTAATCTCAGGTTGGTGGACGGATGGGGATATGGAGATCGCCGGCGGGGATGAGGAAAATCTGATGTGAAACCAATGGATCCAGGACGTGACAAGCCTATGGGTCTTTACAACAATGGCTATCAGAATGATGTAAACAAAACAGAGCCAGCAGACTATAGGTGGCGGTGAATGGATATCGTTGAAGCACTCATCAGATTCCTCATCCCAAAGTCGGAGTGTCTTTGTGGAACTGTCTCAGAACCGTCTGACATGGAGAAAGGACTTAAGTACAGCCACCAGAGGGAGGCTGGAAAACAAAGTTTTGGCCAGGCCCGCCTACACCACTGTCTTCATGGCAGTCCGAGCAAGACCACAGTCTGCCCTAGCAAGGAAAGGTGCTGAAGTCGGAGTTACCCAGCTAAAAGGCGCATCGCAAAAATCAGGGTAACACGCATTATCGCTAATGAAATGTCTCTATCTGCAGTATTCAAACATGGTGCTCGCCCTGTGAAGACTAACCAGGCAGGTGCAGTGCCGGGCCCCCTGCCTCGAAAGGGTCCACCCAATGCTACTGGAGGTCCTCTCAGTTCTTCTTGTGGAGTCAGGAGACATGAGAGTAGAGCTACTGGCCAAAAAATACATTTTTAAAAAAAACTGCCAAAAAGCAAGAACTTAAAATAATGCTGAGAGTGTCCGCAGTGTTAGAGATGGCTATAGCAAAAAAAAGTGGAACTAGAGAACATACTCTTTGCATAGCAGGTAAGTTTATGCTGCATACAGGAGACACACCTAACCAAAGATGCCGCCTTTAAAATCAGAGGTTACCAGTGTTTTAGATCAGACCGACAGGACAGAAGAAAAGGAGGAGTACTCACACTTGTTAACTTTCTTGGATTTTAACTGGATAATTTACTTTTGTTAATATCAGTTGTGTTTGTGTGTGGGGGAGGGGTCCAGTGTCAGTACATCTAGATCCATCATCATCAGTTGCTGGGCACTCTTAGGTAGGAGCTGCACTGTGGGTTGTACATAGTAACTGTAAGAAGTCCGGAGTTTATTATTTCTAGTGTTCGTTATGTATACTGCTGGTTTGTATATGGCCACATCAGCGTCTGGCGTGCAGGCAGGTTAAGGCAAATCTGGACACAAACACAATATCCTATAGTTTCTTTGGCAAGATAGGCCAAGCGTTACCATAATCATAATGCGTGTAGGACTTGACAACTGCTGGTTCTGTTTAACACCAGCAGCAAGGGTATTTGAGAGAAAAAGTTGCGTGAAGGAGCAGTAGCTGGGGGGGGAATAAAGACACCGTCATCCTCCGTGTTTCTGTTAACCCATTTGTAAACAGGAGTTATTACTCACACAGAGTCAAGGGCCTCGGGACATGCGCATGTTCAATGTAGGTCACACACGAGAGCCAATAATCTAGGGTGCTTTCCAAGCTGGACAGCTATCAATTTTTGTGAACATAACTGATGAAACAAACTCCCAGAAAATACTGTCTGTGCCTTTATTATTTGTGCCTTTACTATCTGAGCCTTTACTGTCTGAGCCTTTGCTGTCTGTGCTTTTGCTGTCTGTGCCGTTACTGTCTGAGACTTTCTTTCTGAGACTTTACTGTCTGTGCCTTTACTATCTGAGCCTTTACTGTCTGAGCCTTTGCTGTCTGTGCTTTTGCTGTCTGTGCCGTTACTGTCTGAGACTTTCTTTCTGAGACTTTACTGTCTGAGCCTTTGCTGTCTGTGCTTTTGCTGTCTGTGCCGTTACTGTCTGAGACTTTCTTTCTGAGACTTTACTGTCTGTGCCTTTACTATCTGAGCCTTTACTGTCTGAGCCTTTGCTGTCTGTGCTTTTGCTGTCTGTGCCGTTACTGTCTGAGACTTTCTTTCTGAGACTTTACTGTCTGTGCCTTTACTCTGTCAAAGCTCGATGGGCAATGGGAACCCCGGAGGATAATTTAAAAAAACAAAAACCGACGAGTTGGGCGACCTAGCACGTTCCATGCCACGGACAGCGAAGCTGGACAGGTACCACGTATCGTCAGCCGATCTGTCCGGAATGGTAGTGGCATGGGGTCAAGGGCTGTGGGACATGCGCAGTGTCTCTGTAGGTCACACACGAGTGCGAATAGTCTGTGCGGATAAGCTTTGTAAATACGAGGAGCTGCCGCATTTGTGTGTGTGGTTTTTTTTAGGGAGGGGGGAAGAAGTTGTTCTCAATATATTAACACGCATACACAGAGTGAGGTAGACATCATCAAGCGCCATGCTGGTAGGCGTAGGTGGCCATAATTCTATACGTTTCCTGGCCCTTGATAGGGCACAGGGTTCGAGAGTCTTTGAAGTCAGCACATCAAGCATGCAGATGGAAACTCAGGCTGGGTCGGCGGGAGTGGAACGGCTGTTTCCTCGTGATGTTGTCCATGGCGTCACTGTGACTGATTCACAGAGTCTGCTTCGAAAAGATTCGGTTCATCTATTAAACCAGTCAACTGTGACGAGCTTAACGTGGCTTTAATATCTAGAGCATGCGGGAGTACATGGCAGTGAAGTGGCAGACTTTCTGGACAGGCTAAAATAAATGTCAGGCTGAGAATGGACAAGGGTGACATTGCTAAAGCCGTATTGGAAAGACTGCGGGGAAGTGAAGAGCGGAAATGGAAGAACAGTGTAACTGTGAAGAGATTGCTGGAGCCAAGACAAAGTAAGGTGCTGGCAGGGAACCCGAACTGCGTGGCAGAAAACGCATCATAAAGAACCAACATTTGACGAGAACTATTAGCGAGCATACTCTGGGATGGAGACGGCGGAGTATATACGGGACTGTCCTGAATGCAGTGACGCCGGATTTTGAATCATTGAATATCTAAAGGATAGTTGATGAGTGTCCATGAATTAAAACTTAGAGAGAACTGGCAGACATGACAAAACTGTAGTCAAGACACCGGCAATACGGAAAGAAAGATTTTGAACAAGTCCAACAAACAGGAAATGGCCTAAGTCCAGAGTCGGTATCCTTCTAGTCGGGGTCTAGATGCCATGTCTATAGATGACTGACGGGTCACAGTAATCTCTATAGCTAAAACACCAGGGTGATAATAATTTTTAAAAATAAGAAAACGATAAAAAAAATTGTTACAGTTACGTCAGTGGGTCGAAAACATGCGCCCTCCTAGGTCAAGACCATATTTGATGATTTATTAAAAAAAAATAAAACAAGCATAATTTCTGGTCTCCGGAACATTCGGGCATTTCCAAAAGTGAAAGAGTTGATTAGTTAACCAAATCAACAGTAGCAGAACACAGCTGTCAGAGCAGCCCTCGCTAAAAATCCTCGTAAGGACCGGTCTGGTAGAAAGTTTTGGCAGACACGAGTTCGCCAGTTTTCTGACACTTTTCTTAGCAACACTATAAATGGGCTATTTTTCTGTGTATGTTTTATGAAAGATTTAAGGCCTTATACACACAGGCAGTTGTGTGGACTAGATGGATAATAAATCACACGCCTGAGCAATGCGCCTGTCAAGTTCTATGATGGCATAATTCTGGGATGTCGTGTGTTATTATGTGATACGGCGTGGTAGTGGGTTCTGCAGCTACAGAAAATCTTTATAAAACTTGTTGTCAATCCTAATGACTTTTTTCCTCTTTAAAGGCAGAGAAAGAAGATCTATGCAGTATCTGATGTAATATCTGCATCTCTCCCTCTTTCATACACACGCATTCCAAGTCATCATTGCTTATTGCTGAGGATACACTCTGTCTCCATCTGTACCTGAAATAATGCAGCAGCTAACATTTTTTTTTTTTTTGCATCTCAGGGTCGTTTTCATTTTCTTTCAGGTACACAGTTTCTTGTTTTAACTTTTCTTTTTTTGCTATTTTCTCCATGCTTGTCACACGTCACATTATCACACAGCACGAAGAACTTTGTCGGTATCAACTGACAACACAGTCCAGCTTGCAGTGTTCTTTTCATTTAAAACATCCTCCTGCAATAAAGTACTGTTTTTCAGTAGATAGGTAAACTAAGTGTTTATGTCACGTTCTAGTCAAGTACGTCCCGTTAAAACTAGACGCAGTGTATTCTCGTTATTTCAGAAGTGAAAGAAACGACTTAGTCCTAACATGGGTCGTAGATTGTGGAATATCTCCAATCGCTGTCCTTGAATGCTGAGACTTACACGAACAAGGTACCAAGCAAAGTCTAGATATCAAGGATATATATCAATAAGGTACCAAACAAAGTCTAAATCTCAAGGATACATATCAACAAAGTACCAAGTAAAGTCTAGATCTCAAGGATACATATCAACAAGGTACCAAGCAAAGTCTTGATCTCAAGGATACATATCAACAAGGTACCAAGCAAAGTCTTGATCTCAAGGATACATATCAACAAGGTACCAAGCAAAGTCTAGATTGCATATTAACAGGGTACCAAGCAAATTCCAGATCTCAGGAGTTCGAATGGAACCAAATCATAGCTAGAACAGTCTCTAGAAGAGTTTTGCATGTGAAAACAAAAAAAGAGGTGCTTTGACATAAATTTTTCGGATTGTCTGCTCTCCTTGTGTACGCCTGGCTATTGGGTAATTTACCCGTAGTAAATCATCAAAATTTGATCTCAAACTTCTGAACACAAACAACAAGTCATGCTTATCTATTCCGCCATATGTAACCCAGGAGATTTGAATCAGCGGTAAATGTTTTAGGGTTGTAAAACAAAGCTTTTGGGAAGCTGTTAAATCTAGCTTACACCTGACTTGGTTACACCTGACTTGGTTACACCTGACCTACATCGATTAAAATCACGGACCATACACTAGGCTGGACAAGCGTAAACACAGAGGCCAGGATGAGAAAGGGGCAAGACAGAAAGGGGAACAAAATTCTGCAGATGCAGATCCTTCAAGAGTGCCCAAACCATTCGGGCCAGAGGCGTGAGACATGGCCTTGAGGACATGAACCTGGAGCAAAAGCTTTGGGGCTCCTATCGGGATTTGGAGAGGACTACGGGCTTTGCCCTGTCGACAGTGAGCGGAATCTGACGCAGAAGATTATTGTTTTATGACTTGTATATCAAGAGAATGCAGGTATAAGATTGTAGGGGGGGGGGGCTTTCTAAGTCCAGCCTGGGGCATGGGTTGTAGTTAACCTGTTACTGATTACAACCTTCCCCCCCCCCCCCCCACCCTTTCGTGAAAGATGTGGACCCTTCTCGCAAAGTCTAAAGATGCCTTCGTGTATGACAGATTTAGATGTGCTCCACTGCAAAACGTGTTAATGGTTTTCAAAAAGAAGAATAATCATCTAATTTTCACCTGAATCTTCTTCTTCTTCTTCTTCTTCTCTCTCTCTCTCTCTCTCTCTCTCTCTCTCTCTCTCTCTCTCTCTCTTTGTAATGAATATTTTATTAAGAAGAGATTTAGACTTCCATAGCTTGAAACTATGCAGAGCCAAATATTAACACACTGGATCGGCCCCTGTTAGTGTATCAAGTGAGCTAACTCTTTATGCAAATTAGCACTGTGCCTGTCGTGTTTGCCTGTAGCCGCTTAGGACGAGGCTGGCCACAAACACGACCTCACTAGTCCCATGTATATGGGACGGTAGAGTCAAATAAAAAACAATTATTCCACAGCTGTAGCTGGTCACGTGGGGCCACCAAGAGGCGGTGCTTATTCTGAACTTTCCCGCCAACTTGGCCTCCTATGTGTGTCACTTAAAATAAGTGAAATAAGTGTGAAGATATCTTTCTCTGTGAGAAATAATAATCAGTGGGCAATCAAAGTGTTTCAAAATACTACATGTTGTTTTGATAGAAAGATCAAGAACAGTGCGGGAGAAAGGGAGCTAATTTTAAGGGGGGAAAAAAACACTGAAAGAGGGTGGATTTCCTGCTCTTGTTGTTGATCCGGACGACAAGTCACTGGAGAAAGGCGATGCCCGCAGACTCCACCCAACCATTCTCTAACGCGTTTCATGAATGACCAATCAAATCCAGTCGTTCCCACTCGCATCATCTCGGACAGCTCACATCGCCCGCAGTTTCTCATTTTCATTTTTTAACTCATCCATACATGGAAAGTGTTTTGGGAATAACTGAAAACGGAATTTTTATCTAGAAGAAATTATGCAATGTTTCTAAAAAAAAAACCTTATGTGACTGGAGGACGCATTTCATGGCTTCCGCTGCATATATGAGATGGGATTTCCGAGGGACATCTTAAAAACATCGTGTTTAGAGAAAGTGGGGCATATGGGATTATAGAACATGTATGTATTTTTAGTAAATGGCGGCTGTTTTTGTTTCTGTTGGTAATCTTGATCATAACATAGAATGAGGAGTCATCTTTGATTACGCTGCATGAACTTGAGACTTTCTTCAAGAGCACTTGAGCGGAGTGTCTCCTGACTTCAGTAACTACGGAACTTACACAATTTATTCTTGCAGTTCTCGTTTGTTGATTCACACATTGGGCTCAATGTTGTGTGGTTAACCTTTGAAAAGTAGTACACAAAGCACTTAAGACGTGAATGATAAAAGTGACAAGATTCTAGTTTTGAAAATTTGTTAATGTATTTACTAGCAGTCATCATCATCATCATGTGCCGTGCCGACTGGCGTTGGAGATTATGCATCTCCAGAGTACCCGATCATTCATGCAGGCCATTAGCTCATTTGGTGATCTCCTCTCACACCATCTCGTCAGACTGTCCAGTATCATTTCTCTCGGTCTTCCCTTGGCTCTTCTTCCCTCTGTTTTTCCTGTTGTTATAATATTTTCAATGTCCCCTCTTTTCATTGCATGCCCTATGAAAGTACATTCTCTCTCTCTCTCTTGACAAGATTATTTTTGTCTCTCCAGCTCTTCTCATACATTCCTCATTAGTTATTTTTGTTGTCCAGGGAACTCGCAACATTCTTCTAATAAACCACATTTCTGCTGCTTCCAATGATTTTTGTGCAGACTTGCCTATTGTCCATATAATAAGATAGGTTCAGTTTAGCATTTTAGGACTCGTTTTCTAACATTCATAAGGATGTGTTGCACAATGTTTCTCATTCTCTGAAATGCAGTCTTTGCTTGGGCTATTCTGTTCCTAATTTCTGTTCTGTATTTCCCATCTGAAGTTATTACTGCTCCACGGTATTTGAATTTCTGTATCTGATTTAGAATAGTTCCATTTAATGTTGTACTGCATGTTGGTGGATTGTATGTCTTAGATATAACCATAGTCTCTGTCTTTTTGATGTTCAAAGCAGCTGCTAGCTGTAGTTTTGATAAGTGTCTGCTTGCAGTTTTTCTTCTCTATGTTTCCAAGATTTAACCCTTTTCTATTCTTCGTCAAACATTTGATAGACAATAACGTTTATGGCCTTTTATTCTGGATGTGGATTCTTAGATAAGAGACTCTTTAAAATTATTAATTACATTCAATCACTCATTCATTCATTCATTTGCATGTCCCTTGCGGAACTTTGCCTTCCTAACAACACTCCTGTAGGCCTCTCGGTTGTGAGCAAGATGGCCTGCTGCCGATGCATCCATTTGCAGATCATCAACGATGTCTTGCAGCCATCTTCGTCTTGGTCTTCCTCTCTTTCTTTTTCCCATTATGTACCATTCTAATGCGATCTTCTCCAGATTATCATGACGTTTAATGTGTCCAAAATATTTAAGTCTTCTTTGTTTAATCCTCTTTACTAGCCAGCCTTCTTCAATATTAAGTAATCGTAGTATATTCTTAATTACATATGTTGAAAATAACTCATTTGATGTAACTTTTCATTAATTTTTTAAATTATTTTTCGGGAGCTTTGCTTAGCAACATCATTTTTTGGTCCTATGTTTCTACTTTTACATTGACCATTGTAGATTTATAACTTTACTAACTATTAGATCCAGTATCTTTATACTGAACTCTGCTGTAAGTCTTTGTTGTGGACAATGATACTAATGTTTCTGAACGAGCACTCTACGTGCATTTTATTTTAATATAGAAGTAGATTCCAGGCTGTTTTGATATTTCTGTAGGCAAGTCCTGAATCCTAGAGTTTGTACATAATAGAATAGTCACAGTTATTCTACTAAAATATTTATTCATCGCTATGTTTTCTGAGGTTTTCATCCAGACTTTTTTTTTTTACTTTCTAGTTTTAGACTTTGATAGTTAATGTTATTACTTCCTGTTTTTATATCATTATATTCACACTATTTTATTGGTTTTATTCATATCATTATATTTATTACTTCGCTTTGAACATCATTGCGTGGATTTATCCTCTCTAAACGGACTTGTACAATCCTTGTGTTCACGGAAAAGCATTGTGAAGTTTACTGGTGCTATTTCAATCTGGAATCCAAACAACTTTGTGAAAAATGAACGAACATTCCTCGTATTTCCACTGGGATCTGCTAAGACAGCCCCTGCAGACTCCGCAGTTTGGAGGGGGCGCGCCTTTCTTTGATGTCAACAGGTGAGTAGCACAGAGACCAAGTCAGTCAACCATCAGCTTTCTGGTGTAATATAGTTCGCTTTGTGGCGAGTATGCTGGTGAGAATGGTTTTGCAACATCAGTTTTGAAAATGGACATATTTTATAACGTGGCCTCGCGAATATACAGGCTTTGTAAGGTGTATTTGTGTGTATGCGGCCCCTATAAGATGTATTTGTGTGTATATTGGCTCTGTAAGAGTTGCATTTGTGTGTATATAGGCTTTATAAGATGTATTTATGTGTGCACATGCTCTATACGGTGTATATAATGTGTGCACACATGCTTTTTAAGGTGTAACTGTGTGTATACGGGCTCCATAAGGTATATGTGTGTACACAGATTCTACTAGGTGTATTTGTATACGGGTTCTGTAAGGTGTATATAAGGTGCACTTGTGTGTACAGTGGCTCTATAATATGTTTTGTGTTTATACGGGCTCTATGAGGTGTATTTGTATGAATACAGACTCCATAAGGTGTATTTGTGTGTATACTGCCTCTATGAAGTGCATATATGTGTACACAGACTCTATAAAGTGTATTTGTGTGTATACGGGCTCTATAAGGTGCATTTGTATGTACACAGGCTCTATAAGATGCATTGTGTATATAGTAACTGTATTTTCCTGTACAAGATCTTTACTAGGAATATAAGAGTAAATGTGTTCTAAAAGTGTACAAGATCTCTACTAGGAATATAAGAGTAAATGTGTTCTAAGAGTGTACAAGATCTTTAACAGGACTGTAAGTATTAATGTGTTCTGAGCGTAAAAAATTACCAAAACAAAAATGGCGTCTTCTTTATAAGGTAATGGTAAAGGTAATCCTGTCATGCTTTAGAGGCACATAGGGATATGGTGTTAGTGCCCATATTTTCCTTGACCTGCCAGTACACTAGACAGTGATATTGTCAGTATCACGCCTGGCCGCCTTTCCCTCCCCAACTCTAGAAAATACTGGCCTGTAATAAACTTGGTGAGGTCCTAAGCTATATAAAGTTTGGATCCCCTTGTCAAAAACTATGAGGCCCTCAGCTATATAAAGCTTGGAGTCCCCTTGTCAAAAACTGTGAGGTCCTAAGCTAAATAAAGCTTGGAGTCCCCTTGTCAAAAACTGTAAGACCCTAAGCTATATAAAGCTTGTGTCCCCTTGTTAAAAACTGTAAGGTCCTAAGCTATTTAAAGCTTGGATTCCCCCTTGTTAAAAACTGTGAGGCCCTAAGCTATATAAAGGTTGAGTCCCCGTGTTAAAATTTGGGAGGTCCTAAGCTATTTAAACCTTGGATCCCCCTTGTTAAAAACTGTGAGGCCCTAAGCTATATAAAGCTTGAGTCCCCTTGTTAAAAACTGTGAGTCCCTAAGCTATTTAAACCTTGGATCCCCCTTGGTAAAAACTGTGAGGCCCTAAGCTATATAAAGCTTGAGTCCCCGTGTTAAAAACTGTGAGTCCCTAAGCTATATAAAGCTTGAGTCCCCTTGTTAAAAACTGTGAGGCCCTAAGCTATATAAAGCTTGAGTCCCCTTGTTAAAAAACTGTGAGGCCCTAAGCTATATAAAGCTTGAGTCCCCTTGTTAAAAACTGTGAGGCCCTAAGCTATATAAAGCTTGAGTCCCCTTGGTAAAAACTGTGAGGCCCTAAGCTATATAAAGCTTGAGTCCCCGTGTTAAAAACTGTGAGTCCCTAAGCTATATAAAGCTTGAGTCCCCTTGTTAAAAACTGTGAGGCCCTAAGCTATATAAAGCTTGAGTCCCCTTGTTAAAAAACTGTGAGGCCCTAAGCTATATAAAGCTTGAGTCCCCTTGTTAAAAACTGTGAGGCCCTAAGCTATATAAAGCTTGAGTCCCCTTGTTAAAAACTGTGAGGCCCTAAGCTATATAAAGCTTGAGCCCCCTTGTTAAAAACTGTGAGTCCCTAAGCTATATAAAGCTTGAGTCCCCTTGTTAAAAACTGTGAGGCCCTAAGCTATATAAAGCTTGAGTCCCCTTGTTAAAAACTGTGAGGCCCTAAGCTATATAAAGCTTGAGCCCCCTTGTTAAAAACTGTGAGTCCCTAAGCTATATAAAGCTTGAGTCCCCTTGTTAAAAACTGTGAGGCCCTAAGCTATATAAAGCTTGAGCCCCCTTGTTAAAAACTGTGAGTCCCTAAGCTATATAAAGCTTGATCCCCCTTGTTAAAAACTGTGAGTCCCTAAGCTATATAAAGCTTGATCCCCCTTGTTAAAAACTGTGAGGCCCTAAGCTATATAAAGCTTGATCCCCCTTGTTAAAAACTGTGAGGCCCTAAGTCAAGTTCTTTTGGAAGTTGCGGGCCAGTTTGAAAATTTGGAGCCACACAACCGACTAGTCTTATATACGGACTTCGGGCTCACTTCAGAAAGGACCACAGAGGCAGAGTGTGCTGAGTAAAATTACTTGAAAATTGGGCCTTACTATAATGTGAGTGAATTTTTTTTTATTTTTCTGTTTTATATTTCAATTGAGAGTTGCTTCTTGCTCTGATGTTCAAGAGAACAAGGCTACGTTTAGGTAATAACAGAAACTATATAATCATAAATAATCGCATAAATGTAATGTGTTCGGCGGCCTGGTTAGCTGGGTAGTTAATCCCTCGATTTACTAATCCGGTGGTACCGGGTTCAAGTCCCAGCAGAGGGATTTTTTTCTGACACGCACGCACATACACGCGCACGCACACACATACACACGTACGCACATGCACGCACACACACGCACGCACGCACACACACATACACGCACACACGCACGCACACACATACACGCACACACACGCACATGCACACACGCACGCACACACACGCGCACGCACACACACATACACGCGCACGCACACACGCACGCACACACGCACGCATATACGCACGCACACACGCACGCACATACTCGCACGCACATACACACGCACACACACACACGCACGCACACAGAGAGAGAGAGAGAGAGGTCCCAGGATCAACCCAGCCTCTAAAAATGGGTACCAGAGAATTCTGGAAAAGTAAAGCGGCCAGGCGTGATACTGACTACATCAGGCTTTCATGTGGCGAAGGTCGTGGAAATATGGGCCTAACATCGTGCTCCCTAGTATGCCTTAGACAAGGAAAATGAAATTTTTACCTTTTACCAAATAAAGCTACTTATGTTGTTCTTTTTTTCCCTTAAGCACTTACTTTCTGCTCAAGGTTACACAACTCACTCTTGAATGCTCGTCTTTCTTTAACTCGACAACTTTTATTATCCACAATAAAATTACAGTAAATCAACATTGTTTAAATCAACTTTAGCTGAATTACAGCGGACAGATAAAGATGGAGAAAATTGTTATATTTCTTTCAACTCCTTTTTGAAAGCAATGATCTCTCTGTTGACAAACAGTGCATGAAGCTGCCGCCAGAGATACTTGTCCTGCACGAGAACGTCAAGAGCAATATTCTTGTTCTGTCAACAAACAAGCTCTTGAACTGCCGGCTTGGATAAATGGTTTATCCGTGATTATATTTCGCTGAAGTGTTGTTCAAATTGTTGTAAATGATGCCACAAACTTTGTGTTGAGTTTGGTCTTCAGATTCTGAACAATAAAATTTGCTTCGAGGTAGAAGAGAGATGTTGGGCTCTTGTTGAAGACAAGATGGTTGTAAATGTGAGAACTTGAGAACAAAGAACAACAAAAACACAAAGTCAATACATTAATACAAGAAATGTGTTTAATCTGCAGATATTGCAAGAATCGTCATCATCATCATCGTCATGAGTTGTCTTCGGTACAAAAGTTGGCGGTAAAAAGCCTCTAGTTGCCTCGCTCCTTCGCCTTAATGATGCACTCAGCCAGACCGTATCCCGTGCACTCTCATGTGTTATCCTCTAATCTACATCTCTGTCTACCTCTGTCTTTTTTTCCTTCCACCTTTCCTTCTGTTATAACTTACGGTACATTATTATGGTTTTTTTAATGTGACCAAAGGATTTTTTTCCTGATTCGTATTTCTTTGAGAAGAAATCACGTTGAACCTGTGCTTGTTCTAATACTTCTTCATTTGTTCATTTTCCTGTGCTTGTTCTAATACTTCTTCATTTGTTCATTTTCCTGTGCTTGTTCTAATACTTCTTCATTTGTTCATTTTCCTGTGGTTGTTCTAATACGTCTGCATTTGTTCATTTTCCGTGGTTTAAGATCTACTTTCCTGCACATCCACATTTCTGCTGCATTTATCTTTCTGACTTTCTAACGTAGAATCCACGCTTCTGCTCTGTACAGTAATCCAGCATTTTATAAGTCTCCTTTTTGTTTTTGTCGTTAGATTCCTGGATAACATCACTGACTTCATGGCGTTGAACGGCAAGAACCTGACAAAGACTCTAGAAATATAGAAAGAATTGTCAGAATCAACTGGCCACAAGAAGAGCCAGATTGGCATTTTGCGTCCCACTTCATTTGCTAAAATTTGCGTTGAATATATTAGGCTTCATTTAATAATAATAATAATAAGTTGAGATGGCTTGAATGGTGTGATGTAAGGATACCCGTCAGTTTTATAAATCCTGAGAAATTATCTTGACTGCAGTTAATGAGAAGACGGGGCATTGAAAATATTATAACAGCAGGAAAAATAGAAGGAAGAAGATCAAGAGGAAGACCAAGAGAAATGATACTGGACAGTCTGACGGGATGGTGTGAGAGGAGATCACCAACTGAACCGATGGCCTGCATGAAGGATCGGGTACTCTGGAGAAGCATAATAGCCAACACCAGTCGGCACGGCACCTGATGATGATGATGATGATGATGCAGTTAATGATGAAAGTTTATGATGTTCATATGAATAATTCTGTTCAGCTTAGCCCAGCCTGTGTCATGCTTAAACAGACTTAGTTCTTTTTTTGGATAGGATGTGCAGAAAAGTGTACCCATGCTACTCATGAATACTGAGTCAAGTTTGGGAATAATCATCATCCTGTGCCACGCCTGGTTGCATTGACCATCATGTCACTCCACAGCTTCCTATCTTTTGTTTTCCACTAGTTCTATAGTTTTGCTTCTCCCACGCCATTTTGTCAAACCGTCTAAGATTTTTCTTTCTCTTGGTCTGCCTCTTCCTTTCCCGCCTCATCTTTTTTTCTGCTCTTACGATATTTTCAATTCTTCCTCTTCTCATTTATATGACAGAATCTCCGTAGTGTGTTCAACTCATTCCGTGCGTTTGGTCGATATAGCGACTCTTCCGGTATCCCGAAGCTACCGTATGGTCATTATAGTGACAATTGTTTGTTTCAATAAAACAACCGGTGTAACATTTAGATTGTACATATTTCGTCCGCGATTCCGGTGACACTTTTCAAAATGGCGAAAGAGTGCCTAGTTACGAGCGATGCTGAGCGAGAAAAAGGAAGAGAAAGACCGAAATTTTTCAATTTTTGATGACGTAGATAGGGGTATGGACATGGCCTGTGACCACCCCACTGCTCTTGAATGTATCCCAAGTAGATCTAGACATATTTAGACGACTGGAGAAGTAGTTATGAGTTATTTCAGACATTAATTTAGCGAGAATGCAACATAGAATCAGAATACGAGATCGACAAGTAGATCTATACATCTCAGATGGTAAGTAGTGCAGATCTAGACCTCGCCGATGGTGAGCTGGCCACAATCAGTGTCTAAAAACATCACATTACTTCTTTTTTCCTAAAAAACTCTGCATTTATGAAATTTTCATTCATTTAGCTATACTTTGAAACATATTAAGTATACGGAAGTACATGGAAATACTGTTTTCCATTCCATTTTATAACTATACCCCCTAACATATCAAGACCCGCGTTTTTACTCCCGCACTCCAGAACACGTCCGTGTTTCTTCCTCCAGCACGGGAAGAGGGTTTGTTTCTCATTTGTTACTCGTTTATTTCTCATTGGCTTTTTTCGTTTGTTGTTTTAGCTGCCAATGGAACCACATTTCTGTTGCCTCCAAAGCTCCCGTTGTTGTTTATATTAACGACCTTGATTCGCTTCTATATAGTAATACTGGCTCGATACAGCATTTTAAGATATTACTGTTCTTAATAGAATATTTTAGCTATGGCTTTCTTTTAATGAAGGTTTGGTTCCATGCATAAATGTAGTAGTGCTCTGTGGTATTTGTACCTATAGAGTATAGTGAACATGAATCACGTGCAGACGACACTTCTAAGCTTTGTCGATTCTCAGTGAAGAGGTAATGCCATGTACTCTGTAGCTCTTATCACAGTGGAAAAGTGAGCTGCTGGAAAGAGGGCGGGCAGATAGATAGATAGATAGATAGATAGATAGATAGATAGATAGATAGATAGATAGATAGATAGATAGTCTTTACAAGGAAAGAACATTCTTTACACTGTAGTCGGAGCTAAGATAGATTGAGAGATGATGATGATGATGATGATACCCAGGCTCGTGGATTACCGACATCAAGGAAAAAATTAACCAGGTCATTAGGTTAAAAAGGCACCAGGCCAAGAGGCTGTCTGAGGTCAATCTACTTTTGTTTCTGTACCAAAGAATGTACTGACCTGTACTACCACGCTCTCAGTTCAGGGTGCGTTGCATCACAGAAATATACACGCGCGCTTCGCGTGTCCGCCTTATCTCCATACTCCAGGCCGATATTTTAAATCTCATGTCGTTACGATTATGTACACAATATGCGACACTTGGTCTAACCGCCGATGAATTATGGGTACTTTAGCGTCGATGGAGCAATGGAGAGAACGGTTGCTTCAAGTGCAGAAGTTCCTGGCTTTTGATATCTCGCAAGATGCTACATAACTCAAAGCTTTCAAGTTGAAACCAAAAAAAATCTTTCTCTCCCTCTTTCTCGGTCATTGATTTCGGCTTCTGATACAAATATTTGCTGCTCTTGAATAAAGTAGGAGCCAGTGAGTGAAGAATTTAAGAACAACTTTTGTTGAAACAGGAACGCGGAGAGACAGAGCTGTGTATGTATTTGTGAGATATGGCGAGTTTGCTATTGACATGCGCATGGTGACTGTTTACTCTAAGTTATTGGAAGAGATGACTCGTTAGTGTACAGTGTAATGTCTCCCCCCCCCCGCCCCCACCCTTTAGAGTCAAGCGTCTGAGTAGCAAAGTGGTTAGTGTATTGTCTTGCAGGAGAGGTCTGTGATTCAAGTCCGGTAGGTGGCCCCCACGCTACCCAACTGTAGAAAGGGGTACGTAGCCCCCAAGCTACACAGCTGTAGAAAGGGGTACGTGGCCCCCAAGCTACACAGCTGGCTGTAGAAAGGGGTACGTGATCCCCAAGCTACACAGCTGTAGAAAGGGGTACGTGGCCCCCAAGCTACACACCCTGTAGAAATGGGTACGTGGCCACCATGTTACCCAGATGTAGAAAGGGGTACGTGGCCCCCAAGCTACACAGCTGTAGAAAGGATTACGTGGCCCCAAGCTACACAGCTGTAGAAAGGGGTATGTGGGCCCCAAGCTACACAGCTGTAGAAAGGGGTATGTGGGCCCCAAGCTACACAGCTGTAGAAAGGGGTATGTGGCTCCACTTCACCCACTTACTCCTACTTTATTATTCATCCATTGACTCTTACTTTAACCATCATCTACTGACTGTTTTGTACAATATAACAAAATTCCTCACTACGTTCGTAGATATTCTCCTACTGCAGGAAATACCAGAACGAAAAATGTATGGTTAGTCTTTAAACAAAATTTGTTAACGGTGAACTATGACCCCAGTAGGAGGAACGGCTGCTTCAGCAGCATGGGGATAAAGACGCTGTTACCCAGGCAACCATACATCCCTGTGACTCTTTGCCTTGCCCTTTCAACATACTAAATAGGTTTTTCTATCTATCTATCTATCTATCTATCTATCTATCTATCTATCTATCTATCTATCTATCTATCTATCTATCTATCTGTATGTCTGTCTGTCTGTCTACCTACCTACAAACATATCTATCTATCTATCTATCTATCTATCTATCTATCTATCTATCTATATCTATCTATCTATCTATCTATCTATCTATCTATCTATCTATCTGTCTGTCTGTATGTCTGTATGTCTGTCTATCTTGTCACTTCAGTGCCAAAGACACATGGGGGCAGCTGGTAGCAAGAGATTTCCGCTTCTGTCGGTCCTTGGCTATCTTCTTGACTGTCTCCCATGTCAGTCCTTTGTTTACCAGCATTTTCTCTGTTGTTTGTCTCAGTGTCTCACTGTGTCGTCCCGTGCTTCTTTTACCCCGTGGAGTCCACCTTTCTGCATTAGAGTCAAGTAATTGTAAGAGTTTAACATATTAATATGGTTTCTGATTCACCAGTGTCATCAAATCAGTGCTAGATACTTTGTATCTCGACATATTAATATGTTCCTGCTTTGTTTAGTGAAAGTACAGTTAGATTCTTTATATTATCAGCATCGTCAAATACTTCATGTCTGAAAATAGTAATACTGTTATGTCTGAATGACCAACCTTAAATTAATCACTTTTTTTTTTGTTAAGTTAGATCGCTGCTGTTCTGTAGCTAAATATCTTTTAATTAATCTTCTCCTTTTCTTGATCCCACCATCGCATTATTGCTACATGATAAAAGGTACAGTTTCCCTTTCTATGCCATTAGGGCACACTGGGTACTGGGGATACGATGTTAGGGTACACTGGGTACTGGGGATACGATGTTAGGGCACACTGGGTACTGGGGATACGATGTTAGGGCACACTGGGTACTGGGGATACGATGTTAGGGCACACTGGGTACTGGGGATACGATGTTAGGCCCGTATTTCCTAGACATTCGGCACGTGAATGTGTGATATCACGCCTGGCCGTCTTTACTTTCCCAGTTACACTGATGCCCGTTTTAAGAGCCTGGGTGGACCATGGGGCCATTTTAGGTGCGGTAATAACAGAAAAAAATCCCATTTTGCTGGGACTTAACCCAGCACCGCCGGACTGGTAGATCGAGGGCCTAACCACTCGGCCAATACAAGAAGAAAAAATAACAGTTAGAAGGCAACAGAGCAAACAAATGTAAATAGTGCTAGATCTGACAGCTCACGGTTGGAAAAGTAGGAACATACGAATCAATGATTCGTATACTATTTAAAGAAATGACTGTCTCCAGAAGGATGATGATGATGATGATGATGATATTTGTAGCAACCTTCTTCATTTTCGATCATTTCAACTTTGGGATCATGTTCATTTGAACAAAAACTCCGTGCATCCTTTACTGCGTAAGCTCGGGCAGAGTTAGACAGAGAAGAAGATATTACACCAGCAGCGCGTGACCTTGTTCCGAGCAGCAGATGGTGTTTACAGAATCAGTATAACCGAGGCGGTTTTGATGTCAGAAACATCGCGAGTGCCACTTAACTGACAGAGATGCTCTTGCTCAGGACGTCAGATGAATCGCCAGATCTTGTTCCTGCTAACTTGTCGTCTAAACCAAGAGTATTTCTGCCAGTCAAGTGCCACTTCTGTGATTATTTGTTCTTTCGTAATTTTCGCCACCTTTGATAAAGGCATACTGCGGAAATATTGATTTGTTACTGTTTGTTTTATGTTTGCAAATGGTTATCTTGTTGCCGTTGTTGTTGTGTTGTTGTTGTTGTTGTGTTGTTGTTGTGTTGTTGTTGTTGTTGTGTTGTTGTTGTCATTCCTTCTCACATTTACTTCTTTCAAGAACTGCACCATAGACCTCTGACTGTTTCTATTCTACCTATAACTAAGGCTTCTGTGAAGAGTTTCGTAAGGCAGTGCAAAACTATTCCTCTCACCCCTCCCTCACTCCCTCCCCCCCCCCCGGCCTAGCCAACTGATTAGACATTCTGTTCTCATCCACAAATGCCGTCCCCTTCTACCTATGAAGCTGCCTGAGCCTTCCCTTAAAACAGAGGAAGCCATCTTGGCCCTAGAGTAATACCCTAATTTCATGAAGCCTAACTGTAATCTGCAATACTAAAGCCGTTAATTATGAGAAAGAGCTCAGATCTCCTGCTGTGGCAGCGTTGTTTTCTTTCTTGTCATTTCTTGTCTTTTTTTTTCTTGTCATGTCTTTTTTTTGGTCATTTCTTGTCTTTTTTGTCATTTCTTGTCTTTTTAAAATCATTTCTTGTCTTTTTTTGGGTCATTTCTTGTCTTTTTTGTCATTTCGTGTCTTTTTTTTTCTTGTCATTTCTTGTCTTTTTTCCTGTCATTTCTTGTCTTTTTTCCACCCTGTCATTTCTTGTCTTTTTTTGTTGTCTGCTGAATGAATGAAGAAGGTGTTCCGCTGAACCAGTTTATGGATGATTGTTCTGTTATCCTGCACGGATAGCTATAGATCTTTTTAGTCGCTACCGGAAACAAGATATTTTGTTCAACATCCAAATGGATGTTACGTTTTCAATTAAAAAAAAAAGAATAACATGAAATTAGTTTTCTATAACTTTTCAAGCCGGATTGTTTCAGAAAAGAAATGTTTGGCGTCAAGTGACGGTACATCTGTAACATGTGAGATCTGGCGTAGCCGAGGATCTCACAACTAGTGGTGGGTCACTCGTCAGGCCATATATCAGATGTACAGTATAGGTTGGAGGGAGTGGGGGCCCATTATAAGTTGGAGGAGGTGGGGGCCCAGTATAGGTTGGAGGAGGTGGGGGCCCAGTATAGGTTGGAGGAGATGGGGCCCAGTATAGGTTGGAGGAGGTGGGGGCCCAGTATAGGTTGGAGGAGGTGGGGGCCCAGTATAGGTTGGAAGAGGTGGGGGCCCAGTATAGGTTGGAGGAGGTGGGGGCCCATTAAGAAAAAAGAAGAAAAAATTCTTTTGCTTTAGATAACTGTTAAAAGAAAACTATCCCGTTTGTATATTTGGTAGCAATATGTATGTTCTCAATTTTTTTTCCACTATTTTTATTTTTTAAATTTTACAGTAGCCGCAGCCGCCCCCCCTCCCTACACACACACACACACACACACACACCACCTCCTCCATTCCCCACTGGTGAAATTCGAGCCAAAATTTAAAAAAAAAACATTCATTTGTAAGTTATTAAATGTATGTATAGATAAACGCACACACTGAAGAGAATTACCAAAAACCGGTATCCAATACGCATATGTATGTTTCGTTTATGGTCTGGATTATCATCAGTAGACTCCGAAGACGTCCAGTTGCTCAGATCCCCCCCCCCCCCCTTTCAACATATCCATCAGTGTCCTGCTGCTGATAGTGTACATCCTGTGTTGGCTGACAAGTCCTTTTGTGCGTCAAGTATGTCCCTTGTTTCTGCCCATGCCAATCAGCGTATATTTGTTACCATTATATTTTCTTCTATGGCAACATGATTAAAACTGCACATTGAACTAAACTTGGCCGTTTAAACGATGTGTCTGTTAGGACACTTACTTGATTAAACGACCATGTTGAAAGCCAAGACGCGGTGTATCTGTAGAGATTTTATTTTTCTGATATTAGTTTCATCTCTCTTACCTGTAATCATCTCTTCACTCATCTCCGTTTTCATTCCTTCTGTGCTTGTCCGCTTAGTTTCTACTCTCCCTCCACGCTCCAGTTGTTCAATTTGTTTTCCATTGTGGTCTCCCAGCCTTGTCTTTAGGGAGCATTCAGCTATATTGTGTACAAGGGGGATGCCACAAAGCTATGTTTGTCCATTTTCATTTTTCTTCTTTTATTATATGTTGTGTTAGGTTCTGTATGTAATCCTTGAAAAAGGCTCAAGCCGAAATATTGGATGTTGTATCTTTTTCATTATTTGTGTTTTTTTCTCACTTTTCTTACTCTCTCTACCGCTTTGTAAAAGTGTACCACACACCTCTATCTATCTATCTATCTATCTATCTATCTATCTATCTATCTATCTATCTATCTATCTATCTATCTATCTATCTATCTATCTATCTATCTATCTATAGAGTCCCACCTTTTCATCTGTGAAGATGACGAGATCTCACTAGACCTGGCGAGATCTGACGGGATCTGGCGAGACGTGGTCCTCATTATTTTGTTCATATACAGACATAAAATAGTAAGATGAAACATCACTGCTTACATACTTAAGACTTGTTTAGAAGTTTTAAAAAAACTGTTATGTGACCTTGTTATTTATGTGAAACAAATTTACACACACGGCGCTAAAGGGTTAAATGTAATATCGTAGTTGTAAAATTGTAAAAGTACTAGGGAGTACGGAGAAGCAAACATACAAAGTAAACTTGTATTTCGTCATACAACTTAGTTACATCATCATTACCCTCTGCCCACAGCGCGCCAATGTCTCATTCTCCTCTGGTTACTTCTTTGTGTCCGGAATCGGGATGTTCTCAGCGCAGTCTTACAGTGGCTGCAGTCACGTGTGGGACGACCCGATCATGTCGCGTGTACGTGATCTTCTTGTCAGTGGATGACAATGCAAGATCGTCGTTATCTGTCTCGCAGATAACGTAGAAGTAACTGGGGAGAAAAACAAAAAACAACAGAAAAAACATCTTATTTCTCTTTTCA
The DNA here is from genome assembly GCA_009760885.1 of Achatina immaculata. Taxonomy (NCBI): domain Eukaryota; kingdom Metazoa; phylum Mollusca; class Gastropoda; order Stylommatophora; family Achatinidae; genus Lissachatina; species Lissachatina immaculata. The sequence continues at coordinate 58,662,117 of CM019718.1, read as the reverse complement.
GGGGCGGAGTGGACCGTGAGTTGAAGCAGTGGTTTGGTTTCCGCGTGGATAAATAGAGCACAGTAGTTAAGTGGGCTTTCTCCAGTGCTTTACTCAATACAAGGGCAGGAACCGTCGCTCAACAGCTATCTTTTGCTTTCTGAGATCTATTTGCACACTCTCTAACATTTTTTCCTTCGTTAAATCTAAACTATTTTTCATCTTTTTATCCTTCCTATCACATCAGGTCGATCCATTTTATTTTTCAGAAAGAAGCAAGAGGATATTTTACAGATCTCTGTCACTCTTCATCATTATGAACTTCTGGAGACTTTGTTTAAGCTCCACCTATAATCAGTGTTCTATTGATGTGAAAAGTGGACGGCTACTAAAGAGATATACAGATTGCTGGAATCAGCTGAAACGTGGTTCTTAAGAATGCTGAAGAATGCTGCATGGGCAGCGAGAAAATCGAACGAGGAAGTTCTGAAAGAGGCACAACAAACTGAATTATAACAAAGATCAGAAACATCTAAATCCGTGGAACATGTTTGGATGAAAAGGGGAGGGGCGTGCGGGGGGCGGGGGGAGGGCCTAGAGCACCTAATGACAACGAGAAGATCGATGGTAGAAGAGGCAGAGGGAGACAGAAAGAAAAGACGTTTGATGGTTTGGCATCCTAGCATGGGAAACGCTCAGTGACAAGCCTGTTGAGATCTACATGGGACTGAATGTTGTGGGAGGACATGATATACTAGGCCTGTTGGCAGGGACCTTGAGAGAGAGTGAGAGAGAAAGAGAAAAGAGAGAGAGAGAGAGAGATCAAAATGTTATGAAATGGCTTACATTTTTCACGGCTAATTGACATCCTGCTCAGTTTAGCTCAGTCTTTTCTGCTCAGTTTAGCTCAGTCTATTCTGCTTAGTTTAGCCCAGTCTATTCTGCTCAGTTTAGGTCAGTCTGTTCTGCTCAGTTTAGCTCAGTCTAAAATAACAAAATACCTCATACAATATAGAATAAAAAAGATTAGATATGAAATAAAGCTAGAAACCAAAAAACATATTGTCTGGACAGTGAAATTCAAACTTTTGAAATATGTTTAATATATTATTTTTTACACTTTCGATAACTTGAGACAAGATACCCTGTGCATGAGGGAAATCAATTCGATTCTGTAAGAGTTTCAGATAATGATGAAGGCTTCAAATCTTGGTGATAATTGCCAACGTTAAGAAACTGTTTCTGAAATCCGTCTTTTCTAGAAAGGGCGGATATTTTTCATCGCGTAATTTCGCTGGATGTAATCTCCTTGCGGCAAAATCATTCTTTCAAACTGAGCTTCAAATTCAAGCAGTTGTATATATAAAAAAAAGTGGACGAGTAAAATTGCCCTAACTGTTTACATGGTCCAGTTATACGAGAATAAGTAAAGCAGTTCACAAAGATTTTTAACACTGTGAATGGACCTGGAGTGTACGAAGTACAGTTACTAAAGAACACAGGGTGTCCACAAGCTTTACCCTGACCGATTGCTTTATGTAGCAAAGGTATGAAGGCAGCCAAAGATCTGATAGTTGTATGGTCAAGAGGGAAGTCAAGCGAACCTGGAATCTTTGCCCATTTCCATGCGTATTCGAGGTAACCATTGGTGATGTAATCACTGGAGCTTAAACTGGGCTGATTACTTTTAATTTAGAGCGCCTGAACTGAATTAATTCCCATGTTCAGCCAGAAAAACAATTTTTGATGAGAAATTTTGGTAGAAGGGAACTGAAAGGAAGTTAGTCTACAGTTTAAAAATATAGGTTGGGTTAGAAATGTGGCACTTTTTCCCTTTATTTAGACTATGCCTAAATAAGGCTCTGAGCATTGATTCACATGTGTCCAACACCGGCAGTTTTGTTTTTGGGGTGGAAAAGTTACAGCCGAGATAACGTCAGACAAAGATCTAACCAGGGAGTTTGTGTTTGCCGACAGTGCAGCCCTTGCGACTCATAGTGAGTCTACTTTGCAGTCATTGATTAATAGTAAGAATAATGCATAGGATAACTTATTCTCACTGACATTAAGTGCCAAAAATATAACTGGTTCTTCTATAATGCGCAGCAACACAGATCACTGTATTTTAAAACAGAAAATCAGTTGAAAAAAGCTCTTGTATCTTAAGTCTGTGTCTATCTTCTCTCTGGCTATCTTCTCTCTGGCTATCTTCTCTGTGGCTATCTTCTCTGGAGTACATGAAATCAATACACAAATAGAAAATAAAGGTTCTAGACGGAACAAACTTTTTTAAAAGGACATTAAAAAGGTGAAGGTTAAACAAAAGGCAAAAGTTTTGATTTATCAGACAGGTATTTAGTGGATCCAGCACGTGAACGATATTTTCAAAACCTGAGCAAACTGTTTAGCAGGCTCCATCTTCTCTAAATAAAGTACGTCATATAAAAGAAGAAAATATGCAACTTCTACGATGTCCTAAGCTTCCATCTATCTACGATGTCGACGCTTCGTAAGAAAAAGATTAAGATAGTTGGCGCATGCTGCAAGAAGGGACTAGAAGATTAAGATGGAGCATGCTGCAAGAAGTTACTAGCAGATTAAAATAATTGGAGCATGCTGCAAAAAGTTACTAGAAGATTAAGATAGTTGGAGCATGCTTCAAGAAGGGACTACTGCATGCCTATACAAATATTACAGTTCGAACACCTAGAGACAAAATGGTTCTTAATCTTTCTTTTTTTGGCCGTGGGCCCCCATTTCGGCCCTGTGAATTTTTGTAGACCCTTCCTTAAAAATAAACCAATAACCAGAACACAGATGACAGTTGTTTTTTTTTTAATCGAGCTAATTCGTTTCATGGCCTATGGACCCTCCTAAAAAAATCCCTTCGTGAACCTTCTGGGCGTCCATGGTCCCAAAGTTAAGAACCACCAATCTAGAGGGAAGAAGACCACGAGGCAGACCAAGTTTGACATACAAAGGCATTCATGAGGGATACTTTCATTAGTTACTAGGAAATGGCGAACGACTATGCTATAAGAAACGCGACTCTACTTTGAAGTTATGCGTAGTATGAGGAGAAGATGAAGGATACATTGTAAGGCATTATAAGTAATTGCAAAGAAACGGAGACTTGAAATCTTTCATAGGTACTAAGGACTGTTATAGCCGGAGGTGGGGTGGGGGAAACGCTCTCCACTCCAAAGAAATGTCTCCAAGGCGTGCGTCTCAAATAGCCTCTGACAGTCAAGTCGAGCTCCTGGCCTTCTCGTGGCAGAACTGTTCAAACTGACAGAAGAAGGGGTGAAGGCGAATATCTGGCGCCTGAAAACCAGACGCTGCGGGTAGATGAGAGTCATGTTTGGTAGCTCATCTACCGCTACTGGCGAGATTCTTCAGCTGCCGTGCGTGGAGTGGGGCTCCTCCCGGCCAGTGAAGAAAGGTGAGAATGGGGTTGCCGCGCGGCGCCACTGTGGAAAAGGTGAAAGAAATGATTAAGTGAAGTAAACAGTAGTCTCGAGGTCAGGACTGGTCAAATCAGGGCACGTCTGCTCTGGAGGTTGGCCACATCCTATGTGCACTCATATCGGGCGAAATGCCTGAATCGGCTTAACCCAGAGGTTAACTACTAGCGAGATTCTTCAGATGCCGCGCGTGGAGTAAAACTCCATTGAAGAAAATGCGAAAAAGAAATTAGGGTTCCCGTGCGGCGCCGATGTGAAAAGGTGATGGAAAGGATAAAGTGAAGCTTAGTCGGTATGTCCAGTAGTTTCGCGGCGAGAGCTACGCATTCCACGGCACCTCTGCTCTAGAGGCCAGCCACGTCCGATATACACCTATACTAGTGAAATATGCCTAACCTGGCTTAAACTAGGGGTGAAACTTGATGGCAACTCATGTCACGGTAACTCCGCTCTAGAGGTCGATCACGTCCTAAAGACGCCCATACTGGGATAATATGCCTACACCGGCTCAATCCATTGGTCAAACTTACTAGTGGCGAGGATTCATCCTCCTAGACAAAAGCTACGTCCTGGTCACAACTAGGAAAGGTAGTGGCCACGACCACAAAATGCAGAAGTTGGAAACACTAGACCAGTGCAATCTAGATAGGCAACCACCTCTCACCCGGCGGGGTTGTATGCGTATCCTAATCACTCTGAGGTTTTCCGGTGAGAAAGTCCAACGCTGGACTGAATGGGCAACCACCTCTCACCCGGCGGGGATACACCGGTATCCAAAAACACGTCGAGGTTTTCCGGTGAGAAAGTCCAACTCTAGAACGAAAACTCTTTGCAACGAAAACCACAATGTCATGCATTCTCGCTTCTGAGACCCACCAAGAATACAAGCTCAATCCCTGCGATACTCTGAACCTCTTGTGGTCCTCTCGTGGATCACACGGGGGACCACGGGACCTATCCAGGACAACAGGAGTAAATTCAGGAGGTTCACGGGGCGGTCTTGGTGGTAGAAGCGAACGAAGAAGAAGAAGACGAAGAAGAAGAAATCTTTCAAACATTTGATGATAGGTGTATACGTCTTAGAAAATGGTTTTGGCGCAGGTAGATGTTGAAATTGTTGATCATTACTTTGCTACGCTGCTTCATTCATGGTTGATTCTAGCAATATTTAAGTGGAGTAATATGTCATTCAAATCAAACTAGCGGGTTTCTGAGAGAGACTGGAGAGACGAGACAAAAAAAAGAGTCAGAAAAAGACAATCCAGATCCTTAGGACACATTCTACGACGAGGCAAGCTAGAATACTTTGTGACAACGGGAAAGATAGAAGGCAAAAAAGTTCGAGGTAGACACAGAGAGAGAGAGAGAGAGGAGAGAGAAGAGAAAATGCAGTGTAGACTAGCTAGGTGGCACAGACATATAACACCAGCACAGCTTATAATCATTTCTCGGAGCAGGGAGTTGTGGAAAAGCACGATAGCCCAGCCGGCAGGGCAACACACAGAAAATGCCATTTTGAGAAACGACAGACTGAGGTGGCTGGATCATTTAGAGAGGATGGAGGAGGATAGACAAACAACGCTGGCCTATACAGAAGTGATGAAAGTGGTTAGATCAAGACGTAGAGCTAGACAGCGGTGGCGAGACAGCCTAGAAGAAGACATACGCGCTCATGGAATCAACAGTTGGCAAGAGAGATCACGAACAGAAAGGAATTGAGACATGTCTTGCCTGCAGTAATGAGCCTCATTGGCTCGGACAGTTGCTGAATTCGGCAGCTTCTTCAGAAGAAGAAGACCAGGACGCAGCAGTAACAAATGCTGATGCAGAGTCCTGCTTGTTCTGCAGAGTCCTGCTTGTTCTGCAGAGTCCTGCTTGTTCTGCAGAGTCCTGCTTGTTCTGCAGAGTCCTGCTTGTTCTGCAGAGTCCTGCTTGTTCTGCAGAGTCCTGCTTGTTCCAAGCTCCATCTTCTTTCTTCAGTCTACCTTTTTGTCCTCTGAGTGATGCAGCGCTCCTACTCACTGTCTTATTTCTGCATTTTCCAGAACTAATATAAGAATTAAAATAAAAAGATACACATGGGCAGCAATTACTCACTAAACTACAATGATCAATGTAATCAGTTTCAGAGCCTAAAATTAACACGTTACCTTTTTTACACCATCGAGATCTTGTAATGTTTCCCTGTTATCTGTGTTAACAGCTCCATTCATAATCAGTCGTCCGTTGTGTACCCACTCCATGATGACTTTGCTACTCTCTACTTTCCTGCACTTACTCAAGGGTCGGCAACCCAAGAATGAAAGTCACCGAGAAGCACGTGATTACACATACATTCTCTCAGGGTGGGACGGCCTATGACGTTAAAATGTTGCCGAGCCCTGATTCAAGTCAGTGTAACCTACTTTAAGATCCCGTTGTTGATGATTTGTGGAGCTCTAAAAACAAAGTCGCTGTACTTTAGCGTTCATGACCAAGCATAATCCATATCAAAGAGAAGTTTTCTTGCATATGTCATTGAAGGTCCGCATATCGAGTTTTTGCTGTTGAATTCATAGAAGTTCCTCAAACACGGACTTAATGACTGCAAGGTACGTGATTATCTTACTAAACAAACTGGAACAAAACCTTTTGTTTTTTTCAAATCGCAAATATGTCGTTCAGCAGTCTCTCTGGGAAGTGATGGGTATACGCAAGTTTAAAATAGCATTGCTGTGCAAGATGGTATGTGTCGATATACAACTTCAGAACAGCATTGCTGTACAAGAAGGTATGGAGATGTTTCTGCACAAAATACATCATTTATTATTTATAACACTTTCAATCTCCATGTACGAATGTCTTTCTTTGAGAATATTTATTAAGAACTGGCCTCCCATGTGTCATATATATGTACATTAAACTGTAAATTGGATAAATAGAAAGTTGTCATTTCCAAGATTCATTAAGTGTTCCATAGTTACAGTTTCTGAGGTGGAAACAGAAATGTTTAACCGTACAGTAAGAACAGGAACGGAATGTCACCTAACAGCTTGCAGACCTTAGGAGTCGTGACACGGGAGAGGGAAAGTTGGGTGGGGGTGGGGGGGGGTGGGGGCCGAGGGTGGAAGTTGGGGAGGGGGGTGAAGAAGAGGAAGGAGAAGGGGAGATGAGGTTGTTTACTGAAAGGGCCAAATCAGGTATCTGAGTGAAAAGGGGAGGTGGAGTTCTTCATTGAATGTACTGAAACACTGCAGTTACTTCCTTCCTGCAAGCATTAGCCAACGTCTAGAGGCACACAATCAGGTACTCATAAAAATATGCTACAGCTGTACAGAATACATTGTTTTAAGTGTTCGGACGAATACTGTTTATATCGGGACAGTCGATTACGAAGTGGAAAGTGAAAATGGATACCTGGAAGCGGGGATGAAAGTTAGAATATGAGAGTGATGAGACATTTTACTGTTCATATTTTCTTTCAAATACAAATATTCCAGTTTTAAAACAGTTCTCCAAATGTTAATTTCAATCCAGTTTTCGGCATCAACCTAAACACAACTAGGTTTTTAAAAACACACAAACAGTTTGGGTACATCATCATCATCATGTGCCGTGCCGACTGGCGTTGGCTATTATGCTTCTCCAGAGTACCCGATCCTTGGGTACAAGCGTATATAAAACTAAATATATAAGTATACACGAAGCTACTATAGCAAAGGCGTGATAACAAAATGATAAAACTATTTACAACCAAAAATAGTAATAGTTTTGTTAATTACGAAACACACAAAGTTGAGAGGTTTCGGTTTACATCTTTCTCATACAAAAACATACAGGACAAAGAAATAGGGAAAGAAGATAAACCACAAATTCACATGAATGCTATAAAACAAGTGCGAATGGAAAAAAAATCACAAAAAAAGGGAACACGCAGCTCTGACTTGTAGGAAGCTGTATCCAGTAGTCCGCGTGGTAGAGTATTGTGAATGTTTAAATGAATTCTTGGAATGTGTGATAGTTTGATAGTAAAGAGGGAGTGGAGAAAGCGGAAAGGAGAGAGAGAGAGAGAGAAAAGGAGGGGGAGGGATAAAATGATAATTTAGCGAGAATTGGATGGGTGGAATGTGTTTGGGGTAGTGGGTTTGTAATCTAGTGTAATGAGGAGGTTCTGGAATATACATTACATATTAGGAAAGAGTAGAACTTTGGGAATACGACTGTGAAGAATGTTAAATGTAGCTTATTTTCAAGTTCAAACCGTGTTGTTTCAGAGTCCCATGTTCCTGAATGTAGCAGTTCTCAAGGGTCAGGTGACTTCTGTCATCAGAATGACATTGTTTAATGATTGTTACTAGAAAATCAAGTTTGTCTCTGTGGTTGGAGGCCGTCGAAATGTTTAGAGACTGGCTTAGCTAAGCGCTATGGGAGATGTCATAAAGATGTGTATGCATGCGGTTACGTAATCTGAGACTAGTCTCTCTACTATAAGTTGTCCTACATATTTTAAAAAAAACTAGATTTTAAACAGCTTGTTGGTCCCCTTCTACTCGCCTAGAACTGATTTTCTAATCTTAACAACAAAGTTTTGGAGTTATGAAATGTTCGTTTTCAGTTGATTACACTGGTTAAGACAAAAATGTAATAATTTTATCTGTGAAACTATAAGACGACAATCATAAAAGCAGACAGCGAACAGACATAATAAGTAGCGTAAGAACGGTGGGGGGGGGGGGGGGGGGAAGACGTAAAAAATTAATTTTAAACACAGGTAATGAACGTGTTGTGAAGGCTAAAAGTTGAAGATTGACTGATAGATACATCCATATATTGTGGTCGAAAGAAGTGTTGATTCAGAAAACGACACGTAAAAGATGACTGTGAACGATTTGTGTGGTATAAAAGCCATGATTTGCACCATCTGCTGACTTGTCTTAGCTAGTTATTTCTGTTTCCTAATGTGGAGGAGTCTTCATTTATTTTATTCATTTTTCTCACAATAATTAAAATAATCAAATATGACATCTTCTCCTCTTTCTCCTCCTTCTCCTTGTTATTTTTCTTCTTCTTCTTTTTGTTGTTGTTTATGTTGTGCGTATTCTTGCAAGCAGGTGTTAGTAGCATTACATTACTGTTCGCAGCTAGACTGATATCTACGCTTTTTGGCCCGACTCACCCGTCTTCAGTACTAGCTATTTTTCGGGCTGTGTTTACCTTTTTCATTCGAACTTTACTCACTCGGTCAAATCGTGGTCTGTTTCCCTGGGAATTGGGGGGTACCACTTTGAAGTTGAAGAGGGTCTTGATCAATTAATTTTGGTTCATCAAAGCTACGCAAGCAGTCAGCTATGGGAAACTGGCCGATACAACATTCAGAGAGTACTGCTTCTTTGCCTCTTAAATATGCTCTCAGAAAATAAGCATCTCACATTGATAAACTGAATTCAGTGTAAAATAAAGTGTTCTCCGCGTTGCTACTGAAAATTTTCTGGATATAAACAACGAGAGGGCGTCACCTTCAGGCCAAAAAGCATGAAATGAAATGGACTTCATTAAAAAAAAAAAAAACCGATTCGGCAACGTCATAGTAAGTCTGCAAGGAAATACAAATGCAAAACTTTGTCCTTTACCTCCACATCTCTTAAACTCTAGAATTATACTTCGTTTAAAATGCTCCTGTATATGCGTTATATTCTTTATCGCTATTCTAATAAATGACGAACAGTTTAATACACGTAGCCCTCACTTTCCGGTGGGGATTCTGTTCCAATGGCCGTGTTGGAAAACGAAATGGACATAAAGCGAATTTCAAATGGATGAGTAGAACTGATGCAAGAGAACTTGGGGTGTGTCGAGAAAGAACTAGAAGTGTGCCGAGAGAGGGAAATAGAGGTGTGTCGTGAGAGAACAAGAGGTGTGCCGCTAGAGAACACGAGGTGTGCTGCTAGAGAACAAAAGGTGTGCCGCTAGAAAAAAAGAGGTGTGCCGCTAGAGAACTAGAAGTGTGCCGAGAGAGAAATAGAGGTGCGTCGTGAGAGAACTAGAAGTGTTCCAAGAGAGAAATAGAGGTGTTCCGCAAGAGAGCAAGAGGTGTGCCACGAGAGAGCTAAGAATGTGTCACTAAAGAACTAGAGGTGCACCGCCAAAGCATTAGAATAAAAAATAGTTTTTGACCAAGTTACATAGCATTTGTGCTTATATAATAAATACCCACCATTTATATAATGAATACCCACCATTTATATAATAAATACTCACCATTTATATAATAAATACCCTGAACTGTTTACTTATTAGTCCTAGTCCAGCACGATCTGAATTGGCCAGAGATCTCTTGTCTCCAAGCAGACTCACTTTTCACGCTTAAAAGATTGCCTTGCGTAATAAAATCGCTCTCAATTTTTTTTTCTTCGTATAAGGTTAACTGTACGAGATTCCAGCACTACACAGGAGTGCCGAGAGAGAAATTTGTCTTACCAAGTGTCCGCAGTCTGAAAAAGTATGGGAACCGCTGGAGTGTACAGTACTTTACCGTCAACAGAAAGGCATGTTTTAAAACATAAAAGTGAGCTAGACTGACCTTATTATTTGTATACAAACTTTAAAATAAGTAGTTTTACATTAAATAAATTTGACAGTCTAAAAGTATTTGTAAATTTAAAATATTAAGTTCTGCTACTTCAATGCCGGTGGTCGGACAAACGAATCGTCGTAAAGCAAGGCGTCGAAAGGGGACGGGGATGTTTGCACTTCCTTTTCCTACTTATCCTCGTCACAGTCATAATGTGTTGTATCCACATTAAAAAAACCCTCTATCTCTCTAACTTGTGTCTATCCTCCATCTCTCTAACTTGTGTCTATCTTTCCTCTCTCTACCTTGTGTCTATCCTTCCTCTCTCTAACTTGTGTCTATCCTTCCTCTCTCTAACTTGTGTCTATCCTCCATCTCTCTACCTTGTGTCTATCCTTCCTCTCTCTAACTTGTGTCTATCCTCCATCTCTCTACCTTGTGTCTATCCTCCATCTCTCTACCTTGTATCTATCCTCCATCTCTCTACCTTGTGTCTATCCTCCATCTCTCTACCTTGTGTCTATCCTCCATCTCTCTAACTTGTGTCTATCCTCCATCTCTCTACATTGTGTCTATACTCCATTTCTCTACCTTGTGTCTATCCTCCATCTCTCTACCTTGTGTGTATCCTCCATCTCTCTAACTTGTGTCTATCCTCCATCTCTCTACCTTGTGTCTATCCTCCATCTCTCTAACTTGTGTCTGTACTCCCTCTCTTTAATTTTTGTCTATACTCGTGTCTATCCTCTATCTCTCTAACTTGTGTCTGTCCTCCCTATCTCTAACGTGTGTATATCCTCCCTCTCTCTAACTTGTGTCTATCCTCCATCTCTCATAATTGTGTCTATCCTCCATCTCTCTACCTTGTGTCTATCCTCCATCTCTCTAACTTGTGTCTATCCTTCCTCTCTCTACCTTGTGTCTATCCTCCATCTCTCTACCTTGTATCTATCCTCCATCTCTCTACCTTGTGTCTATCCTCCATCTCTCTACCTTGTGTCTATCCTCCATCTCTCTAACTTGTGTCTATCCTCCATCTCTCTACATTGTGTCTATACTCCATTTCTCTACCTTGTGTCTATCCTCCATCTCTCTACCTTGTGTGTATCCTCCATCTCTCTAACTTGTGTCTATCCTCCATCTCTCTACCTTGTGTCTATCCTCCATCTCTCTAACTTGTGTCTGTACTCCCTCTCTTTAATTTTTGTCTATACTCGTGTCTATCCTCTATCTCTCTAACTTGTGTCTGTCCTCCCTATCTCTAACGTGTGTATATCCTCCCTCTCTCTAACTTGTGTCTATCCTCCATCTCTCATAATTGTGTCTATCCTCCATCTCTCTACCTTGTGTCTATCCTCCATCTCTCTAACTTGTGTCTATCCTTCCTCTCTCTAACTTGTGTCTATTCTCTATCTCTCTAACTTGTGTCTATCCTCCATCTCTCTAACTTGTGTCCATCCTCCATCTCTCTAACTTGTGTCTATCCTCCATCTCTCTAACTTGTGTCTATCCTCCATTTCTCTACCTTGTGTCTATCCTCCATTTCTCTACCTTGTGTCTATCCTCCATCTCTCTACCTTGTGTCTATCCTCCATCTCTCTAACTTGTGTCTATCCTCCATCTCTCTACCTTGTGTCTATCCTCCATCTCTCTAACTTGTGTCTGTACTCCCTCTCTTTAATTTTTATCTATACTCGTGTCTATCCTCCATCTCTCTACCTTGTGTCTATCCTCCATCTCTCTAACTTGTGTCTATCCTCCATCTCTCTAACTTGTGTCTATCCTCCCTCTCTCCAACTTGTGTCTATCCTTCCTCTCTCTAATTTGTGTCTATTCTCTATCTCTCTAATTTGTGTCTATCCTCCATCTATCAAAATTGTGTCTATTCTCTATCTCTCTAACTTGTGTCTTAACAGGGCTCTGGAACTCTTGTCTGGTGTCACTATATCGTCCAGCATTCTCTACTCTCAGACAAGAGCTCTTTCTTCTGGCTTGGAACTTTTTAGCATACTACACTGTTAAAAAAAAACACAACACATACGATGTTGCGATTTAAACTGAAGTTTGCTGATTAGACAAGGGTAAATCGCCTGAAACGTTCACTTGGACATCAGCTTCACGTCCTGATCTTAACTGTACTCAGCAGATGATTCATAAGCACAGAAAAGCGACACTAGTCAAAACAGCAGTTTTGACAATAACTCATGACAGGTTCACGAGAATCCCATGAAACTTACGAACACAAAACTCACTGACCATGTTATTGAATGTCTATAAAGGATTGATGCTCCTCGAATCATTTCATTTGAAAATTCAATGCGCAATTATGGCTCATCTCACTACAGAACGACTCATCATCATTGGACATTTACAGACTGGACAGTTACAAAGTGTAGTGGCCGGACAATTTATACACCATTAGTCGCCTTTGGAGACGATTCAAGAAACTGTCTCAGTTGCAGACCGGCAGCGCAATGGAAGACCTGTAGTCACAACTCCTGCCGAAGATCGCATCATACGGCTGCGTCACCTCAGGAATCGATTTGCATCTGCGTCCTCAACAGTCTAATCAATGACAGCAGCTTGTCGAATTTCAGATCAAACGGTAAGGAACCGGCTACACGACGCTGGTCTTTGGGCTAGAAGATCCTACAGAGGTCCTGTTCTTATGATCCGGCATCTCCAGAACCGGCTGCAGTGGGCGAACAAGCATCGTCAATGGACCGTTGCGAATGATTGTAGAAGGGTTTGGTTTATTGATGAATCATTCTTTATGCTCCAGCGACACAATAGACGGAGAAAAATTTACCGCAGAGTCTATGAGCGCTACGGTTCTAAGGACTGTTATCGCCGGAGGTGGGGTGGATAATTCGATCTCCACTCCAACGGCGTGCGTCTCAAACAGCCTCTGGCAGTCAAGTCCAGCTCCTGGCCTTCCAGTGGCAGAACTGTTTAAACTGACAGGAGAAGGGGCGAGGACGAATATCTGGCGCCTGAAAACCAGATACTTAGGGTAGATGAGTGGCACGTTTGGTAGCTCATCTACCGCTGCTGGCGAGATTCTTCAGCTGTCGTGCGTGGAGCGGTGCTCCTCCCGGCCAATGAAGAAAGGTGCAAATGAGGTTGCCGCGCAGCACCACTGCGGAAAAGGTAGTAGAAAGGATAAAGCAAAGCAAACAGTCAAATCACGGCACCTCTGGTCTGGAGGTTAGCCACATCCTGAGTGCAGTCATGTCGGGTGAAATACATGAACCGGCTTAACCCAAAGGTTAAGACACTGCTGGCGAGACTCTTCAGATGCCGCGCGTGGAGTGAAGCTCCTCCCGGTCAAGGAAGAAAATGCAAACAAGAAATAAAGGTTGCTGTGCGGCGCCGATGTGAAAAGGTGGTGGAAAGGATAAAGTGAAGTTTAATCGCTATGTCCAGTAGTATCACTGCGAGAGCTACACATACCACGGCGCCTCTGCTCTAGAGGCTGGCCACGTCCGAAATACACCTACACTGGTGAAATATGCCTAAACCGGCACACACCAGGGGTGGAACTTGATGGCTAGACATGTCATGCCACCTCCGCTCTAGAGGTCGGTCACGCCTGATATACACCCATACTGGTGAATTTTGCCTAAACCGGCTCACACCAGGGGTGAATCTTGAAGGCTATACATGTCACAGTACCTCTGCTCTAGAGGTCGATCACGTCCTAAACACGCCCATACTGGGATAATATGCCTAAACCGGCTCAACCCAGGGGTGGAAGTCACTAGTGGCGAGGATTCGTCCTCCTGGACAAAAGCTCCATCCTGGTCACAACTAGGAAGGGTAGTGGCCACGACCACAAAATGCTGAAGTTGGAGACACTGGACCAGGGCAGTCTTGATTGGCAACCACCTCTCACCCGGCAGGGATGTTTGCGTATCCTAATCACGCTGAGGTTTTCCGGTGAGAAAATCCAACTCTGGACTGGATGGGCAACCACCTCTCACCCGGCAGTGATACACGGGTATCTCAAAACACGTTGAGGTTTTCCGGTGAGAAAGTCCAGCTCTGGCCTGAGTGGGCTACCGCCTCTCACCCAGCGGGGATGCATTGATATCCTAAACACGTCGAGGTCTTCCGGTGAGAAAGACCAACTCTAGACTAAACTGGTGCAACGAAAACCACAGTGTCATGCAATCCGCTTCAGAGACCCACCAAGAATACAGGCTAAAGCCCTGCGATACTCTGAACCTCTTGTGGTCCTTTTGGGGACCACACAGGAGACCACGGGACCTAACGAGGACCACAGGCGTAAATTCAATAGGATCACAGTGCGGTTTTGGTGGTAGAAGCGAACGAAGAAGAAGAAGTATGAGCGCTACGCCCAGAACTGCGTGGATGAGGCTCCTCCACATAGTGGTGGAGGTGTACTGGTGTGGGGGACGATCAACGTCATGGAAAGAAATGACCTGGTGCATGAATGCCCAAAGATACGTCGCTGAAATTCTTCGTCCTCACGTTTTTCCACTTCTGGCTGCAGCAGTAGGATATCGCTCGACCTCATGTGGCACAACTCACCATCCAGTTCATCGCTGACAACAACGTCTAAACCATTCCGTGGCCATCCATGTCATCAGACATGAACCCAACAGTACAGTTATGGGATGAACTCAACTGACAAGTCCGCCAGCGAGACGTGGCGCCAACCAATCTCCGACAGTTGTCTCTTGCACTGCAGGAAGAGTTGGTAGCCATCCCACAACAACAGATCCAACAGCTATTCGGATCCATGTCAAAGAGATGACGTTCTCTGATACAGGCCAGAGGAGGCCATAAATTTTACTGAAACGGAGACCTCAGTCGCAAAGAATAAAAGTCCAAACCAAATTTAATGAACATCATTTCATTGTTAAAGTCTTAAAGTTTCTTCATGCCAAGAGTGAAACATTAATTCCGTAAAATAAAATTTTCACACAAGTTTGAAGTTTGGTGCCCATTACAACTACAGTAATGTTGTTTTTTAACATTACATGAAAGCCAGTCAGGGGCGTAGCTGTAGCTATAACTGAAGCTGGTCAGGACAAATTAAAAAGAAAAGAAGGCCCCAGCTTTGAAAAAAAATATGAACTGAAAAAAAATTCCTCGTTACATAAAGGAGATTTTTTTTAAAGGAGAAAAATAACATTCCCTTCCTCCCTCCCATCAAAAGAAAATCGACGACTCTGGCACGTCCTGCACCTGTCCAACACAGGGTAGACTCCTTTCAATATGCCAAGATTGCTTTAGATGTTCCGCTAGAAGTATCTTCACAATTTTCATTTCTTTTATTTCAAAATCTCTTAATATGCCATCTTCTCTAACAGCAAAATACGTCTTATAAATACGCACATTTGTGGGGCCTTTAAAAAATATTTACATTTTACACTATTGGTTGAGTGGTTAGACACTCGGTCTACAAATCCAGTGATATCGAGTTCAACTCCCACCAGTGGGGATTTTATTCTGGTACTACCACATCAAAGAGGTCCGGGATACCAGACTGAGAAATCTGGGAAGGTAAATGTGGCCTTCAATACTGACCACATCACACTTTCATATACCAAATGTCTTGGAAATAACGGGCCTAACAACGTATCCCTGATATGCCTTAATGGCATAGAGATGGGGACTTTACTTTCACACATTCTGCAACATAAAATAATGCTGAGCACACATACAACTCCAAAACGGTAAGGTAAGCACTAATACCGGGCCAATGGCTGACTTACGTTATAGAATGAGAATTCGGTCTTCCGTAATTTCATGTTATTATTTTTTTTTCTCTGACTTTTTACCTGTTGCTGTGAATGTGGCATCGGAAGATATCATGAGCAGATAAAATGTCCATTGTTTCATATTTCGTACTGATATTGTTTTGTGTGATTGTAAGTTGCTATGGGAAGCTTTTCAATGAGGGTATCTTTATAAAATGGGTAATTGTGTGGTTTGTTGTCTTTGAAAAGGAGTCATAAAAAGAGAAATAAAATAGCACAAGTCTGCCTTTATTACACATTGAACACGTGTTTAAGTGCTATAATCTCTTAGAACAAAGTCTGACTTTATTACACACTGGAAAAGGATATAATTGCTCCAATCTCTTAGCACAAGTCTGACTTTATTACACCCTGAACAAGTGTATAATTGCTCCAATATCTTAGCACAAGTCTGACTTTATTACACCCTGAACAAGGGTATAATTGCTCCAATATCTTAGCACAAGTCTGACTTTATTACACCCTGAACAAGTGTATAATTGCTCCAATATCTTAGCACAAGTCTGACTTTATTACACCCTGAACAAGGGTATAATTGCTCCAATATCTTAGCACAAGTCTGACTTTATTACACCCTGAACAAGGGTATAATTGCTCCAATATCTTAGCACAAGTCTGACTTTATTACACCCTGAACAAGTGTATAATTGCTCCAATATCTTAGCACAAGTCTGACTTTATTACACCCTGAACAAGTGTATAATTGCTCCAATATCTTAGCACAAGTCTGACTTTATTACACCCTGAACAAGTGTATAATTGCTCCAATCTCTTAGCACAAGTCTGACTTTATTACACCATGAACAAGTGTATAATTGCTCCAATATCTTAGCACAAGTCTGACTTTATTACACACTGGAAAAGGGTATAATTGCTCCAATATCTTAGCACAAGTCTGACTTTATTACACCCTGAACAAGTGTATAATTGCTCCAATATCTTAGCACAAGTCTGACTTTATTACACACTGGAAAAGGGTATAATTGCTCTAATCTCTTAGCACAAGTCTGACTTTATTACACCCTGAACAAGTGTATAATTGCTCCAATATCTTAGCACAAGTCTGACTTTATTACACACTAGAAAAGGGTATAATTGTTCCAATATCTTAGCACAAGTCTGACTTTATTACACACTAGAAAAGGGTATAATTGCTCTAATCTCTTAGCACAAGTCTGACTTTATTACACAATAGAAAAGGGTATAATTGCTCTAATCTCTTAGCACAAGTCTGACTTTATTACACACTAGAAAAGGGTATAATTGCTCTAATCTCTTAGCACAAGTCTGACTTTATTACACACTAGAAAAGGGTATAATAGCTCCAATCTCTTAGCACAAGTCTGACTTTATTACACACTAGAAAAGGGTATAATTGCTCCAATCTCTTAGCACAAGTCTGACTTTATTACACACTAGAAAAGGGTATAATTGCTCCAATCTCTTAGCACAAGTCTGACTTTATTACACACTAGAAAAGGGTATAATTGCTCCAATCTCTTAGCACAAGTCTGACTTTATTACACACTAGAAAAGGGTATAATTGCTCCAATCTCTTAGCACAAGTCTGACTTTATTACACACTAGAAAAGGGTATAATTGCTCCAATCTCTTAGCACAAGTCTGACTTTATTACACACTAGAAAAGGGTATAATTGCTCCAATCTCTTAGCACAAGTCTGACTTTATTACACACTAGAAAAGGGTATAATTGCTCCAATCTCTTAGCACAAGTCTGACTTTATTACACACTAGAAAAGGGTATAATTGCTCCAATCTCTTAGCACAAGTCTGACTTATTACACACTGGAAAAGGGTATAATTGCTCTAATCTCTTAGCACAAGTCTGACTTTATTACGCACTAGAAAAGGGTATAATTGCTCCAATCTCTTAGCACAAGTCTGACTTTATTACGCACTAGAAAAGAGTATAATTGCTCCAATCTCTTAGCACAAGTCTGACTTTATTACGCACTAGAAAAGGGTATAATTGCTCTAATCTCTTAGCACAAGTCTGACTTTATTACGCACTAGAAAAGGGTATAATTGCTCTAATCTCTTAGCACAAGTCTGACTTTATTACGCACTAGAAAAGGGTATAATTGCTCTAATCTCTTAGCACAAGTCTGACTTTATTACGCACTAGAAAAGGGTATAATTGCTCTAATCTCTTAGCACAAGTCTGACTTTATTACGCACTAGAAAAGGGTATAATTGCTCTAATCTCTTAGCACAAGTCTGACTTTATTACGCACTAGAAAAGGGTATAATTGCTCTAATCTCTTAGCACAAGTCTGACTTTATTACACACTAGAAAAGGGTATAATTGCTCTAATCTCCTAGCACAAGTCTGACTTTATTACACACTAGAAAAGGTTATAATTGCTCTAATCTCCTAGCACAAGTCTGACTTTATTACGCACTAGAAAAGGGTATAATTCCTCTAATCTCTTAGCACAAGTCTGACTTTATTACGCACTAGAAAAGGGTATAATTGCTCTAATCTCTTAGCACAAGTCTGACTTTATTACACACTAGAAAAGGGTATAATTGCTCTAATCTCCTAGCACAAGTCTGACTTTATTCTTATCTTATATCTTATATCCTTCCCGTGCCGTTAGACGTCACATAGGGCTCGCAAAGTAGTTCGCCAATTTTTCCTGTCTTCGGCGAGTCTTTCAACCTCATCAAAGGATTTTATGCCTGTTAACTTGGCCTCTCTTAATAATGTTCTCTTCAGAGTTTCACGCGGTCTGCCCCTTTTTCTTCGGCCTGTTGTGTTCCACTTGATAGCTTGTTTTGGGATTCTCTGCTCATTTCTTCTCATCAAGTGGCCAACATATGTCCATCTCATTTTCCTGATCACCCGTGAGACTGGTTGTTGTTCCGTCATCTGTCTTATCTCTGCATTGTTCTTGAATTCATTCCACTTGATGCCGAGTATTTTTCTTAGGCATTTGTTTTCAAAAGAGTCTAATTTCTTTTCTATTTCTTTAGTTGTTTTCCAGCTTTCGCATGCATAAATGAGGGTGGATATTACATTTGAATTGAATAGTCTTAACTTGGTTTTTGTGCTTATAACTTTTGAATTCCATATGTTCTCAAGATTCTTGAAGATTGATGCTGCTTTTGCAATTCTGATCCTAACTTCCTTTCTAGTGTCACCATCCTGGTCTATGTAGCTGCCAAGGTATGCAAATTGATTGACTTCTTCAATATCTGTCCCTTCTATGTGTATTTTTCCATTTTGATTGATGGGAATTTTCATTATTTTTGTTTTGTCCTTGTTAATTTCAAGTCCTATTTTGCTAGCCAGTGAAGATAGGCTATCTGTTTTTTCTTGCATGGAATTCACATTATTACTGATAAGAGTTATGTCATCAGCAAAATCAAGATCTTCTAGTTGGGTCCCATGTACCCAGTCAATACCTGTGTTACCTGTGCAGCATTTTTTCATTATGAAGTCTATTGTAATCCCAAAAAGTAAAGGAGACAGTATACATCCTTGTTTCACGCCTGTTTCAATCTGGAACCATTCACTCATCCCTTCTTCTGTCTTGACTGCACAACCATATCCATTGTATAAGTCCTTAATGATGTTGACAATTTTAGATGGTATTCCATATAGACATAAAATTCTCCATAATGAATCTCTGTGTATGCTATCAAATGCCTTCTTAAAATCTATGAAATTCAGTATTAATGGTTTCTGCTTTTCAATATGTTCTTCAAGTATTATTCTGAGAGTAAAGATCTGGTCGAGACAGCTTCTCCCTTTTCGAAATCCTGCTTGTTCTTCTCTCATTGCAGTATCCACTATATCTTTGAGTCTATTCAAAATGACCTTGCAAAATACTTTTGACGCAACTGATATTAAGGTTACTCCTCTCCAGTTGTTACAGTCACTAAGGTTGCCCTTTTTTGGTATTTTCACAATGATTCCCTTCTTCCAATTAGAAGGGACCTTTTCTTCTTTCCAAATCTTGTTAAACATTCTCTGTAGTTGTTTCATGTTGTCACTATTGATAGCTTTTAGCATCTCGGCTGTTATTTCATCTTCACCTGCAGCTTTGTTGTTAGCCATTAAATTCACTGCTGTTTCAATTTCATGCAATTCAATTTCATCTAGATTGACATTTAGTTGTGGGGCTGGTAAGTCAGTTTCAAGGTTTAACAATTCTTTTGGGTGTGGTCGATTGAGTATTTCTTGGAAGTGTTCAGCCCATCTTTGCTTTTGGTCTTTATTTGATGTTAATAGTGTTCCAGTTTTGCTAAGGATTGGTCTTTCTTTAGATGTAATAGTACCTGTTAGCCTCTTTTGTATGTTATTTAAAGTTTTGCTGTCTCCTGTTTTTGCTGCTTTTTCTGCCTCTTTCGCCATATTGTCTATGTATTCTCTTTTATCCCTTCTAGCTGAACTTTTTACTTTCTTGTCTATGTCTTTGTATTTTGCTTTTGCCGAATCTCTTTCATTATTTTTGTTTTGTCCTTGTTAATTTCAAGTCCTATTTTGCTAGCCAGTGAAGATAGGCTATCTGTTTTTTCTTGCATGGAATTCACATTATTACTGATAAGAGTTATGTCATCAGCAAAATCAAGATCTTCTAGTTGGGTCCCATGTACCCAGTCAATACCTGTGTTACCTGTGCAGCATTTTTTCATTATGAAGTCTATTGTAATCCCAAAAAGTAAAGGAGACAGTATACATCCTTGTTTCACGCCTGTTTCAATCTGGAACCATTCACTCATCCCTTCTTCTGTCTTGACTGCACAACCATATCCATTGTATAAGTCCTTAATGATGTTGACAATTTTAGATGGTATTCCATATAGACATAAAATTCTCCATAATGAATCTCTGTGTATGCTATCAAATGCCTTCTTAAAATCTATGAAATTCAGTATTAATGGTTTCTGCTTTTCAATATGTTCTTCAAGTATTATTCTGAGAGTAAAGATCTGGTCGAGACAGCTTCTCCCTTTTCGAAATCCTGCTTGTTCTTCTCTCATTGCAGTATCCACTATATCTTTGAGTCTATTCAAAATGACCTTGCAAAATACTTTTGACGCAACTGATATTAAGGTTACTCCTCTCCAGTTGTTACAGTCACTAAGGTTGCCCTTTTTTGGTATTTTCACAATGATTCCCTTCTTCCAATTAGAAGGGACCTTTTCTTCTTTCCAAATCTTGTTAAACATTCTCTGTAGTTGTTTCATGTTGTCACTATTGATAGCTTTTAGCATCTCGGCTGTTATTTCATCTTCACCTGCAGCTTTGTTGTTAGCCATTAAATTCACTGCTGTTTCAATTTCATGCAATTCAATTTCATCTAGATTGACATTTAGTTGTGGGGCTGGTAAGTCAGTTTCAAGGTTTAACAATTCTTTTGGGTGTGGTCGATTGAGTATTTCTTGGAAGTGTTCAGCCCATCTTTGCTTTTGGTCTTTATTTGATGTTAATAGTGTTCCAGTTTTGCTAAGGATTGGTCTTTCTTTAGATGTAATAGTACCTGTTAGCCTCTTTTGTATGTTATTTAAAGTTTTGCTGTCTCCTGTTTTTGCTGCTTTTTCTGCCTCTTTCGCCATATTGTCTATGTATTCTCTTTTATCCCTTCTAGCTGAACTTTTTACTTTCTTGTCTATGTCTTTGTATTTTGCTTTTGCCGAATCTCTTTCATGATTTGCTTTTGCATTCAACATGTTTAATTTGACTGCTCGTCTTTCATGTATATACTTCCATGTTTTATCTGATATCCATGCTTTTCTATTTGGTTTTTCCAATCCAGCGCTTACTTTTGCTGCTGTGATTATGGCTGTGCTGTAAGAATTCCATAGCTCATCTATACCTATCTCCTCTACTTCACTGGGTGTTTTGGAATGATTGGCAAGTTCCTGATTGAAATTAATGTTAGTATTTTCTTCTTGTAGGCTGTGGCTGTTTATCTTTCTGTGTACTGATTTCTTGTGTTGACTTTTCAATTTTAGTTTTATTTTCCCTATGCACAGGTTGTGATCACTGTTGACATCTGCACCCCTATAAGCCCTTACATCCATGAGAGATGTTCTGTATTGCTTTCTAATACAAAAATGGTCTATCTGGTTTCTAGTTCTATCATCTGGAGATATCCATGTTGTTTTATGTATCTCTTTGTGTGGGAATATTGTGCCTCCAATGACCATGCCCTCTGTTAAACATATTTCAATTAATCTTTCTCCATTCTGATTAACCATGTCAATTCCTTCTTTCCCCATCACTTTTTCAACGTCGGTATTATCCTTCCCTACCTTAGCATTGAAGTCCCCCATAGCAATTAGGATGTCGTGTTTAGGGACTTTGTTGATGATTTGTTGTAGTTGGTGATAAAAGTCGTCTTTCACATCATCATCTGCATCATTCGTGGGTGGATAACACTGTTATTACACACTAGAAAAGGGTATAATTGCTCTAATCTCCTAGCACAAGTCTGACTTTATTACACACTAGAAAAGGGTATAATTGCTCTAATCTCCTAGCACAAGTCTGACTTTATTACGCACTAGAAAAGGGTATAATTGCTCTAATCTCCTAGCACAAGTCTGACTTTATTACACACTAGAAAAGGGTATAATTGCTCTAATCTCCTAGCACAAGTCTCTTTATTACACACTAGAAAAGGGTATAATTGCTCTAATCTCCTAGCACAAGTCTGACTTTATTACGCACTAGAAAAGGGTATAATTGCTCTAATCTCCTAGCACAAGTCTGACTTTATTACACACTAGAAAAGGGTATAATTGCTCTAATCTCCTAGCACAAGTCTGACTTTATTACGCACTAGAAAAGGTTATAATTGCTCTAATCTCCTAGCACAAGTCTGACTTTATTACACACTAGAAAAGGGTATAATTGCTCTAATCTCTTAGCACAAGTCTGACTTTATTACGCACTAGAAAAGGTTATAATTGCTCTAATCTCTTAGCACAAGTCTGACTTTATTACGCACTAGAAAAGGGTATAATTGCTCTAATCTCTTAGCACAAGTCTGACTTTATTACGCACTAGAAAAGGGTATAATTGCTCTAATCTCCTCATGTGAATGAAGATACCAGCACAGTCTTCGTTCTTCACGCTGTCAGCGAGAATTGAGACGAACAGAGGCCACAGCCAGCGGGCTGGGGCAGAACCCACGACCGTCAGCCCGAAAACCCGCATGGATATCTTTTTGGTGATTCCTGGTCCATAAAGACAGTATTCGTGAGCATGGGACAGATTTTCTTCTTTCAAGAAATAGCATACGCCACAGCCCGTATCATTTATTTTACTTATGCCACAAGGGAGCATAAACATCTTCAGAATGTGGCCAAGATTTTGGCTATAGCTGTTTATTAATATGGCACTCAAAGTTATAAGCTCAAAACTCAAGTTAAGATTATTCAATTCAAATGTAATATCCGCTCTCATTTATGCATGCGAAAGCTGGAAAACAACTAAAGAAATGGACAACAAATTAGACTCTTTTGAAAACAAATGCCTAAGGAAAATACTCGATATAAAGCTGGACGAATTCAAGAACTGTGTTCTCTCTCATGTATGATCAGAAAAAGAGACGGCCATATATCGGTCACGTGATGAGAAGAAACAATCACAGAATCCCAAAACAAGCTGTCAAGCGGGACACTACAGGCCGGAGAAAAAGAACTAGACGAAAACAGAACATTGGAATTACCAGGCGAGCCCTATGTGACGTTTAACAACGCGGGAATGATGTAAGACTAAGATTTATTAATCTTGGCTTTGGATAAGGCGGCTAAGTAGCTGAGTCGTTAGTGCATTCGTCCCTCATGATGAATGTCAGTGGCTGGCCTTTCGCCCAGTGATGTCCCAGTCAGTCCAGCTGCAGAAATAGATACCTGGCTCCTCGTAGAGCTGGGGGGAGGAAGAACGGCCAGGCCTTGTACTGACCTCTTCACTCTCTTGTGTCCCCAGAGGTCAAGATAAATATAAACACAAGCACCACCTCACCCCTGTGTGTCCAAGGTGTTATAAGACTATATCTTCTGTAATTTATAAACAAAGGTAAAAATTATAAAAAATCTACACTGAAAGTCGCGTATTTTATTTATTTGTTTATTTATTTCCCGACGTCGGAGTAATGGTGAGTGTACTCGTCTGCTGAAGGGAAAGTCCCTGGTTGGATTTCGCTCTTGGGCTGTAGTTTTCAGACCGACCAGCACCAGGGTAACCTTTAAAAGCTGACGTTTGTTCATTTTCAAAGCTGTTTTTTTTCCCAGTGATTCTTCAGTTGAATGCACCCACATAGGAAGATATATATATATATATATATATGTAAGCAAAGACGCAGAAGCAACAAACAGAAAAGGCACAGAAATCTAACAAAAATTCTTTATTTGGACATTGGTAGAGTTTAACTACTGCGTGTTTCTTTTAAGCGAATGAATGAATGAATGAATGAATAATCTTTATTTTTCAAGGGTAAAGAATTGGGCACGCAGGCCCGTCTTACATTCTGCCCTTCATCACTCCATCTTTCATTCTTGCTGATTTTTTAAGTGAAGAATTTTATAGAGACTACTTTCCTAACTGCTACCACCGTTATAGAAAGTTCTTGTACTGAAGATTGCTTTTTTAAAATTAGTGATCATCGAAGACTAAATGAGGTGTCGAGATATTTATCCTAAAGATGTTGATGATTGCTCAGAACGCCAGCATTATATTTTACCCACAGAAAAACTTTGAGAAGCGCTGTATAAAGTAACACAGTTAGACCACACAGCACACATTTCCAAGTGGTTTTCAAAATGGGCGGTTCCGCCCCCTGAGGACACCGGCAAGATCGTGGTTGGAGGGGAGGGGGGACAGGGAGGCGTTGAAAAAAGAGGGAGAGGCAAGTGACATAAAAACCAGAAGAGCGAAATAAAAAAGATTTTAGATGTACTGGGGATGTGACTAGGGAGTCAAACGGGTGGGGGGGGGGGGGGGGGGGGGAAGGGGAAGGGGCAGTCAGAAAAAGTTTGGGACTTATAGCTGGCTAAGTGCCGTGCCGACTGGCGTTGGCTATTATGCTTCTCCAGAGTACACGATCCTTCATGCAGGCCATCATCTCAGTTGGTGATCTCCTCTCACACCATCTCGTCAGACTTTCCGGTATCATTTCTCTCGGTCCTCTTAATCTTCTTCTTTCTATTTTTCCTGTTGTTATAATATTTTCAATGCCCCCTCTTCTCACTGCATGTCCTATGAAAGTACATTGTCTCTCTCTTATCTTTTTTGACAAGGTTTTTTGTCTCTCCAGCTCTTCTCATACATTCTTCATTAGTTATTTTTGCTGTCCAAGGGATTCGCAACATTCTTCTAATAAACCACATTTCTGCTGCTTCCAATGATTTTTGTGCAGACTTGCCTATTGTCCATGATTCACTTCCATATAACAAGATAGGTTCAATATAGCATTTTAGGACTCGTTTTCTAACATTCATTGATAAATATGTGTTGGTTAATATGTTTCTCATTCTCTGAAATGCAGTCTTTGCTTGGCCTGTTCTGTTCCTAATATCTGTTCTGCATTTCCCGTCTGAAGTTATTAATGCTCCAAGGTATTTGAACTTCTGCACCTGCTTTAGATACCGTTTAATTTAATACTGCATGCTGTTGGATTCTGTTTCTTAGATATAACCAGTCTCTGTCTTTTTTTTTGTATTTAAAGAAAGGCCTTTCTGTCCGCTTCATTTAGTGACTTTATCCAAGAGATTTTGCAGGTCTTGTTGGTTCTCAGCTGTCAGTACTGTGTCGTCAGCGTACCGAAGGTTGTTAATATTGTATCCTCCAATTTTTATGCCTGGTTCTGTAATGATCGTTCTTAGAATATTCTCGCTGTACAGAGAAAAAAGGTCTGGAGATAGTACACATCCTTGTCGCACCCCTTGTTTTATAGGTTGATATTTTCCAGTTCTATTTTCAGCTCGAATTGCTGCTTCTTGGTGCCAGTATAGATGTTTTACAATCCTCAGGTCTTTACCGTCTATATTGATGTCTTCAAGCATTTTAATAATTTCATTATGTTTCACCTTGTCGAATGCCTTGGTGTAATCAATGAAGCATAAGTAGAGATCTTTCTGTACTTCTAAATCTCTTTCTGTTAGTATTCGTAAAGCATAAATGGCATTGTGTGTTCCCTTTCCTTCAACAAATCCAAACTTTTCATCTGCTATTTCCATTTTTATCTTTTTCCTTGTTCTTCTCATAATAATTCTCAGAAGTAGCTTCGTTATGTGACATGAGAGGCTGATAGTCCGGTGGTCGTCACATTCCTTTGCACCTGGTTTCTTTGGTAGTGCTATAAACGTGGATTTAAGCAGGTCACTGGGCATATAACCACTGTTGTAAATGTTATTCATTAACTTGGTTATTATTTTTATACTATCTCCTCTAGTGCCTCCGTTTTTTCTATTGTTATATTATCAGGCCCAGTCGCTTTTCATTTCTTCATGTGTTTGATGACATCTATGATTTCATCTTCAAGTATTGGTGGTCCCTCACAGTTTTCAGTATCTGGTGTTAATTCGTGTCTTTCTCCTCCATATAGCTTACCGATGTACTTTGTCCACAATGTCTTCTATTCCCATTAACATTTTACCTTCTTTTTATTTCAGGCATCCTGTGGTATATTTTGTCTTCCTACCTGTGAGTTCACTAATTCGTTTAGGGCAGAGGTCGCCATATTCTCCATGGCGGTGGAGTTTGCTAAAGAATTACTGCACATTTCATGCTTTTTAGCTCCACTGAAGGAACAAGAGAGTAAAACCAAAGTTATGGTGTTCAGCAATAAAGGCCAAAGTAATGGTTTCCACCAATAAAGACCAAAGTAATGGTTTCCAGCAGTAAAGACCAAAAGCAACAGGTGGATATAATTATAAACAAAGAAAAACGAAGAAGTGACAAAGTACAGCTACCAAGGGCCTATACTAACCTAGAATGGGAGACTGAGACGAAGAGTTTAAAAAAAGGAATAGCAAAACATACATTCAGCAAGATTAAGACAATGGTGGTAACCAGGAATCTGTCCATAAAACCAGAAATTAGAGTTGTAAAGTGCTAATCTATTGTGTATGGAGCAGAAACCTGGAACCCAAGCAAAAGGAGAGAAAGACTAATGCAGCAGAAATGTGTATCTACAGAAAAGATGGTCATATGTTATGGAGAATGTAAAGGACAAATGCACAAGCATTAGAACAGCTCTAAATGCAGTGTGAACTCAATAAGAACCAAGAAAATAAAATACTCTGGCCATATCAAAAGAGACAACAATGTACTGAAGACTATGCTAGAAGGAAATGTGGAAGGAAAAAGAGCGAGAGGAAGACAGAGATGCAGATGGGAAGGTAACATACGAGAATGGACAGGACACAGCTTGGCTTGGTGTACCATCAAGGCGAAGGAGAGAGAGAGCAAGGAAACTGGAAATTCATTACCTCCAACAATCGTTCTGAAAACGGAACATGATGATAATGATGAGGAAATGAAAAAGCAAGGGCCATAACCCGCTCTCAGTCCCCTGTGGTGCCCCAACGTTTTCAGCTTGTCGGCTGCGAAGACGCCAAGCTCGCAGTTTCCATGGAGACAGAAGAAGAAGAAGAAGATATCTGCAACGCAGGTATAGCAATGTTAGGAAAGTTCTGTAAGGCAGAAAAGAAGTTTAGAATTGCTTTGTAACCGCAAGCAGATATTTTGTTTTTTTTTTGCAAAACGTTTTGTAGCATAGACAGCAAATTATTTCTCTATCCTACCATGAGCCATTGAAACGGCCTTTCTTTAAGAAATAATACAGTGCTTTCGGGAAAGAACTGTGCACTAACCCAGTATCGATTCCGGTTTCGTAGTGATATCTTAATGTCTGCTGTATCTAGCCACATCTACCTGTGTATGTTAGTGGGTTGAAGCCTGCTGTTGTGTAACATTTTCTGTATTCAGTCTGTTTTTGTGTATTCAGTTGTTAAGCAGCGAAGCAGTTGTCGAAGCGCACGACGGACGAATTGTTTAAATCAATTTATTCACTGCGGTTCTTTCACTAGAGAAGCGTATTTTTCTAGTTAAGCACGTATTTCGAAAGGCAATACATACACTGATTTAGTGCAGGAGCAGTTTGTTGAAAAATTCCCAGGAACACCCGTACCAACGTAAGTTGGCACAACATTAAGGTATCGGGTTTGCAACAGCGCATTGAGTGGTCAGAGAACAGTTGAAACTTATCCCATGTAAAGTAACTGCCGTCCAGCAATTGCTGCCGGCGGATCATGATAAATGACTCTGCTATTCATGGTTTCAGCAAGATGGCGCTACTGCGCACACAGCTAAACATTCCTTGAAACTTCTGAACGAGATTTTCGGAGATCGTATCACCTCTAAAAACATATGGCCCCCTCGCTCACCAGACATTTATCTATAGGGACCAGCTAAGTCTGAAGTTTATCGAAATCGCCCACGCATGCAGAATGAATTAAAAACTACAATAACTGCCTACATAAGAAAAATTTCACCAGCAGAACTAAGAAATGTGTTTGAGAATAAAATTAAACGCGTTAAAACTTGCATACAAGGACATCACTTTCAACATTTGTTATAAGGTACGTGTCTGATTAGTTTATACGTAACATTTTTTAATCAGCACGCTTAAACGGCGACTCCAGCCACGGCAGGTAGATGTAGCCAGATACTGCCGACATTAAGATATCACTACGGTACCGGAATGGATACTGAGTTAATGCACAGTTAATTGTGGAACATCATGTATAAAAAATTTAATGCATTTATCTCATTTTATCGTTTGCTTTTGGAAATCCAATTTTTAAAATTACTACTCTAAACTAAAAATAGCTCTGTGGTCACTTCCTGGCAAGTTCAATATAAATTTTGTGTCTGGTGTGCGGATTTCTGTTTTGTAGTGAAAGAGTTTAGCAAAGCTTTATAATGCACATAAAAGACATTTTTAATAGTCTTATCTTGTTTTGTCTTGCCTCCTACCTCATGTACCTTTCGGTGTTGAGGGGACAAATAGACATCTTGATAGGGTTCAACAATTTGCTTCATTCATTCATTTGCATGTCCATTGAGGAACTTTGCCTCCCTAAAAGCACTCCTGTAGGCCTCTCCGTTGTGAGCAAGATGCCCTGCTGCTGATGCATCCATTTGCAGATCATCAACGATGTCTTGCAGCCATCTTCACCTTGGTCTTCCTCTCTTTCTTTTTGCCATTATGTAACCTTCCAAGACAGTTTTCTCTATATTATCATGTTTAATGTGTCCACAATATTTAAGTTTTCTCTGTTTAATCCTCTTTGCTTCATATAATGGGATATTTAATGCTTTTTGTCCTGCGTGGGCGGCTTCTTCCTCTGTTACCTACAAATCTTAGCATGAATGTTGTCTGTGATATCCTGTCTGGCGGTAACAGTGTAACATGGCCAAACCATTTGACTTGCTGTTTCTGGATATAATGTAATACTGGTGTTATTCCAACCTTTGCCCTGATTGTGTCATTTCTTATTTGGTCTATTCTCATTACATTCAGTATTCTCCTTAAACACCTCATTTCTGTCGTGATAGTCGTTCAGTACATAAGAAGTTTTATAATAGCTGTATAGAAAAAAGATAAGCAGGTTATGAAAGAATATATCCTGTCTTGTAACGTGTCCGTTTCAGAACGTTGTCACTCTTACAGCCTCCATGATTGAGATGCAGTCTCGCGCAAGTTGACCGGCGTCTCGCGCAAGTTGACATACTCAGACTTTTGTGATGTCTTGGGTCCACCTGCGGCGAGGTCGCCCCAGATTCTCTTATGCCGGGCACTCTGCCTTCTAGTACCAGCCTCTCTAAACCTCTTTTGTGTGTCTCTTGGTGTGGCCGAAGTATCCCAGCTTTGATAAATGCTTAAGGCCAATTTTTCTGCGACACCTAAGTGCATAAATATCTCTTTATTTGATTTTCGTTCTATCCTTGATATTCTAAGTGCCATTCTATAACATTTCACTTCAAATGCTGTTATTCTCTTTTCTAGTGATTTGTTAAGTGGCCACGCTTCGCATTCGTACTTTGCTGCTGGGAATATGTAAGCTTTTAGTAAACATAGCTTTGTTTTCTTGCTGGTACCTTGCCACTTATTCCTCATTCGCGTTAGTTCCTGTGGTGCAACTGCTAGTCTCCTTTTATTTTCAACTGTGCAGTCATCATTAGTGGTGATAACTGAAACAAGATACTGGCATTTATTTACGTTTTTCACCTATTCATGGTCCAGTATAATTTTGGGTTTGCTTTTCATTAATTTGGTTTTGTTGGCGCTGGCGACTGTATATAGGTAAGAAATGTCTAAGAGTTATTCAGAATAGATAAGAAGTTCTTAAACATAGATGTTTATAACAAAGAAGTAAAACAATGAATCTAACAAAAACCGTGTGAGATAGATAAGGACGGAGCCCTGTATAGATAAGCAGCTTTTAAAAACAGCTACGGAACGGATAAGAAGTTTATATGCCACGTTATTAGCCGCAGTAAAGGGAGAGAACAACAAGATAACGAAAAGTTCACACTGAAGAGATACAGGGTTTCAAACGAGGCCATTCACGGGTGTTCAGCGTGCATCGTAGACAATTGATCTGCAGCAACCACCCAAGACATGGGTGCATCTAGATAACCTCCCGGCTATCGACATCGGCGGGGTTATTATGTGGGTCGTACTAGGCCTCTTTTTTTTTTAAAACTTGACTAACGAGATCATCGTTGACGGTGACGGTGATATCTCAGCCCTCGCCATAGAAACAATGGAAACGATAAAGTAAGCTGTACGGAACATTACAAAGCGATGCCATGAAGCAGAGGTTCCAAAAGTATGGGGCTGTAGTCAGCATAGGAAAATGATCGGGGCTTTACAATAAAAGGAAGCGGTAGTGGAGAGGAGAGGAGGTCATTAGAACCAATTAAGCGAAAATTGTTTTGTGCTCTAAGTTTTCAAGGCCTCTGGAGGCAAAGGAGAGGGAAAATTCTGGGAATCGCTGCAGTTTAGTGTTCATATAGAAACTTGATGATAGTAAATGTAGTAGCAGTGTATGAGTGAATGAGTGGTGTGAGTGGACAGAGTAGAGTAACTCAGAAAGTGACATAATTATGCCGGTAAAATTAGCAAGTTGTTGAACAATTGTGGGCTTGCCGATTGTTGTGAAAATGTTAAGAGCGCGGGAGACATACAACGTCCGACAATTAAGTAATGAGACTGATTTTATTATGGTCAAGACAGAAATGCCATCTGTGAAGCAAAGCATGGAATCCTTTGGAGGTAACCTTCTTCTATGATCTAGCAACTTTTCATCGCCGCCCGATAAGCAGACGACAAACAAGCCGCCATTTTGTTGATCTAGTTAGAGGTGCATTGTTACGTAATCAGCATGGAGCAAAACGCTTGCATTAAATTCTATTTAAAACTCGGAAAAAGTGCCATTGAGACAGTTGCATTGATGCGAGAAGTTTATAGGGATAATTGTTTATCTTGTGCACAGATACTTAGGTGGTATTCACGATTCAAAAGTGGTGTGGAAACGATTACAAATGCAACTAGTCATGGAAGCCCAGTTTCTGTTCGTAATGAGGAACTCACTGCAAAAGTCAGAGAACGCATACAAGAAGATTGTTGTTTGATTGTGAGGATGATGGCAGATGAATTTGGTGTTAACGGAGAGACCATTCGTAAAATTTTTGTGAAAGATTTGGCAAGAAAAAAGTTGCTTGCCGGTTTGTACCACATTCTTGTCTGATGATCAAAAACATCAGCGTCTTGAGTATGCAAAAGACATCTCAAAACGTGTGTCACAGAAATAAACATTTCTTAAATTTGATTGTTGCAGAGGATGAAACATGGATTTTCCGCTATGATACCATAACTAAACGTAAAAGTGCTCAGTAGAAGTCATCATTACCAAAAGCAAAAAAATTCGTCTTCAAAAGTCGAAAGTGAAGACAATGTTGGTGTGCTTCTACGACAGCAAAAGAGTTATTCACAAACAATTTATTTCAGAGGGACAGACTGCCACTGCTAAAGTTTATTTAAGTAGTTTGAAACGCCTATTGAAAAGGATTCTCCGAGTCCGACCCGAGTATTCAACACCTGGCAGTTTTTTTTTTTTTCATTCTTCATGACAATGCACTGGCTCAGCGGACGGTAGTTGTACAGGAATTTTTGGCCCAAAAACAAGTGTATGTTCTCAACCATCCACCCTATTCCCCAGATATATCTCCCTGCGAATATTTTCTATTTCCAAAATTAAAATACTATTGAAAGGACCCATCTTTAACGATACTGATGACATCCAAAGGGCCGTAACATCGAAGTTAAGGGCCAAACCAACATAAGAACTGCAGAGGTCGTTCCAGTGTTTGTTAGATCTTGCCACTCGGTGTATCAATGCACAATGGGCTTACTTTGAATAAAATAATACAGGTTATATCTTTAATTGTTGTTTATTTTATTTTTAAAAATTTTTTAAGTCTCATTACTTAATTGTCGGACCTTGTTTGTGCGAACAGGTAAGGAGACATGATGATGCGATGAGGAGAAGAACAGGAAGGCTTAACGTCTCCCCCCCCCCCCCTCTCTCAATGTCAGAAAATCCCAATTTAATCTAAAAAAAACCCACACACACATTCTTATGGCAAGAACAAAATGTAAGTTAACTTTAGTGAACGAGAATGAAAATTGTCCCTGATTCCTTATTAAATAATGGTCGTTTGCGGGTCATCGGACCCTGCAGGTGGGTCACTCACACTGGGTACTAGCGACTTTGTGACCCAACGACAATCGAAACACGATAAAGATTCAAATACAAGTATCTCATTCATCGTGGACTTTTATGCAATTCAAAACTGCAGCGCGGTGTTTCTTCTCAACTCCCAGAATCTCTGCTGCTGCTCCCACTGTCACTATGTTTCTGATCGTGACGTCAGTCGGTTGGTTCGTGACGTCAGTCTGTTGCTTCGTGACGTTAGTCTTTTGCTTTGTGAAGTCAGTCTGTTGCTTCGTGACGTTAGTCTGTTGCTTTGTGAAGTCAGTCTGTTGCTTCGTGACGTCATCCAGATTCTTTCGGGGGGGGGGGGGGAAGTGTCAGCCCCTCTGGATCTGAGAGTGTCTGACACAGTGAGTTTAGTCTTAAATGGCGGGTTTAGATAGCTAGACCTTAGCCTTGCGTCGTTCTGTTTATTTCCAGACTTTCTTGGTGTCTGGCAACAAGCCGGACAGGTAGTTTTGCTTCAAGTTAGATTCTCAGCGTTAAAGAACATTAGAGGCAGATGACATCTTTTTTTGGTCAGTTTGACTCTATGACTCGCAGTTTGGATCGTTTGTGGACAATAAACGCCGGGATCGAAAGGTGCACGACCTCGACCGAAGCGTCATCGTCCACGTGATTTTGTAGTTGGTTTCGGTAGAAGGGAATGGGGGGCGGAATATATATTGAAGCATTGGCGTGCATCAGATTAGATCAGGGCATGGCCGGCGATGTCGTGTTTTCGTTGAGCTTATATTATTGTGCGTGTTTAGTATATTCTGTCGAGCCCACCACCTCATGTGGTGTAGATTATGTAATTGTGAATTAATCTGTGACGTAGGGTTCTTGTATTTACGTATCGATATGGAAAATCTGTGTATGATATCAGTGTGATTTATAGGTATATTAGATGGCCAACATGTATGATTCGTTTATTATGCTTTTCATGTAGACTGATCGTTTGCTGCAGAAGCACAGTTATATGGAGGTGTGTCATGGCAGCGATGGCTGCCGGGAGATAGGTGCCATTGAACACTATATTCGTGTAGGGCCAAGAGAGCCCGGGACCTCAGACCCATCAGGTTTTCAATATGCAGACACGAGAAGTCATTACACTTATGATACCATGCTTAATTACCTGGCATTGCGTTGACATTTTTCATCCAATTGTTTTTCTGTGATTAAAGATATCTTGAGGTATTTTGCATGGTATTGATCTTGTTCATCCAAGCTTCGTCCATTATGACACCTGTCTTTATGTCATGTTGATGTCAATTTCAGTTGTATGTGCTGTTCTGGCGTATAGTCAGATTAAAATGTTGTGTCCTTAATTTCAGACTTGGTGATGTGTACTGCATGTCAATGTATTGTGTAGTGATTGAATGTTCAGGATTTATGCATAATTAGCATATAATATACCAAGGAGGGGAGAACCTTGGTTGGCGATCATGATGGGGCAGCTAGACTGGCCTCCAGTACAGTAGTACATTGCCAGGGGAAATGCTGGTCTGTAACCGTCTTGAGAAAGTATTCCTCCCACTAATTATAAACTTGCACCAAACACGTTTTACATGTTACTACCAGAAGAGTTATTCGTGCCGGGCTCATATCTCAATACGCGTAGTAATAGAACTTTTCTCTTTCATCAATGCTTAGTAGCAGTTTAAAGTCCTATCTTTCAGCTTGTAACATTAAATTCAGCTTGCCCTATACTTTTTATTTGGATAGAACACGCCTTCGTTGCTACGTTGTCCTTATATCTTAATGAGTTAAATCTAAGGACAGAATAAATAAGATCAGGTTCTATCGGAGAAAACGAGACTCTCGCATGCATAATGAAGTTATTTATCGTTTTATCTGTCATAAGTACTGTAATACTAGCACTACACCTTTTTCGAAGTGATACATCGTCTGAAATTAAAGAGTTCTTTCGGCATGAAACAATTGCAGTGGCTTCCCTTCGTAGATACGGCTGACCCAGTTCTGGAAGTGATTACGCGCAGAGGTTCTGTATTATTTATGAACTCCCAATAGTCGTCCAGGCAGTGAAACCGGGAGCACGATTTGTAGCGTTCTCGTTTACGTGACCTAACGTCCGAGTTTCTTATTCCCATGACCTTTGGTCTGACCTCATTCTTCATATGTAATAGCTGAATGTTAAAATTAATCGGGAATATAGGATTATAAACTGTGTGTCTTAAGTAGTCCCTGACGTAAGGTAATGATAAAACTATAGTCCCTGATGTAAGGTAATGTTAAAACTATAGTCCTTGATGTAAGGTAATGTTAAAACTATAGTCCCTGATGTAAGGTAATGTTAAATCTATAGTCTCTGCTATTAGGTAATGTTAAAACTATAGCCCCTGATGTAAGGTAATGTTAAAACTATTTAATAAAAAATTTGTAACAGCTTTACTAATTAACATTAATTAATAAAGCTGTTACTAGCTTTTTTTCTTAAATTTTGTTATGACAGCTTTACTGCAGTGGTTTCTTGTATAGTTATATACTTAGTTTTATATACTTATATATTAATTATATAGCAGGCCATCTTGCTCACAACCGAGAGGCCCACAGGAGTGCTGTTAGGGAGGTAAAGTTCCGCAAGGGACATGCAAATAAATGAATGAATGAATATAAATTATTCTGGATTTTTATCTAGGTCACATGTTTAGCTCACTTAGACGTCCCTTTTGAATAATTTAGATTATTAGCATCTCTCTCCCCAGCGGGACTAACTTTTACGAGAGAATCTGTTTTTCTCTAAATACATAGACATTTGTGTTTTATTAGTACCGGTGTGTCTCATACCACTTACATGCATGTCTTAACTCAACTGATGTGAGGAGAGAGAATGAGAGAGTGAGAAAGAGTAAGAGGAGTGAGAGAGAGTAAAGAGACTGAAAGAGAGTAAGAGACTGAGAGTAAGAGAGAGAGAGTGAAAGAATGAGAGAGAGAGAGAGTGAGAGACTGATAAAAAGACCGAGAGGGTGAGAGAGAGTGAAAGAAAGTAAGAGTGAGAAATAGAGAGTGAAAGAATGAGAGAGAGTAAGAGAGCGATAAAGAAAGAGAGTGAGAAAGTGAGTGAGAGAGAGTGAAAGAGAGGGAGTGAGTGAGTGAGAGAAAGATTGATTGATTGATTGATCTTTATTTCAAAAGGGTTAAGAATTGGGTACGCAGGCCCGTCTGACATTCTGCCAAGAGAGTGAGAGAGAAAGAGAGTGAGAGAGTGAGAGTGAAAGAATGAGAGAGAGAGTGAAAGAATGAGAGAGAATAAGAGAATGAGAGAGAGAGAGAGAGTGACAGAGAGAGACAGAGAGAGGGAGTGAGAGAGAAGGGGTAAATTTAGATTTTAACCCAAAATTTGAATCAGTAGGCACGGTTTATAAATGTATATACACATGTGCCAGCCATGCTCACCTCTTGTACTTCCCAACAAGTGAGTTTCCTTTAAAGTAGCAACTTTTCTTTCCACTAAGATAATTTACAAATTCTGGGTGTGTTCTGAACATAAGACAATCAAAGAGGAGAAAACGGGACAGTACACTTGTTTTATAATATGGAACACTTAGGTATTCCGACCGAAATGATATAATTCCAGGAACAATCTTTAAAATATGGCATTGTCCTGTATAGAACTACACGGTTTGTCAATTTATAATATTTGAGATTGATGTTATATATTTAGCGCCTTTACTGTGTTGTAAACTGAAATGATAAATACGTCATCAGTTTACCTGTCACTAGAGGAGTACACTGAGAAGGAGGTAGACAAGTTTCCGTACACTAGAGAAATACACTGAGAGGGAGGTAGACAAGTTTCCCTACACTAGAGGAATACACTGAGAGGGAGGTAGACAAGTTTCCCTACACTAGAGGAATACACTGAGAGGGAAGTAGACCAGTTTCTCTACACTAGAGGAATACACTGAGAGGGAGGTAGACAAGTTTCCCTACACTAGAGGAATACACTGAGAGAGAGGTAGACAAGTTTCCCTACACTAGAGGAATACACTGAGAGGGAGGTAGATAAGTTTCCCTACACTAGAGGAATACATTGAGAGGGAGGTAGACAAGTTTCCCTACACTAGAGGAATACACTGAGAGAGAGGTAGACCAGTTTCTCTACACTAGAGGAATACACTGAGAGGGAGGTAGACAAGTTTCCCTACACTAGAGGAATACACTGAGAGGTATGGAGACCAGTTTCCTACATCAGAGGAGTACACTGAGAGTGAGGCAGACCAGAACGCCCTTGGTGCAAGGAGCTTAATCTCAGCTCAGTAGAATAACAATTCGACACAAACCTTTTGCATCTGAGATTCAGTGAAATAGAAAGGAACAAGTGAAATGTCTCTATTAAGTTGTTCCCTTTCTGCTCTCTTTTTAATCATCATCATGTTCCCCCCTTCTCGTGAAATATTGTCTGCGTTGGTTCTCCAGCTTCTCTCTGCTCTTCGTTTACAGCACCCCTCGGCCAAGCTCAGTCTAGTCCATTTTAAAAAAATACATGTTGTCTACCAATCTACGTCGTTGTCGATTTCTTGCTTGTTTTCCTTCTACTTTTGTCTCTAGTATCGTTATATTATTATTATTATTGTTTCTTGACATGACCATAATATTTAAGCGTCAAACTCTTACGTTTTTCTTTATTTCTCTTTCCAAGTTCACTTGATTTAGTATTTCTCTGCATGTTTTCTCTTCTGTACATGGAATTCGTCCTATTCTTTTCTGTCTGTTCACTTTCTGTTCTCAGCCTTTGTTCTGTCATTCCTTTGACTCTTCTCCTAGTACACTCTACTTTGTACTCTCCACATACATCAAGCAGTTACCGTGTTATGAACGTCCGACATACGTATAACCCATAGTTACGGACGACGCCCTGTACAGTCTATTATATTCGTATTAAAAATTCGATTTGCATAATACAATGTCCATGATAACAAAAGAGCTCTATTATACGGTACGCATCAAAACATTGCGAGTTTCCAGCGGTTCGTCGGTTTCTTTAAGGTTACTATGCCTGGAGAGCTACACTGTTTACTGTATAACTGACATTAGTTGCGAGTTGTACCTAACTGTTCCGACTTACGTGCAAATTCGACTTATGCGCATACTCGTTCGCAATTCGGGACCGCCTGTACGTCTGTTCTTTGTGCATCATAAACCTTCCCACTACCCCAAAATTTTTTATCTCCAGTTACCGGAGATTACAGCGTTTAACACAAAATTTGCATTTATTATCATAGCAATGAAAACAAAGCCCCAAAACCAGGTTTACGCGGAAAAAATTAACACAATCCACGTTCGAAATTTGTTGACGCGTACACGCAAACACATAATTCATGTGCGATTTAATTAGCCTTCTAAATGAGTGGATCTTCTTTATCTTAGTACAGCCACGCTAATCCTTTATCTTTCTTCATTGCTTTGTTTCTGTGAAATATTATATACGTTTTCAATGTTATTTTCTCTGTGTATGTTGCTTCTTTGCAGTGTTATCTTGTTTCCTGGCTTATCATTGCAGTGTTATATTGTTTCCTGGCTTATCATTGCAGTGTCATCTTGTTTCCAGGCTTATCACTGCAGTGTTATCTTGTTTCCTGGCTTATCAATGCAGTGTTATCTTGTTTCCTGGCTTATCATTGCAGTGTTATCTTGTTTCCTGTCTTATCATTGCAGTGTTATTTTGTTTCCTGGCTTATCACTGCAGTGTTATCTTGTTTCCTGGCTTACCACTGCAGTGTTATCTTGTTTTCTGGCTTACTATTGCAGCGTTATCTTGTTTCCTGGCTTATCATTGCAGTGTTATTTTGTTTCCTGGCTTATCATTGCAGTGTTATTTTGTTTCCTGGCTTATCACTGCAGTGTTATCTTGTTTCCTGGCTTATCATTGCAGTGTTATCTTGTTTCCTGGCTTATCATTGCAGTGTTATTTTGTTTCCTGGCTTATCATTGCAGTGTTATCTTGTTTCCTGGCTTATCATTGCAGTGTTATTTTGTTTCCTGGCTTATCATTGCAGTGTTATTTTGTTTCCTGGCTTATCATTGCAGTGTTATCTTGTTTCCTGGCTTACCACTGCAGTGTTATCTTGTTTTCTGGCTTACTATTACATTGTTTTCTTGTTTCTTGGCTTATCATTGCAGTGTTATCTTGTTTCCTGGCTTATCATTGCAGTGTTATCTTGTTTCCTGGCTTACCATTGCAGTGTCATCTTGTTTCCTGGCTTTTCACTGCAGTGTTATCTTGTTTCCTGAGAACTTGTTCTTCATCGTTCCCCCATTAAACAACTCCATACGTTTAGACCAACAGGTGCTGGCTACTTGTTTCTTCAGTGTGTGCTGCTTGGAGGATGATGTTTCTCTGATGCGCTCATGAACTCAACCGAAGGGCGTTACTTAAATACCTTCTGTACTACAACGGCACTACACTTACAAGGCTACACATAGGAGCAGGACACTCTCTGTGTGAGGCTGTTGTTATAGAAAAAAAGTTTATTTTGTTATATTTGTTACTGTTCCTATTAATCTGTTTCGTGTGTTCAAAATTCAATTCAATTCAATTGCCGTGCCACGTGGCGTAGGCGATCATTTCTCTCCACAATCCCTGTCTTTACTCTTGATTATGAGATTCGCCGGTGACTTTCTTCCTAGCCACACTGACAGCCCATCCAGTAACTTCTCTCTCTGTCTTCCTCTGTCTCTTCTTCCCTCAATTTTTCCAGTTGCCACAGTGTGTTCCAATTTTCTTCTTCTCAGGAAATGTCCTACAAATCTCGCTTGTCTGTCGCTAATCATTGCTGTAATTTGCCTTTTAACTCCAGCCTCTCTTAAGACTTCTTCATTGGTTTTCTTAGCTGTTCACGTTACCTTCAACATCCTTTTTATGAACTACATTTCCGTGGTCTCCATTTCTCGCTGTACTCTCTTACTCATGGACACATCCATAAACAAAATTGGCTCGCCGTAACATTTAAGTACTCGGAATCTTGTTTCCATTGATATGGATCTGTTGCACAAGATGTTTAAAATTACATCACGGAAAAGTTGCTCTGTTTCATGAACATTGAAAACAGCGTTGGAAAATGTAAACGAGCTAAACTACGTGTGTAAAGATCGTTTATGCACATTTGGACAAAAGGACACCTAAATATTAATGTTTCTTATTTACGAGTGTTCGGCTCTGTTTATTCCCTTTATATCTGTGTTCAATGGTTTATCTTATGGATATTTTTGGCAATATTTTATGAATTATTCGGAACTAGATAGCAAATCCTTTCCACGGCGACTGAAAGGGCGATAATTCAGTGGTATAAAAGTTCCAGAAAAGGGAAGATAATCCTACTCATGGTTTAATGAGACGGACACCACGGGAGATGATTATCAAAGCTCACCTGCTCACGGCAAGTTTCGTTTCTGGCTTTGTTCTCTCATGTATTCCCTTTTTTTTTTGTTGTTCTCTACGATGTTTAATACAGGCTTTGAGAACATCTCGTCTCTGTGGGAAGTAGCCGACACAATATGCTTTGGTGTTAGCTGTCAGAGTAATGGATTACATTAACTTCTATTTAATTACACTCTTAATCAAATATTTCTATTGTAGGTCGTGTCTGGTAAAATGTAGCAAAAAATTTCGCATTCATAGACATTACATGTACGTAAAAAGTGCATAGGTTAAAAGAAAACATAATTCATACAATCTTGCGTCACGTATACAAGATGTATGAATACACAAGTGCAACCGTGATAATTAACATGCATTCAGAGCAAGAACGCATAAGTACATGTGTAAATTTGCATACAATTATACATAAATGTGTAAATGTGTGGTAACAGAGAGATAAAACATACACCCAGCGCAAAGAAAAAATAGTTCATCAAAGACTAGAAGACGCACTGCTACACGTGACAAACAAGCCCTCCAGTAGAGCTCAGACATAACCAAGCAAAAGGCGGGGGCTTACAACAGCGTAACGAGCCAGGTAATAAACTCGCTCATGCTGACATGGGGATTTGCACCGAGCTATAAATTCCTGCTAGAAAATTTGCATTAATTAGACAAATGTATCACTTTTAGACAGGGACAGCTTGCGAATAAATAAATCTGGGACTCAGATTACAATATCCCGAGCCCCAGTGTCAAAGGCGAACATGAGGGGAAAAAAAATTGTTAAAACAAAGGAACAACAGTTAACTATTCATTTAAGTAGAAAGGATTTCACAGTTTAAAAGTCTGAAGGTGAAGGACAATCGGTAGAGCAGACCACGTGCGCGACGTGGGTTTGTCTACCCTTGAGAAGACTGCAAATTATGTTTGGGAAAAAAACCCATTTAGCACAAAATTTACACGTGGCTATCAAACACATACAGACACATAAAGATACTTTTCCATTCGTAATTTTTAAAAAAAGACTACATTTGCAGCATTTTGCACAAAAGTAATCTACCACATATACCATCGCTTATGCTTCTCGGAAGTTTTTCCCAAACAACTTTTTAAAAATGTTTTCTAATAGAAAAAAATTCCTAGAGCAAATCCGTAATATCTTGTCACATATCAAAACCATGTCCCATTTTTCTAAGTTTATTTTTTTAAAAAATATTATTAGTTACGTAAGAAAAAGAAACATAATCGGTTCATGTTTGTTTCAAGATTATCTGCTAAAATATCTCATTGAAACTTCACAACAGATGGCAGGATAGGAGAAAAGTAAAACAAGGATTTTATGAACGAAACAAAACAGTCACAATAAGGTCTTGGCGCAAGCTGACCGGCGTCTTGCAGTGATACATTCCGACTTTCCTAGATGTCCTGAGTCCACCTACGGCGAAGTCGTCCCTTTTCTCTTTTGCCAGGCACTAGGCCTTCTACTACTACCAACCTTTCCAGGCTGCTGTGCCTCTTGATGTGGCCGAAGTATCGGAGCTTTCTAATTTTCACCTAATACTATCAATGTCTCTTTATTTGATTTAGCACATCATCACTTTTTGAAAAAAACAAATTATGAGAAAAAGTTAAACTTTCATCTTACTAACATTCCGAAAGTTCTTTCCAGTTTTGTTTAACAGCCCCTTTTTTTTTCTTTCTATTTCTATGTAAAAAAAAATGATGCCTCAAAACTTATTCTTAGACTAAAAACAAAAAAATCGCAAAGTCACATTTAAAAAGAAAAGTATCATGAACACATCCGCGATATTTTTACTTGGAAATGATAGGGTGAATATATTTAGGTCATATGGTAATTTTAAAGTTGAATCTCCAAGAAACGGTACAAAATATCAGAAAAGACTGAGGCAGACAAAGGGAGCGGATGATAGATGGACCGAAGAAGTGGCTTGGAGAAAGACCGCCATTCTAGGTCATAATTAACACCCAGAACAGAGAATTGTGGGAAAGCATTATCGCCTGCGACGCCTGTGGCATGTCACTGATAGACAGATGTCTGTGTGTGGACTGTAGACAAAGGTTTAACACGTTTCATGTAGCACATATTCACACTTTTATTTGCTGTTTAAATTGCCGAACTAGTCACTATACCTGGAATATAATGTGGTCCCTCTATCTTGGATTTACACGGGATTCCGCTAGCACCATCTGTAGCTAAAACATCTAATACACGATAATATAACACTGATGGTTTATGGTTTATAAACCATCCATAAACCATAGACCATCTGTATTATATTATATCCTATGTTTTACCACGTGAATGAACAACACACTGTAGAGCCTTTAATACTCTCAAGGTAATCTCTTTTACTTATCTGGTGCTCAGCAGCTCAATAGCTTCAGTGAAGACAGTGGGATATCAGAGACTATGATATCCGATAATCTCCTGAACTTTCAAACCAAATGAACAGGATCTTACCTTGCTTGCAGTGTGAAAGCTGAAGTGATGGGTGTTGGAATGGAAACAAA
Organism: Achatina immaculata; assembly: GCA_009760885.1. Lineage (NCBI taxonomy): Eukaryota > Metazoa > Mollusca > Gastropoda > Stylommatophora > Achatinidae > Lissachatina > Lissachatina immaculata. The sequence continues at coordinate 58,619,613 of CM019718.1, read as the reverse complement.
AGAAAAAAAAATATCGGACTTCTGAGGTGAGATGTTACAGAAGAACCGTCAGAATGTCTTGAACAGATAGGAAGAGTAACAGAAGCGCCTTGGAAGAACTGGGTGTTGATGTAAAAGCCTCAGTTCCGCCAAGAAAATAGTTATCTTTCTGTGGTTAGGATAAGCCACACGATAACAGAGTGAGAACGGAAACGGTGATCTGGTACCTGGGAAACAAGAAAGGGAACGGCCCAGGAGACGGTGGGACAATGTCATCACAGATACTGTAAACACCATATCCGCTTATGCAGGACGATGGTTAAACAAGGAGATGTTTTCAGTTTGTCTATCAGGAAGCAGCGTTCTTCAAAGGATATAAAGGCTAACGGCAAAGTCTCCCTTTTAATGCCATTAAGACATTGGCTAAACGATATTAGGCCCGTATTCACAGACCTTCGGCACATGAAAGTGTGATGTGGTCATTATCACGTCTGGCCGCATTTACCTTCCCAGATTTCTCTGGTACCCATTTATTGAGGCTGGGCGACCCCACGGGATCTTTTTGATGTGGTGGTACCAGAAAATATCCCCACTGCTGGGACTTGAACCACGTACCACCAGATTAGTAGACCGAGCAGCTAGTCACTTAGCCAACCAGACCGCCCTTCAGTGGATATATCACGTGAACAATGTGCAGTCTGGTCCCAAAAGTCACCACACTTAAGGACTAAGCTTTATTTTTCTAGTTATTCTTTCTGGTTGTATTTTCTTGTCAAAAGAAAATTTCGTTCGTATAATTGTATAATTGTAATTGCGAATCCCCTGGACAGCAAAAATAACTAATGAAGAATGTATGAGAAGAGCTGGAGAGACAAAAAACCTTGTCAAAAAGATAAGAGAGAGACAATGTACTTTCATAGGACATGCAATGAGAAGAGGGGGCATTGAAAATATTATAACAACAGGAAAAATAGAAGGAAGAAGATCAAGAAGAAGACCAAGAGAAGTGATACTGGACAGTCTGACGGGATGGTGTGAGAGGAGATCACCAACTGAACTGATGGCCTGCATGAAGGATCGTGTACTCTGGAGAAGCATAATAGCCAACGCCAGTCGGCACGGCACCTGATGATTATGATGATTGTATCTGTCTTGTGGAAACCGAATATGTTATGTCTGGGAATAAAGTAACGATTTGTTTAAAAAAAACAAACCTTATGATTTTCCCTGCTTGTGAAGGTGTATGGGCCGTTATGTTGAAAGTTTCCATGATCATGCAGGTAAAATAACAGGATGTTCGTTCTGTGGTATTCTACGCGTCCTTTGAATGTTTTTGCTCGAAATGAGAAAGTTTCCATCTTGCCCACAGGAAGTCACCAGCCTGTCTTCCTGGACCTCTCTTCATCAGCGTAGACGTCGGCCCACACGTGTCTTTCTTGTTCTGACGTTTACAGAACCAAAAAAAGAAAACTTGGGCTGTGTGCTTTATTTTTACTCTTGTCTGTTCTTTTGGTTCTGTGTTTTTTTTACACTTGTCTGTTCTTTTGGTTCTGTTTTTTTTTTACACTTGTCTGTTCTTTTGGTTCTGTTTTTTTTACACTTGTCTGTTCTTTTGGTTCTGTTTTTTTACTCTTGTCTGTTCTTTTGATCTTATGTTTTCTTTTTACTCATGTCTGTTCTTTTGGTCCTAGGTTTTCTTTTTACTCTTGTTTATTCTTTTGGTTCTATATTGTATTTTTACTGTCGTCTATTCTTTGTTTTCTTTTTACTCTTGTCTATTCTTTTGATTCTATGTTGTATTTTTACTGTCGTCTGTTCTTTGTTTTCTTTTTACTCTTGTCTATTCTTTGCGTCTATGTTTTTTTTTACTCTTGTCTGTTCTTTTGGTTCTATGTTTTATTTTTACTGTTGTCTATTCTTTGGTTCTGTTTTCTTTTTACTCTTGTCTATTCTTTGCGTCTATGTTTTTTTTACTCTTGTCTGTTCTTTTGGTTCTATGTTTTTTTTTCTCTTGTCCGTTCTTTTAGTTTTATATTTTCTTTTTACTCTTGTCCGTTCTTTTGGTTTTATGTTTTCTTTTTAATTTTATATGTTCTTTGGTTCTATATTTTTGCTGTTGTCTATTCTTTGGTTCTATATTTTCTTTTTTCCTCTTGTCTATTCTTTGGTTCTATTTTTTTCCTCTTGTCTATTCTTTGGTTCTACGTTTTCTTTTTACTCTTCCCTATTCTTTGGTTCTATTTTTTTGCTCTTGTCTATTCTTTTGGTTCTATATTTTCTTTTTCCTCCTGTCTATTCTTTGGTTCTATGTTTTCTTTTTCCTCTTGTCTATTCTTTGGTTCTATTTTTTCCTCTTGTCTATTCTTTGGTTCTATTTTTTTCTCTTGTCTATTCTTTGGTTCTATTTTTTCCTCTTGTCTATTCTTTGGTTCTATTTTTTCCTCTTGTCTATTCTTTGGTTCTATTTTTTCCTCTTGTCTATTCTTTGGTTCTATTTTTTCCTCTTGTCTATTCTTTGGTTCTATTTTTTTTCCTCTTGTCTATTCTTTGGTTCTATTTTTTCCTCTTGTCTATTCTGTGGTTCTACGTTTTCTTTTTATTCTTGTCTATTCTTTGGTTCTATTTTTTTCCTCTTGTCTATTCTTTGGTTCTATTTTTTTCCTCTTGTCTATTCTTTGGTTCTATGTTTTCTTTTTACTCTTCTCTATTTTATTGGTTCTATCTTTTCTTTTCATTCTTGTCTGCTCTTTGCTGCTATATTTTCTTTTTCCTCTTGTCTATTCTTTGGTTCCATGTTGTCTTTTTACTCTTGTCTGTTTTACGAGTAAGTCCTTTACGATTGGTGTTCATTTATAGAAACAACAAAAGAATTGTTTCAAGACTTAATCCTGTAAAAGTGCAGCGAAATACAGAGTGTAAGTCTGTCTTCTGGTTACTCATCAACGAAAGCGAGACAAATCTTTTCTGGCTGACTAAACATGAGACTAATTTCGGAAGATTACCATGGCTTTATCTTAAGATGGATTGATGTCATAAAAGAAATTATATGTGTTTTAGTTCGGAGAGAAAACTTAAAGCCTGGAGTCAGGTTTTGCAGGAAATGGTGAAAATAAAGGAAATTAAAAAGAAAGCGATGACATGAACAAAAACGAAAAAAAAACACTAACATATAACGACGGATGTATAGCTCAAGAAAGTTGATGCCATAGTACACTAGAAGTGGGAGTTCATAAATCTAACGTAAAACTCAAGATAACTCAACACATTTAAATGTGACATTTGAAGGTGCACTTTTTTTTTTTATCCATCCGCTTCTGACTCGGCGGAAGTCTCCCATTTGTTGGATAGAACTTCTCAAGTTGTTCTATTTTAACTTCATTCACCGACAACGGTGTGCAAGCAGTCAGATAGATATTCACTGTTCCTCTCCTTCTCTCTCTCTCTCTCTCTCTCTCTCTCTCTTGGAAGCTGCTTTCCTCCGCACTACTGTGTCAGGTAACTGTTTTTGCTGTTGGGTGTTCTGGAGGGCTTTGGTAGCATGACACGAACCAATAACTCTCACTGTGTGAGTAGACAAGTCATTATTGACTAGTCATTAAGTCCCCGTTTGTAGGTGCTATCAGTAATGACCTCGTAGAAGAAATTACAGGATGTTCAATGAGAGTACAGTCAGAATTGAAGATACTCGTACCATTGTATTAGTGAGAACATATTCATAAAATGTCACTGTTACTGTGATTTATTTCAGTTTTAGAAGAAAGCTTTAAGACATACATACCCCCTCTCCTTCCCTGGGAAACAGATAAAAATGTGACCTATCTTCTGAAATTCACCTCAGCTGAGTTAAAATCCTTAGAGCTTCATCATTTCTCATCCGTTACTCTGTATTTCCTAACTCGTTATATGAAAGCAATGGTTGCTTCAGCACTGTGTGGGTGATACTAAAACTATCTTTAGAGAATACTTGGCATTAGTCCACTTTCAGTCTATTAGCGGAGTCTGCATTAAAGAGCTACAGAAGTGAATCTTCACTAAAATGCGAACAGCAACATACGAAATATGTATGCTTTTCTCATTATTAATTCAATGGATTCCATCCCATTATGGTATACCTGCGAACGAGGCAGTAGATATCCATGCAAAAGAAGGTGGCACTTACCGCAAACAGATACAAGAATGACATATGAGAAGAATAAATCAATGATATGAACCCATAAATCATGTCTAGAAAATGGAAGTGGATTGGCCATACTCTGAGGAAAACCGACACCATCTTAGCAAGACAGGCACTGACATGGAATCCTCAAGGAAATAGAAAACGAGGAGGACCTAGACTTACTCGGAGAAGAGAAATGATGACAGTGCTCAGAGACAAGGGATGCACATGGACAGAAGCAGAGAATAACTCCAAGAACAGGGATGACTGGAGAGCCTTTATCCGTGGCCTACGCTTTCAAGGGAGTGAAAGGCGATGATGATGATGATGATGATGATGAAATAATCAATAAAATATTGAAGAAAAAATGGACAAAAACACCATGGCACAAAACAACAACAACAACAACAACTGACGCCTAACTACAAACTTGGCATAGAGGAGCAAGTAATCATTTCTGGGCTCGGCACCGGTGACAGCGGACTGAGGTACCATCTTTTCAGCAGGTTCAAGATGGACACGACCAACATGTGCACACGTGGCTTTGATGGTTGGTTTGTTGGTTGGTTGGTTGGTTGGGTGGTTGGTTGGTTGGGTAGTTGGTTGGTTTGTTGGGTGGTTGGTTTGTTGGTTGGTTTGTTGGTTGGTTGGTTGTGTAATCTCCTTGCAGCTGCCAGCTGTTGTTCTTTGCAGCCGATGCTGTGAAGGTGTCGAGGCACATCATCGTATCGGCGTGGGAGCGGGTTATGGCTGATATTTTTTCAGTCCCGGAGAAGGGCTAAAAAGCAAGGGGTGTGCATTGCTTCTTTAGCAGACTCCACCACCATGGGGACAATGGCGATCCCTGCCCTTTTAGCCAGGCTAGGCCTGTTACTGGGGGTACCACGGAGAGGTAAGACAGGGTCTTGGTCAGCTATGGTTCGCTAACAATGACACTAGCATATCAGCTATTGGTCTGTGATTGCCTCATCGGACCAACGTCTTCACCCCCACGTGGCACTGTTAAGATGGAAGAACATATTCTGCAGGTGTGCCCAGCATATGAACCGACAGTGTCCACATCGACGTCTGAGAATAATCAAAGAAGTCTAATTCTTGAAAGTGGCTGACAGAACAGAAAGTTTCAGCAATCGCAGCGCATGGCTTGTGAACTTCCCGCTGTGTTTACGTAAAATATTCTTACTTTATCAACCATGAACCGTAATTCTCAAAACTTCATTGGTTGCTCGCTTTCTACTGAATGTTGCTTTGAATTAACGTGGCAACAAACAGACACAACAATGTTATTACAGATGATTTCACTGAATACGTAACGTAACTACTTTGTTGTATATATATATTTGTGTGTGTGTGTGTGTACAGTTTGGAGTATCAATATACTGTGCGGAATTTAAACTTTGCCGTTTTTACATTTACACATGCAGCAATTATCATATTTTAACAATAATCAACATTTTAATGGAGTTCATTTTGTCTTATGAGTATATAGCAGTACAGAAATGAACATACTACACGAACTTAATATTGAAGAAGGCTGGCTAGTAAAGAGGATTAAATAGAGAAAACTTAAATATTTTGGACACATTAAACGTCATGATAGTCTAGAGAAGACCGTCTTGGAAGGGTACATAATGGGAAAAGGAAAGAGAGGAAGACCAAGACGAAGATGGCTGCAAGACACCGTTGATGATCTGCAAATGGATGCATCAGCAGCAGGCCATCTTGATCACAACCGAGAGGTCTACAGGAGTGCTGTTAGGGAGGCAAAGTTCCGCAAGGGACATACAAATGATTAAATGAATAAATGAATGACAGAAATGAACAGGAAAGTGCATAGTTATTTCATTTCAGCGTTCAGCAAATCAGCTTCCCATGACATTTCAGAGCTGAATTCCTTTTCGTCAAGAACCCATATAATGGTGCTTTCAAATCAATATGAAGAGTCAGCAACAGTTCACATAAACTGGCAGTGCATAAATGAAGGAATATTGGTGCTTTCCCTTTGTTTTATTATTTTGTGTTTTGTGTTTGTTTGTTTTTGCAGTGCTTTCCAAAGTCAGATCATGACTCAAATTAGGGTCGTATGGGAATCTGGGGTCGGGCTGCAGTAAGATATTATTATGAAGTGGCATTATATTTATACATTCATTTTTGCGGGTAGTCGCAAATTTACGTCATATTAAAGGCACTGAAATAGTAATAACTGTTATTTATTTTTGAAAATTGAATTTCAGTTATTTTTATACATCTTTTTTCATGGATCGTGGATAACTTTCCATTGGTGGTTTGTGTTGCGCTCAAATAAGCTTGGGAATGGTTAGTCGAAAGAGACTAACAAGTAAAGATTTGGAATACTCGTTTTGGTTCAACACTGTTTATAAAATTTCCGGTAACTAATGCCACACATGCAGTGATTATTGTGCTGGTTGAGAGAGAGAGTGAGAGAGAGAGAAAGAGAGAGAGAAAAGAGAAAGATAGGGAGAAATACAGAGACAGATCAGAGAAAGACAGAGAGAGACAGAGAGAGATGCAGAGAGATAGTGAGAAAGAGAGACAGAAAGACAACAGAGAGACAAGGATAGAGAGAGAGAAAGAAAGAGAGAGAGAGGGGGGGGGTTGTTTGTTTTATAAATTACTAAATTTAAAAAAAAAACATACATACGCAGAAATGGATTAATTTTTTTAAACAGTTCTCACAGAACAGCACACCACTGGCTTTTTGTTTTTTTTTTTAAACACACAAATCTGGTAGGTACAGAATTTACATACAATTTTACAGTTACACTGATACCCGTTGTCATAAATGTTAGGTAATCAAAACATAGTTTCTGAGGAAGATATATCAGCCTGGAAGGTCATGAAAGAAAGGTCATGAAAAAAAGCAAAGCAAACATTTATATGAAAATTGCAAACCATGTACAGCTATATAAAATCATAAGGAAAGGATAGCGAAATGTCTTTGACCAAGTCATGAGAACTCAGAAGTTAGGGAGCCCTACAATCACTGAAAAACTCAAAGGAGAAAAGAAAAGAGATGGACACCAAAGGAAACATATCATCAGGTGGCGCATAAAAGGAAACAATCAATTTATTCAGAAATACCAGACCGCACTAAACTGAGGAATGTGATCGTTAAACTCATGACGGTGTCCCAGACAAGAAGTACTCATGACTGGAGTGACTCTGCAGTTATTCTTATTATCCTAAGACATGGCTCAAAAGTCTCTGATGCCTGGAGCACTGTACACTCACCTTGGGCAGGAAGCACGCCGTTCAAATTAAACTAAAATGAGCTCCCAGTTCAGGCAACAAACACAAACGTTCTCAGCTGACCCCAACCAATTGGCTCAAGCACGGGGCAATGATCCTTGTTAATGACAAACCTCTTTTATTATTGAAGCCAATCACAACAAGGCTGTGAGGTTTAGTGACTCGCTGGAAGGTTTAGTGACTCGCTGGGGAGTTTAGTGACTCGCTGGGAAGTTTAGTGACTCGCTGGGAAGTTTAGTGACTCCTCGAGCTGTTTAGTGACTCGCTGGTAAGTTTAGTGACTCCCTGGGAGGTTTAGTGACTCCCCGGGAAGTTTAGTGAGTCCCTGTGAAGTTTAGTGACTCCCTGGGAGGTTTAGTGACTCCCTGGGAAGTTTAGTGACTCGCTGGGAGGTTTAGTGACTCCCTGGGAAGTTTCGTGACTCCCTGAGAAGTTTAGTGACTCGCTAGGAGGTTTAGTGACTCGCTATTTCAATCTTCCAGTTTGGCCATAAGCCGTGTTCAAACCGTTGCATGAGGTTGTTCAGGGGTCGACAAACTTCTCATATCCGGGGGGCTGGTCAGTGACGGCGCTAGAATCTTTCGAAACGGTACAGTTATATTTGTCTTTCATCTTGCAAGAAGTACTTTCTGAAATAACGGTTTTCCAGCATAACATTCGGATTATACTTGTTCTAAACACACTTTACAACGTCGCTTGCCAACCAGGCGACCTGGTTTCGATTGTCACTCACCCCGGTTGGCGGTCAGACCGTGGCTTGCAAAAAAAAAACAAAAACCAAAAAACTCCCAGGGTTCACCCAGCACCAAGAAAAAGTGAGTACCAGGGTTAACTCTTTGGGAAGGAAGAGAAATGACGCCACTAGCTACGGAGTTGTTGCTGATGATGGCAGCAGTTGGCAGTTTCCGGTAACTTCTGACTAGGAAGCAGATCACTTACGGGTTTGAACGCGTGCAATGGCGTTGATTCACAACCTTTAGCTTCACCTTTACCAACAACAGCGTGAATTAAATGTTGGTGTGAATTTTTTCTAACCTTATTTGTTGTGATATTTACTATTTACATAAAACTGTCTGACTCTCCTTCATGTGAATTGAGCATCATTATTCGACTGCCCTGATTCTCCTCCATGTGAATTGAGCATCATCATTCCACTGGCCTGACTCTCCTCCATGTGAATTGAGCATCATCATCCCACTGGCCTGACTCTCCTCCATGTGAATTGATCATCATCATTCCACTAACCTGACTCTTCTCCATGTGAATTGATCATCATCATTTCACTGGCCTGACTCTCCTCCATGTGAATTGATCATCATCATTCCACTGGCCTGACTCTCCTCCATGTGAATTGATCATCATCATTCCACTGGCCTGACTCTCCTCCATGTGAATTGATCATCATCATTCCACTGGCCTGACTCTCCTCCAGCCGATTTCGCTTAAAGCTTTTTACAAGGTTTTTGATTTAAAAAAACCGGTTACAGTAACCGACGACCCCCCAAAAGTTTCGGTTTTCCTCTTTTTAAAAAAAATTTAATCTAATTTACCGGCAGTTTTCAGTTAACGCATATATATCACCCACAATCGCGGCCCCACGCCCAACATTTAAAAAAAGAATGCACTGAACCGCCTCTTCTAAGAGAGAGAAAGGAAAATACGGAGATCACAAAAAGATATTAGGGGAAATTGTTTGCAATGAAAACGGAATAAAATCCCGAACAAATGTAAAAGACAAGTCAGCCGGTGCTCTGAACTCAGCTCCATAGCTTCAGCGAGAATCTTACATGAAAGTAAGCGGCTGCGGTTTGGGGCAGAATCCTTCTACATTCTGTCTTAGAAGCAGCATTGATATTCGATTCAGCCATTCCCTCTTCCTCTCTCACGCACACACACACACACACACACACACACACACGCTCATCATTTTTTAAATGGCACAAGCAGAGAGTACAGGGAAAAAAAATGTCTGCACGCGTCCACAAAGCATGCACGTGAATAGTTCTTCTGGGAAAAAAATAATCTCCTGTTATTATATATTTCAAATATGATTTACATTTTCTTACATCCAGACAGTAAATCTTCCTTTGATGCATCTTATTATCATTATTATTATTATTTCTTTTTTGATCATAAACACGGTCACTGGATCCATTTTCTCCAAGTTCGTTTTCTCTTATCCGTTCAAACAGAAATTCTCAGTCACCTGTTCTGTTCGTTATTTGCACGCTTTAGTTATGTACAAAATAACGTAAATCAGGAGCATGTTATTTCCTTCATTGATTTCATGTCGCGAGTTCATGTAAAATAATGAATTGCGTCTGTCCTGGTGTGATGATGTCATTATAACGAAAACCACGAAGAAAGAAGAATTGTTTCCTATGTAATCGTGTTAGAGATTTCACACACGTCACACACTTTGGCTGTAATTACTTGTAACCGACGGGGTTCATGAAAGACAAAAATTGCTGCACATAAACTGTGATAAATAGTGCATGAAGACACACGTTTATTACCAGACAACATCTACAACAAATACGTGCACTGGTGTTACACGTGCACGAACAGATGCCGGATTATGTGAGTTTCTTTTACTGAATTTCACGAACTAAAACGAGAACTGTAGAGACAAGCGAGGCCATGCTTGCCGAAGCGATAATTGGTTGAAATAAGATCACGTGATCTGAATGCTTAAAATCATTTGTAGATAATTAGGAGTGATTTAACTCAAAAGGTCTCGTTGCTTCGCACATCCCCCCCCCCCCCCCCCCCCCCAGGTAGAGAGGCAGAACATGAAAATAACAGGGAAGTGTGTTGAAAGAAATTCTGAATATTTTTATCATTAATAATTCATACTATTATAATTGCATAAGAGAAGTAACATTACTATCAGGGTCTATACTGCCTGCACACACTGCTACTGCAACTGGAGCTAGCAGAGTACAGTTATCTCAGGTCAGTTTAGATTACTAACAGTGTGGTTTGTTGAATTACGAGTAGATATAATGATAGTTGATTGTGCAAGTCTCAGATATAAACATTATTAGCTGATCATGCAAGTCTCAGATATAAACATTATTAGCTGATCATGCACGTCTCAGGTATAAACATTATTAGCTGATCATGCACGTCTCAGGTATAAACATTACCAGACAGTGCAAGTCTCAGATATAAACATTATTAGCTGATCATGCAAGTCTCAGATATAAACATTATTAGCTGATCATGCAAGTCTCAGATATAAACATTATTAGCTGATCATGCAAGTCTCAGATATAAACATTATTAGCTGATCATGCAAGTCTCAGATATAATCATTACTAGATCGTGTAAGTCTCAGATATAACGATTATTAGCTTATCGTAGAAAGCTTAGATATAAACATTATTAGCTGATCATCCAAGTATCAGATATAAACATTATTAGCTGATTGTGCAAATGTCAGATATAAACATTATCTGATAATGTAAAGCACTACCCTATTTATTAGTATTTTACAACAGCAACAAAATTAAAATTAAAAAAAAACAACAACCAAATTATAAAAGTTCGTCTTATTTTACAGCAAATTTTAAAAATGAACATGTTTTATGATTTTTATTCTAATTTCATGATTTGTTGTATATCTATTTTAATTTCATGATTCGTTGCTTTATACACTCTGTCTATTCTAATTTCATGATTCGTTGCCTTATTACAGTATATGTATTTTATTTCATGATTCCTTGCTTTATACAGTCTTCTGGAGCTACGGAAAGAGAAGTCAAGAGACGCGGCTAGGTCCAGGAGAGGGAAGGAGAATTATGAATTCTACGAGCTGGCTAAATTACTTCCGCTTCCGGCCGCCATTACAAGCCAGCTTGATAAAGCCTCAATCATAAGACTGACCATTAGTTACCTAAAGCTGCGGGAGTTCTCTTCTCACGGAGACCCAGACTGGACCCTTGAGGCGGTCAGCGGCCTGAACAAATTCAACCTTGGTACGTTTTCTTAAGATAAATATTTCATTCGTTTAATGTTACAACCATTCATTTTTTTTATGCAGAACTGCGCATAAGCTAATTCCTCCGGATGTTGTTTTCCTTCGTTATTTTTGCCCATGCAGATTATAAACACTAGCGATGACAATACCCAGCCCTGTCTAACTCCTCTTTTTTTTTTTTTGGTCCATTCTGAATCAGTCCGTGTTTCTTGCTATTGTCCTTACTGCACTTTTGACTATTTTTGTATAATGACCTTATGTTTTGCAATAGGTGATCAGGTACCCCCCATATTCCTCTAATACCGTCCACAGCTTGTTTCTGATCGTCTCATCAAAAGCTTTTCTTTGTCTACAGAAATGATATTAAGTTTCAGGTCATATTCAATGGCTTTTTTTTTTCTTTCACAGGCCTGCGGGAGAGGTAATGTAGGATCGGGGCAAGGTTTTGTCCGTTCCTACATCCAAATTGTGCTTCTCTCATTTGTGTTTCTATAACTTGTCTTGTTCTGTTTTCTAACATCTTTGCATACACCCCACCCCCAAACATGACCGAGCAAGGATATCTCTCGGTATGATCTACAATCTCTTTTTTTCCCCCTTTTGTTCTTTCAGATAGGTACGGCCATAGCTCTTTGCCAATCTTCTGGGCCTTTCCTTTCAGACCATTGAAATAGGATTTAGTGTCTACGTCTTGACGCGATACAAGATAAGAATTTTATTTATCTATTTCTTGATAAATTGAAAGCCACTGAAATAAGTTGGTGCTGCCGTTGAAGGCAGAATGCCTAAACAAGAGCACGCTAGATTGGCCAGCTATGTGTGTTTACTGGAAGAGTGTAATTTTCTCTTACTACTCAAGTTAACTATTCCAAGAAGTGGAATCCACCAAATGGTTACTAGACTAAACGTAAGGTAACAAAACACCCAGATTCTCAACAAAATCACGCCATTCAATATAGATAACCTTGAACACAAGACCAATGATAACCATCATATCATTCTTCATACGATACAAGAAATGTACGTGTATCACGACAGAGTCTCTAGTTTTACAGTTTCAAAGATAAATCAAAAATTTAATATGAGAATTGTATGTGGATGACGTAATGTGCAATGAATAAAACAAGGAAAACAGACAACTCAACAAAGTACATAAAGCCAAGTGTCCCTGCAAGGGAGTAATTCCCGCCATAGGAGAAAATAAGACTCAAGACTACATACAGACTAATGTCCTAATAACCACTGATCCCAGCTATGGAAATCAACATCTCAACAAAAACCCTTCAACCTACGTCCTACACCACTATGTCCAAAAGGACAACCACCAATGAACCATGGTCCTATTCTTACAACAACTATATCACAATCGAAGTTCTACCTCTCAACTGTCATTGGTAAACTCTAACTCTACTCCTAAGTCTCTTTTTTTCTGTTTTCTGTTCCTGTTTTCTCTGAACCTTTTCTGTTTTTGTATTTCCCGGGTCCGCTGTGAAATCACGTGATATTTCACTCATCTGTCTCATACCGCCCACTATCGTATGATATTAAGATCTAGAAACTTCTCTCTGCCTTTCACGTGATAATCAGACTTTCCGTACTGCGCTAATTCAGTCTACCAAGTCAGTTTGACCACAAACAAAACTTGTTCTAGAAGTATTAGTAATCTCTCCATCTTAGGGAGTTAAACTCTTCTCCCCTTATGCCAATACCATTCTGCCATACCATGCCTCATCAAAGATTCTGCTAAGCCATTCTACACCAATGTCTCAGCCTGCCTGAATGGGTCCTGTTGTCAGGCCATCCACTCCCGGCGCCTTGTTTTGGAGACTTCTTAAGATCACTTCTTCAGTTTCGCTACTTAGGACCAACGGTCAAAGTCCTTGCTAGTTCTAGGTTGATATGTGTTTTCTTGTTCTGTTTCTCCGGTTGGACCGAGAAGCTCCTTGAGGTATTCTTCCCATTTTTAATGGCTTTTTCGCAAAATATGGGTGTCCTATTTTTATCTCTGTGGTTTGTTGTTCATCTCGGAGCCACGTGCTCTTCACACTTTTATAGAACTGTCTAGGTGACCTGGAGCATAGTTGTGTAAGGTTTTTCCCGTAGTTCTTCCATGATTTGTCCGCACTGTTTTGACTATTCTCTTGGTCTCTCTTCTTTTTTTTCGAAGTGCGTGATATAGTCCTCTTCTGATTTTGTCTTAAGCGACTTCTTAAAACGCGTTTTTTTTTTCTTATGTTTTATAGTTTTTTCTTATGTTTTATAGTTTTTTCTTATGTTTTATAGTTTTTTCTTATGTTTTATAGTTTTTTCTTAAACGGTGTCGCTTCTGCAAACTGTGCCCCTCTTTGTCCCTTTCCCAACTTCAGCTTGTACGCGACGTAAGGAAATTTGAGACATTGACGAATAATTCTGCAAACCTACAAATCTGGCGACAATTTCAAATTTGTCTACTAAATAGTTCATAACGTTTTATTAAGGAAAATTTACAAATATAGTTTTTAAGTAATTTATTTATCTCCAGTCTTCCTTTTCTTCTGATGCGATCTGTAACTTTTTTTTTTCTTTCTGGAATAGAGGACGTAGACTTAGTCAAATGTAGAAGCCTGACATAACTCATATAACTGACATAACTCACATAACTGAAATAACTGACATAAATGAAATAACTGACATGACTGACATGCTAGCCTGAGGGTGGGCAAGGCATTTCCGACCATGACCCTGTCCCACATCTCCGTTGTTGCCCTCAGCAACTGGCCTAGCCTGGCCAACGGAAGAGGGGTCATCATAGTCCAAGTTGTGGTGGAATGTGCTGAAGAAGTATTGCAGGTACCCTGCTTTTAAGTTCCATTCAGGAACTGAAAAAAAAGTAATTTCCCAAACCGACACCATGCTATTCCTCAACATCGTCACTGTATCGGCTGCAAATAACATCAAGCTCACAGTTCCAGGGAGATGAAGAAGAAGATTGATTGATTGATTGATTGACTGATTGATTGATTGATCTGTATTTCAAAAGGGTTAAGAATTGGGCATGCAGGCCCGTCTGACATTCCGCCCTTTATCATACAACTTTCACTCTGTTCCAGACATCAAGAAGAAGAAGAAGAAGAAGAGGAAGAAATTTTTAGAAAAGTAGTTGTATTTAATGTATGCTAAATTATTCTGATATCTTCGCGCACGTTATAAATTTACAGTGTTTAAGAAAAAAGAAAAACATAAAGAAATCAAATACAAACAATACGTCTTATCCATTGTCCTTGTCGTTATTTTGAGATTAAAGGAGACAAACTCTCTTATATAAAGTTGTCACCACAAAGTGTGCAGGGATTTTTATTTTGGTCCCGACTTTAAAAGAAAAAAAAATTGTTACTGCGTTTTGAACCCGTTCTTTCTGAATAAGAAACTCGTGTTCTAAGCTCGCTACCACGCAGCTCAGCTTACATGTGCCAGTATGTTTCTTTCCAGCTTTCTCGCGTTGCTGACCTGACTTTGCAAACATTAGCAACTCAGTGAGAAAGACACCTCAGCAGATGACCAGTGTCATCTTACTGATTTTATTTAAACGTACTCTAGAACATTCATTTCATTCATTTATTTGCATGTCCCTTGCGGAACTTTGCCTCCCAAACAGCGCTCCTGTAAGCTTCTCGGTTGTGAGCAAGATGGCCTGCTGCTGATGCATCCATTTGCAGATCATCAACGATGTCTTGCAGCCATTTTCGCCTTAGTCTTCCTCTCTTTCTTTTTCCCATTATGTACCCTTCCAAGATGGTCTTCTCTAGATTATCATGACGTTGAACGTGTCCAAAATATTTAGGTTTTCTCTCTTTAATTCTCTTTACTAGCCAACCTTCTTCAATATTAAGTTCTTGTAGTATGGATATATTTGTTCTTTTTTGTGTCCATGGTATTTGAAGAACTCTTCTGTAGCATTTACATTCAAAGGCATTTATGTGTTTCTCAGCTGTTTTGTTAAGTGTCCAGGTCTCACAGGCATATGTTGCGAAGGGAAAGATGCATGCCCTTAAAAATCTTAGTTTTGTAGTTCTGTCTGTTCCTCTCCACAGATTCTTTAGTTGTTTTACTTTCTGAAGAGCAATAGATGTCCTCCTTTTAATTTCCCTCTTGGTATCTCCATTATTAGTTAGCAGTATTAGTTATTTCATAACCTTCAATTGTTATGGCATCGTAATATTCTTTGACTGCATCTTCTCTAACATTCCTCATTATATTTTCAGTATACAAGTTAAATAAGTAAGGCGACAATATGCACCCCTGACGGACCCCTTGTTTTATGTCAAACCAAGTTGTTTCACCATTTATTCTTACTGCTGCTTGTTGGTCTATATACAACAATGATGTTAGTTGTATCAAATGTGTTGGAAATACCATTTTTTCCATTAGTTTTATACTCTAGAACAGTGGTTCTCAATCTGGTGTACACGACAGGACCTTTAGGAGTACGTCACAGGACATTTGGGGGCACGTGACAAGACATTTAGCGGTGCATAACAGGACATTTATGGGTACGTGACAAGACATTTAGGGGTACATGACAAGATATTTAGGGGTACGTGACAAAACATTTAGGGATACATGACAAGTCATTTAGGAGTACGTGACAAGACATTTAGGGGTGCATAACAAGATATTTAGGGGTAAGTGACAAGACATTTAGGGGTACGTAACAAGACATTTAGGGGTACATGACAAGATATTTAGGGATACGTGACAAAACATTTAGGGGTACGTGACAGGGCATTTAGGGGTACGTGACAGGAAATTTAAGAGTACGTGACAGGGCATTTAAGGGCATGCGAGAAGAAGCTGGGTATTGGCGGAAAATAGATTAAGAAAAAAAAACAGCAACTATAATATTAACAAACAATTTTGCTAATATGAAGGGGTATACAATTTACGGAAATAAACTAGCAAAGGGTACAAAAGCGGAACAAGGTTGGGAACCTCATAAAAAATCAAATCAGTTTCTTGGGTCTAGAAAATCAGTGAAATACAATATACTAACACCCTTTGTTGTTTCTTGTTCACCTTTAAGTTTTATTTTGATCTTACTTTTCACTGATTAGAATCCTTCATATTTATGTCTTGACAACCTCACTACATGTACTTAGAATCCTTCATTTTTATGTCTTGACAAACTCATTATATGTACTTAAAATCCTTCATATTTATGTCTTGACAGCCTCACTACATGCACTTAGAATCCTTCATAATTATGTCTTGACAGCCTCATTAGATGCACTTAGAATCCTTCATATTTATGTCTTGACAGCCTCACTGCATGCACTTAAAATCCTTCATATTTATGTCTTGACAGCCTCATTAGATGCACTTAGAATCCTTCATATTTATGTCTTGACAACCTCACTATATGTACTTAGAATCCTTCATATTTATGTTTTGACAACCTCACTACATGTACTTAGAATCCTTCATATTTATGCCTTGACAACCTCCCAGTTTCTGCCTACATATTGACACATGTCTATGAGATTTGTTTTTCTTGTGGATGTTTCAGGTCATCAGTCAAGACTTGATACATTAGACCCATTCGAGTCGCGACAAGGAACACATATTTTACAAGTAAGTTGAACTGTTTTAGAATTTTCTGCATTTGTTTGCTTCTTTTTTTTCATTTTGTTGTCGTGACAACTTGTTTGTGGATTTGGCAGGTTTTAAAAAGAACACTCAAACCTAGTAGCAAATTCTACCTGGTATAGCATGAGGTTCCTCAAATATCGTGGACGCAAGCAGGAACAAATATATCTATACTACAAGAGCTTAGTATTGAAGAAGGCTGGCTAGTAAAGAGGATTAAAGAGAGAAAACTTAAATATTTTGGGCACATTAAACGTCATGATAATCTAGAGAAGACCGTTTTGGAAGGGTACATAATGGGAAAAAGAAAGAGAGGAAGATCAAAGCGAAGATGGCTGCAAGACATCGTTGATGATCTGCAAATGGATGCATCAGCAGCAGGCCATCTTGCTCACAACTGAAAGGCCTACAGGAGTGCTGTTAGGGAGGCAAAGTTCCGCAAGGGACATGCAAATTAATGAATGAATGATAGCATGGAGTCTACTAGAGGATATGTTTTAGTGCCCAAATTTTCATTGGCTAGTCGGCGAATATAATGTGGTCAGCGTCACGCTTGACAGCTTTTACTTTCCCAGCTCCAAAAGGAACTATGTACCCAATTCCACTGTTGGGCGAATGAGGCTCCTCCCCTTGGACTTGAACCAACGACCTCAGAAGAGAGGCTAGTGGACTAACCATTACGCCACTCAAGAGCAGAGGGCGAACTGAAATAATGAAAAGAAAGTTTCTGTGAATCCACCCGTGTCCTCCAGCCCTGATCGACTAAAGCGATATAGTTTACCGCCACTAGCGGTATCTTGCAGGAAAGCAACAAATTCTCTCATCTTCTCGTGCTCTACACTCGGCCCTCTTGTATCAGGCCCCATCTATTGTTCTTGGTTTTCAACAGTTCTTTACCTGGTAGTTCTTGATTGAAATATGTTCCTTTCCTCTTCAGGTGTCCAGCTTACGGCCGATCAAGAAAAGGCGTAGGAAGTTTTCTTGTTTTTTTTTTTTTTTTTGAGGATACGAATCCTTTTCTGGGGACCTTTTCGTTTTTGTCATTGTGTACTCATTAGCTTGTCTACTTGCAGCCAGAAGTCTTTTAGCATACGATCTATGTGTCTCCGGCAGGTCTTACAGCGCTGGGGAAAGTTGGCCATGCCATTTTGTGACAGCATTCGGCATTCTGCTCCAAATATAGAAATAAAGACTATACTGCTGTGGTGTAGTCTTATAGTAGTTTTGTTTTTTAATGTAATCACGAATACAGCCCCTGTAGAATTATCCTCTAATTATACGTATTCATTTGCAGTCAGTAATCTTCGTCTTTAACCTCTAAATGATAATTCATCTTTTTCTTTCTGACCGCTTACAAAGTAATAACTGAACTGACAGAAGTTGTCCAGTTTGTCAGCTGTAGGTGATAATTAATCATTTCAGACATTGGAAAAGTTGATGATTTAGGAGAGAAGCTGAAACAAACATTACTTTAGTAAAAAAAGAGCTAAAGCTGTGGCAGAATAGGACAACAGAAGTCAGGGAAAACTTGATCAGAATGAATTATCAGCTTCAGTATTCATCAAATGTCCCGTGAATAATCAAATCACACTCGGACGGGACTTTTAGTCGAAAGCCTGAGCCAACGGATTTTGTTATTCGTTACAAAAATCACTCGTGTTCTTTGGGGCAACTATTATGCCCCAGAAAGCCGAGAAAAGAAGCTCTCTTCCAGGGTGAATAAACGGGCTAAGGTTACGTGTCCCGGAACCCTAATTTGGGCAAAACTTGCTGGGGGAAAACGGCAAAGAGAACAAATCTCTGTGTCTGGGGTCATATTTTCATGTAATATCATAATAGAGAAATGACAGAATCACAGAGGCCGTTCACTAGGGATCATCAGATTCTCCAAAACCACACCCCCGGATCGAAAAGTATTTAACCTGATCAAAAGAAAGTAAGCGACCGTTCGTGAGCGAAGTTTCACACAAATTCCCTTTTGTATTTTAACCACGTGACACTAGGTCGCTCTAGGATCGCCCTGTCACGACCAGTCATTTCTCAAAGGTGGAGGATGGCGGCGGGGTTTGGAGGAGGGGGAGAGAGAGAGACAGAGAGAGAGAGAGAGAGAGAGCAGTCACTAGCTTGGAATCTTGAGAAGAGAATGGTAGAGAAAGGAATTTCTTGTAGAATTTCAACTCTGAAATCCGCAATCTTCATCTCCCAACAGCTTCATCATTCGACACTTAAGTCAAGCTAAAAGTGACCCAATCGTGAGACTGAGAAGACAGTCTCGGGCTTTTTGTTCTGGAAGGCTCCCAAATACAAAAGAGTCATGGCAAGAACAACCATTTAAGGAACACCTTCAGAACAGAAGAAGATGAAAAGGTCATTGTTAATCTTCAGAAGGATTAGAAGCATATTTTACCTCCGCGACGTGAAATAGTGCCGCTGTGATGTCCTAAAGTCCCAGGAAAGGAGACAATTGAGCAAAAGATTACACGATTGGTGAGCTGTGACAGAACATGGCTCGGCAACTCAGCCTTACGCGTGAGACACCACGGACAACAATAGATTGCCCGAAACGGGAAACAAAAGAAAACATTCTTTTTCCAATCTCTTCCAACTGCGAAATGATCCCTTCACAACTCCTTGAGAGACCCTCTTGAATCGGAAAACTCCATTGTCTGCAGAAGATCTCCAAAAAAATTTCGAAACGATGCTATCAAAGGGGAAAATGAAATTCAGAAGGATGCCTTTTTTCCTGTACTTGTTTTTTAAATTGAACTACTTCACAAATTAAAAAAACAAAAAACAGACATGGCTGTTCTTGACAAGGTCATGTTTATTGATAGCAGGTGTAACCAAAGTAAAGGTCAAGTGAAAACGACAGGACCAGGGGTGGAGAAATACGATTTTAACAGAAAATGGGTCAAAAGCGGGACATTGTTACAGGTCATCTTTTCAGTGGTGGCGACCCTCTCGTGTTAGAAAATGTCATGGCTTTTTTTTTTTTTTCACCTCCTGGATGAAGAAGATGGATCATTGTTTCACGGATGACTCGTTTTCCCTCATGCAACAACAGAAACCCGTCATTTAACCGAGTCAGGTAGGCTTTAAGTGAAGATTTTAATTATAAAGTACTTCTCCCTGTCAAATGGATTTTTGAGGCACAGTAACAGATAAAGAAGAATATTCAAGTTTTAATTATTTTTATCGTGATTGTCATGTTAGCAAATTTCCAACATGGATAAATCATCATTTGGGGGGGGGGGGGTGGTGGGGAATGCTGTCAGGTTTTTTTGGCAATCAGGAACCCATAGCTCACATGCTGGCGTCAGGGTTTGCGATCCAAACCTGACCAAACCCTGTCCCACCTCTCCGTTTGTACCCCCTGTAAAAGGCCCAGCCCGGCTAACGGGGTTCCATGGTAGTGGAGTCTACTAAAGAAGTATTGCACATCCCCTGCTTTTTAGCTGCTATCAGGAACTGAAAAAAAAATGGCCGCCATTACTTGCTCTCAAACCGACACGATCCTGTGCCTCAACACGTTCACAGCATCGGCTGCAGAGAACATCAGCTCGCAGATCCAGGGAGGTAGAAGACAAGGCAAGACTTTTATGTACTGTTTAATCCGTCGCTGTCTGAACTGTCGCCATCTAGCACAGACTTGTCACAGAAGAAACAGCGAGACTCGAGCACAGTCAAGTGACAGTAACAGGATGGTTAGACTGAAAAATTACGAGAAAGCTTTAGTCGGGTGTTATATTTTACATGGTGCTTTCTCCCTCTGGTAATGGTGTTTTGTGCTCTCTCCGTCTAGTAATGGTATTTGTGCTCTCTCCGTCTAGTAATGGTGTTTTGTGCTCTCTTCGTCTAGTAATGGTATTTGTGCTCTCTCCGTCTAGTAATGGTATTTGTGCTTTCTCCCTCTGGTAATGGTATTTGTGCTCTCTCCGTCTAGTAATGGTATTTGTGCTCTCTCCGTCTAGTAATGGTATTTGTGCTCTCTCCGTCTAGTAATGGTATTTGTGCTCTCTCCGTCTAGTACTGGTGTCTATATGGACCATATAAGAATTCTGGTGTTCCTTGCTAGTTGCCCAGTAAAGGAAGGCATAGATCTGAACCACAGGTTGCGCGTAGAATGAGAAATTGTACTCTTTATTTACAGAAGACATGAAATGTGAGTTTTGTGTTACCTACAAAGTCTCGTCGCTTCAGTTGTTTGTACACACTTGCCAGAACCGACACTAACAAGTGGCAAGAAGACCAGGTTCAGCCTGATTTACCTACTCCTCCTCCTCCTCCTCCTCCTCCTCCTACTCCTCTTCCTCCAAGTCTTTTTGCATAAGGTATGAGAAAAGAAAGTGAATAAATTCCAGAGTTATAGCTCAATATTCTCTGCAGGTTCTTCATCTGCACGACCTGGACAAAGTTACTTCTCTAACTTTAGTAAACGACCACGTAAAACGCCAGGGAGAATTTACCAGTGGCAGGGCCACATCACATCTGTAGAAGGGATTTGTTGGACAAGACCACATCACATCTGTAGAAGGGATTTGTTGGACAAGATCACAGCACATCTGTAGAAGACATTTGTTGGACAAGACCGCAGCACATATGTAGAAGGGATTTGTTGGACAAGACCACAGCACATCTGTAGAAGGGATTTTTTGGACAGGACCACAGCACATCTGTAGAAGAGATTTGTTGGACAAGACCACAGCACATCTGTAGAAGGGATTTTTTGGACAGGACCACAGCACATCTGTATAAGAGATTTGTTGGACAAGACCACAGCACATCTGTAGAAGAGATTTCTTGTACAGGGGCACATCACATCTGTAGAAGAGATTTGTTCGACAGGGGCACAGCACATCTGTAGAAGAGATTTGTTGGACAAGACCACAGCACATCTGTAGAAGGGATTTTTTGGACAGGACCACAGCACATCTGTAGAAGAGATTTGTTGGACAAGACCACAGCACATCTGTAGAAGGGATTTTTTGGACAGGACTACAGCACATCTGTAGAAGAGATTTGTTGTACAGGGGCACAGCACATCTGTAGAAGAGATTTGTTGTACAGGGGCACAGCACATCTGTAGAAGAGATTTGTTGGACAGGACCACATCACATCTGTAGAAGAGATTTGTTGGACATGACCACAGCACATCTGTAGAAGAGATTTGTTAGACAGGACCACAGCACATCTGTAGAAGAGATTTGTTGGAAGGGCCACAGCACATCTGATGAAGAGATTTGTTGGACAGGCCATACTCAGGGCCTGCGATAGGAGTTTTGTAAGATGGTGCAAAACTATTTCTCCAACCCCCCCTCCCCAATCCCCACCC
Organism: Achatina immaculata; assembly: GCA_009760885.1. Classification (NCBI taxonomy): domain Eukaryota; kingdom Metazoa; phylum Mollusca; class Gastropoda; order Stylommatophora; family Achatinidae; genus Lissachatina; species Lissachatina immaculata. The sequence goes on along the minus strand of CM019718.1, from coordinate 58,597,272 downwards.
CCTCCTTAGCTTACCCTATCTATCCAGTATTCTGTTTTAATCCACTACGGCTCCCCTTAAAAGAGGGAGACTATCTGGGCCCCAGAGCGATGCATCATCGATTATTGCTGGGCCTGTAATATATATATATATATATATATATATATATATATATATATATATATATATATATACTCATATTCGTATACATAATAATTAAACAGAGAAAACCGTGAGAAAAATATTTCTAAAACAAAATAAATAGCCATAAAGGAGTACCTTACTATCAGCCCGTGGTGTTCCTATCCTACGCGCGGGCAATAAAACCAGGTGATGTATAGGGTACAGCACTGTTGTCAAAATCTGACACAGCTGGTTTGCCATAAATTCTGTCTTTCGCTCTTCACTAATTATCACTCCGCACTTCAGGTTATATTTTATTTCAGGCGTCAGCCACTCGACCTGGTCATAGATCTCAGATGCGTAGACTTAGATTTTAGAATTATGGTGACTGATACACAGAAGCTGTGCGGTCAGCGAGAGGGGACTTCAAGTGGCTGTTTCATGAAGAGAGATAAACAAAATTTTTCTGTGGATTAGAGAAAACTAAAGGGGAAAATTGTTGGAGGATTTCAGGTGACACACGTGGGTCGTGGACTGGAGATGACAAGATGATCTACGGACAGAAATTACCTGAGGACAAATGGTTTGTGACCTCAGTATAGCTTGAGATGATATGTGGGGAGAGGAGGTGAAGGATGGTTGTCCTGTAAGGACACAGAATTTTTTTTTTTTAATGCCAAATCAAGGCTTCTCATACTTTTCTGTCCGTGGCCCTTCTTTTTTTTCATTAAAATCTCCCGAGCGGCCCTCTTCTAATCCTGTAACCAGAGAAGGAAAACATTAAGCGTCTTTTACTTGTGGCCCCCAGAAATTTGGCGAGCCCCCGTCCATAAACCTATGTTAAAGTGACAAATATGGGCTCACTGCCGCAATGAGAGCTACCAAACACAGTCACAAATGTCAAAAGTGGTCTTATATGTAGCATAAGCAACAAAAATGATTTATGGAAAAGTAATGCTAAATCAAATAGATGACCTAGAAAGAGATGGATAGATGGTATCAGAGAAACACTTGCTAACTGTGGCATGACTGTCACTGAGGCCGTCCAATTATCCCAAAACGCCAGTTGCATCTTCCCTCGACACTTCATGGTATAAGAGGAAGGATAAAGTAAAGTAATGCTAAATAACTGTCCTAGCTTGCTACGGAGATTAAAGGTCTTTTGTTTCATTAGAGCAGAAAATGTCTTTATATATTAGTGATGAACAGCATCTGGGCCTGAAAAGAAAACCAAAATTTGATGACTGGAATAAAGAAAATGAGAATTTCTTGTTGGCGTAACATAATAATAATAATAATAATAATAATTATTATTATTATTATTATTATGTAAAGGTAAAATATCCCTTTCCACGCTAATAAGCCATATTGGGGATACGGTGTTAGGCCCGCATTTTCCACTACCTTCGGCACAGGAAAGTCTGATGTGGTCAGTATCACGCCTGGCCACATTTACCTTCCTGGATTTCAATGACATTATAATACTGATAATAATAATGATGATGATGATGATGATGATGACATGATTCATTCTAAATAGCAAGAAAACAGAAAGTACGATTATATCATAAAATAAGAATCCCATCTGAATGCATAGTTAAAGTACAAGGAGGAACAACCTTGAGCCATCCCACCTGAATGCGTAGTTAAAGTACAAGGAACAACCTCGAGACAAGTGTATACATTTTATTATTTGGGCACTCGAGTAACATCATCATGAGAACGGCACCTCTGAGATCAAGAATACAATATGTCAAGCCAGAACAGCTTTCCAGAAAATGAGAAACATCTTGTGCAAAGCATCTGTCAGTGAACGTCGGAATGAGAGTTTCTAAAATGCTGCAGTGAACCTATCCTACTATACTCTATAGACCGGGGCCAATGACAGTGGATAGATCAATGCAGAGACCACTAGTGGCAGCAGAGATGTGGTCTCTTAGAAGAACGTTAAGAACACCATGGACAGCTAAGATGGCAAACAGGGAATGTCTTAACTAAAGCAAATGTAGAAAGTAACCTGATGGAATCGATAACAAAACGGCGGTCGTCACTCATCTGACATATAACGAGAAGGGGAGGGCTTAAAAATATCATAACAACAGGAAAGATAAACGGGAAGAAAAGCAGGGAAAAATATGGACAGTCCAACACAGCTTATAGAAAATATCAAGGCTTGAGATCTATGGAGAAGTATGACCTCTAAAGTCACGGTACACAATATAAAATGAATATAATAATAATAATAATAGAGGAAGAAGAAGAATCCGATAACATTAATTTGTTAGCTAGCAACGACATTTCTGGCCTCTATGACTGGAGATGACATAGTATTGTCTATAGGTTAAAAACAACAACCTGTCCAATGGGTGATCAGAAAAAAAGATCGGTCATGTGATGAGAAGAAACAATCAGAGAATTCCCAAACAAGCTATGAATTGGAAAACAACAGGCTGAAGAAAAAGACGTCAACCACGTGAAACCCCAAAGTTCATTGTTAAGAAAGACCGGTTCAGTGGGCATAATATCCCTTGATGAGATCGAAAAACTCGCCGAAGACAGGAAATCTTCGCGAACTAACAAGCGAGCCCTGTGTGACGTTTAGCGACACGGGAAGGATGTAAGATGTAAAGTGGTTAAAAACGATTAATTTCATCTTCAGTAAATATGTTAGAGTTGCATGAGTTCGTTTTCCAGATTTCTTTGGATTTTGGTACTTATTTTTAAGATGAGAATTTTAATTTACTCTGTAATATGGCCCCTTCCAAGTATCCAAGGCTATGATTACTGCATTAACTGAAGAGCTTTAGGCTTATTCTTTGACTTACTTGTATATCGTCTTTACACAAAGCTTGAACTCACTATACATTTGTTGTCATCTCTACAATCAACAGTCTCTTGATGGGTTTGTCTTCATCCTTGGAAATGATGGAAGGTTTCTGTACATATCGGAGACAGTTTCAATATATCTAGGGCTCTCCCAGGTACGTTTCAGTCTTAAATATTGCACATAAAACTAGACTGACTTCTGTTAAGTTACTGCCGATCTTTGTGTGAGCTGACCGTTGGTAAAAGATTAATGTGTGTGTTTAAATTGCTGCTGTTGGTTGTGTTGTATATTAAGATTATTGTTAATTTTAGATTACTGCCACTTGTCCGTGCTATGCTACTGCTGTTTGTGTATGTGTGTATTAGACTGTGTCTATTTTTTATGTTAGATTGCAATAATCTTTGTGTTAGCTTGCTACTGTTGTTTCTGTTAGATTACAATTATTATATGTGAACTAATACTACCGGCTATTTGTGTTAGATTATTTTTTTTAGGTAAATTACAATTACTTCTTACAGTTTAGGTTTGTATTACACATTACCACTACTGAAAACATTTCAAAATGTAGCACATTCCCTTGTATGAAAATGATTATGAAAATGATTATGAATGTGATTATGAAAATGATTATGAATATAATTATGATTAAGAATGTGACTATGAATATGATTATGAACGCGATTATGAATATGATTATGAATATGACCAAGAATGTGATTATGAATATGATTATGAATATGTTGTAGGCAAAATAGTAACGTCAAATAGCAACCGAAAAAGTAGATAGAAAAGTTAGAAAAATGTATAAAACAAACTTCTATGACACTAGCATGACAGGGCGCTGACAAGGTAAACAGAGGAGACAGACATAGTGAAAAGACAGACGCAGTGACGCCGAGATATAGGAAATACTAAAGAAAGACGCCAGAGAGTGGGATGGCCAAATAATAAGTTGTTCAGTGATACACAAACAACTAGCCCGAGATGGCATAAAACAGACATTGAAACTAGACGGATTTAGGAAGGGCCGAGGGTCTTGTTGGCGACAGATCGTATACGAAATGGCAGGTCAAATAAATAAAGGGATTAGCCATCAGTAAATAAAGCACAAGGTTTGGCCCCAAGAAATACTAACCTAATAGGTGACAGTTTATGACTCGAGAACCAGTCCAGGAACCAGTGGGCGTCTGAAGGCGGAGCCAAAGTACCTATTGGTCAGCCACTAGACCGGACTTGAGGATAAAAAGAACGGTCAGTAAGCGGAATGGGTTCAGACATTGGAGCAGAGCAGAGCAAACCCGAGAAAAGGGGTTTAGACTTCAGAAAAGGACAGGAGAATGAGCCCCCAAAAAAAGTCCAGAGGCTAGAGATCGTCAGGCAAGGACGGTCAAGAGAGAAAGAGAAGATCCGACCAGAACAGTCGAGTATGGCGAGAGAGATAAGAGAGGGGAAGACAAGAACAGGAGGACATATGACACTAGACAGAAGACACGGAGAGGAAGACAAGAACAGGAGGACATATGACACTAGACAGAAGACACGGAGAGGAAGACAAGAACAGGAGGACATATGACACTAGACAGAAGACACGGAGGGGAAGATAAGAACAGGAGGACATATGACACTAGACAGTGACACGGAGGGGAAGACAAGAACAGGAGGACATATGACACTAGACAGAAGACACGGAGGGGAAGACAAGAACAGGAGGACATATGACACTAGACAGAGACACGGAGGGGAAGACAAGAACAGGAGGACATATGACACTAGACAGTGACACGGAGGGGAAGACAAGAACAGGAGGACATATGACACTAGACAGAAGACACGGAGGGGAAGATAAGAACAGGAGGACATATGACACTAGACAGTGACACGGAGGGGAAGACAAGAACAGGAGGACATATGACACTAGACAGAGACACGGAGGGGAAGACAAGAACAGGAGGACATATGACACTAGACAGAAGACACGGAGGGGAAGACAAGAACAGGAGGACATATGACACTAGACAGAAGACACGGAGGGGAAGATAAGAACAGGAGGACATATGACACTAGACAGTGACACGGAGGGGAAGACAAGAACAGGAGGGCATATGACACTAGACAGTGACACGGAGGGGAAGAGACAGAAGTAGAAGAACAGGAAGGTAACGACAGATGCCCCAGATGGACAATTATAGGAAAAGATATTCAGGTGATCAGTTTAGACCCAGAGTTAGTTTTATGACAGACAGGAGTTGTCTCAAGTTAGAAAGGTGATTATTTAGTACTACGCCAGGAACGCAGAAGATCTGATACATTTGAGACTGTGTGAAAAGGATGCAGACGAGGAATTAGTTGACCACGTGTTGCGGATCTTATATGGTAGAGAGTTTGGAGTTGTCCTCGTATCATGTTTAAAGTATTTTGAAGATGAGAAACATTGAGAAATGCTGCCTGTAGAATATGCTAGAGTATGATATTGTGAACAGATGATTATGTGGTTCAACGACGAAACCAACGAAGTTTACGTCATATTACATTTTATTACAAGAATTATGTTAGCGATACATCTTATGTGTCAGAATTAAATGAATTCGGTGAACTTTTCATCGGACTTAGTCGAGATACTGTTATAAGATCTGTGAATCAAGAAACAGGATTGTGTGTGAAATTAATGTCCGCATTAATCCGGAAAAAAATTCAGAGCGGGAACGAAAGAACAATGTAGCCGTGAAGAGACTGCTGGAGATAAGACAAATTAAAGATGCTGGCAGGTAATCTGAACTGCGTGGCAGAGAACGCATCGTAAAGAACCAACATTTGACAGGAACTATTAGCAAACAAACTCTTGGATGGATGCTGCACATGTGGTGGAGTATATATGGTGGTTGTCCCGAATGCAGTGAAGCCGTAGTCTGAATTTTGAACTTTAAACTTTGTTCAGATTCAACCAAATTGTGCTGGAGCGTTAGTCCTTGGTGCCATGCTGGATCTCATAAAGGAGGTATAAAACTCGTCCAAAAAAATGTCAGTGTAGCCGATAAAGTACCTAAGTTAAAAAGTGGAAATGTTTGTCCATGATATTTGTTGCGTGGATAAGATACAGGACGGGACAGGGCGACATGGTTGGGGGAAATTATGATAGATATAAGCTGCAAAAATGTAGGTTAGTGTTGACGAGATTTAGTGCACAAAATTATATCACTCCAGATTTTTATGATGAATGTTTCCTGCAATTTGTTCTAAATGTCGTAACTTGTCGCAGCACAGAAAAATTAATTGCTCAAGCATGTATTTGGTAACGAGCACGTACAGTTAGCTTATCATTATATGAAATTATGTATATATTAGTGTTATGGTTTATCATTATATGAGATCATGTATATATTAGTGTTATGGTTTATCATTATATGAGATCATGTATATATTAGTGTTATGGTTTATCATTATATGAGATCATGTATATATTAGTGTTATAGTTTTAACTAACAATTAAGTATATTAAATCATTGTGTATATTAATATTATGGTTTTAACAATATTCTTTTCTAACATTCTAGGCAAATCGGACGGGCATTTCTCAAATATTAAACTTTTTATTGTCATTTTTTCACCTCCATTTATACAAGTACACACGAATGTATGAAAAAAAAACAGCTTCTAAATTGTAAAGCCAGTTTGAAGAGTTCCTGAAATTGACAGCAAATCACATTCTTGACTGAGCAGCTCACCATAGATCAACAGCTGGAACAAATATTTGCGAATTATGACAGGATAGGAGCACCAACAGCTCGAGCAAATATTTGTAAATTTTGCAAGGATAAAAGCACCAACAGGACGTGATAATTAATCGCTGTAGAAAATCCACGCCCAAATCGAACAGTCACGGGTTTGAAGCCTTTGAAGCCGAGTAGTATTAGATGGAAGAAAACAGCCGACCTCGGAGCTGTCAATCAACAGCTGTAGAGTAGATTATCATGGCAGAAATCATTGAAACGCGACTTAGTCAAACTTTCAGCAGCCTAGTTTAGCGTCCCTGGGAGATGGTGTGTTCCCGCCAAGACTAACATCGGCGTGGTTAGATCTCTCAAGGCGAGAGCATGCAGGACTCGTGGAAGAATCTCGTGAAGAACTTGATGAAGACGCGAATTCGCGAGACCGTCAGGCAGTCACAGCGACAATAGGGTCAAGGTTGTCTGAGAACACGGGCTAACTGGGGGGAGGCTGTCATGATCTATGGGGGATAGAACGGGACACAGCTGGTTTCATCTTTCACTACAACCAAACAGTATTACATAGAAAACATTCACGCTAAGAACTGTAGGAAACAGAAGAAGAGGACGCCCTCGGAAGAGGTGGATGGAAGAAATTGCAGAAAGCTTAAATAACCAGTTACCTGAAGCAAACAGCCCAGTCTTTGTCAACCCAACACTGAAAAGTACACGAGAAAGGAGTCACCGAAAATGAAGATAGAGAAGAAGTAAATCTTTAATTTTCGAGTATTATTTGATGTTTATGAAATGCCCTCTGTAGTGTTTAAACAACACTCTTACATTCTATATATAATTGCTTCTCACGTAACATCAACAGCATGGGGTAAACAGTATCGTAATAATTATTTTTTTGCTTCTGAGGAATCGATTCTCCAAAACTATCGCTAAGTGCGCCGTTATTGCCATGGTAATTTGCCATTCCTTAGAGGGAGCCAGATAGCTCAATTACTGGGAACACCGATTTGTGTGTAACGAGGAACTGATGAAAGAGTGTTCTCGGGCCCCGTTGGAGACAAGAAAATTTGATTATCACACCACAGGAAAAGTTGAAATTGAAACAATATTAAGATGGAACATATATACACACAGCTGTGCTTGGGCAGTGTGTCAAACAAACGGGGTGGAGCCAAACGAGAAGGCTGTGAGGGGGGGGGGAGCCAAAAGAAGAAAGACAAACAAACAAAGAACCGGTGTCGTCAGCCGCCTCACGCTGAGGGAGGTACTGGGGAGGACAGTGAAGCACATATGACTATTAATCTGGTAACTAACTAACTAACTAACTAACTAACTAGCTAGCTAGCTAACTAACTAACTAACTAGCTAACTAACTAACTAACTAACTAACTAACTAACTAGCTAACTAACTAACTAACTAGCTAACTAACTAACTAACTAGCTAACTAACTAACTAACTAACTAACTAACTAACTAACTAACTAACTAGCTAACTAACTAACTAACTAGCTAACTAACTAACTAACTAACTAACTAGCTAACTAACTAACTAACTAGCTAACTAACTAACTAACTACGTAACTAACTAACTAGCTAACTAACTAACTAGCTAACTAACTAATTAACTAACTAACTAACTAACTAACTAACTAGCTAACTAACTAATTAACTAACTAACTAACTAACTAACTAACTAACTAACTACCTAACTAGCTAACTAACTAGCTAACTAACTAACTAACTAACTAACTAACATACAATTGTTCACCACCCTCATCGTCTTGTATGGACTAAAACAGCACATCCAGTGTGGGTACATTATATTTATACATATTACATATTATTTATACATTATGTTCGTGTGCGTGTGTGTGGGTATGTGTGTGTGTGGGTGCGTGCGTGCTGGCAGGTTCTGGTTTAGTCAGATTTTCTACAAAGATGGTGAACGCTTTTGTGTATGTTAAATTTTTAATGACCCCGCTTTGGCCATGAAAAAAAATTGTGGATTTTAAAAAAAGGATGAAATGGAAACAAAACGGCATCAGCTGAATCTTAGGAAACTCTTTTTTCTCTCTTTCTCTTTCTCTCTTCCTCTCTGTCCCTCTCTCTGTGTCTCTCTCCCTCTCTCTGTCTCTCTCCCTCTCCGTCTCTCTCCCTCTCCATCTCTCTCTCTCCTTCTCTCTCTCCCTCTCTCTCTGTCTCTCTTTCCCTCTCTATTTGTGTCTCTCTCCTTGTCTCTCTATCTCTCTCCCTCTCTCTCTGTCTCTCTCCTTCTCTCTCTGTCTTTCTCCCTCTCCCTCTCTCTCTCTGTCTCTCTTTCCCTCTCCTTCTCTCTCTGTGTCTCTCTCTCCCTCTCTCTGTCTCTCTCTTTCTCTCTGTCTCTCTCTCTCTCTCCCTCTCGTGCGCACACACGAATGCACACACACACACACTTTTTGTGTGTAGCCTAAATGTGTAAAGTAAAAGTAAGAGAACAAAAAAGAAAAAAAAAGGTAACCATATAAAACAATCTTAGATCTTCGACTTTGGTTTTCCTTGGCTCAAAAGAAGGATTTAAGAAGGCACATAGATCTGAGAGTGAGAAATGTCACAAACGATTAATATGAAAGAGTCTCTCCACGCTTCAAAGAACGATCTAGCAGTAAGACAAAAGACTGCTCGACTACACTGCTAGAGACGCAGTCCGTGGAAACAGATAAGGGCAAGTTTTTGTTAATTCCTTAATTTTTTTTTTTTCTTTGTTAGGTGGAGATGGCCGGATCCAGTATTTTTGAATATGTTCATAGTCAAGACCATTCAGAGCTAGCTGAGCATTTAGGAATGTGTTTAATGCCAAGTAAGTGGCTCTTGTTTGTCTGCATGTATGTTTTCTGATAGGAGAATTGATAAGTTAAAAATATTAGTTTTCTGTCTCTCTTTTTTTTTTTTTAAGATGTAACTTTTAACAGTTTTTAGTGATCTATATTTATCTTCTGGTATTAAGGTGATGAAGTTTACACACATCCGTTGAAGGTTAGAAAAATAAAGACAATTGAATTATTCTTTGCGTCCGACCACAAACAAGGCCATTCACCTTCTTCTTATCTGTCTGCTTCTGTCATTAGTGTCAGGGAGAGCTTCAGACATTGGCCCAGAGCAGGGTGAGATGCCTGGGTAGCTGTCATGTTATTTTTCTTCAGTGTGTCCTTCACCCCATCCATCCACTTTTTACTTGGTCGTCCTCGAGGTCCTATGTCCAGATGTGTTTGTGAGTTGCATGCACGTGCCGCTGGTTGGTTCTAGCTTACTGTCTGTCAAGTGCCAGAAACACTTAACTCTCCGATTTTCGATGTAGTCCCTGGCGGGTATTGTTCCCAACATTTGCCGGATTCTTTCATTTCATATTTGATCCCTTCTTGTTTTGTTTATCATTTTTCTTAAGCATTTCATCTCTCATGTTGTTATCTTTCTGTCATAGTATTTGCTGAGCGTCATTGTTTGGCATTGATAGCACAGAATCGGGGGTGAGTCTTGTTTGAAAGAATTTTTTTTTGTTGGCTGCCCATTGAGATATCTGGGTGTTTTCAGAATTGATGCAGTTTAAGTAGTAATATCATATTAATAATATTATATTATTCATCTTTCTCTCGTTTTCTGTTATTCGGATATCAAAGCCTTCTTGTGCGCCCAGATAGAAAACGCTGGATATATCTTTATAGAACGCTCAGTTTTTAAATATACACGAGGCCACTGCAGTAAAGCTGTGACACAAACAGTAGGATTATAAAAGTAAGGCCAGTAGGATGGTAGCTCTCAGAGTTGTATGTTAGCCCCTTACCCTCTTATACTTCTGTACATTGGTGTCCATGAACGTTTTTTACTTCTGAGGATTGCCCACTATTAGCTGTCCTAGTGAAATGTTCGTGCCAGCCTCTGCTAAGTGAAGCTTCATGTCTGTGCTGTTTAATGTTGTCTATAGTTCTTTGTCCCTTTTCAAGGTGAACATTTCAAGAAGACAAAGAGATTAGTTTTAAGGCACATTGCTGTGAAACCACTTCTGTACAAACTCCCCCTGCTTTTCGACAGTGCGATTTCGACCGCCTGCTCTTTCAACCTTTATCAGTTTTAACCAGAAACCATACATTCGGCCGCGTGGCGCTATCTTTTGATCAGTGTCACCTGTTTTCCATGCGATTCTGCTCTGACCAACCGGATTTTTCAAACCAGACTGGACTCGGTGCCATCATTCTGTTTCCAGAACTGTTCGGAGTGAATTTTTTGTGTTCCTTTGTGCTAATTATACTTTTATATTTGTGTTTTAAATGTCTGCTAAATGTGATGATAAAGCTAAGTCATCATAGTATTCTCAGTTTTTCAAGAAAATGGTAGATTAAATAAAACTTAGTGACCAAAGCATAGTCTTTGCTGATATTGGTATGTAGTTAAGGCGTATCTTTCTCAACAGATATTTCGAGCGCATTCATATATATATATATATATATATATATATATATATATATATATATATTAGTTATATCGTTTTTAGTAACTGTGTTGTCTCTTCCTTACTCCCACTTGCTTAGGCCATAAATTTTTCTTTTTTTTTTTAAGTAAAAAAGAAAATGTCGCTTATGTGATAGGTTTTTTTTTCGCACACATTATTTGAGCCAATAAAAATGTATTCAAAATAAAAAGATGTGCCAAAGACATTTAACAATTTTTTTTTCTGTTCACTTTTTAACGGCAGGATGTTGATGTCAATTATTCCTTCTTGCTTTCAGTTGGTCCAAGTGGGAGCCCGCAAGGTTCATGTTCTGATGACGGTTCTCCTGCCGCATCTCCTGCCACTCCACGGCCTGCCACGCCGTCAGAGAGAGGTATACCATGCAGTAAAACATACACAGGCGATGAAGAGTTTAAGATTTGTTTTCTGCAGACATACGCGTTAGACATAAGCATTTCCTTACAGGCAAAAACATGCACTCGGCTCTCAGGTTTAAAGCGGAATTTACTTTACGCCTTTCTTTAGAAGGCAGCCTCATTGGCTGAGTGGTTAGACGCTCGGTCTGCTAATCTGGTGGTACTGGGTTCAAGATTTTTTTTTCTAGAACCAGCACATCGGAAGGATCACGGAATCCACTCAACTTCTAAAAATGGGTAGAGAGAGAAATCCCGGGATTTATTGCGGCTTGACGTGATACTCAACCAAGCATACCTTCATGTGCCGAAGTTCTTGGATATACGGCCCTAACACCCTATCCCCAATATGCCTTAATGACATGGAAACGGGAATTTTACCTTTTTACCTTTCTTTAGAAGCCCTGACAATAAATAGCTTAAAAAAACCAGTTCAGCCCCAGAACATAATCTCAGGCATCTTCTTTAGTTTAAATAAAATTTGCTACGTTCATTTCATCATGCTAAGCTCTGACTTCATTCACTACTTCCAGGTGACCATCTCCTCTTTACCACAGGTGATACAGAACACTGCTCGCTTTTTTCCCCTGTCAATTCTTCCTTAATTATCAGTTTTTCCCCACCTCACTTCCAGTTTATGCTACATTTTATGAGTCACTCATTCCATACTATCATTTTAGTTAAGAAGAACCTTGTCTTGTCTTGCGCTATCTCCCTGTAACTGTTAGCTGGTATTCTTTGCAGCTGATGCTGTGGAGATGTTGAGGCACAGCATAGTATCGGCGTGGGAGCGGTTTATGGCGGCTTTTTTTTCAGTCCCGAAGTACAGGTAAAAAGCAGGGGGTGTGCAATTCTTCTTCAGCAGGCTCCACCACCATGGGGACTGTGGCGATCCCTGCTCCGTTAGCCAGGCTAGGCCTTTTACTGTGGGTACCAACGGAGAGGTGTGACAGGGTCCTAGTCAGCCATGGTTCGCTAACCCTTAGGCTAGCATACCAGCTATTGGTCTCTGATTGCTTGATCGGACAATATCTTCATTCTCATTTAAGAAAAAAAATGATAAGATTTTCATCGCTGATTCTATTTCGCCATCTATTCGAGTATCTCCTACACTCATTTTTATGCCCGTTCATCCTTGTGCTGGCTTGCACGTCATTTCTGTCTCAAGATTTTTCTACGATGGCTTTCTTCTCAGCTCCCATATTGCCGTACGACCAGCAAAATTCCACTTCTCGAAGCGAACCTCTAACGTGTGAGCAGTGGAAGTAATGGTGGTGTGTCTGGTCTGTTGTGTTACAAAAGCCACTATGTCTTACAAGTAATAGCTCTGGAGACATTTCAGCTAATCCTGATTTAAGCAGGGCTGTGAGTCTGAGTGGCGACGTGGTCAGAGCGCTAATCTGTCTTGGCGAAGGTTGGTGGTTCGAATCCCCCCTCCCCCGGAGGGCGCCCCTGTTATTTGGTTGCTGAAATGCCTACCCGGCTTCTTCTGGAGCTGGAGAAAGAAAGGCAGCCAGACGTAATGTTGACCACATCACGTTCTAGTGTGCTGACCACATCGCCTTCTAGTGTGCTGACCACATCACTTTCTAGTGTGCTGACCACATCACGTTCTAGTGTGCTGACCACATCGCCTTCTAGTGTGCTGACCACATCGCCTTCTAGTGTGCTGACCACATCGCCTTCTAGTGTGCTGACCACATCACCTTCTAGTGTGCTGACCACATCGCCTTCTAGTGTGCTGACCACATCGCCTTCTAGTGTGCTGACCACATCGCCTTCTAGTGTGCTGACCACATCGCCTTCTAGTGTGCTGACCACATCGCCTTCTAGTGTGCTGACCACATCACCTTCTAGTGTGCTGACCACATCACTTTCTAGTGTGCTGACCACATCGCCTTCTAGTGTGCTGACCACATCACTTTCTAGTGTGCTGACCACATCACCTTCTAGTGTGCTGACCACATCACCTTCTAGTGTGCTGACCACATCACTTTCTAGTGTGCTGACCACATCACCTTCTAGTATGCTGACCACATCACCTTCTAGTGTGCTGACCACATCACCTTCTAGTGTGCTGACCACATCACCCTCTAGTGTGCTGACCACATCGCATTCTAGTATGCTGACCACATCACCCTCTATTGTGCTGACCACATCACTTTCTAGTGTGCTGACCACATCACTTTCTAGTGTGCTGACCACATCACCCTCTATTGTGCTGACCACATCACCTTCTAGTGTGCTGACCACATCGCCTTCTAGTGTGCTGACCACATCACCCTCTAGTGTGCTGACCACATCACCCTCTAGTGTGCTGACCACATCACCCTCTAGTGTGCTGACCACATCACCCTCTAGTGTGCTGACCACATCACCCTCTAGTGTGCTGACCACATCACCCTTTAGTGTGCTGACCACATCACCCTCTAGTGTGCTGACCACATCGCCTTCTAGTGTGCTGACCACATCGCCTTCTAGTGTGCTGACCACATAACCTTCTATTGTGCCAGTGGGTCAAGAAAACTACAAGCACTATCACCATATCTTCTAGCTGCCCCAGTAGCGCAACAAGTTTATTTTCACCTTGCTTTTTTTTACTTTCTAGACAAGACTACAGTCACTTTAGTACAAAACTGTTGCCTGTTAACCTGTCACTGTAGAGTTGATTTCAGTAGACCTAATGCTTCTTGCTTACACAGTGTTTCTCTAATTCTAACAGGGTACGTAATGGTCCCTTCTCCAGAAAAAACTGCCGGAAAATCCTTCTGCTTACGGATGAAGTCCACGCTTACTAAACGTGGAGTTCACGTTAAAACTTTGGGTTATAGAGTAAGTACTGTTCACATCAAAACATTCGGTTATAGAGTAAGTACTGTTCACATCAAAACATTCGGTTATAGAGTAAGTACTGTTCACATCAAAACATTCGGTTATAGAGTAAGTACTGTTCACATCAAAACATTCGGTTATAGAGTAAGTACTGTTCACATCAAAACATTCGGTTATAGAGTAAGTACTGTTCACATCAAAACATTCTGTTATAGAGTAAGTACTGTTCACATCAAAACATTCGGTTATAGAGTAAGTACTGTTCACATCAAAACATTCGGTTATAGAGTAAATACTGTTCACATCAAAACATTCGGTTATAGAGTAAGTACTGTTCACATCAAAACATTTGGTTATTGAGTAAGTACTGTTAAAATAAAAACTTTGGGTTATAAAGTAAACATGTTCAGATGAAAACTTTAGATTATAGAGTAAACATGTTCAGATGAAAACTTTAGATTATAGAGTAAGCATCGCTCAGCAGGCTCTGGTACCTAGCCATGAAAAAACTATAACATGCTTTGCTTGATACTCCTGTGATTCTTCTGTTTTTCTACATCTTTTTCTTGTTCCAGCTTTGATATTTTTCTTGGTTTTCATTAATGAGAGGTATTAAACATAACAAAGTATAATCATTCCTAGCTTGAGTTTAGCATGCAGGAGTAGGTTTTTCATAGGTCTGTAGAGCTGACACAAAGCGGGCTTTCATCACATCAAGAGTGTATTTAGCCAACAAACAAATGTTCATGAACTCAAAGGACAAGTCTCATAGTAACTTATGAGAAGAAATCTACTCATTTTTTAAAATTCAAAACATTTAGTGTGTTATTCTTATATTACATAAGCACTTAACTATCACTATTATTAGTTTTTGTAGTGAATGAAATTACCTTTCAGATTTCCAATGCTCAGCTTCTTAGAATTGAGTGATAAGTTGTCGGAATTATTATACATCTTAAATCTTACATCTTACATCCTTCACGTTCCGTTAAACGTCACATAGGGCTCGCATGTTAGTTCGCTAAGTTTTCATGTTTTCGGCGAACTTTTCAACCTCATCAAGGGATTTTATTCCCACTAAACTGGCCTCTCTTAGCAATATCCTGTTTAGAGTTTCACGTGGTCGACCTCTTTTTCTTCGGTTTTTTTGTGTTCAATTTGATAGTTAGTTGGTTCTAAGGACTATTATAGCTAGAGGTGGGGTGGAGGGTATGCTCTCCACTCTAATGGCGTGCGTCTCAGATAGCTTCTGACAGTCAAGTTCAGCTCCTGGCCTTCTCGTGGCAGAACTGTTTAAACTGACAGGAGAAGGGGCGAAGGCGAATATTCGGCGCCTGAAAACCAGACGCTTCGGGTATTTGAGAGTCATGTCTGGTAGCTCATCTACCGCTGCTGGCGAGATTCTTCAGTTGCCGTGCGTGGAGTGGGGCTCCTCCCGGCCAGTGAAGAAGGTGCGAATGGGGTTGCAGCGCGGCGCCACTGTGCAAAAGGTGAAAGAAAGGATTAAGTGAAGTAATCAATAGTCTCAAGATCAGGACTGCTCAAATCACGACACCTCTGCTCTGGAGATCGGCCACGTTCTATATGCACTCATATCGGGCGAAATGCCTGAACCGACTTAACCCAGGGGTTAAGACACTGCTGGCGAGATTCTTCGGATGCCGCGCGTGGAGTGAAACTCCTCCCGGCCAGTGAAGAAAATGTAAAAAAAAAACAATTAGGGTTGCCGTGCGGCGCCGATGTGAAAAAGTGATGGAAAGGATACAGTGAAGCTTAGTCGGTATGTCCAGTAGTCTCACGGCGAGAGCTACTCATACCACGGCACCTCTACTCTAGAGCCCGGCCACGTCCGATATACACCCATACTGGTGAAATATGCCTAAACTGGCTTAAACCAAGGGTGAAACGTGATAGCTACTCATGTCACTGTACCTCTACTTTAGAGGTCGGTCATATCCTAAACACGCCCATACTGGGATAATACACCTAAACCGCCTCAACTCAGGGGTGAAAGTTACTAGTGGCGAGGATTCGTCCTCTTGGACAAAAGTTCCATCCTGGTCACAACTAGGAAGGATAGCGGCCACAAAATGCTGAAGTCGGAGACACTGGACCAGTGCAGTCTAGATAGGCAACCACCTCTCACCCGGCGGGGATGTATGCGTATCCTAATTACGCTGAGATTTTCTGGTGAGAAAGTCCAACTCTAGACTAAACTGGTGCAATGAAAACCATGGTGTCACGCAATCCCGCTTCTGAGACCCACCAAGAATACAGGTTCAAGCCCTGCGATACTCTGAACTTCTTGTGGTCCTCTCGGGGACCACACGGGGAACCACGGAACCTATCGAGGACCACAGGAGTAAATTCAGTAGTGTCGCGTGTCGGTCTTGGTAGTAGAAGCGAACGAAGAAGAAAAAGAAGAGGAAGAAGAAGATAGCTAGTTTTGGGATTCTCTGACTGTTTATTCTCATCACGTGACCGACATATGTCCCTCTCCTTTTTCTGATCACCCATGAAGCCGGGTGTTGTTTGCTCATCTGTCTTATCTCTGCGTTGTTCTTGAATACCGAGTATTTTCCTTAGCGATTATTCATACACGTTATTATAACAAGTTATTCCTACAAGTTATTCCTACAAGTTATTCCTACAAGTTATTCATACAAGTTATTCGTACAAGTTATTCCTACAAGTTATTCATACAAGTTATTCGTACAAGTTATTCATACAAGTTATTCATACAAGTTATTCATACAAGTTATTCGTACAAGTTATTCGTACAAGTTATTCATACAAGTTATTCCTACAAGTTATTCCTACAAATTATTCCTAGCCGTATTTGTACAAGGATATAAACGTTGTGGAATTTGTCTGCTTCAGGTGATTCATATCATTGGGTCTGTGCGCTCGCACTCAGTTTTGGGGCTATCTCGACTGGGAGTTCAGACCAACAACAGCAGCAGCAGCAACGCCAGCTCTGAACCTGTCCCACCGCTGGGTTTTGTTGGCATGGCTTTAGCTCTCCCGCCACCGACCATGACGGAGCTGCGGCTTGAGGTGAACACGTTCGTCACGAGGCTTAGTCCAGACTAGAGACAGTGTTGGCCAATCAGAGTATCATTTACTTAGTTCAGAGACAGTGTGGACCAATCAGAGTATCATTTACTTATCCAAACCAGTTGTGAAACGATGCGTATAACTTACCTATTTAGAGCTTCATAAAACCTATGATGTACTGAGTGTAATAAATTGGTGTTTGAATTTTACTTTGTGGTACAGCATATCTGATCTCATGGACCTGGATGTTCAGGACGTGACGGACAGATTACTATACGATTTATGTCATCCTGCGGACCTCAAAACCTTGAGGAGATCACATCTGGACAGTAAGTGACAGCTTGGATCTGTCATATTATTATGCAGTAATTATAATACATATATCGTTGGTCTAAACTTCTTGTATAAAGACTGAAACAAAAGAAACTCAGAGTTCTAATTTATCAGGTAATGAACTACATCTATAGACAGGAAGAAAAAGAGCCAGACAGGTGAGAAGACAGTTAGATGGTAGATATGTAAGTTGGCTAGTTTGTGGCTGATTGATTGGATGGGTGAATAATTGGTTGATTATTTGGTTGGTTTGTGGCTGATTGGTTCGTTGACTGCTTCACTGGCTTGTGGCTGATTGGTTGGTTGGTTGATTTGTTGGTCACTTGGTTGGTTAATAGGTAGACAAGCACTATTCATCGCAGCTACCCGGGCAAAGCCGGGTACTTCAGCTAATATATAAATAGTGGTCCCAATCTTTTTGACAGAATCAGTCGGTGAAGACAGACGAGAGAAACTCAGAACTTTATTTTCCCAGTTATCAGTTTCTGTTACGCACGCAAAGAGCTGTAACTATGAACAGTTTATATGCGTTCTACTCGTTCCAATAACTATGTTCTCTACAGAAGTTCTTTTAATACAGGCAGTCGGCAGTTAGAAAGTACAGTGTGATAGTACTCCACTAAGTCTTGACACCCGACATTACAAATAATGCTTTTGTCGGCTTTCAGGGATGGGATTTTGCTGTCATAAGTTCGTTGAAACTACAAAAGATGCGTCCTTAATACTAGTAATTATGATGCATCCTTAATACTAGTAATTATGGTGCATCCTTAATATTAATAATTATGGTGCATCCTTAATATTAGTAATTATGGTGCATTCTTAATATTAGTAATTATGGTGCATCCTTAATATTAGTAATTATGGTGCATTCTTAATACTAGTAATTATGGTGCATCCTTAATATTAGTAATTATGATGCATCCTTAATACTAGTAATTATGGTGCATTCTTAATACTAGTAATTATGGTGCATCCTTAATATTAGTAATTATGATGCATCCTTAATACTAGTAATTATGGTGCATCCTTAATATTAGTAATTATGGTGCATCCTTAATATTAGTAATTATGGTGCATTCTTAATACTAGTAATTATGGTGCATCCTTAATATTAGTAATTATGATGCATCCTTAATACTAGTAATTATGGTGCATCCTTAATATTAGTAATTATGGTGCATCCTTAATATTAGTAATTATGGTGCATCCTTAATGTTAGTAATTATCTCTCTCTCTCTCTCTGAACCTTAAGTGCCCAGGGCACATGGGGCTTCCGCAAGGGTTTTCCACAAATGCCTGTCCTTCGCCTTTTTTTCTGTTCTTGCCCAGGTGAGCCCTCTATTGCTCAACATCCTTTCTGTTGTTCTTCTCCATGTCTCTTTTGGTCTACCCTTACTTCTGCTCCCCTGTGGTGTCCATCTTAGTGCTATTTTTGGTAGTCAGTTGTCAGTCATTCGGAGCACATGTCCCAACCATCGCCAGCGTCTTTCCTCAATAATTGTTGTCAGTGGTTTCATCTGCATTTCTGCTAATAAGATGTTATTTCTTATGGTGTTTGGCCAAAATATTTTTCTAATTTTCGTAAACATTTAGTCTGGAAAGAATTCAACTTGTTTTCTATGGTTTTGGTGATTTTCCAGCATTCACTTCCATAGAGTAGTACACTTAGAACATTACTCTTAAATATCCTGATTTTCATATTTATGCTTAGTTTTTTTATTTCCATATAGTCTGCAGCATAGCAAAAGCCTGGTTTGCTATTTATGCTTAGTTTTTTTATTTCCATATAGTCTGCAGCATAGCAAAAGCCTGGTTTGCTCTAGTAAGTCTGCTGTTGATGTCCTCTGTGTTGTCTGCATTTTCTACTACTCTGCTGCCAAGGTATACAAATTCGTTTACCTCCTCCACTAACTTGTTATCTACTCTGAGTACATTTCTGTTGTTCACATTTTGCTTCATTAACTTTGTCTTTCCTACGTTGATCTTTAGTCCTATGTTGTTTGCATTCTGAGTTAGCTTGTTTATTTTATCTTGCATATCTTTGTGACTGCTTGATAATAGGCAAATGTCGTCCGCAAAGTCAAGATCCTCCAGCACTGTGTCAAGGGTCCATTGTAATCCTCTACGTTTGTCTGATGTTGCCTCCTTCATTATATTATTAGTAATTATGGTGCGTCCTTAATATTAGTAATTATGGTGCATTCTTAATACTAGTAATTATGGTGCATTCTTAATACTAGTAATTATGGTGCATCCTTAATACTAGTAATATGGTGCATTCTTAATACTAGTAATTATGGTGCATTCTTAATATTAGTAATTATGGTGCATTCATCATCATCGTCATCGTCATGGTCGTCGTCGTCTTCATCATCCTCCTCCTGTGCCCTTTGTCATGGAAGACTGGCTTCAGTGACCGTCCCACATTCTTTCTCCTTGCTTTCCAGGACAGCGACATACAGAATCTACTCAACGAGAAGAAAACAAAGAAACATGGATGCGTAATGCACTAGATGTTCTGTCTCTCTGCTGCGGTGTTAACAATATCCTGTAGGCCAAGAATGAAAGAAAGGCTACCGTGTTAGCAATGAAACGTGGGCCAAGAATAAAATAAAAGCCGCAATGTACTGGAGGCCAAGAATAAAAGAAAAGCCACAGCGTAAACAATGTAACGTGGGTCAAGAATGAAAAAAAGTTACAGTGTTAACAATGTGGGCCAAGAATGAAAGAAAAGCTACAGTGTTAACAATGTGGACCATGAATGAAAGAAAAGCTACAGTGTTAACAATGTGGACCATGAATGAAAGAAAAGCTACAGTGTAAACAATGTAACGTGGGTCAAGAATGAAAAAAAGTTACAGTGTTAACAATGTGGGCCAAGAATGAAAGAAAAGCTACAGTGTAAACAATGTAACGTGGGCCAAGAATGAAAGAAAAGCTACAGTGTTAACAATGTGGACCATGAATGAAAGAAAAGCTACAGTGTAAACAATGTAACGTGGGCCAAGAATGAAAGAAAAGCTACAGTGTTAACAATGTGGACCATGAATGAAAGAAAAGCTACAGAAGTTTCGAGAAATCCAGTAAAAACAGATTACTCTGAACAGCAAGAAAATAAAACACTTAAATCGCAGGAAAAAAAGAACTCACTTACACACTTTCATATAAACTGAAAGGACCAGCATTGAACCTGGTACATAATTTTAAATATGACGCAGATAAGATTCAAACACGTTCAGCAGAAATCAACAAGAAAAACGCCAAAGGAAAGCTACCTTTGTAGAAGTGTAAAATCTAAACCCACTAACAGAATATGCCAGGCGGTCAATTTCCGACTGGGACATTTAGCAAAGTTACTCTGTGATGGTTTGTGGAAACGTGGAACAGAACTGCTGTGGTTGTGTCTTGGATGCTGTGATGATGATTTACATAGTTGAATGAAAATATTTTCCGTTATTCGAAAAATGTCTGAAAATGAGGGCTATAATGCAGTATTGCATCTTCAGCTTTTAACTTGGGAGGTAGTTTCTATTCTGTGTTAGATACTGAAGTCTAGTTTATGGTTGGTTTCCGTCAAGTCAGACACTGATGTTCTAAATTTACACCGAAGACTATATCCGAAAGCTTGTCTGATGAAACCAGCAGGTGAAAATGTTTACCATTCTTATCACTATCACTAGCAGTTAAAAACTACGTCAGCACACTATCTTTTGGTCTTTTCTCTTATTTATACCGTGTCTGAACTTTAAAAAAAATGTTATTTTCTTCTCATCTTGTTGTGATACTGGATGTGGGTATTATTTGTTGTGATACTGGATGTGGGTATTGTTTTTTGTGAAACTGGATGTGGGTATTGTTTGTTGTGATACTGGATATGGGTATTGTTTGTTGTGATACTGGATGTGGGTATTGTTTGTTGTGATACTGGATGTGGGTATTGTTTGTTGTGATACTGGATGTGGGTATTATTTGTTGTGATACTGGATGTGGGTATTGTTTTGTGATACTGGATGTGGGTATTATTTGTTGTGATACTGGATGTGGGTATTGTTTGTTGTGATACTGGATGTGGGTATTGTTTGTTGTGATACTGGATGTGGGTATTATTTGTTGTGATACTGGATGTGGGTATTATTTGTTGTGATACTGGATGTGGGTATTGTTTGTTGTGATACTGGATGTGGGTATTGTTTGTTGTGATACTGGATGTGGGTATTATTTGTTGTGATACTGGATGTGGGTATTGTTTGTTGTGATACTGGATGTGGGTATTGTTTGTTGTGATACTGGATGTGGGTATTATTTGTTGTGATACTGGATGTGGATATTGTTTGTTGTGATACTGGATGTGGGTATTGTTTGTTGTGATACTGGATGTGGGTATTATTTGTTGTGATACTGGATGTGGGTATTGTTTGTTGTGATACTGGATGTGGGTATTGTTTGTTGTGATACTGGATGTGGGTATTATTTGTTGTGATACTGGATGTGGATATTGTTTGTTGTGATACTGGATGTGGGTATTGTTTGTTGTGATACTGGATGTGGGTATTATTTGTTGTGATACTGGATGTGGGTATTGTTTGTTGTGATATTGGATGTGGGTATTATTTGTTGTGATACTGGATATGGGTATTGTTTGTTGTGATACTGGATGTGGATATTGTTTGTTGTGATACTGGATGTGGATAGTTTCTACAGCGTAAACAAACATTTCAAGAGTTTCTCAACCTCTTTCTCAGTTTTAAACAAAGGGCAAGCACTCAGTGATTACTATCGGTTATTGAACAGGCATGGTGGGTATGTGTGGGTACAAACTTGCGCGACGGTTCTGTTCAACAGCAAGAACTCAGAACATCAAAACATCCTAGCAATCAACTTTGTGGTCAGGTACGTGCCAAACTATATCGTAACACTGAAGTTTCATTCATTCATTTGCATGTCCCTTGCGGAACTTTGCCTCCGTAACAGCACTCCTGTAGGCCTTTCGGTTGTGAGCAAGATGGTCTGCTGCTGATGCATCCATTTGCAGATCATCAATGACGTCTTGCAGCCATCTTCGCTTTGGTCTTCCTCTCTTTCTTTTTCCCATTATGTACCCTTCCAAGACGGTTTTCTCTAGATTATCATGACGTTTAATGTGTCCAAAATATTTAAGTTTTCTCTCTTTAATCCTCTTTACTAGCCAGCCTTCTTCAATATTAAGCTCTTGTAGTATAGATATATTTGTTCTTTTTTGTGTCCATGATATTTGAAGAACTTTTCTGTAGCATTTACATTTAAAGGCATTTATGTGTTTGTTTCTCAGCTCTTTTGTTAAGTAACACTGAAATATAGTACATAAATTATATAAACTATATCGTAACACTGGAGTATAGTACATAAATTATATAAACTATATCGTAACACTGGAGTATAGTACATAAACTATATCATAACACTGAACTATAGTACATAAAGTATATACTGTAGGAAGTAGACACATATTTCCTTGATTTCAAACATTTAATACACAAAAACGTTACAAGGTATCTCAGTTCATTGTTTTTAAAAACTTTATTCGTGTACTTCAATATGTGCTGTGTTTGGTGCCGGAGAACATCATCATCATCATCATCGTTATCATCATCATCATCGTCATCATCACCCGTCACGCCCTTGCGAGCATAGGCCACGGATAAAAGCTATCCCTATTCTTGGATTTATTCTATACTGTCCCTTCACGTGTATCCCTTTTCTCTAAGCACTATAGTAATTGCTCTTCTCCAAGTAGTTCTGGACTTTTCCTGATTTCTATTTCACTAGGGGCTCCATGTCAGTGCCTGCTTGTTATGCTGGTGTCTGCCACAGGACGTCTGAACAAAACAAGGTTTCTTTTAAAACAAATATGAAAATGCAAACGGGAAGCAGGAGGTGAAGTTTTGTACCGACTTACTTTTTTTCTGGGGATCTCTGCTTGAGAGAAAGAAAAAAACAGTTAAAAGAATAACTGAGAACAGAACTCCAGCCTCTAGTAGTAGGACAAGCAAGCGCCAGGCCGCAAGAAGACAGTTCACTAACTACTTAACATCTAAAGTTCTTGTTAATTTTCGAAGTTAATTCTATCTATTTGAAGTCTCTCAGAGACACACAAACTAGAATGTTAATAGAATATGCGAGGGACGTAACTGCGAAAAATCCCTGGAAATGTAAAATAGGGGAAGGAACTGTGAAATATTTTTATGGGATAAGAGTTGTCTTTGGGTATGAATTTGTCTGTGAGAAAAAAGAAATGCAGTTGTTGAGACTTGTTTTTCAGGCAACACAGCTTGAAATCTGAGACTCTTTCATCTTGTTTATTTGTCGTTGTTTGTGTTCCAGTGGCAACGAAAGCAAAAGCTCAGTCTTGGATCTGTGGCAAGTTGTAGGTGATGTTACGTCATCTATGAGCAGTGTATCTAGAAATGTAGGACGTGAGGACAAACTGAAAGGTAAATTACCCCCCCCCCCCTCTCTCTCTCTCTTTTCGCCCCTCCCTCCCTCCCTCCCTCCCTCTCATTTGTTGAACACCTTTTTTTTCTCTCAACTCACCCTCCCCTCTTCCCTCATCACACAGACAGAAAAGTTATAGACAGGGAAAAAATTATTATCACCCTCAGCTTACAATATAAAAGGTCACATCTTTCAACCCACCGCCAATGAAAAGCCAGTGGAGTTTAACGAAAAAGCAAAAAAGTGCTTAAATTAGTTGATAAAATATAGACGGGACAGCAATATAGACGGGACAGCAATATAGACGGGACAGCACAAGATAGCAGGTTACAAAAAATGGGAGGCCGATATTGCCGTAAACCGAGGGAGAACGGATGGCATGAAAGCTGATTTCAGTGAAAAGAGATACACGAGAACAAGCTATAAAAACTATACCAAGCTTGAAAGAAACAGAACAAAACTATGACACTAACATGAACTGAAATACTTGTTTTAATATACGCTTATGTTTAAAGTGCACTTGAAAGTAAGAAAGAAAGTAAGAAGGAAGAAAGGGAAGAAAGAAAAGAAAGTGAGAAAAGAAAGAAAAGGAATAAAGAAAGAAAGGAAGTAAAGAAAAAAGTGGATGAAATCAAGATAGATCGTACCAGAGGCAGAATGAATGAATGAAGCGTTTCCTTCCATGTTTATATTTTACTGAATAAACTTTGAAAGAGAAAGAAAAGAGACAACAAAAATGCAAGTGATGATGGCTACAAAATTTATACGTTAATGAAGAAACTATTATGTATAATGTGTATAATTCCACTCACTACACCAATAGTAATATAGTTAATCATAACTTCCATGTCTTTGGCTGTTCAGAAAGTCGTCTAAATAAAAATATAACTGACGAAGACATTATGATAGACGGTTATAATTTGCTTCGACGTGACCCTACTAGGAAGCTTGAGATAGGATTAGTTGTATATGTTACCACAGCCATACACTCTTGCCGTAGAACAGACCTTGAGACACCAGATATTGAATTTATATGGTTGGAAATCAGACTCTCAAATCGGAGCCCAATCTTAATCGGGTTTCTGTATCGTAATCCAAATCCAGCATCATCGTGGTATGATCACTTTACAAGTATGATGGATTATGTTTTGTCTTTTATTTTAAAGGATATAATTGTTCTTGGAGATTTCAATATTAATTAAACACAAACCAATGCTACATGGAATGATATTGTTTTATTATACAATTTATCCCAAATTATCACTAAACCTACCAGAGTGACTGAAACATCTTCCACACTAATAGATCACATATATGTAGCTCATCCAGAAAACATTATAGAACGTAAAGTCCCTCACACATCACTGAGTGATCACTATCCGATCTGTTGCACATGGACAAGACATGGTTTGAAAATTCCCAAATTTTACTTTTATTAAATTTAGAAGTTTTAGCAAATTCAGCTTAGAATCATGTCTGAAAGAGTTACAAGTACCACCTCTAGATCATGTGTACCAACTAACTGACCCTGATAAGGCCCTGGACTACTAGATACCTTCAGGGATATATTTGACAAGCATGTTCCTATTAAAGAGGTGAGAGTTAAACATCAAGTGAAGTCCCTCTGCATAACACATGAGATATTGCAAGTCATGAGGGAAAGGGATCCGGCCCACAAAATTAAGAAATTCACTAGCTACCGATTACTTAGAAATAGATTTCAGTATTTCATAAGGCAAGAAAAGAGAAATTACTTTAGGAACCTAGGTCAGAATAAATCAGACAGTAAGTCTGTCTGAAAAGCAATTAGCATTCTAGCAAACAAGACAAAACAGTCTGACTTGCAAAGTTATAATCATGTGACCGCATGTGAAGAGTTCAGCAATCACTTCAGAGAAGAAGTCAATATCTTAAAATCTTCACTACCAACCCCTACTTTTGATTTAAGCGAATTAAACAAATTTATAGGTAGCAAATGTGCAAATCTAAAGCAACCCAGTATTCCTTTCATGTCAGTTAGTGAAGTTTACAATTATCTTTCATCTTTAAAGAACAACACCACAGCAGGACTTGATGAAATCAGCAACAAGATATTACGCTACTCTGCCCCAGTAATTACAGATACACTAACATACATTTACAATCAGTGCATTGCACATTGTCATTTTCCTCAGGCTTTTAAAATTGCAAAAATATATCCCCTTTTTAAATCTGGTTCGGAGAAAAATCCCTCAAGCTATAGACCAATTTCCATTCTATAGACTTTGTCAAAACCCCTAGAAAAACACATAAAAAACAACCTTACAACACATGCAAGAAAATGATTTGATTGTTGACTGTCAGTCAGGTTTTAGGCCGAAACATTCCTGCCACACAGCTCTCACAAAAATGACAGAATGTTGGTTATCTAATATAAACGATGATAAATTATGTAGTGCTATCTTTGTTGACTTTAAAAAGCATTTGACATGATTGATCACGAAATCCTAGTTAGAAAGCTTGAGACTTATAGATTACACCCTGACTTGACAAAATTTATTACACCTTTTCTTTCCAACAGACAGCAGATAGTTTGCCTCAAAAACTCAGTCAAGTTCATCTGTGGTTGATAATGGTGTTCCATAGGGATCTATTCTTGGTCCTCTCCTGTTTACCATCTACATCAATGATCTTCCACTTCATCTCAAAAGATCATCTTGTGACCTCTTTGCTGATGACTGCACATTTTACACTAGTGACAATGACTGTATTAACCTTGAATCAACTCTTCAAATTGAAATAAACAGTCTAATTAACTGGAGCAATAATAACAGAATGCTCATAAACATCACCACAACAAAATCCATGCTCATTACAACAAGACAGAAATTAACATATTCACCAACAACAACACTAAAATCCATGCTGGAACTTCACAGATAGAGAATGTTAGTGAATATAAAACTCTAGGTCTCATGATTGACCACCACCTCACCTGGAATCATCATGTAGACAATCTAACCAAACTCACTGAACAAAAAGTTTACCAATTTACTAAAATTAAACATTTTCTTGACATAGACGCCAGAAAAATATACTACATTACTTGAGTGTTGTAATTTTTTTAATACTGCTTTTCTATAAGTTTGTTAGTTTTGAATGAATGTAAGAACGCAAGTTTATTTCATGTTGTTGCATAAATCAGAGTGTAGAGTGTATGGACATGTTTATTATTTATTTATGTAATTATTTAATTGTATCCTCATGATTATTATGCTCATTAACAAATGCTGAATGACTGTGACTAAGTACAAGCTGTATGATGAAGGGCAGAATGTCAGACGGGCCTGCGTGCCCAATTCTTAACCCTGTGAAAATAAAGTATGTTCGTTCGTTCGTCCTTAACCTTTTCTTTTTGGTCATGGAAACAACGCCCACCTCACCCCACTTCTGGCCTGGGAACGGTTGTGGACACCTCGTTAAAAATATAAAAATAAATACAACCCACATGATACTAAGACTTGTCATATGGGGCCAGTTCATCTGCTGATCCGTGGAGCCCCAGGTTAAGAGCCACTGCTTTAGACTAAAATATTTCAATATTCCAGAGTGATGATGATGATGATGATGATGATGTTGATGATGATGATGATGATGATGATTTTACAATAATAAATTAAGAAGCATTAGAGGGGATGAAGACGGTGTTCGATTAAGTAATCACGACCCAGAGCTGATATGCCAGCATCAGGGTTAGCGAACCATAGCTGATATGCCGGCATCAGGGTTAGCGAACCATAGCTGATATACTAGCATCAGGGTTAGCAACCCATAGCTGATATGCCGGCATCAGGGTTAGCGAACCATAGCTGATATACTAGCATCAGGGTTAGCAACCCATAGCTGATATGCCAGCATCAGGGTTAGCAACCCACAGCTGATATGCCAGCATCAGGGTTAGCAACCCATAGCTGATATGCCAGCATCAGGGTTAGCGAACCACAGCTGACTAAACCTTGTCCCACTTCTTCGTTGGTACAGCCTAGCCTGGCTAACGGGGCAGGGATCGCCATAGTCCCCATGGTAGTGGAGTCTGCTAAAGAAGCACTGCACACCCCCTGCTTTTTAGCTGTACTCCGGGACTGAAAAAGTAGCTGACATAACCAGCTCCCACGCCGATACGATGCTGTGCCACAGCACCTCCACAGCATCGGCTGTAAAGAGTACCATCTCGCAAGTACAAGGAGATAGTACAGATAAATGCACAAGAACCATTAAAGACATCGACTTCTAGCACTGTCTGGAGTTTTTATGACTTTAACTTTTTATATTATTGTTTCTTTACAAATATTACACAGATCTCTCTATATTCATTCTCCAGAAACAAAAGAAACCAAATCTTCAGTGACGGCGTCTTCTAAAAGCGGTACTCACAGCGACCTCTACGCGGGAATCAAAAGCGCGCTAAGCAGTCCGAGTCCTTTAACAGAGGACAGATTTAAAACTGGACACGAAACCACGGACATCGGGTGCCCACAGACATTATCAGATATTACTGATGATGACGGAGAATCGTCATCGCCTGATAAGAGCCTAGAGAATCTGGACAACAAGAACAACCGTAGGAAAACGGAAACTCCTCAGAGAAGAAAGAGAAGAATTTCCGAGGCTGGAAGAGCTTCTCATGGGGAGAAACCGTTGAATCTAACTGGGATTGATCTTAGAACATCTGTCATAGCCGAGAAGAGACACTTCGTAACTCGTGCTAAGAAGGACGTATACGATGCCTTAGACAACCACAAACCTGTGACAGCAACATCCTGGTCTCTCACCGCTGGGAGCATTGCCTCAGCGTCACCTGAAGACTTGTCCATCAAACGTGTTCGCACACAGTCCCCGAGCCACAGCATCATCCAGCATTCCTCAAGTGCTTTCAGATCAGTTGTATCTTCCTCTGCAGACATCACAAGTGCGGCATTAGTTTTAAATCCTCCAGAGAGTACATCTTCCAACTCTCTGTCAGCGACAAAAAGCACAGTGAGGGAGCTCGAAGCTGCGATGAACCGCCACCTTCCGGCCTCCACGTTTTTGGAATCCTCCTCACAAAGAGAGAAGGATGTAGCAGGTTATTATTTGAGTAGTTCATCCCAGGTAGTCAGAGGATTCCCCAACTCTACAAATTTGAAGCTCTCTCCCGTTACACACGCATATTCCCCGTCACAGATTACATCTTCTAAAAGCCCTGGCTCTGACGCGCTTACAGCACCCGGTTTGTTGCGAAGTTTTTACGTCACCAGAGAGTCAGTCATCAAATCGAGCCCCAGACACCAGGTCTCTTTCTTAAGTCCCGAGCCTCCAGTGAACCTGCTCACGCCGCCTGAGCCTGATCCCGCAACATACAGGGAACCTAACAATCCATACCTCTACAGTAAATCAGATGCTCTAGCTCACTCGCATGTCTACGAAGAAAACCTTGCACTAAGCACAACAGACTCTCTGTACAAAGATAAATGTTCGTTCATTCATTATAAAGACCACACTCCACCATCATATGTTGATCACATATCGTCTTCGGTGTATAAAGACTATTTCCCAGCGCCTTATAAAGAAATGTCGTCATACAAAGATATAATTCAGTCTTTCACAATACCAAGTCTTATGAGCCCGGTGGGCCGCATACATCAAGCCTACCCGTCCTTTCAGCACCATGTTCCTGTCCCCAGTACAACAGCCCATGCTTGCAGCATAACCCCACCGTCTTCCAACTCCCCAGACATCAGCATAAAGCACGCAGCAACCGCTCAGCATTTCGACTCCATTATCAATGCTAGTACAAGTACCGCAGGCAACACCTGCAACATATCCCTGAAACATGGAGGTCTAAACAGCTCCGTGCACACGTCACCTTCATCACGTTCGTCATTATCTAGTCAACACTACCATCTTCCATTACACCAAAGTAACTTATATCAAGGAGTCCACAACAGCGATCCAACTAAGGAAAACCATTATGGAACCTATGCTCCAACAGGCTCCGTGTATATGGACTTGAATCAGCAAACTATGACACATCCACAGCATGAGACAAGTGTCAGACACTTGCTTCCGTGGTATTAACTTAATGCAGTTTTTTTTCCTCACTTTTTTTTTCGGAGGACTATAACTTTGCCATTCAAAGAATAGCACCAAAGAGAACGATAGACACCATAACCACGCCCAGAAAGTTCACTTTAAGCAGTTTGATATCCGTTCATATGCAGCCTATAAATATTATTTAACTTCCTACCATGACTGATAAATATCACTTCAATATGCAAGCTAACACTATGGCATACATTAAAAATTCTTTGACATAAATGATGGATCGATGCAATAATGTATATTTTCTTGTATTTTTCTCTTCAAAGGGCTTGCTAGTTACAAGTCATCTCAGGTCGGCCGGCACGTCGTTTTCCGGCTGCGGTCGTCGCGGGTGCAACACTTGTCCGTTTGGTATTGAAACTAGTCAGGTTCCAAATCCAGGGTATCCATTCACGAGGGCTTCGCTTGCATATACAGTAATATCATATATGTGGTACAAGCATTGCAATATGATCTATATCGGAGAGAACAGCGTACGGTCAGGAGATCGATTCCACCAACAATCACTGATATCTCCAGCCAAGCGCACAAACCTGCTCCTCATCATTATAATGAAAGGCAGCACAAAGGAAAACGCAACACCTCCTCGGCCACTGCCATCCCCTCTTGTTCTTCCGACGAGTGTGTTCGTAAAGCTCTGAAGCGGGCCTTATCTTACAGGTCGGATGTTTACATCAAACCGTTCTCAACTCAGTTTAGCTTTGTCTTAATAACTTGTTCGACTATAATTGATTTCATACCCCTTTTCCAGTTCGTCTCCACGTCCGTTTCCAACTTCTCAGTTAAATTTCTTGCCTGTTTGTGAGATAAGTTGAATTTCTTGCCTGTTTGTGAGACAGCAAAGTCAATACTTCTGTTCCCATACTCTTCCCCGTTTCTTTTCCCTGCTGCTGTAGCCTCTAGCTAACAACATTCCACTCTTGGTTGCCTTTTAAGCTACTCATATTTCCTCTTCCGCGCACGGCAATAGCCCGCCCAATTTCTTTAATTGTCCTTGATAAAGCAGTTTTGTCGAAATATTTTGTTGTTCTTTCTGCTTTTAATGACTGTTACATTGTTCCTACTCCGTACTGCTGACTTTTCTTCCTTCCTCTCTCTATTTTTTTCATAAAACTGCAGCAATACATCCGCCTAATTCTGCTAACTCTGCCATTCCTGTTAAACTCTTTTCACGTTCTCCGAAGGCCAGCTCTCGCGTTGCCTCAGAAAACAACATGTTAGATAATATTCTCCGTCTAATGCAGCCTTACTTCAACAGCTGTCCCCGTAATATGCACTTATATTAAGTGTGAGTCTGATGCAGTAACAAGTGAGTCTTGTTGTATTCATATTTAGCACGAGCTATTTTTTTAACGAGAATGAGGAACTGCTTTGGTGAAATAAATAGAATCAAAACATTGGAACAGGACGTAAATATAAATGTTTAAATCTTGTACCACAGGACCTAAAACTCCATCCAGGTCCATAAAAAACAAAATCTTTATAGTAAACACATCCGCCATGTTCGTTTTTTTTTTTTTAGAAATGATACGATGGCCATATTTAGCTTCTCTCGCTCTCTCTCTCTCTCTCTCTCTCTCTCTCTCCCTCTCTCTCTCTCTCTCTCAACCTTAATTGTTCAAGGCACAAGAGCCTTCCGCAAGGCTTTTCCACAAATGCCTGTCCTTTGCCTTTTTTTTAACCGCTTTTGCCCAGGTGAGCCCTCTATTGCTCAACATCCTTTCCGTTGTTCTTCTCCATGTCTCCTTTGGTCTACCCTTATTTCTGTACTCTGTGGTGTCCATCTTAGTGCTGTTTTTGGTAGTGAGTTATCAGTCGTCCGGAGCACGTGTCCCAACCATCGCCAGCGTCTTTCCTCAATAACTGCTGTCAGTGGTTTCATCTGCATTTCTACCAACAAGATGCTATTTTAGTTGATTAATTTGTTTTTTTTTCTTTTCACGTAACCGTCTACATATCCCCAAATAGGAGAGGATTTAAACTAATATGGTTTAACCCAGATGTAACTCTTTCAGACTGATAACAGAAACAGAAAGGTACAAATGAAAAATGAAAAGATACCGAAACAAATCGAGCTACAGAATGATGTCATACATGATGGAGATACAACACGAACAACTAAAAAATAAGAACTAAATGTAGGGTAAGATAAGGTCGACAACAAAAGTCATTTCAGGCTTGGTAAGAAGTTGTTGTCTCATGCATTCTCCGTTACCCCCTCCCCCCACCCCCACTTTCCTTTTTTTCTGTACTGAGACAGTCAGAGTTTGCTACGCTGTGTGATGTAATAAAAGGTTTCCGTGAAAATACAATGTCAAATAAAAAAAAAACATTGTTTGTTACGATATCTTCTGTTACACTGTGTGAGATTTAGTTACCAGCTACACAACAAGGTCATCACGTGACGTGACCTTTCTAGAACGTTGTCCGTCTCAGTGCTCCCCTGAATGCAGTTTTGAGTAAAGCTGATCAACATCTCGCGATGACATACTCAGAGTTTCCATGATGTCAGAGTTTCCATGATGTCAGAGTTTCCGTGATGTCCCGAGTCTACTTTGGGACGAGGTCGCCCCTTTTCCATTTTACTGGGTAATACGTCTTGAGCTATCAATCTCTCCAGACCATCATGTCTCTTGATGTGGCAGAAGTATCTTAGCTTTCCAACTTTCTAACTCCTGTACAGAAAAGAAGAAAATAACACTCAGCAGTCATTTCGAAATCCTTTTCACGTAAAATATTTTCTGGTTTTTATTTCCATCGCGTGGTAAGGTAAAGCTAAAAGTCCCGTTTCCATGCCGTTAAGGCATATCTGGGACACGGGGTTAGGTCCATTTCTCCAAGACCTTCGGCACATGAAACTGTGATGTGGTCAGTATCACGCCAGGTAGCATTTACCTTTCTAGATTTCTCTGGTACCCATTTTTAAAGGCTGGGTGGACCCCGGTGCCTTTTTTGAAGTAGTGGTACCAGAAAAAAAATCTCAACTGACTTGAACCCGGTAACACTGGATTAGTAAATCGAGCTCCTAACCACTGAGACAACCAGGCAACATGGTAAAGCACAAATTCAGTCAGAAAAAAAATAGTATATTTATGTTTCAGTAATAACCAAATGAAAATTCAAATTTATATATATATATATATATAATATATATATATATATATATATATATATTCCTTATGCAGTATAGAGTCGGAATCCTGCCCAAGATTGCTCACAGCAATCCTTCAGAAGTGTTCAGACTACATTAACTGCTGGGATGGTTTTCTGCTTTACGACAGGCATAATTACAAAACAAAGCGAAATAGGGCGTTCCCTCGCTACGAGTCAGACTTTTGCAAGATTTATACGTCAGTTCTGCCCTTCTCTCGGCCATTTTCTTAGATGAATTCCTCTCCCCCCCCCCTTCCCCCCCCCCCCCCCCCTTTCAACCCAACCCCTCTTTCAAGGTACTAATTCTAGAATCCCAGCGAAAGGTGACCACTGAATGAGTTCAAAGTGGGAGATAATAAAGACAAAGTAAAACATGTCGCTTTCGTATGGTTTGCTCCCTTAGCGCTAGGGGAAAAACCCCGTTCCTTCAAGGACCGAAAGTAGAAATGGCGCCGAAGATAAGAATCGTAACCAGTTTATATATTGAAGTGTCTATAATAATTGATGTTATATATGTTAGGGACATGCAAATGAATGATGATGGTGATATATGTTATTATTTTACTGCTTTTGCCCTGTTATAAAGATCTTGAGTATGTTTCTGTTTATCTCCAATTCTATCAAATAAATATAGAAAAATCTGTACTCCATGTGTTGTCTGCCCGTCCAACCGTGAGCAATTTACATAGCACCCTTCATTTCACAGATTATTTGATAACAGAAAGTGAAAAAAATAACACTGTGATAAAAGTTTCCTGAGCCACGAAGATTTCACCTCAAGTTTTTGGCTGAGCTTTTCGTGAAAATGAGGAATTGGTTTTGCCTATCGAAAGTAAATATCTGTGCCAGCATGGATATTTGCGGCTGCTCTATAATCTCGTTTGATTTAAGCCACTGGAAAAACCTGGCGAACTGTGTGGCTGCCAGAAAAAGCCAAGTGAATAAAATGTCAGGAGTTGAAAGTTATAAGCAGATTCTGAGCTGAACTTGGGATGTGTGAAGTTTGGAAATATAAGTGACATTTCACTGACACGATCGCACGTGACTGTGGCAAAATACCTCTTCATCTGACGGATTAACGTGTCGATTTTAGACAAACGTCTTGCACAAGGTTATATCTTAAATCACGTGTTCTGCAATAAACGGTGTCAAGGTTCAGGTGAAAGTGGCATTCGAACTTGCCAGAAAAGCTTCTGGGATGTTTTTTTTTTCTTTCCTTATAAAGAAACGATACTGTGGGATGTAAAAAAAAAACAAAAACGATATGCACTTGTGCGTTCGACAAAATGCACACAATTTTATCACACAGTGTCTAGTCTACTCTAGTCTAGTTTTAAGCTTGCCTCGCCATTATCACGTGAAGAAGGTTTAAAAGGTTTTATTTGCTAGCAATGAATGTTATTATGATATTATTCAAAGGCTTTAAATTCCAACATTAGCGATGAACATTACTGTATGAATGGAGAGACAGCCGGAAAGAAAAAGGAAGAACCAGACAAAACGATCGCATCAGTATCCCTATTACATCATACGAAATACAGAACTAGTTTTGATTTTTTTTGTTTTTGTTTAATAATCATGATAATCGCATCATTTTACCTGGATTTTTAAAAACCTGTTAATGGTTGAGATTAAACTGTAAAATCATGACATTAACGATGTCAGTAACCGAGGTCAATCTTGAGCATCTACGATTCTCTGACTCTCTGTTTCGGGGCAGGACTTAAACTCCCCTGAGAGAGAGAGAGAGAGAGAGAGGAGAGAGAGAGAGAGAGAGAGAGAGAGAGAGAGAGAGGTTTGATGGGAAAAAAACGACGACTACAACTTTCCAGATCACTTTATAGAAAAAAAAAATCAAAAGATTATTTATTCAACGCTTTATCTAAATAATCATTGGGGCGTCTAAATTATAAATTATAAACGGTTTAAATGTTAATATCTGGCGTTTGTTGATGTCTGCTTTGAAAAAAAAAACTGTATTGAAGGTATACAGAAACATAAATATTAATTACATAGAGCAGTGGTTTTCACACTGCGCCTTAAGAAGCTAGAGTGCTCCTGCCAAACTTTGATAATAAAACACATATTCCTTCAAACTGTAATGAATTCAAGACAAAATACGTACAGTATACCTTGTATATGACGGTCTAGTTGGCTGAGTGGTTAGGCGCTCGGTCTACTAATCCGGTGGTACTGAGTTCAAGTCCTAGCAATGGGGATTTTCTCTTTCTTTTTTGTCCACCTAGCCTCTAAAATATATACCAGAAAAATCTGAGAAGGTAAATGCTACCAAGCGCAGGCTTGCAAATACAGGCCCAACATCGTATCCTCAATATGCCTTAATGGCATGGAAACGGGGAGTATTTTTTATACTTTGTATATCTTATTCTTCTTCTTCTTCTTTTTCTTCTTCTTCTTCTTCTTCTTTTTCTTCTTCTTCTTCTTCTTCAGCTTTCCGAGCCATTAAGGCTCATTGCTGCAGATAAAGTTCACCTCCATTCCTCTTCCTCGTATATGGGACTCTTAAATAAAAACACAGGTGTTAAATTTTCATTGCCAAGTGTGTTTTAAAACCACTGACACGGACAACTGTTACTTAGTTCTACCACTTGAAGTGTATGGAGAAAGTTGCAAGCGCCTGCAGATATCCTGGCGTTTATCCCACACAGAGTGTCAAAGAAAGTAAATGGCTCATTTCTCTTGACGCCAGAAACGTGTGCAACTTCGGACCATCTACGTAATGTCTGGTCTCATTTATTTTTTTATTTTTGTCCATAGAAACACTCCCAGTCTGACTAGTACATGATGACATGAACGAAAAGAAAAACCAGAAATTTTTGCTTTATCAGTAAAAGAGGTGGCAAGACACAGGAAGGAGGGAGGGAGGAAGGAAGGAAGGAAGGAAGTGTGGGAGGGAGGAAGGGAAGACAGGAAGGAAGGGATGAAGGAAGGGATGGAGGGAGAGAGGGAGGGAGGGATGACAGGAGGAAGAGAGGAAGTAAAGAAGGAAGGGAGGGATAGTGAGGAGAGGGAGAGAGGAAGGGAGAGGGAGAGAGAGAGAGAAAGAGAGAGGGAGGGAGATCGGGCGGGGGTAGGTAGGTGATATATATAACAAAGACAGGACTGGAAACTGTCAGAAAAGTAAGAATGGATGAAAAAAAAAGTTCCCTAAAATGAGTTATATCGAAAACTAAAAAAAAAAAAAAAATCCTTAACAAATACCTATTGGCTGCACGTATCATATTTTTTTTAAAAATAGAGCGTAGAAGGCGTTCGATACACATTAAACTGACGTACGTAAATCGGTACTTAAGAGAGAAATTTCCGATATGCATAAATTTGGTGGAAAGCTCCTACAGGAAAAAAAAAAAAAACTCGGAAAAACACGTGAAATTTAGGCCGACGCAAGCGCAAACCGGGGCACCCACGGAAAGACGAGATCTGCAGCTTCTGCCTTGTGCTGAGGTAACATCTCTGTGATGTTTTGACGTTTTTGTTTTCTTTATTATTTTAATAAATATTTTCACAGTCTGCACCACGACCGGAGGTAAAAGTACACCTGTAAGGTTAAAAAAAAAATCTAGTTCCCAACAGTGTTTTAATAGATTGGGGGGGGGGGTGAGATCCAGAATGATACGAAAGTATGAAGGTAGACCAAGTTTTATCCTTAGATCACACGTGAACTAGATTTCACGACATCAGTTGTTTACATTACCACAAAGAATGATGCTCTCATTTATCTAACATACGTAAAAGAAATGTACATTAAAAACTGGTTTAGTTAAAGGCTTAGTTGAAGGTAATTCCATAAGAATGGAACTGTTTATAGTGGAAATGAATATGTTTAAAAACATATAATAGAACACATGTGTAAAGATAAAGTTCCCATTGCCATGTCACTAAGTCATATTGTAGATACGGTGTTAGGCCCGTATTTCCAGGATCTGCGGTATATGAAAGTATATGGTCAGTATCACGTCGTATTTACCTTCCTAGATTTCTCTGGTACTGGGGTGGGTGTGGTTGTACCAGTTTTACCGGTCTAGAACCCGGTACCACCGGATTAGTAGATCGAGCGCCTAACCACTCAGCCACCCAGGCCGCCGTAAGAGAACACATGTGTTAGCCTATTATTATTCAGGTTAGCTTTGGCATCAGTAAATTGTGCCATGAAATCCTGTCGTGGTCAGGCTGTGCAGCCGTGCACAAAAAGCCTTACAGGAAAGTACATTTCAGATGTTATATATTTAAGCAGAGAGAAAAAAAAAACATCATTTCTGATAGACGCATAGATAAGAAGGCAAAGACACATTTGTGATAACATTCCTTACAGACAATTGGACAATAAAGAATATATGGACACTTTTCTTTAATAATGCCTGGGAAAGTGCTCACATGTGACATGGACGTTTATTTTACTCTTCTCTTCAGCTTTCTTTTCTTCTTTCTTAAATATTTTTTTAAAGTACATCATTCGCCTGTTTTTCTTTGACTTGCAAGTTTCCTTAATGTCTGAAACATAGGAAAACAATTTTAGCTCAAATGTGCAGTGGACAACATTTCATTTTTATGACATGAATAGGGCGGATACAAATACAAGTGAAATAATGAATTAACTCTGGGGTATAATTCCATGTATATGTCATGAATTACCAGACACAATTTCGAATTTTGCGATATGAAATAATGTAGACACTACTGCTCTTGTAAGAATTCACTTACACACAATCATAGATTTAAGACATGAATTACTGTAGCTACATTTCCATCTTTATAGCATAGACTAATGTATGCAGTTTTGGCTTTATGGCACACAAAAATGCACCCATAATTCCACAGCCTAGACTAATGATTAAGACTAATGTAGCCACAAGTCCAACTTCATGATAACAAATAATGTTTAAATAATTCCAGCAGCGTGAGGTGAACTAACACCGCCATTTTCCCCGGTGGACGTGAAGGCAGACTGTTTTGTTTATGTTTTCGTTTCTTATGAATTTCGTTTTTTTTTAATTATTAAACACTATTAGTCTTTTTAAAAAATTGTATCGTTTTTTTGTTGATTATGGCTAGTTTTATATGATATACAGCATATATACGTATGCGGAGCCGTTACAACAGACATGAAGAGAATACAAATCAAAGAGGTAATACTGGAAAGTTTAAATGTATCCAATAGCATAAGCGTAGTGTGTTATTTCACCTCACAACCGCAACAAAAACTGAACACACAAAGACAGATACCAGTTCTGATTTCGGTTCTTATGTTTAACATAAGAATTAATTAACTGACCAATGTTAATTAATTTTTTTTTGTGCTTTTGGGGAAAGTGTTAGTAAAATGCAGAATATTTACATTAAATGTTTTCAAATTAAACGATTTTAACTAGAACTTTCTGTCAAAAATAACAACTCGGGTAACAAGGCGCTGTCTCTGAACGATGTCAAGATCAGTTCCAAGAAAGCTTCTAAAAACTGTTATTTACTGCGTGTTATATCGGTTTCCAAAAGTCCGATGAGGCAGGTAGAGTAGAGCAGTGGTTACTGAGTATCTGTGGAACTTGCCATAGGGGGTCAGTGACAAAAACTCAAGGTCCTTTATTATCAGAAAAAATACTAATCGTGTCTTTTTTTTTCTTAACGATTTATTGTCAATTTGAAGTTCACCAACTTTCTACCCTGGTTTTTTTTTTGTAGCGTAGTGTAGAGTTTACTCATTAAAGGTTACCCACATTTTCTGACGACACAGTACTGATAGCTGAGAACCAACAAGACCTGCAAAATCTCTTGGATAAAGTCGCCAAAGAAAGTGAACAGAAAGGCCTTACTTTGAACATCAAAAATACAGAGACTATGGTTATATCTAAGAAACAGAATCTACCAGCATGCAGTATAAAATTAAATGGAACTATTCTAAAGTGGGCACTAATACCATATCCCTATGTGCCTCTAAGGCATGACAGGGTTACCTTTACTTTATTCTTTTACTTTTTTTATTCTAAAGCAGGTGCAGAAATTCAAATACCTTGGAGCAGTAATAAATTCAGATGGGAAATGCAGAACAGAAATTAGGAACAGAATAGGCCAAGCAAAGATTGCATTTCAGAGAATATCAGTGAATGTTAGAAAACGAGTCCTAAAATGCTATATTGAACCTATATTGTTATATGGAAGTGAATCATGGACAATAGGCAAGTCTGCACAAAAATCATTGGAAGCAGCAGAAATGTGGTTTATTAGAAGAATGTTGCGAATCCCCTGGACAACAAAAATAACTAATGAAGAATGTATGAGAAGAGCTGGAGAGACAAAAAAACCTTGTCAAAAAAGATAAGAGAGATACTATGTACTTTCATAGGACATGCAATGAGAAGAGGGGGCATTGAAAATATTGTAACAACAGGAAAAATAGAAGGAAGAAGATCAAGAGGAAGACCAAGAGAAATGATAGTGGACAGTCTGACGGGATGGTGTGAGAGGAGATCACCAACTGAGCTGATGGCCTGCATGAAGGATCGTGTACTCTGGATAAGCATAATAGCCAACGCCAGTCGGCACGGCACCTGATGATGATGATGATGATATTTTCTGAAAAAAAAATTTTTTTTTTTCATTTAAAGCACATAACTACCATACAGATATGGAACTTTTCAGAACGTTGAGGTCCGCGGACTTTTGTTAATTGGGAACCACTGGAGTAGACGAAAGATTAATCGCTATTTATAGCAGTCGCCATGGCTCTTGCAGGCTGGATTTTTACAAACCAGAGGGAAATCACCCCGATAACTCGTCTGTGAAAGCAACAAGGGAATTAACCCCTCTAATCTGAACGAAATGGGAAACAACCCCAGAATTAAAAAAAACATTCCGTTACAATTTTTCCCCCGATATGAAAAACCTTGGACTTTACGGTGATTCGAATCCAGGTTCCCCAGATGCGAAACTAGTTTTCAAACCGCTGGACCATTTAAAAAACCCTGACCATCATCCTGTGCCTTTTCCTCTCGGAAGATTGAGTGTTGAAAACAGTATGTACAACGAGGAAACTCGAAGAAAGTGGTAACAGACAAGCGTGTCTCTTTT
The DNA here is from genome assembly GCA_009760885.1 of Achatina immaculata. Classification (NCBI taxonomy): domain Eukaryota; kingdom Metazoa; phylum Mollusca; class Gastropoda; order Stylommatophora; family Achatinidae; genus Lissachatina; species Lissachatina immaculata. Next base: position 58,556,676 of record CM019718.1, on the reverse strand, counting down.
ATTTCTCCCTTCGCCAACTTTAAAGGCGACTTTAAACTAGTCATCAGACAGGGCACCAGCCCACTCACCACGTAGCACGTCTGATCATTGATCTCCAGACTGTGAACGAATCGGTGAACTTTATCTTTGCTTGTGGAAATACTGAAGATAGTACCCAGGCACTTATGGGTTAATCGTCCAATGTGCAAAGAGTCTGATCCATAGACTAACTAACTAACTGACTAACTAACTAACTAACTAACTGACTGACTGACTGACTGGCTGACTGACTGACTGACTAACTAACTAACTAACCAACTGACTGACTGACTGACTGACTAACTAACTAACTGACTGACTAACTAACTAACTAACTAACTAACTAACTAACTGACTGTTTGAGTGACTGACTGAGTGACTGACTGACTAATTACCTAACTGACTGACTAACTAACTAATTGACTGACTGACTGACTGACTGACTAATTAACTAACTGACTGACTAACTAACTAACTAACTGACTGACTGACTAACTAACTGACTGACTGACTAACTAACTGACTGACTGACTGACTAACCAACTAACTAACTAACTAACTGACTGACTGACTGACTAACTAACTAACTGACTGACTGACTAACTGACTGACTGACTGAATGACTGACTGACTGACTGACTGATTAACTAACTAACTAACCTTCGTCTGCAAGGATCAGAATAAGGTCCTGCTTGTTCATGGGCGATCTAATAGAATTGAAGCTGGCATTTTCTCAGCTCTTGACGATGGATGTTTATTTAAAATGGGGACAGAAAACGGTAGGTATCTGTCAGAATGAGTCCATGTTATGACTGTCAGAGATGGAGGTCCCTAAATGGAAACCACGGAGACATTAACAAAAGCTGTGTTGATAAACACATGCACGGAATATTTAGTAAACATCAGCTGCTACAGTGAAACCTCATATTTAATTAAGTAATTTCACGGTCAGATTAATGTGATTATACAAGATGTAATCACATTTAAGGTCCACATTTGAGCCCTTACAGTTTTTAACTATATCAGTTTGGCTAAGTCGGATGCCAAAAACTGCGTATCTTGGACCATGGATTCCCCTATCATACGTACATATATTCCGCGAAAAACTGTCAATCTGTATACATCACAGGAGCTTAAACTCACTAGATCTTAGCCGAAACAAGACAATCTGATGGTGCCCTGGAGACAACTGGTGCCCTGTGTGACTGTATAAGAAAAAAATAAAGACGTTGAGTAATAATCAAACCAAAGGAGAAGGAGTAGACATAATAGAAGTAGACACGTGGCTTTCTGGCTAAGTAGATAGGAAACACTGACATAAGACAGAGACAAGAAGTTCTCGAAGGGGAGAGGAACCATCACTGTTAGAGAGAGGAACCATCACTGTTAGGGAGAGGAACCATCACTGTTAGAGAGAGGAACCATCGCTGTTAGGGAGAGGAACCATCACTGTTAGGGAGAGGAACCACCACTGTTAGAGAGAGAAACGATCACTGTTAGGGAGAGGAACCATCACTGTTAGGGAGAGGAACCATCACTGTTAGAGAGAGAAACGATCACTGTTAGGGAGAGGAACCATCACTGTTAGAGAGAAGAACCATCGCTGTTAGAGAGAGGAAACATCACTGTTAGAGAGAGAAACGATCACTGTTAGGGAGAGAAACGATCACTGTTAGAGAGAGGAACCATCACTGTTAGAGAGAGGAACCATCGCTGTTAGAGAGAGGAAACATCACTGTTAGAGAGAGAAACGATCACTGTTAGGGAGAGAAACGATCACTGTTAGAGAGAGAAAAGATCACTGTTAGGGAGAGAAACGATCACTGTTAGGGAGAGGAACCATCACTGTTAGAGAGAGGAACCATCACTGTTAGAGAGAGGAACCATCACCGTCAAAGAGAATAACCGTCACCGTCAAAGAAAATAACCATCACCGTTAGAGAGAAGAACCATCACCGTTAGAGAGAAGAACCATCGTCGTTAGAGAGAAGAACCATCAATGTCAGAGAGAGGAATCATCACTGTTAAAAATAGGAACCATCACCTTTAGAGAGAAGAACCATCACCGTTAAAGAGAAGAACCATCACCGTTAAAGGGAAGAACCATCACCGTTAAAGAGAAGAACCATCACCTTTAGAGTGAAGAACCATCACCGTTAAAGAGAAGAACCATCACCTTTAGAGAGAAGAACCATCACCTTTAGAGAGAAGAACCATCACCGTTAAAGAGAAGAACCATCACCTTTAGAGAGAAGAACCATCACCTTTAGAGAGAAGAACCATCACCGTCAGAGAAGAGAGTCTCATGTTAATTTAAATTTACTTTGCTCAACTGACTTTATCTTTGGAAGAGTCACGTGCAGGAAATAAAAAGCAGTCAAATTTAACTACCACCGCACTCCTTGGAGCCATCAATGTTAGAGAGTTGATGTTCTTCATTCGGGTTGTCGCGGGTTTGACATACGCCTTATATGGTCGCACCAACGCCCACAACCCGGAAGACGGCTAATGCCATGGAGGTAACTGGTTCACTGATGATAGCTGATGCCATAGATATAATTGGTTCACTTCTTCTTCTTCTTCGTTCGCTTCTACCACCAAAACCGCGCTGTGATCCTACTGAATTTACGCCTGTGGTCCTCGTTAGGTCCCTTGGTCTCATGTGTGGTCCCCGAAAGGACCACACGAGATCCCCGAGAAGACCACAAGGGGTTAAGAGTATCGCAGTGCTTTAGCCTGTATTCTTAGTGGATCTCTGAAGCGGATTGCGTGACATCGTGGTTTTCGTTGCACCAGTTTAGTCTAGAGTTGGATTTTCTCACTGGAAAACCTCGACGTGTTTTGAGATACCCGTGTATCACAGCCGGGTGAGAGGTGGTTGCCCGTCCAGTCCAGAGTTGGACTTTCTCACCGGAAAACCTCAGCGTGGTTAGGATACGCAAACATCCCCGCCGGGTGAGAGGTAGCTGCTTATCTAGATTGCCCTGGTCCAGTGTCTCCGACTTCAGCATTTTGTGGTTGTGGCCGCTACCCTTCCTAGTTGTGACGAGGATGGAGCTTTTGTCCAGGAGGACGAATCCTCGCCACTAGTAACTTCCACCCCTGGGTTGAGCCGGTTTAGGCATATTATCCCAGTACGGGTATGTTTGGGACGTGACCGACCTCTAGAGCAGAGGTACTGTGACATGCATAGCCTTCAAGATTCACCCCTGGTGTGAGCCGGTTTAGGCATAATTCACCAGTGTGGGTGTGTATCAGGCGTGACCGACCTCTAGAGCGGAGGTGGCATGACATGTCTAGCCATCAAGTTTCACCCCTGGTGTAAGCAAGTTTACGCATATTTCACCAGTATGGGTGTATATCATGCGTGACCGACCTCTAGAGCGGAGGTGGCATGACATGTCTAGCCATCAAGTTTCACCCCTTTTGTGTGCCGGTTTAGGCATATTTCACCAGTGTGGGTGTATTTCGGACATGGCCGACCTCTAGAGCAGAGGCGCCGTGGTATGTGTAGCTCTCGCAACGATACTACTGGACATACCGATTAAATTTCACATTATCCTTTCCACCACCTTTTCACGTCAGCGCCGCACAGCAACCGTTATTTCTTTTCCGCATTTTCTTCCTTAACCGGGAGGAGCTTCACTCCACGCGCGGCATCAGAAGAGTCTCACCTCTGGGACAAGCCGGTTCATGTATTTCATCCGATATGACTGCACTCAGGACGTGGCCGACCTCCAGACCAGAGGTGCCATGATTTAACTGTTTGCTTCGCTTTATCCTTTCTACCACCTTTTCCGCAGTGGTGCTGCGCGGCAACCCCATTTGCACCTTTCTTCATTGGCCGGAAAGAGCACCGCTCCACGCACGGCAGCTGAAGAATATCGCCAACAGCGATAGATGAGCTACCAAACGTGCCACTCATCTACCCTAAGTATCTAGTTTTCAGGCGCCAGATATTCACCCCCGCCGCTTCTCCTGTCAGTTTAAACAGTTCTCTCACGGGAAGGCCAGTAGCTGGACTTGACTGCCAGAGGCTGTGTGAGACGCACGCCGTTGGAGTGGAGATCGAATTCTCCACCCCACCTCCGACAATAACAGTCCTTAGAACCATTGGTTCACTGATGATAGCTGGTGCCATAGAGATAACTGGTTCAATTATGATAGCTGGTGCCATAGAGATAATTGGTTCACTGATGATAGCTGGTGCCATAGAGATAATTGGTTCACTGATGACAGCTGGTGCCATAGATATAATTGGTTCACTGATGATAGCTGGTGCCATAGAGATAACTGGTTCATTGATGATAGCTGGTGCCATAGAGGTAATTGGGTCACTGATGATAGCTGGTGCCATAGAGATAATTGGTTCACTGATGATAGCTGGTGCCATGGAGGTAACTCTGACGATAGCTGGTGCCATGAAGATAGTTGGTTCACTGATGATAGCTGGTGCTATGGAGAAAGTTGGTTCACTGACGATAGCTGGTGCCATAGAGATAATTGGTTCACGGATGATAACTGGTGCCATGGAGGTAACTGGTTCACTGATGATAGCTGGTGCCATGGAGATAACTGGTTCACTGATGATAACTGGTGCCATGGAGATAACTGGTTCACTGATGATAACTGGTGCCATGGAGATAACTGGTTCACTGATGATAACTGGTGCCATGGAGGTAACTGGTTCACTGATGATAACTGGTGCCATGGAGATAACTGGTTCACTGATGATAACTGGTGCCATGGAGATAACTGGTTCACTGATGATAACTGGTGTCTTGGAGATAGATGGTGTACTGTGCATCATTCTTCGTACTCTGTTCTTTCCTCCACTGCACGTCTCTTTAGAACTCACTCTCCATTTCAACACAATTTTTTTTTCCAATGGCAGGTCATCTTCACACTTGCTCTAGCCTTGCTATATAATTTATTTCCCTGTTTATATCGAGGTATTATTTTCTCAGACGTGGATTTCGCATCTTTAACGGAATCTCAGTTCACGCCGGAAGCGAGATTAGCTCGGTCTTGCTCAGTGAGACACTTGTCAGGAGATAGAATGGGTTTTCCGACATTTAAAGCGTGGAAAATCCTGGGAAATATTATCTTTTATTTTCCTAGCGCTTGGAGGTAATGTGCTTTAACTATTCCTAAAACTAGCACCAGGGGTTTTTTTTTGTTTTACTTAAGAATATTGTATATAGTTTACCGTTTTCAATAGGGCAATACAAACTGTGTACACAAATTATTTTATATGATATGAGCAAATCTTTGTAAATGATACTACGTGGTCTTTTGATGCTGCCTGTTTTTTTTTATCTCCTTAGTTAAGAAAACAGCTTTCGGAAAGTACAGAACATTCGCTTCATGTTTCATCGTTCTGATGGTTTTTCAGCTTTTTTTTTTTTTTTCAGTTTTCATATAGGTATTTCATGAGAAGGCACAACGCAGTTTACCCTTTTATCAAGCTATCCATGTATGTAGCGGTACTAGACGTGTTTAATATACACAATAAAGAGACCCTTTATCAATTTGTCTATGTATATAGAGGTAGTAGACGTGTTTAATATATACATAATAAATAGACCCTTTATCAAGCTGTCTGTGTAAACAGATGTATTAGACGTGTTTAATATACATAATAAATAGACCCTTTATCAAGCTGTCTATGTATGTAGATGTATTAGACGTGTTTAATATACACAGTAAACAGACCTTTTATCAACCTGTCTATGTACGTAGAGGTATTATAGATATTTAATATACACAATACATAGATCCTTTATCAAGCTGTCTATGTATGTAGAGGTATTTCATTCATTTCATTCATTTGTATGTCCCTTGCGGAACTTTGCCTCCCTAACAGCTCTCCTGTAGGCCTCTCGGTTGTAAGCAAGATGCCCTGTTGCTGATGCATCTATTTGCAAATCATCAACGATATCTTGCATCCATCTTCGCCTTGGTCTTCCTTGCTCATCTTTGGAATACTCTCCCATCCTATATAAAAAAAATATAAACTATACTCCTTCCTACAACTACAAACTATTCCAATATCTATTTGATGTCGATTACATGCCTCTATGATTCACAAAAGATATATTAGACCAGGTACCGAGCTCGGTCAATTGTTTATTATGAAGAGTACCAATTTTCTGTTTGATAGATAGTCATTTATATATATATATATATATATATGTATATATATACATAGTTACTTTCTGTAGTCATTTATATATGTACATAGTTACTTTCTGCAGTCATTTATATATGTACGTAGTTACTTTCTGTAGTCATTTATATATGTACATAGTTACTTTCTGTACTGATTGCATGGATACGAGTGAAATGTGAATGTTATACTTTTATTTTATGTCTCTCAGCTTTCCAATGTTAGTTATGCTGGTTATATAAGCAGAATATTTGTAGAATGTCTGGAACAGTGTGAAAGTTGTATGATAAAAGACAGAATGCCAGATGGGCCAGCGTGCCCAATTCTTAACCCTTTGGAAATAAAGATCAATTTCTTTCTTTTTCCCATTATGTACCCTTCCAAGACGGTCTACTCTAGATTATCATGACGTTTAATGTGTCCAAATTATTTAAGTTTTCTTTGTTTAATCCTCTTTACTAGCCAGCCTTCTTCAATATTAAGTTCCTGTAATATGGATATATTTGTTCTTTTCTGTGTCCACGATATTTGAAGAACTCTTCTGTAGCATTTACATTCAAAGGCATTTATGTTTTTCTCAGCTGTTTTGTTAAGTGCCCAGGTCTCACAGGCATATGTTGCGATGGGAAAGATGCATGCCCTCAAAAACCTTATTTATGTTGTTCTGTCTGTTCCTCTCCACAGATTCTTTGTTTTACTTTCTGAAGAGCGATAGATGCCTTCTTGTAATTTCCCTCATTGTACCTTCAGTATTAGTTAGTAATGATCCAAGATATTCAAAACTCTCCACTTCTTCCAATTTTTCCTCATTGATACATACTTCAGCTACCTTAATTGTTTTGTCAGTTGTCATCAATTTAGTTTTATTCGCATTAAGATACATGTTTTGCTATTCGCTGTTCTTACGGACTGACATAATTAATTTTTCAATGAAGAAGGTAGACAGCTAATGCAGAGGTATTAGAGGTGTTTAATATACACAATACATGTACCCTTTATCTATGTATGTAGAGGTATTAGAAGTGTTCCGGCGATAAAGTAAGAGAACGCAGTTTTATAGGATTGGACCTGGAAAAAATCATAGACAAAACACTTTAGTGAGGCGTGAGAGATATCGCAGTTCATAAGTGCGCTGTCCTCTCGTGGCTAGACGGCTGCTAGTCCTACTGGAGTCCGTGGTTCGAATTCCAGGTAGTTCTCTTGTGATTTTCTTTCTCTCACGTCTCACTAAAGTGTTTTGTCTTCGATTTTTTCGAGGTCTAATCCTACAAAACTGTGTTCTCTTACTTTACCGTACGAAAGCCTCGTTGTTTCCTATTTATAAAAAAAAAATTGTTTATTCTTTTCCCAAATGATGGGTTTCTTTGTATTTCTCTGTTTCTTCTCATCATGTGGCCCACATATGGTCACCTTCATTTTCTGATAACTGCTAAGACTGTTTGCTGCATGCTCACTTCTCTTATCTCTGCTTTAGCTTAAATTCGTTCCATTGTTATACAGAGTAATTTTCTTAGATACTTCTATTTGTTTTCGAATGCATCCATATTGTTCTCTGTTTCATTGGTTGTTTTCCAGCTCTCACGTGCATACATAATGCTGGGGATTATATTTGAAATGAACATCCTAAGCTTTGTTCTTGTGCTTAGCAGTTCTGATTTTCATGTTTTCTCGGAAATCTTAAAGGCTAATGCTGCCTGTGATATTCTGATTCTAACTTCTTTCCTCGTGTCTCCTTCCTGATTTGTGTAACTTCCGAGATGCACAAAACGATCTAATTCTTCTACTGGTGTTTCTTCCAAATATACTATTTGCTCATGCATGACTAGGTTCTTCATTACTTTTGTCTTTTCCCTGTTGACATCAAGTCCTGTTTTCATTGCAGGGCATCTGCTTTGTTTTTCTTTGCACCATTTCTACTTTTCCATTATTAAGCACTATCTTATTTTATATCATATATCGTTCCCGTGCCGTTAAAAGTCACATAGGGCTCGCAAGGTAGTTCGCCAATTTTTCCTGTCTTCGGCGAGTCTTTCAACCTCTTCAAGGGATTTTATGCCTGTTAATTTGGCCTCTCTTAACAGTGTCCTCTTCAGAATTTCACGCGGTCTGTCTTTTTTTTCTTTGGCCTGTTGTGTTCCGCTTTATAGCTTGTTTTGGGATTTTATGATCATTTCTTCTCATCACGTGACCAACATATGTCCATATCCTTTTCAAACACTCATGACATTGGTTGTTGTTCAGTCATCAGTCTTATCTCTGCATTGTTCTTGAATTCATTCAACTTTATGCCGAGTATTTTCCTTAGGCATTTGTTTTCAAAAGAGTCTAATTTATTTTTTATTTCTTTAGTTGTTTTCCAGTTTTCGCATGCATAAATGAGGGTGGATATTACATTTGAATTGAATAGTCTTAACTTGGTTTTTGTGCTTATAACTTTTGAATGCCGTATGTTCTCAGGATTGTTGAAGATCGATGCTGCTTTTGTAATTCTGATTCTGACTTCCTTTCTGGTGTCACCATCCTGGTCTATGTAGCTGCCAAGATATGCAGATTGATTGACCTCTTCAATATATGTCCCTTCTACATGTATTTTTCTAATTTGATTAATGGTTAAGTTTCATTATGTTTGTTTTGTCCTTGTTAATTTCAAGCCCTATTTTGCTAGCCAGTGAAGACAGGCTATCTGTTTCTTCTTGCATGGAATTCACATTGTTACTGATAAGAGTTATGCCATCAGCAAAATCAAGATCTTCTAGTTGGGTCCCATGTACCCAGTCAATACCTGTCTTACCTGTGAAGCATTTTTTTCATTATGAAGTCTATTGTAATTCCAAAACGCAAAGGAGACAGTATACATCCTTGTTTCACGCCTGTTTCAATCTGGAACCATTCACTCATCCCTTCTTCTGTTTTGACTGCACAACCATATCCATTGTAGAGGTCCTTAATGATGTTGACAGTTTTAGATGGTATTTCATATAGACTTAAAATTCTCCATAATGAATCTCTATGTATGCTATCAAATGCCTTTTTAAAGTCTGTGAAGTTCAGTATTAATGGTTTCTGCTTTTCAATGTGTTCTTCAAGTATTATTCTTAGAGTAAAGATCTGGTCGAGACAGCTTCTCCCTTTTTCGAAATCCTGCTTGTTCTTCTTTCATTGCAGCATCCACTATATCTTTAAGTCTATTCAAAATGACCTTGCAAAATACTTTTGATGCAACTGATATTAAGGTTACTCCTCTCCTATTGTTACAGTCACTAAGGTTGCCTTTTTATATTTTAACAATGATTCCTTTTTTCCATTTAGAAGGGACCTTTTCTTCTTTCCAAATCTTATTAAACATTCTCTGTAGTTGTCTCATGTTGTCATTATTGATAGCTTTTAGCATTTCAGGTGTTATTTCACCTTCACCTGCAGCTTTGTTGTTAGCCATTAAATTCACTGCTGTTTCAGTTTCATGCAATGTAATTTCATCTAGATTGACATTTAATTGTTGGGCTGGTAAGTCGGTTTCAAGGTTTAACAATTCTTTCATAATTAAGCGCTATATCACCCACAAAATCAAGGTATGCTAGTTGCGTCCTCAGTATCCATTCAATGCCTGTATTTCCATTGAGCATTAGAATAAAAAGGTAAAATAAAATAGCACGGATTGGTATATACAGAAAAAAAGGAAGTGTATTCATCTGAGAGAGAAGAAAACGAGGAAGTAGCTTTTTAAAAGAAATGAAAATGAAAATAGAAATAACGACAAACATAAACAACATCAGACGGTAAAAATACTTTAATTGTTTCAAAAGACATATGCCAAGAATGGAATTCATGCTTGGAAGAAAAGGTGAAAGAGGGAAAAGAAACCAAGAGGACACCAACGATACAGATGGATGGACAGCAAAAAAGGGAGGGGATTTGGATCAGTTCTGGATTCACAGTGAAAAACAAAAGAAAACTGGATATCTGTTGTAGCTAGCCTTGCCTGTGGAGACAGCACATGATGATGATGATGGTGGTGGTGGTGGTGGTGGTGGTGGTGGTGGTGGTGGTGGTGGTGGTGGTGGTAGTGGTGGTGGTTCTAACTCACTTTAGCTAATAATCACTGCACTATAAATCAAGTAATCATTGGTTTTACAAATGTTTCGTAACGCATATGTTTCATTTGTTCTATTATTATTATTATTATGATTATTATTATCTCGTCTTATACCAGTGGTTCCTAATCTTCGACGGTTCACTGAACTATTTTGGGGCCCACATACAGAAAATAGATTAGCTCGATCAAAACAAAATGTTAGCAATCAAATGGGTGTGTTGCTGTATGTGCCAGCTTCTGCTGTTTTTAGTTTGGGCCCTCGTGTTCTCTTTCAGATGACGTGGCGCTCAGAATCAGAGTCGCTGTTAATAGTGGATGTTAAGAATGTGATTTGTCAATATAAATCTTTGACTAGTCACACAAACTTCCGCATTATCGGTTGCGTGTCCATCGAGCTTTTAAAAACATCGCCCCATAGTGCTAATATTGAGGGGGGTGGGGGTGGGGGAGGGGAGACAACTGTAGCGTCAGCTAACTTAGTTCTGTAAATCCAACACTTTAGCTCTCCAATTAGCAAGAATAGAGTGACTGAGGTACAGGGACAGCTCCAGAACCTGCAAGTCATTTAGCTCCGTAGGCGGTTGGGGATAATCCCTCTTGTTTTGCCAGCTGTCACGTGATCCGGGTAATCCTAGACTCCGACTGTCTGCAGTTCTGACCGAAGGTATTCCTCATCACTCCTTCACTGCCTTACTCCCCGCCGCCCCACCTCCTCCCAAAACCATCCCTCCTCCCCTTTTTTTTTTCCTCCTTTATTTTTTAACACACCCTTCATCTTTAAAAAGCCGCGGCAACGTCATCAGAGCTTGCAAGAATGGCTAATACGTGAAGCGTCAAAGTAGACAGGGCTGAATTTTGAGAAATGTTGTCTTAGAGATTACACTTTATAGCCGGTTGCAGGAAGTGTACGGCACTGGCAGATGCCAGCACCTGGTGAGAAAAGACCAGCTTACACCAGGCTTTCATTCTCCATGTCTCCGTAATACACTTGAGATCGGAGTGGCTGGGAGATGGGGGTGGGGGCGGGGTATGCATTTAATAGAATTACATCTGGGGTTCTTTAACCTCTTTACGAATACAGATACATACATATATGTGTGTGTAAGTGTGTGTATGTATGTATCTATATGTGTGTGTATGTGTGCGTGTATATAATATTCATGCAATTTTGTATACGTTATTATACCTAGACCAACAAGCAGCAGTAAGAATAAATGGTGAAACAACAACTTGGTTTGACATAAAACAAGGGGTCCGTCAGGGGTGCATATTGTCGCCTTACTTATTTAACTTGTATACTGAAAATATAATGAGGAATGTTAGAGAAGATGTAGACAAGGAATATTACGATGCCATAACAATTGGAGGTTATGAAATACCAGAGATTAGATATGCTGATGACACAGTGTTACTGTCCACAACATAAAAAGGAATGGAAAAACTAATTATGTCAGTCCGTAAGAACAGCGAAGAGCAAAACTTATATCTTAATGCGAAGAAGACTAAACTGATGACAACTGACAAAACAAACAAGCCAGCTGATATATGTGTCAATAAGGGAAAACTGGAAGAAGTGGAGAGTTTTGAATATCTTGGATGACTACTAACTAATAATGGAGATACTATGAAAGAAATTAGGAGGAGGATATCTATCGCTCTTCAGAAAGTAAAACAACTAAAGAATCTGTGGAGAGGAACACACAGAACTACAAAATTAAGATTTTTAAGGGCATGCATCTTTCTCATCGCAACATATGCCTGTGAGACCTGGACACTTAACAAAACAGCTGAAAAACACATAAATGCCTTTGAATATAAATGCTACAGAAGAGTTCTTCAAATACCATGGACACAAAAAAAAAACAACAAATATATCCATACTACAATAAATTAATATTGAAGAAGGCTGGCTAGTAAAGAGGATTAAAGAGAGAAAACTTAAATATTTTGGACATATTAAGCGTCAAGATAATCTAGAGAAAACTGTCTTGGAAGGGTGCATAATGGGAAAAAGAAAGAGAGGAAGACCAAGGCGAAGATGGCTGCAAGACATCGTTGATGATCTGCAAATGGATGTATCAACAGCAGGCCATCTTGCTCACAACCGAGAGGCCTACAGGAGTGCTGTTAGGTAAGCAAAGTTCCGCAAGGGACATGCAAATGAATGAATGACTTCGCCCAAATCTAGCAGTCCCCTTCGTCCTGTTTCCGTCACTCACAGCTACCAAAGCCTGTGTTTCTAATTTTCAGCCGTGATATGAGGAAAGTAAAAGCTCCACTCTTTACCGGAGAGTCCAATCCATGTTTCTATAAAGAGAAGCACTGTCCAGGTGCACAGCCACATAACTCTTCAAAGATCATGGACACATGCAAAATGTAAAACATAGCGTACTAAGGACATCAAACACGAGCGGATTAGAATGAGGCCAATTCTGAGGGGGTTGAGGGGAGGGTGGATGGGATTTTGCAGATAGTGCATCGCTCCAGGGCTGGGGCACCTTCCTTTTCTTAAAGACAGGCCCCTAAAGGATGAAAACTGAATGGCCGAAAATGAATCGGGTTGGGATGTCTGAAAGTAGTTTCCCACTACCACCTTACAAAGTTCCTCTCAGAAGTCCTTAATCAAGACCCTACCCTACTTTCACACGTTGATCATGCATACAGACTATTACTGTTACATGGTCAACATGATATTAATTAACTGTGTAAATTACAGTTTGGGCCACGAAAAACTACCCGTATTTCGTGACTGCAATGTCATTGCTCGGATGGGAGTGTTTGCAACAAACTCTATACATAATCTGCAGTGTTATTGTGTTCCGACGGTGGGCTGGCTTTTACATTTGTACAGCTTCTCTCTTCAGAAAGTCGGGATATATTACAATAGCTGCTGCAGCTTATTCCTGACAAACCACATAGGATGTGCTTGTATCATTCTCCCAGCTTCTCAAAATGGCATCCCTAGTAAAGAGTTTCCGGACTCTCACTTACAGAAACATCTGCCAGCGACCCGCGATGTGTAGGCAAATGTACCTAATGCTTGCAAAAACTACGGGTTAATTCTTCAACTGAAAACATTTCGAATTACATTGGAACGTAGTGTAATAATAATAATAATAAAAGTATTTTTCCTATTTATGCTGTATGTTACGTTTATCTTAATTTATATTTAATTGGAGAATATTTGTTTATTTCTTAAATGAGAATGTGGTTTTATATTTACTTTCTACTATTTTGGCTGCAAGACATCGTTGATGATCTGCAAATGGATATATCAACAGCAGGCCATCTTCCTCACAACCGAGAGGCCTACAGGAGTTCTGTTAGGGAGGCAAAGTTCCGCAAGGGACATGCAAATGAGTGAATGAATGACTATTTTGGTCTGTGATTTAGATTTGTGGTTAGTATTTATGTGGATGTGGTAGGGTTTGGAGCTATTTATTATATTTGTATTACTTAATAATTCTCTTCTCCTCTCATATCTGAATAAAGATCAATCAATCAATCAATAAATCAATCACTCTCTCTAATCTGCCCAGTGTGGGCTTTTGGGGTTATCTTAATGTACGACAGTACGATACCCGTTCGTTATTCTTTTCTCCTGTTCGTTTTATCTTAATGTGCGCGCTGTACAACAAAACCTATATAATTAATGTGCGCGCTGTATAACAAAACCTATATAATTAATGTGCGCGCTGTACAACAAAACCTATATAATTAATGTGCGCGCTGTACGACAAAACCTATATAATTAATGTGCGCGCTGTACAACAAAACCTACATAATTAATGTGCGCGCTGTACAACAAAACCTACATAATTAATGTGCGCGCTGTACGACAAAAACTATATAATTAATGTGCGCGCTGTACGACAAAAACTATATAATTAATACTTACTCTTCTGAGGCTGTCTCCTTCTTGGACATCTCCCATAATTAATAGTTTTCCTCTCTACCTCACCTCCCCATCCTACATTTCCAATCAATCCAGGGTTTTCGTGTCTCTTAACCAGTTGCCACTCTCATTTTCTCCTTAGTAAATAAGCAACTCCTCTAGGCGATACATACAAATAAACGCAATCAACTTTAATATGTAATAATCTTACCACAACGCAATCACTCAATGATTCAAGAAGTAACATTAATACGAGCATGCAAAAAAACATGATTAAAAATGCATTATATCAACAACATATATAGCAGTATTTTAAAGAATCCAAAATATAAAACTATTTACACATGTTAAACGTGGCAGTATTAAACATTTCTCCACCAGCTTTGATACACTCATTTCTATATCTGGTTTCCTCTCTGAAACATCACAGATAGAAAACGTTAGCGAGCACAAAACGCTAGGTCTTATTATTGACCAACATCTGACCTGGAACTCTCATGTGCAATGTCTAACAAAACTCATCGCACAAAAAGTATACCATCATCATCATCAGGTGCCGTGCCGACTGGCGTTGGCTATTATGCTTCTCCAGAGTACCCGATCCTTCATGCAGGCCATCAGTTCAGTTGGTGATCTCCTCTCACACCATCCCGTCAGACTGTCCAGTATCATTTCTCTTGGTCTTCCTCTTGATCTTCTTCCTTCTATTTTTCCTGTTGTTATAATATTTTCAATGCCCCCTCTTCTCATTGCATGTCCTATGAAAGTACATTGTCTCTCTCTTATCTTTCTGACAAGGTTTTTTGTCTCTCCAGCTCTTCTCATACATTCTTCATTAGTTATTTTTGCTGTCCAGGGGATTCGCAACATTCTTCTAATAAACCACATTTCTGCTGAATATACCAATTAGCTAAAATTAAGCACTTCATCGATCAAGACACTAGGAAGACATACTACATATCTCATATACAAACACATTTAGACTATTGCTCAACAGTTTGGGATGGTTGCTCAGTGTCAAACACACAGTGGCTTTGCTCACTCGAAAAGCGAGCAGTAAAGCTTATTAGTGACAAAGATCAAGCACAAACAACTAATCATCACAAACGTATCAAAATACTACCTCTTAAGAACAGGTTCCTCTTCAACAAAGCCACGTTAGTACATCAAATTCTTTCACGGCATGCCCCGCCTTATCTATGGAACCTGTTTAAATTTAGCCCAAAGTGCAGCCAACGCTTGAACAACATATGTCTTCCAAAACCTAGACTTGATCTTTACAAGAAAAGCTTTAGTTATTCTGCTGCTCATCTTTGGAATACCCTCCCATCCTATATAAAAAATATAAATTATACTCCTTCCTACAACTACAAGCTTTCCCAATATCTATTTCATGTCGACTATATGCCTCCATGAATTATAAAACTTAAAAGTTATCTTAAACTGTTCTTACAGACACCGAATACAATTAATTGTTTTCTGAATAGTCCCGGAAATTTTGTTTAGTAGATAGTCATTTATAATGTATGTAGTTACTTCTGTACTGAGTGAATGTTTAAGAGCGAAACGTAAATGTTATATTTTATTTTATGTTTCTCAGCTTCAATGTTAGTTATGTTTGTTATATGAACAGCATATTTGTAGACTGTAATAGAGTAAAAGATGTATGATAAAGGGCAGAATGTCAGACGGGCTTGCGTGCCCAATTCTTAACCCTTTTGAAATAAAGATCAATCAATCAATCAGTACTCCAATAATGACACTTGTTTATTAAATATATTCATGTCTCGCAGAAGTGGGTCACTGCTCAATGTACTAATTTCCACACCCTGTTTTGTATAGCCGGTTTGCCCAAGTCATATACAGGAATATATATTTATTTATGTCTCGAACCCTGTTTTGTATCTCCTGTTTGTCCCTTCTTTTGTCACATTCGGTTTCATATTCTTTTGTCATAGTAAGAGGTATATAGTAAACGTACCAGGTTCACGTTAACAATACACATCACATACACATAATCACATACGTCTCTGTATTTGTTGATTTATCTGTTTTGTACTTCTTTAACTATTCTCTCGACTTTATGCCGTACTCTGCATTATTTGTACTTCTGTGCCTATCTTCTCGATTTTATGTCTTCTTCTGTGTAATTATATTAGTGTACATATTCTCACGACTTTACATCTCTTCTATTTATTTATACTACTTTTACTCTTTTTTCTCGACTTCACGTCTTCTTCATTTATCTGTACGTAATATACTCTGGCCTCAATAGGCTGCAAATTACATGCACAGCAAAAGACCAGATGTGCTCAATACTCTTGTGGTAACAATTATAAACACCAGCACATATAAGACACTACAAACGTCTAAGTGGTTAAACACTGTTCACGAACAACATTCTTTCATCAAAGAGAAGCTCATTTCCACGCTGAACCGCGTCCTTTCAGTTCAGCATCCGACCCCTGACTGATGACTTCTTAGTTTGTTAGACCTTATATACTAAACACCCTCTTGAAATTTCCATTCCTAAAACGAGCCTAAACCTGTTGTTTCCTTGGCATTGAGAATTTTCATTCTTAGACTGGTCTTACGCTGGTCATCGCGACGCATGCGATTAACAGCCTTGGCTTACCAAAACAAGATTAGAAACTGAACTATGCACGTGACCACAATATTAAACATCTTTTACAAGACTTAGACATAGGTACGAACGAACTTTTATTTTAAACGGGTGGAGAAAAGAGCAATCAGGCCCGTCTGACATTCCACCTTTAATCTCTTACCTTCCGTGCACCGTAAACATTCAACATGAATATAGTACCGTAAAGACTATATATATATATATATATATATATATATATATATATATATTACAGTATAGTATATGATGGTATTATATACAATAATGTGTATAAACAGCAATAAATTTTTTGAAAACAAAGCTTTTGCAATTAATCTTTCATCGATACAATCAACAGTTTATAATTCGGTGATCCACTGAGTCGTTGAGTGACTGACATATTTTCTAATAACCACTGGTCTGACCAAAATGTCATATTTATTTTAAAAAAGTGAAAAAGAAGACACGGAGAGTACGCATATGAAAGTTTAAAAACATAATAAACGGAAAAACAAAATAAACAAAATAAAAAGTCATAGCCGGGCGCAAGTCTTTTTTCTGCTCGCCATGCCTAGAGTCTACTTCGTCGAGTACAAAATTCTCGAATGTTTGCAAAACCTAGAATGATCCAGGCGAGCCAGGGGCCATGGAAACAGAACGCCTTATGGGAAAAAAGGCATATTTGGATTACAGAGATTATAGTGGATTATAAAAGACAACACATCAAGGACTTAGCAGTCAGCTCAAGGCAGTTGGCATCACAAGATATTTCCCCAGTGCCTCATGTGTTTAAAAAAAACTGGTCAGCAGCCACAATCTTTCTAGAAACACTTTGGAACTGAAACATTTGTGCTTGCTACTGAAATCAAGGATGGTGCCAAGAAAAAAGAAACAGAATGAAGGGGAAAAAAACAAAACTGAACCGTATGTTACAAGGTCATATCACATTTCTTTGTGCCGTCAGTGAAAAGGAACGAACGAATGAAGGAACAACGGAACTTTATTTTCAAAAAATGAAGAATTCGGCACGCAGATTCGTATAATATTCTGCCCTTCACCATTCAAATTTCGATCAGTTTTCAAACACTCGGTTCAGCACAGCTGCAATAAATACGTAAGGAATATTAGAAAAATTCAAATTTAAATGTGATTTGATTATTATTATCAACAATGAGCTGATCCGTGCGTATGCTCAGTCAGTCAGTGGTTTGCATGTCCCTTGCGGGACTTTGCCTCCCTAACAGCTCTCCTGTAGGCCTCTCGGTTGTAAGCAAGATGGCCTGCTGTTGATGCATCCATTTGTAGGTTATCAACGATGTCTTGCAGCCGTCTTCATCTTGGTCATCCTCTCTTTTTCCCCATTATGTACCCTTCCAATACGGTCTTCTCTAAATTATCATGACGTGTAATGTGTCCAAAATATTTAAGTTTTCTCTGTTTAATCCTCTTTACTAGCCAACCTTAATTAATATTAAGTTCGTGTAGTATGGATATATTTGTTCTTTTTTGTGCCCATGATGTTTGAAAGACTCTTCTATAAAATTTACATTCAAAGGCATTTATGTGTTTCTCAGTCAGCCGCGCCGAGCTGCACAGCGCGGGCTGCTGTTGCGCACGCCAACCGTTTTTTTTTTTTGGTGAAAAAGCGCTCTCGAGTTCCGTGCGTGATGAGACATGCTTTCGTTCACTTCCCGGACGGCGAGAGTTAAGGTGTTTCGATGCAAAAGCGAGTGGTTTGTCCGCTGAGCGAAACCTATAAACGGCTAGCCAGCCAGGTTCGTGCTAACGGTGTACTACGGTTTTGTCGACCGATGGTCTTGAAACTGGCCCATCTCTGGCAAAGAATATGGGGTCTGCAGTATGTAGTGTGCGTTGGTTGTGGGTGACGGGCTTCCTTCAAGTTCTTTAGAGCAGAGGAAATGAAATGTCGCTGGGGTCGAAAGGGATCCATTCTGAGCAGAGCGCTGTCTCCCTTGCCCCGCGTCGATCTGTCGGCAGATATCCGACTAAGGTTCGGTGAAGAAAGGTATCTGGTTGATCCTGCCAGTAGTCATATGCTTGTCTCAAAGATTAAGTCATGCATGTCTAAGTTCACACTGTCCCACAGTGAAACCGCGAATGGCTCATTAAATCAGTCGAGGTTCCTTAGATGACACGATCCTACTTGGATAACTGTGGCAATTCTAGAGCTAAAACATGCCTACCAAGCTCCGACCCTCGTGGAAAGAGCGCTTTTATTAGTTCAAAACCAATCGTCGTTGTCCTTCGCGGGGCGCGGCGTCCCAACTGGTGACTCTGGATAACTTTGTGCTGTCTGCATGGCCTTCTGTGCCGGCGACGCATCTTTCAAATATCTGGCCTGTCAAATGTCGATGGTACGTGACATGCCTACCATGTTTGTAACGGGTAACGGGGAATCAGGGTTCGATTCCAGAGAGGGAGCATGAGAAACGGCTACCACATCCAAGGAAGACAGCAGGCGCGCAGATAACCGACTCCCGGCACGGGCAGGTAGTGACGAAAAATAACAATACGGGACTCTTTCGAGGCCCCGTAATTGGAATGAGTACACTGCTGGCGAGATTCTTCGGATGCCGCGCGTGGAGTGAAGCTCCTCCCGAACAAGGAAGAAAATGCGGAAAAGCAATTAGGATTGTGAAAAGGTGATGGAAAGGATAACGTTAAGCAGTAGTATCGCTGCGAGAGCAACTCATATCACGGCGCCTCTGCTCTAGAGGTCGGCCACGTCCGATATACACCCATACTGTTGAAATATGCCTAAACCGGCTTACACCAGGCGTGAAACTTGATGGCTACGTATGTCACATTACCTCCGCTCTAGAGTTCAGACACCTCCGATATACACCCATACTGGTGAAATATGCCTAAACCGGCTTAAACCAGGCGTGAAACTTGATGGCTACTTATGTCACTATACCTCTGCTTAGTCACTGCGTCGGTCACGTCTTAAACACGCCCATACTTGGATAATATGCCTAAACCGGCTCAACCCATGGGTAGAAGTCACTAGTGGTGAGGATTCGTCCTCCTGGACAAAAGCTCCGTCCTGGTAACAACTAGGAAGGGTAGCGGCCACCACCAAAAATATTGAAGTCGGAGACACTGGACCAGGGCAGTCTAGATAGGCAACCACCTCTCACCCGGCGGAGATGTATGCGTACCCAAATCACACTGAGGTTTTCCGGAGAGAAAGACCAACGTTGGACTGGATGGGCAACCACCTCTCACCCGGCTGTGATACACGGGTATCTCAAAACACATCGAGGTTTTCCGGTGAGAAAGTCCAACTCTAGCCTGGATGGGCTACCATTTCTCACCCAGCGGGGATATACTGATATCCAAAACACGTCGAGGTTTTCCGGTGAGAAGGTCCATCTCTAGACTAAACTGGTGCAACGAAAACAACGGTGTCACGCAATCCCACTTCTGACACTCACCGAGAATACATGTTCAAGCCGTGCGATACTCTGAAGCTCTAGTGGTCCTCTCGGGGATCTCGTGTGGTCCTTTTGGGGACCACGGGACATATCGAGGACAACAGGCGTAAATTCAGTAGGATCACAGGGCGGACTTCGTGGTAGAAGCGAACGAAGAAGAAGAAGATGTGTTTCTCAACTGTTTTGTTAAGTGTTCAGGTTATGCAATGCATATGTTCCGATGGGAAAGATGCATGCATTTAAAAATCTGATTTTTGTCGTGTGTATAGTAGGCATACTTAAACACTGCAATGTATGAAGATTCCAAGTTCAATTATCTCGTGTTTGCTTCATAGTACTGCGCAGCCAAGAACATGTAACGGAGCTTAGCTATCATTAGTTTGATCTGTTTGTTCATGTTACTGAGGGGAATCTATATTTTATATTTGTTCAAATGGCTTCTGTTTAAGTGCTCAGCAGAATACGAATGCTCAATTTCTGCATGGGTGATTACAAATTTGAATATAAATAACACATTTATGAAAATAGTTCTACTCACTTAAATAAAACAATATCACGGTCTGCATGTCCCTTACGGAACTTGGCCTCCCCAACAGTTCTCATTTAGGCCTCCCTAACAGCTCTCATGTAGGCCTCCCTGACAGCTCTCATGTAGGCCTCTCGGTTGTAATCAAGATGCCCTGCTGCTGATTCATCCATGTGTAGATTATCAACGATGTTTTGCAGCCATCTTCGCCTTCGTCTTCATCTCTTTCTTTTTCTCGTTATGTACCCTTACAAGAGTGTCTTCTCTAAATTCTCATGACGTTTAATATGTCCAAAATCGTATTTAAGTTTTCTCTGTTTAATATTCTTTACTAGCCAACCTTCTTCAATATTAAGTTCTTGTAGTATGGATATATTTGTTCTTCTCTGAACATTGTAGAGTTTGTTTGTTTTGGGTTTTTTTTTTTTGTTGGTTGTTTTATTTTCCCTGCGTTTTTCGTTACGGCAATAATTCTAGTTTCTGTTCAGAGTATAAATATTTCTCTTCTTCTTCTTCTTCTTCTTCCTGCTTGGTACTGTGAGCTGGTGTTATTTGTAGTCGATGTAGGGAAGAAGCTGTGACTTGAAAGAGAGATACGGGCCCATTTTTTTCAGTCTATCAGCGGAGTTAACAAGCAGCGAGTGTGCACTATATCCTTAGCAGACCCCGCCTGCCGCGGGGCAAAAGCGATCCCTGTCCCCTTAGCCAGGTTGGCCTGTTACTGGGGGTACCAACAGAGAGGTGGAACAGGGTCTTGGTCAGCAGTTTTACTCCAACCCTGACGACAGCATGTCAGCTATGGGTTGCTGACTGCCAACTCCGAAAGCATCTTCGTCGTCAAAATATTTATGATAGAAAGCGCACACATAACAAAATGTTGCTGTTGGAGACTGTGTAGAGCTTAGATGAGAGCTTTCTTTGGTATCTTTTATAATTCCAACAATATACTGTAAATAGTTGAAAATTGTTGATATTTTCTTTTTTCCAATCACTCGCTCTGGACTCGGGAAAAATTCCATATTTGTTTAACTGATTATCACGTGATTAACTTCTGTTTCTTAATTCACTCACAGCAGTTTGTGCAGCGCAATCTGGTGTGCCGGACTATGCTGGAGGATATCCTCCATCTCATGTATTCCCCAGTATTGATGTACCGAGTGCTTTGTTTCACGGCAGAGTCGACTTGGGAGGTTTGGGTATGATTGTGAAACCAACCATGAACTTCAGAATTAGAATACGGGTCACTATCGACTCGTGGTCTCCAAAATTTATTATCTTCATAACCAAATGTCAGGAGATGAAGAGTATAATAATGCACATGGCCCCTTTCTTTCTTGCTCTCTCTCTCTCTCTCTTTCTTTTTTTTTCTTTCTCTGTATGTGTGAAGAACAGAACTTCTTATTCTTGTTCTGTCTCCTTGGAGCTGCGAGTAGGATGTCCTGTGCAACCGATGCAGTAAAGATGCTTAAGCATGAGCTTAGTGTCGGATGGGGGAGTGGGTTACGGCTGCTACTTTTGCGAACCTGGAATGAAACTAAAAATCAGGTAGGAGTGCAATGCTTCTTTAGCAGACTCCACCACCATAGAGGTTGTAAACGACCCCCCATCCCTCGTGAGCAGGATGACTCTGTTACTATGTGCATCAAAGGAGATATGGGATAGGGTCTTGTTTGACTATGACTGTCCAGCCCAGTGCCAGCAGTCAGCTATGGATCAGTGATCGCCTTTTCACGATGCACCGTCACTCCAAATAAAAAGAATTCAAAGTTCAAAGTTCAAAATTCAGACTCCAACTTCACTGCATTCCGGACAGCCCCGTATATGCTCCACCGCGTGCCGCAGCATTCACTGAAGAGTATGTTTGCTAATCAGTCAGTCAGTCATTTGCATGTCCCTTGTGGAACTTTGCCTCCCTAACAGCTCTCCTGTAGGCCTATTTAGTTCTTATAGTATGGATAATTTGTTCTTTTTTATGTCCACGATATTTGAAGAACTCTTCTGTAGCATTTACATTCAAAAGCATTTATGTGTTTCTCAGCTGTTGTGTTAAGTTTCTAGGTCTCACATGCATATGTTGCGATAGGAAAGATGCATGCCCTTAAAAATCTTATTTTTGTAGTTCTGTCTGTTCCTCTCCACAGATTCTTTGGTTGTTTCACTTTCTGAAGAGCCATAGATGTCCTTCTTTTAATTTCCCTCACTGTATCTCCATTATTAGTTAGCAGTGATCCAAGATATTAAAAACTCCACTTCTTCCAATTTTTCCTCATTGATACATATTTCAGCTGCCTTGTTTTTTTTTATCAGTTGTCATCAATTTAGTTTTCTTCGCATTAAGATAAAGGTTTTGCTCTTTACTGTTCTTACAGACTGACATAATTAGTTTGTCCATTCCTTTTTGTGTTGTGGACAGTAATACTGTGTCATCAGCATCAGCTTATCTAATCTCTGGTATTTCATAACCTCCAATTGTTATGGCATAGTAATATCCTTTGTCTACATCTTCTCTAACATTCCTCATTATATTTTCAGTATACAAGTTAAATAAGTAAGGCGACAATATGCACCCCTGATGGACCCCTTGTTTTATGTCAAACCAAGTTGTTGTTTCACCATTTATTCTTACTGCTGCTTGTTGGTCTAGATACAGCAGTGATGTTAATTGTATCAAATGTATTGGAAATCCCATTTTTTCCATTATTTCCCAAAGTTTCTGGTGTTGTACACAATCAATGCCTTTGAATAGTCTATAAAAGATAAATATAGATTCACATGAAACTCTCTGCATTTCTCTATTATTAATCTTACATTGAATATATGATCTCTTGATCGTCTTCCTTGCCTGAAACCAGCTTGGACCATATTGACTACTTCTTCTGTTTTCTTACAAAGTCTCCCCATTATGATTTTTAACAGAATTTTACTGGCGTGACTAATCAGAGCAACAGGTCTGTAGGTTGTGCATAATTTCAGGTTACCCTTTTTTTTTGGCAGTGGTATGAATACAGTTCTTTTCCATTCTTTTGGGCAAATACCTGAATGCCATATCTTTCTACATAGTGTGTGATAGATTTTTGCACATTCCTTTCCTCCTGCTTTAATAAGTTCAGCTGTTATCTCATCACATCCTGATGATTTAACATTTTCAGATTCTTTATTGCCCATAAAACTTCTTCAATTGTCGGCTCGGGTTCTTTCTCCTCCAATAATAATTCACACTGATGATTTCTGTTTTCATAGTCGGCTGTTTCATACTTTCCTCTGCAATATTCCTTTCATCTTTCTAGAATTTCCTCTCTCTCTCTGTCAAGATATTCCCTATCTCGTCACAAATTATATTTAGCTTAGGTGTGACATTTCTTGTTAGTGTCTTCTCATTTCTTTAAACATGTCACTAGTCCACACTTCTGATGTTCTTCTATTCTTTCAGAACAATCTTGTATGTATTGTGTTTTGTTTCTTATGTTTATTCGTACTTCTTTTGTTAAAAATTTATATTCCTCTTTGTTGTTGTTTGTCACTTTCCATTTCGTCTTCATTTCTTTACGTTGTTTTATCAGTTCTAGTGTGCCTGCTGTAATCCAACCACTCTTTTGTGTTTTCTTTATTGGAACCACGCCTTTAGCTGTTGTTATTAAGATATCTCTGGCCTGCGTAGCCAGTTCATCTGATGTCATCTCCTCATGTACAGCCATCAGGATTTCGAAACGGTTCTTCACTTCTATTCCATATTGTTCTGGTATTTTTGTAAGGTCAAAGCGGAATGGTCTTCATCCCATAACTGTCTTTTTTTAAAATCTTTATTTTCATGTCTGCTATTAATAACTCATGGTCCGTGTCACAATCAGCACCTATTAAATATTGTGCTGACGTTATACTTAATCTCCACCTTCTTTGCACTAAAATCTCATCTATTTCATTCTTGGTTTTCATATCAGGTGTTTGCTAATAGTTCCTGTCAAATGTTGATTGTTCACGATGTGCTTTCTGCCACACAGTTCTGATTTCCTGCAAGTACCTTTAATTTGTCCTAGCTCTAGCAATCGTTTCACAGCTGCATTGTTCTTTCATTACTGCTCTTCATTCTTCTGCAGTCTGTCCAATACAGCTTTAGCAATGTCCGCATTGTCCATTGTCAGTCTGCCATTTATTTATGCCTGTCCAGCAAGTCTGTCTGCCACATTATTGCCATGTACTCTCCTATATCCTGGACAGTAAAGCCACGTTAGAAAAAGAGTAATAATGACGATTCTTGCTTTCCATACTTCATAACGAAAACCTTGCAGTCGTCAGAAAGAATACAAACTTAAGCGTTTGTTCGCTGCATCCCAGTCACTTCCACAACAGGTCTGACCCGGGAAAAAAAAAAAAGGCAGAAGCGAAAGAAAAGAGTTCCTTCTCCTGCCACGTGCTTGACACCAAGCGCTGCCAGATAGTAACTTTATCCAGACTGTATCCCTCCGCCGAACCGGAACTAGTCTCCAGATATAAGTGGTTATCTAGATTTGGGCAATCAGATCTGTTTATTAGCGATGTCGAAAAATGGGTCCAGTTACAAATAGACCCCCTTGCGCTCTCATCAACCCGGGTTTTTTTTTTTTAATGACTTGACAGGACATAGCGTGTTAACATTTCGGAATATTTTCCAGTCATATTTTTTTATTTATTTTATTATGACACGACATGTGCTTCATTTTTTAAAAAACAATTAATTACTTGCTTTTCTGTGGACATTTCGTTTCCCCCCAAGTGTTTGTTAATTCGGCGAGCGAATCCTACATATTGAAATAAAATTCTCTGTTTTTTTTTAAACATTGTGTAAGAAAATATATACATTATATATATATATTTTAATATTTGTAAGAAGTTAGTTCTAGAAGAAGTTGGCAGTTTGCTGGTTAATGTTCGTTTAAAGTGCATTAGATATTTGTCAGAATTTGATCATGATTATCGCAAATGGATGTCGTTGCTGGAATTCATTCAACTGGTCAAGGGAATTTGTGCGGACCAAACGAAAAAAGAAAACATAGCACATTTAGTAAACACGAGCCCTTATAACCACTTCTCAAACTCAATCAGTGAACTTCCGTTTGAGTGTGATTGTGTATCGCGTAATTAACTGCCGATTCTTAATTCACTCACAGCTGTGTGCGCTGCGCAGTCTTAAGTGATTACTTAAGTTCGTCTTAACTTTAATGTGATTGTACGAAGTGTAAGCATGTGAAAATTCCAGATATTGAGCCATTACAGTTTTAAGCATATTGTAATTGAACAAATCAGTTTGACGGAGTTGTTGTAGCTGGTTACGATGTTGTCAGTATGGATCCTGTAAGATTTAAAACGTTTAAATAAAGAAATGTAGTTTTGTTCTCCCTTCAAAACATTTAATTTCTAAAAAAAAAAATTCTAAAGAAAAATTAAGCCCATCTATTTTGTTTTCTACTTTTTGTTTGGAGATACAAATGTTAATTAGTATATAAGCTAATATAAGCCCAGGTCATTTCCGGTAAAGAAATGGTTGTTGTATTTATTATACTTTTTTTTTGCGTGCCGTCTTAGGATTTTTTTTTTACACATCTAACTAAAACAGAGTAGAAAACGATAATTATGGCAAGGTAAAACAGTTGGCTGGTAGACAATCTCCTTCTGTGATGGCGAATACTTTACAAGTGAGTCTCGTAAGGCTGATGATTCGATTCGGATATGGAGTAAGCTATACTGTGTCACTCACGAGGCGTCCTTTTTTTCAGAAGCTCACTCCAAATGTTATTCTTTGTTGTATCAACGTTCCTTGTCATTTTCTTAATTCCACTCCCCCTCCCTTCCCCATTCCCTACTTTTCTCTGTCACTTTTTTCCCTTCAGCACTGAGCAGTTTTAAATGAAAATAACATTTTATGCAATAATAATGAATATTAATTTTTTAATCATCATCATCATCATCATCAGGTGCTGTGCCTACTGGCGTTGGCTATTATGCTTCTCCAGAGTACCCGATCCTTCATTTTTTAAGCATGAATTAATACTTTTATAATACCTCTCTTTATATATATATATATATATCCCACCGTTGTAATTTATTATTTAACCTAGTTGTTTGTATAAATAAGATAGACTTCATCCTTCTCTGTAACTCATGCTTTGGTATATCAGTACTTGGTTTCTTCCTGCTGTATTTTGTTACTGATTATATAAAAAGATTTTGCTTATCTTTTTAAATAATTGTCTCCATTCTCGCGCTCTTTCTGCAAAGATATAAACCCATGTATTTGCGAAAAAATATTCTAGACTATTATAATAGTGTTGAAAATAATTATGATAATGGTAAATAAATATAACATTAATCTACAAATTGTCTACTTCTCCTGAACCTAAACTTTACATTTCTAAATCTTCAGGAATTCGATTTCTGGTAAATGTAAAAATGGATGAATTCACATTTTTGTTTTTACAACTGTTCTTGGTCATCGTAGTCGAAATAAGCAAAGGCTGCAATGGTAGAAAGAATTATCCGTACCCATAATCCGCATAAACACTTCATTTCAGACTTCATTGTAGCAGCTCTTAATGATCTTTATGCAGAACGAATGGTTTTACTACAAGGATGTACCCAGTGCCCTTAAAGAGAAAACTGTAAAACATTATATAACGGCATTTGTTTGCAAATGAAACAGTTATAACGGCGTTTGTTCTCAGATAAGACATTTATAACGGCATTTGTTCTCAGATAAGACATTTATAACGGCATTTGTTCTCAGATAAGACATTTATAACGGCGTTTGTTCACAGATAAGACATTTATAACGGCGTTTGTTCGCAGATAAGACATTACTCGTTATAGACGACAGCGCAGTGTTGTTAGGTCATGTGGATAGTGTAATATGTCATATTGTGAGGGAGCTAATGAATGATCTGTGTCCAGTTATTGATATACTTTGGTGGAAATTTTCGTTAGTCCATTAGTTTTGCTTCGTGATAGTGAGCTGCTACGTTTTATAGGTAGGTCTGAAACGTTCATCTGTTTGGCTTCTGTCAAAGTATTGTGTTCATATTATCAAAGCATGTTCATCTGGACAAACTGAATTAAACTTTATAATGAGACAAAAGCGTACATGATTTGAGTACATATAAATAATAATAATGTTTCTTATTTTGTCATTTTTTTAAAACAGGTTGCGGCCAGTAGTTATAGGACTAATGTTTGTTTTTAATTAGAAGATTATGAAAAAGACATTGCAATGTAAAGCAGTGTTGAATTATTAGAACTAGCTTAAAAAAACATTGTAACAAAGATGTGGAGGTAGAACAGATGAATATATGTATGTATGTAGGTATATATATATATATATATATATATATATATATATATATATATATATATATTGATTGCATTGATTGCTAAAGCTTCTTATGACAATGAAGGTTGATATAAGTGAGGATTACTAACTTGCATATTCTGGTTCAGTAATACATTGCTATGCTATTGCATTGTATGTTATATATATATATATATATATATATATATATATATATGTTCTGTGGTCGTTATGTGCGGAATGTGGTCTGAACTGTTATTGGTATTGTGTGTGTTCATGACGAGTGTCCTGATGTTGGTCGTAATAAACTTATTTTGTTAGTTGTCTTACATTTGTTTTGTATTTGGTATGAGAGATGATGAGAAAGCAGAATAGACATAATATCTCCGGGTTGAGATGTTGACTGACAAGGGTCGGGGAACCGAGATGGTTGTAGTCAGATATTCTTTTAAAAAATTAGGGTTGTGGGGTCACAGCACGTTTGTGCTATTGGAAGAATTTAATGACTTAATTACCACTCTCACAAGGCCCCTACTCCCCTCACTATCTCCCTTACACAGAGATAGGCTCAGTTACCACATCTCTCCTATGTTCAGATGATGGTAATGTATGGCTTTGTTTTACAAAAAGATAGAAAGAGAGAAATGTTGGCAGGAACAAGGATGGCAGAAAGGAAAGCAAAACGAACACGTATAAATGAAGAACATACAACAATCCAATATGTCGGCACAAGTCTTTTTTCAAAGGTCACATAGGACAACGGCATAACAAATAAAAACACAACAAATGGAAATGAAAAAAAAATAAACACTTAGCTCTTTTGCTACCCTCCTTGTGGGAAAGATGGGCACAAAATGCTGGTATCGCACTCAAAAGAAGGAAATCAAGCTATGCTTGAGTGGAAAATATGCTGACTGTTAGGACGTCAATCATTATTTTTTAAGAGAGAGAGAGAGAGAGAGAGAGAGAGAGAGAGAGAGAGTCACATCAAAGATAAATAAATGAAGGTTTTCTTGAAGGGCGCTCTTGGGCCGAATGGTTAGTAAGCTGGCCAGATGACCGCTCGTCCTATCAGAGTCCATGATTCTATTCCCTTTCTTACTATTTCTCTTTCTTACTATTTCTCTTTCTTACTATTTCTCTTTTTCTCACATCTAAATGCTAGCCAACATTCAAGGTTACTCCCACATAGTCTGTTCTCCACCGTGCTCTACACAGATTTGACTTCTTTCCACATAATATTGTTAAATTTTCTGCACATCAAAGATAGGCAAAGGTTTACGGGGGATATAGATATCTTAATAGATATAGATATCTTAATAGATGTAGGTATCTTAATAAACATAGATATCTTAATCTTTTGTCATAGCCCGTATGGTCACCGGGATCCAGATCTAAGTCTGGGGAACGGACGAACGAACGAATATACTTTATTTTCAAATGGTTAAGAATTGGGAAACCAGTCCCGTCTACCATTCTGCCCTTCATCATACAACTTTCATTCAGTCACAAATATTCAACATTTGTTATTGAACATATTATGCATGAAAAAGCAAAAAAATGAAGTAGTAAATAATTAATAAGCCCTTTCTTTCCATACACTCCACTTTCTGCTCTATGTAACTACATGAAATAAACTTAATTACATTCTCACATTCATTGTAAACTAACACATTTTTGGAACAATAATATACTAGATACAACAGTTAAGCCATCATCATCATCATCATCATCATCATCACCGCCTTTCACTCCCTTGAGACCATAGGCCACGGATAATGGTTCTCCAGTCATCCCTGTTCTTGGAATAGTTCTCTGCTTCCTTCCATGTGTATATTTTGTCTCCGAGCACTGTCATAATCAAGCCATACATTAGATTAAACTAATTTAGACTTTGATAGTAAATATACCTTTACTTTTCACAGATGTGCATATATGAGTATTCACACACACATACCACATATATATATGAACACACCCACCCATGTACATACACTCATACACTCACATATATACGCATAGACATGTGCATACACACAAAGTGTATTATGTACACATAAAGACATGTGCACATACACACATGTATGTACAAACATATATATACACATTTACATACATACCAACGTATATATATACACATGCACATATATGCACACACATACATACCTAAACCTATTCATACATGTATGTAAAATATGCACAAACACAATTACATGTTAGAGAGGCATACAGTCCATCTCAAACATATATTAATAAAGTTTGAAGCTATAAGAATAAATATTACTTATAAGTTTTAAACGAGTTGATAGGGTATTCCAAAGGTGGGCAGCTGAGTAAGAGAAGCTTTTTTCAAACATGTCAAGCCTTGGTTTGGGAAGAATACAGTTACTTAAGTGTTGAATGTCTTTTGGATTGTATTTGAACAGTGACCAAAAATAGGGTGGAGTATTGTGTAATAGAATTTTATGAATTAACTTGGGCTTGTTGAATAGAAATCTCTTCTCGAGGGGTAGAATGCCAAGATGTTAGTCCTTATTTGTAATATGTGCTACATGTTTGTTGTCTATAAGATTTACTGCTCGTTTTTAGAGTGAGTAAAATCTTTTCATGTTTGACACAGAGCAACCATCCCAGATTGTGGAACAATAGTCCAAGTATGTTTGTAGCTGTGATATCTGGTATATATGAGTATATATGTTCCTGGTATCTATGTCAAAAAAGTGTTTGCTTTTGACAAACTGGTAAACTTTTCATCCTGAAATGGAAACTTCTAATTTTGAAAGGGAAATTTCTGATACTGAAAGAGGAATTTCTGATACTGAAAGAGAAATTTCTGACACTGAAAGGGAAACTTCTGATCATGAAACTTCTAATCTTGAAAGGTCAGCTTCTAATCCAGAAAAAGATTAAAAATAGGTATGAAAAGAAGACCAACACGTCCCAAAAAGCAAAACGATTAACTATCATAGTTAGCCTTTTAGTTTTATGGGAAAAGTAGTTTTTAAACTCAATAATTAATTCAATTATTGATGAAGAAGCTTGTTGGATTCTGAATATTAAATTTGTAATATGTCCAAATACTTGTTATACTTCGTTACACGCAATAATTTGTGTATAAGTATACAACTATACACGAAGCATTCCTACGTTTTCTCCTAGTTTATACATTCTGTCATACTCCGTTAGCTTGCAGTGATGCTGAATTTTATTTCGGTATAAAACTTAAATTATGTTCCTAATTAGAAACCATTTTGTGCCATAGGTTAATTATAATATCAGGTTACACAGCAACTATACATGTTAATTGAATATTCCTGCTTGACATGGAAATTATATTCCCAAATAATAAAAAAAGGTCATTTTTGAGAACTCTATAATGAAAAATAAACAACCAGTAAGCGAAGAACTGAATTTAGGACGTCGAAGGTAGTGTCACTGAGTGTAATGTTGTACACTGGTTGCTGTTATTATAAGACAGAGCTTTCTTAAGGTAAAGTGCCCTATATTTTCCCCTAATTCTAGAATGTACGAGTAAGTATCCGGTTTTATTTTAACACCCCCACAAGGGTGGCTGCTAGATAGATGTACTACCTCAAGATCCTGGAGGTTTTTGTATTAAAATCTTAGCCAAAAGTTCAAGAAACGATGCGAGGGCCTGTTTATTGAGTTAAGATTGACAGGAATGCTCTGACAGCCAGGGAAAATACAGTATTAAGGTTTATCCCACATGAATATTTCATAATAGTAGTTATTTGGTACATTTACTTAACATCGTATAGTTCAAAATTAGTATTAGTAAAACAATGGCTACCTTATCTATGTTATCATGTTATAAAAATCATGATATAAAAAGCGTGATAAGGCAGCTGAAATATATATCAATGAGGACAAACTGAAAGAGGTGGGGAGTTTTGGATATCTTTGATCACTAAGGTAACTAACTAATACTGGATATACAATGAGGGAAATTAAAAGGAGGACATCTATCGCTCTTCTAAAAGTAAAACAACAAAAGAATCTGTGGAGAGGAACAGACAGAATTACAAAAATAAGATTTTTAAGGCATGCATCTTTCCCATCGCAGCATATGCCTATGAGATCTGGACACTTAACAAAACAGCTGAGAAACACACAAGTGCCTTTGAATGTAAATGCTACAGAAGAGTTCTTCAAATATCATGGAGAACAAGAAAAGAACAAATATATTCATACTACAAGAACTTAATATTGAAGAAGACTGGCTAGTAAAGAGGATTAAACAAAGAAAATGTAAATATTTTGGACATTTTAAACGTCATGATACTTTAGAGAAGACCGTCTTGGAAGAGTACATAATGGGAAAAAGAAAGAGAGGAAGACCAAGGCGAAGATGCCTGCAAGACATCGTTGATGATCTGCAAACGGATGCATCAGCAGCAGGGCATCTTGCTTACAACCGAGAGGCCTACAGGAGAGCTGTTAGGGAGGCAAAGTTCCGCAAGGGACATGCAAATGACAGACTGAAAAGCATGATAAGAGATGCTAATGATCAGGAAATGTTTCGCGTAAAGAGGGAGTTTCTTTTTTTTCATTAATATCTATTCTCGGTTGCTTCCCTAGTTTATCCGGCTCCTGATGACGGACAAATTAACAAGTCTCATAATCAGTAGTTCTCAACCTTTGTTTCGACCGTGGACCCTCTTTTTTCAGCCTGAGAACAGCTGTGGACCAATCATTAAAAATGAAGCGATTAAATGTAAATCATATGATACTTTTTTTTTAGATCGCCTCAATCCATTTCTTAGTCCCTGGACCCCTAAAAATCTTTCCGTGGGCCCACTGGGGATCCTTGTGACACCAGGTTAAGAACTATTTATAATAGTGATTTCAGAAATATATATTGTTAATTGATATTTAATTTTTTTAAAATATGGATATTCAGAAATACATTTGTGTATTCTAAATTGTTATTTCATAACATTTATTCCATTCTGTATTTTTAGCTAGAAAAAAACAACTAATTCTTTAAGTGATGCATATTATACATATATAACAACAACAACAACAAATTTCCTCAGTCAATATTCGTGCATAAATGTCAAAATTTAAGTTTACAATGTTAAGATATAGTCGAGAACATAATTTCTTGCCCTCAAATTTTAACATATTATTACTATAGACTGTTAAGACAGAAATATAAACTCGATACTGTAGACTGTTAAGATAAAAATATATACTCGATACTGTAGGCTGTAAAGACAGAAATATATACTTGATATTGTAGGCTGTAAAGAGAGAAATATATACTTGATATTGTAGGCTGTAAAGACAGAAATATATACTTGATATTGTAGGCTGTAAAGACAGAAATATATACTTGATACTGTAGGCTGTAAAGACAGAAATATATACTTGACACTGTCGACTGTAAAGATAGAAATATATACTTGAAACTGTAGGCTATAAAGACAGAAATATATACTTGAAACTGTAGGCTATAAAGACAGAAATATATGCCGCAGACAAGGGCATTTCCTAAATGTACTTGTTATTGCTTACACACTGTGTAATAATCCTGAATGCAATAGATTTCACACTGGATATCGAACCGCTACAGGTCGAGCAACTTCAGAAAACTTGTCCAGGGAATGCGTCCTCCCTCTTTCAGTTAAACAATGCGGGGACGGATTATTAAAAGACTTAATCATGCAAGAATTACTAGGCCATTTATAAAATGTCGAGTTTGCCCGAATACATTACTTGGACTATTTCAAGAAGCAATTCAGAAGGGCCTTAAGGATGATTAATAAACTAATGGTTTGTTTGATCTCATAGGCTCTTCTAAATAACGTTTAGAGAACATTGAACCACGGTATGTTGGTAAACACTGTATGTTCTTCAATTTGTGTTTTTGCTGAAGTTAATTCTTATCTCAATGATACAAAAAAAAAAACAACAATCTCAAGATCACACAAATTATACAACAGTCAGCTCTGGGGGTTTTAATTTGAAAACGATGTGATAAATGTTCTAGCTTTCTCGTGAGTTTCATTTGAAATTTCAAGCTCCGACTAACAGAACATGTTTATTATATATGTTTCTTTTCTCTTTAATGAAGCCATACCAATGGCTAATAAGAGGATCGAAGACTTTCATAGATTTAAATGGGCGCATATCCGCCAGCAAACAACAACATTGGTCACATTCAGCCACTCATTCATTTGCATGTCCCTTGCGGAACTTTACCTCCCAAACAGCTCTCCTGTAGGCCTCTCGGTTGTAAGCAAGATGGCCTGAAGCTGATGCATCCATTTCCAGACTATCAACGATGTCTTGCACCCATCTTCGCCTTTGTCTTCATCTCTTTCTTTTTCCCATTATGTACCTTTCCAAGACGGTCTTCTCTAAATTATCATGACGTTTAAAATGTCCAAAATATTTAAGTTTTCTTTGTTTAATACTCTTTACTAGCCAGCCTTCTTCAATATAAAGTTCTTGTAGTATAGATATATTTGTTCTTTTTGTGTCCACGATATCTGGAGAACTCTTCTGTAGCACTTACATTCAAAGGCATTTATGTGTTTCTCAGCTGTTTTATAAAGTGTCCAGGTCTGATAGGCGTATGTTGCCATAGGAAAGATGCATGTCCTTAAAAAAATTTTTTTTTGTAGTTATGTCTGTTCCTCTCCACAGCTTCTTTGGTTGTTTTACTTTGTGGGAAGCGATAGATGTTCTCCTTTAATTTCCGTCCTTATATCTCCAGTATTAGTTAGTAATGATCCAAGATATTCAAAACTCTCATCCTCTTCTAATTTTTCCTCATTGATATATGATTCAGCTGCCTTCTCTGTTATGTTAATTCTCATCAACTTAGTTTTCTTCGCATTAAGATAGAGGTTTTGCTCTTCCCTGTTCTTACGGACTGACATAATTAGTTTGTCCATTCCTTTTTGTGTTGTGGACAGTAATACTGTGTCATCAGCATATCTAATCTCTGGTATTTCATAACCTCCCAAACACCAACATTGGTCATCGTTAGCAGAAAAACAAATGTTCCCTTATTATTAGAGAATGTTAAAGTTCGACTCTGGATTTCATGAAATCTCATTGTTCAAAAAATAATTAAAAAAAAAAATTCCCGGCGTCAACATGGCAACATCGATAGAAAAACACACAATATAAGTATTCTTCGTTTTTGTATCGCTTTCTTGTTATGCTAGGAAAAAAAATGTATGTCTCCAGACATTGTTCCTATCTCTCTTGTTGATTTCAGATTTCCCAAATTTCATCCTTCAATTTTGACAGCTCTCTCTTTAAGTGTACCTGGATTTTCATATTCCCTTTCGCCTGTAAAGACTGAAAATTTATAAACGGAAATTTATGTTGAGGTATCGCTTTCATTTCTTTTCTCGTCACTCGATTTCCGTCGTTCCCTCCTGGCTTCATCTTTGATCTAATTTACTCTAGATATCTAAACTCTCTGTTCCTTTCCCTAAACAGAACTTAAAACAAAACAAAACAAAACAAAAACAAAACAAAACAGATGATAGATTCATAACAGTTACATTTATAAACTAAAAATTAAATTAATCTTTCCAATAGCACAATCCCAGAGAAATAAAAGTTGTATATCCATCGTTACGTGCCTATGTAGCGGTGTTTTAAATAGGAAATAGCACAGACAATAGTTTGTCACACCATATATGGTAAAGCAACGTTACGTTAATTCTTAAAAATCGAAGAATCTCTTATTCTATTATTTTATAAATATTACTTCGAGCTAAAAACTGTTAATAATCAGTTGCTTCGTAACAGGTTATTAACATTCATTTTTCACACACGTCAAAACTCCCTCAAATATTTCTTACCACGGAGAGTAATACTGGCATGTTTTATCCCTGATGATATCGATGTCGTAGTTATTCAAATCTTCACAGACATCAAAAGAATAACATGCTCTCATTTCAAATGCTAACTTCTCGCCTGAGCAAGTAACAAAGACTGAGTTCACATCTCCACAGATATCAAATATTCTGTTGATAATATCAAACATATCAAAGACTGAGTTCTCACAGCTCAGAAGATATCGAAAGTTGAATCCACAGTTCCACGGGTATAAAATACTTTGAGTTCAAAGCTCCACAAACATCAAATATCTAGTTCATATCACCACATACTGAACAGGGTTATTCACAACATTTAAAAATTCACAACGATTAAACTACATAACGGATCATGATTATTCTTAAGCCAATATATATATATATATATATATATATATATATATATATATATAT
This sequence comes from Achatina immaculata, assembly GCA_009760885.1. NCBI lineage: Eukaryota > Metazoa > Mollusca > Gastropoda > Stylommatophora > Achatinidae > Lissachatina > Lissachatina immaculata. Next base: position 58,520,303 of record CM019718.1, on the reverse strand, counting down.
ATATATACATATAAACTTTTAAAGTTTTCTTTAAATAAAGTCCGCTCCCGTAGCTCCTGTGGTTTTCTGCTAGGCAGCAGCAGTAGCAAATATGACGTTCAGTAAACGCGAGCAGTCATTTTGTGTTTTGGATTACGCAAGAACCTCGTCCGTTGTGACTGTGCAACGACACTTTCGAGCGGAATTTCAGAAGGCAGCAGCTGTTTTCAACAGTATCAAGAAGTGGTATGCGAAATTCCGGGATGAAGGCGGGGGTTTCGCTGTAAGCTTCTCTAACACGATTCGTAGCTTCTTCGCTTGGTCCTGGACGTCCCTGCCGAGGAGCTGTGCACAGACAACATTCATCCCGAAATTTCGCATACCACAACTTGATACTGTTCAAAACAGGTGCTGGAATTCCGCTTGAAATCCTCGCTGCACAGTCACAGCGAACGAGGTTCTTGCGTATTCCAAAACACAAAATGAAACTGCTTACGTTTACAAACGCCATATTTGCTACTGCTGCCTCCTAACGGCAAACTGCAGGAGCTATGCGCGCGGATTTTATTTAAAGAAAACTTGAGGAATTTCTCTCTTTCTCTCCCTCTCTCTCTCTCTCACACACACACACACTCTCTCTCACTCTCTCTCGGCGTAAGAATAATCATGATCCGTTACTTAGTTTAATTGTTGCGATTTTTTAAAATCTTCCACAAACTTATGAATAACCCCTGTATTTCAAAGGTTGAGTTCACATGCTGACGAATTCAAAGACTGTGTTCTGTTTGTTTTACACCAGTCTCATTTGTGAACTCAAGGAGCACAGACAGAATGTTTTCTTTGTTTCTTTGAACTTAAAAAAAAACACCGTAGGGCACAGAATGTGAAATATCATGCATTCACTTACATATATCTTAATCATTTTGCATTTCACATCGCCTGTAAATATTTATATTTAATGCTGACGTTTTTGCGGTCACAGAATAATATGCTTCCGGTTTGCTCATCAGTGATTAGTAATTTTTATGGCAAATGGAAACTAACAACGAGACTAATTAATTTTATTAGGAGTTGCAACTACATCAGTAGTGATAGCAGTTATAGTAATAGTTATAGTAGTAGTAGTAGTAGTAGTAGTAGTAGTTGTAGTAGTAGTAGTAGTAGTAGTAGTAGCAGTAGCAGTTGTAGTGGTAGCAGTAGTAGTAGTAGTAGTAGTAGTAGTAGTAGTAGTAGTAGTAGTAGTGGTGGTGGTGGTGGTGGTGGTGGTAGTGGTGGTGGTTGTTATTATTGTCGTAGTTGCAGTTATAGTATAAAAATAATAAGAAATTTTAAAATGTTAATAGCTGTAAGAATAATAATAATCATGTGAAAAAAGACAAAAAAGACGAGAAGAATAGGAGGAGGTAGAAGAAAACAAGCATAAGCAGGAAGATAATAATAATAATAATAATCATAAGAGCTAACTGGAGAAAATTAAAATAAATAAATTTTGTAAGAAAACTGCATTTTGGCCCACAAGTACTGCTACTCTCAAACTTCTGTTCTAGTTCTAGTAGCTACTCTCAAACGTCTGTTCTAGTTCTAGTAGCTACTCTTAAACTTTTGTTCTAGTTCTAGTAGCTATTCTTAAACTTCTGTTCTAGTTCTAGTAGCTACTCTTAAACTTTTGTTCTAGTTCTAGTAGCTATTCTTAAACTTCTATTCTAGTTCTAGTAGCTACTCTTAAACGTCTGCTCTAGTTCTAGTAGCTACTGTTAAACTTTTGTTCTAGTTCTAGTAACCAGAGGCTGCAAGTAATTTAAAAACCTTCCTGGTTGCTAGTCATGAGATTTCACATCCTGGACCACGAAGACTTTCATCTGTGATTATTATTATTATTACTATCCTGAACGGTTTATAAACAGACGATGATTTCAGGGGAGCAAATTAATTCTGTGCTCAAACTATGTTTTGTCTTTGTCTTGTCTTTTTATCTCCCTGGAACTGCGAGCTTGTGTCCTTTGCAGTCGTTGCTGTGAAGGTGTTGAAACACAGCATCATATCGGCGAGGGTGAGAGAGTTATGGAGCCGAAAAGCTGAAACTATACTAGTCGTATATACTATTTGATGTGAAGCACTGTCGCAATTAAAAGGAAGTTTTTACAAATTCATGAAAATAAAAAACACTTTAAAAACATTCTAGGAAATTCATTCTCGTTCAGAAAGAGGCAAATAGCAACAGAAGTGTGGAACAATGGAACACATTTGGAAATTGTGTGGAAATACAGTCGACGTTATCAGTTAATAGCCCGGGAGTCCGGCTTATACCGGGCTTAGTGTCTCAAGCAAGTTCAAGGGCAAAGAGAAAAGAAAATATAAATATAAGCTTCAAGTCACTTATTTCATTTCATTATCGTCATTTTCTTGGGGCTATAGAGCACTTATCATCTTAGAGATATAAAGCAATTATCATCATTTTCTTGGAGATATAAACCAATTATCATCATTTTCTTGGAGATATAAAGCAAATACCTTGGTACCAATGGCATTAAGGCGACGAAAATAAAAGAAAGAAAAGCACCAGAGAAAGTTTCTTTTTCAACCGCATGCCATTAACAAAACAGTATTTTTTTCTTCCTTGACGTTTTGAACGTTATACAAACAGTTTTATCTCTTTGCTACCTATTCGCTTTGAGTTACTATGTACATTTAAGACATTCCTGTCTTTTTCCAAAATATTAAAAGCTTCCAAGACAAATTTCTGTAGCAACAGTGACCCACATACAGGAAAAATAACTACATGAAACATAGTTAATTCTGATTTTCGATTGTTTCGGTGTTTTAAAAAAAACTTATTGTAACTTTTTCATTTCATTATATTCGACCTAAATTTCTTTTTAAAAAATAGCGTTTTCTGGTAAGTTATTTTTTTAACAACCGGATCTCAGAAATTAATAATAATAATAATAATAATAATCATAATAGAACTCCTAAATGAAATAACGCCTCTAAATGAAGTTACAGATAAACAACATTTAAATCTTATCCTTTTACCTGCCAAAGATTTCTTAGACAGTGCTATGTACTTAACGTTTAACGAAATTCATGATTGTAGGAAGTACTGGCTTTAGTTTTTACTCCTTTTTTTCTTAAAATATTTCATTTAACAACCAAAACAAATGGAAATTTAGATACAACCGTCAAGTAAAATAATCCCATAAAGTTATGGGTGAAGTAGATACCAACAACAACATTACGTTTCGTCTTAAAATTGGATGTGAAAGAGTTAAAGAGTGTGTTTTCCTTGAACCATTAAACATAATATTTGTTATTATAAATAACAATATTCCGCGTGATATAAATAAACACCTATTTCTGGTATTCATGGTTTATGTGCTAAAATAGCCAAGAAGCGTACAAAATTTGACATTCACACGAAAGGTAATGAATTCAAACCTGCGGGGAATATATACATATAAAAATAGCAAATGGTTCAAGTGTTTAAACATGTCACAAAGTTTAAAACTTTAGAAGCATGTACAGTCGTTTTTCTTTAATACTGTATGTTTGTGAAACTTTGGGGGGGGGGAGGGGGGGAGTTTCTCCTGTTTTTTTAATGCTACTGGAGTCCATCTATTTGTATGACCAAGAGCATAAATAAAACGCAAGGCTGTTCATGGGCAAGACTTCGTGGACACGACTCTTCACGACTGTGATATCGATGATTCGGTTAACTCGTGGATATTCTTCTGGTGATTCCGACGCGTTGCTTTCCCTGTTAGCTCTAGCGCGCTCGAGTAGCAAAGTGATTAGTGCAATGTTCTCTTATGGCGACAGTCAGTGAATCAAATCCAACCAGTGAAGGAAGGGCCGTAGAGAGCCAGGCCGGGCCCGAGGGTCAAATACTGTCGGGGCCCCTATCCAAACATGGATAGAAACACACATAAACATACTTATAAGTTAATTTTTATGTAATTATTCTTTCTTTTTTATACACATAAGTGTTGTGATGATTATAAAACAGTTTTTCTTGCCTTTCTGCTGGCATATATGTCACCTACATCATTGAAGTTCATTTCATGTGTTAAGGCAGATTCCATCACAAGTGTCTCCAGATCTGAGAGTCTTTGTGTAAAACAGAACTCTTGGGCCCCTGAGTATCAGAAGTACAACCAGAGCTCTCTCTCTCTCTTTCTCTCTCTCTCTTTCTCTCTCTCTTTCTCTCTCTCTTTCTCTCTCTCTCTCTCCTCTAATGAACGGCAGAATATCAGACTGGCCTGCGTGCCCAATTCTTAACCATTTGAAAATAAAGTATGTTCGTTCGTTCTCTCTTCTTTTTTTCTCTTCTCTCTCTCTCTCTCTCTGAAAGAAAGAAAGAAAGAAAGAAAGAAAAAAGAAAGAAAGAAAGACAGAAAACAAAAAGAAAGATAACATGGCACACGAATGATCTCGGTTTTTTAATAGCTACATGGGTTCCTCCACTGTGCTTGTGGCCCCCAGTTATAGACCAGTGTTTTCCAGTTGTCCCCCCCTACTTTTTTTCTCACCTATTTTCAGTTTTATGTGTTCTTTGAGCGTTTTCCATGCTTCTCGATTGCAAGAAAAGCAAAAATAGAAGGGAAATTGTGATAATAACGCGAAAAAAAGATTTTTTGTTGGTCTTCTAACAGGAGTCACAGTGTCAATATTTCAGAATGAGACAACTACCAAACGAACATGTCAGTGAAAGTAGGTTGTATGTAAGGACAATATTTAGTAGAGACAACACTGCAAGACATGGAAATCTCAGAGAAAAACGTGGAATGCCTTCTGAAAAGGGAACAATGAAAGTTATAAAAGTAGAGAGACGCGCAATGAGTGGCTTGGACAACAAGGCCAAAGATATAAATTACGGGCAAACCATTTGTCTGTGGCTTATGCTCCGTAATAGGGATTGACCGATTGATTCAGCAGCTATCGTTCATGGCCTGAAATCTTTACACTTGGTGACAGTAACGATGCAGTGTCTTGGAAGAATGTTGCCAATCCTCTGTACAGCCGAGCGGGTCCTCCGAGAGGGGAATTCTGACGCCTCCCATCTTCCTCCCCTGATCCCTCTTGTACCCTATCGATTAATCATACTATTGTACCCTATTTATTATCCATTGCGGGGCCCTTTGAAGCCCTCCTTTAAAAAAAAGGGAGAACTTCTCCAGGTCCCGGATCGATGCAGTTGTTGGACCCCCTTCTCGTTGAGCCTGCAGCCAAGATGGCAAACGAAGAATGTCTTTCGAAAAATAATTGGAGGAGTCTGACTAATATTACTGAGTGGTTGAAGTCAGATCCAGCGAACCCTAGCGAAAAACTCATCTGCCCAGCCTCAACGGTTGGATAGTTCGAGAGGCACTAATGTCCAATGAGACATTAGCCTGTGCTATGGCCAATATTTTCAAGCCTTTTTTTTTTAAGAGTCGGGGGGGGGTTGTTGATAGATGCATGGGGGCTTTTTGGGGGCAGCCCATTTGCTGCAGGTATCAGTCTTTACGGCAGCCTTCACTATCGAGACTAAAGTCATCATTTACGAGGCTGGGTCGACCTCGGGGCCTTATTGGTCGGAAAAAAAAATCCTGCTCAGCTGGGGATTCGAACCTTCGACCATTTGGTTGCTAGACAAGTGCTCTAACCACTACGCTAGCCGGCCCCCGAGACTAAAGTTTTAAAAAAAAAAAAAAAAAAACTAGAGACGTCTGAGAGGGAAAAATGCTAGAAGAGATAAACGGGAATAGAAGACAGAGGAAGACGGAGAGAGAGTGTCAATGGCAGTTTATCGGGATTACCTGACATTTAGATGCTAGTTGAATTGAAGGAACACATCGAATATACGGAGAAGCACAACCCCTACGGCCTATCGGCATGGCACACGATGATAGTGATAATGATAATGAATATTTGTAGGAATTATAATCTCAAGGCGATACTGCACACGCATGTGAAATGAAAGTCACAGTAATTCAGTCTCATACAAATATGTCACAGCAAGTTAATCTCATACACATATATGAATTAAAAGTCACAGTAAATTGATCTCATACAAATATGTGAAATGAAGTTCAGAGTTTTTCAGTCTCATACACATATGTGAAAAAAAGATTCACAGCAATTTAATCTGATACACATATGTAAACTGGGAGTCACGGCAACCAACTCAGCCTCATACACATATGTGAATTGAAAGTCGCAGTAATTAAAAATCTTACACATATGTGAAATGAGGGTCACAGAAATTCAGTCTCATACACATGTGAGAAATGAAGGTCACAGAAATTCAATCTCATACACATGTGAGAAATGAAGGTCACAGAAATTCAGTCTCATACACATGTAAGAAATGAAGGTCACAGAAATTCAATCTCATACACATGTGAGAAATGAAGGTCACAGAAATTCAGTCTCATACACATGTGAGAAATGAAGGTCACAGAAATTCAGTCTCATACACATGTGAAAACTGAAAAGTTATGGAAACACTTTCACGAATATATCTTACACGTGTTCCTATTACTACATTATGTACAATTTTAACACAACAGTTAAAGCACATCTTTGAATTTTTAACGCGTTAATAAATCTTAAAAATCAGTTTGAAGCATTCACAGTGAGTGAAGAAGAATCCTCCATGAAAACATGCATGAAGCAATTCTTCAAACCTGAACAGAAAAGCAAACTTCTGTCAGTCGCTGCTCCTGTCTTTAAGTCTCTCTCTCTCTCTCTCTCTCTCTCTCTCTCTTTCTTTCTCTCTGAGTGTTTTGCCACGTATGTGTTCCGTCTAAATTTTACTTTTTATAAGACCAGATCATATCTAGTATTCAAAAGCACCGCCGATCAACGTTTGTATTCCTGTCAGTCAAATCTGACTTGAAAAAGATGTGATACGCGTCCTAGGCACTTCAGAAAATCACTTAAAAAAACAAAGATGACGTTACAGCACAGGATATGAAATGAACTCAGTGTGTTTCTAATTGTTACAATATATAAACGTCATTAAAAATATCCAGTAAATGTCATTAATGTATCATAGACTCCTTTAGACAGGAGTCTATTTATGTCTACAATTGTTTTTAATACTTTTTTTTTATGAACAGCATTAACAAAAAAAACTAAACACAACTCCTTAAAGGCATTCAGCTGATCCATAAGAAGTTCTACTCGTGTTTTATTGCTTTTCTGACAAAATCGGCATCCAGCCTTATATAACTGTGCCAGCTTCAAGGAGTGGGTCTTTGATAGCCCTCACCTGGTTTACTGAAGTTCAAATGAAGAATCTTCTCCCAAATTTTCGGTGCAACGGATAGCACAGGGATTCATTTTTATCCGTAAAATTCAATTCCCGGTATGAATTAGCACATATCAATGCCCCGGTGTAAGGAGCCGCCAAGTCCAGGTCGTTTCTGATCAGGACTTTTGGTTATCTCGTAGTAACTTCCGTCGCTTTCGGTGTGAAGCGCCTGCAAGACCTTGGCACTATGTTCTTGGGCCTTTGCCCTCAGCGTAGCGATACTTTCTGATTTCATTTCCTCTTTCACTCGACCTGTGCCCTCCGACCCTGCCTCACTGTCAGAGAGTTCGTTGTCTTCTTCGCTCATCTTTTTCGATGCCTCGATCGATTTCTTGTGCATTCCTGTTGGATTTTATAAAAAAAAAAGCAAAACATTAAAGAATATAAGTTATAATAGCAGGAGAACGGTACTAAAACATTGGTGCTACTTATTCGGTTGAACTATTGCAGTGTTGGTTTTATCCATACAAGTAGTCACCAGCGTGGAATACGTGGTATGGAAGTATGAGGGGGAAAAACAGCCATTTTCGCCTTTCTAATGTTATCTAATCGCCAGTAAAAGAAGAAGAACACCGATGCTACAATATAAATTGAAAGACACACGTTGAACTGGTTTGTCAATTTGATAAGAATGAAATGTAGAAGGTCCCCAGTACAAGAGTATTACCTAGTAATGCCAGGATCTAGACGAAAGGGACGACCCTATACAAGCATATCATCTAGAAATGCCAGGATCTAGACGAAAGGGACGACCCTATACAAGCATATCATCTAGAAATGCCAGGATCTAGACGAAAGGGACGAACCTATACAAGCATATCATCTAGAAATGCCAGGATCTAGACGAAAGGGACGACCCTATACAAGCATATCATCTAGAAATGCCAGGATCTAGACGAAAGGGACGAACCTATACAAGCATATCATCTAGAAATGCCAGGATCTAGACGAAAGGGACGACCCTATACAAGCATATCATCTAGAAATGCCAGGATCTAGACGAAAGGGACGAACCTATACAAGCATATCATCTAGAAATGCCAGGATCTAGACGAAAGGGACGACCCTATACAAGCATATCATCTAGAAATGCCAGGATCTAGACGAAAGGGACGAACCTATACAAGCGTATCATCTAGAAATGCCAGGATATAGACGAAAGGGATGACCCAGAAAATCGTGAGAGTATGAGACATCTTGAAGAGAAAAAGCGCGACAGCAAGCCAGGCCACACCGCGAGCGTTAGGGCCGGTACCAAAGGTCTGACTGTTTGTTCGTATGTTTGTACAGTACTAGAAACGTGCTGCTGTTCAACGTCTGCGCCTGAATGATGGTCGAGAGAAGAAAGGCAGAATATCTGACGGGCCTGGGGCCCTAAGTCTTCTCGCTTTGAAAATAAAATTCGTTCGTTCTTTGTCTCTTTCTTTCTCTCTCTCTTTCTTTCTCTCTCTCTCTCTCTTTTTCTTTCTCTCTTTCTCTCTCTCTCTCTTTTTCTCTCTCTCTTTCTTTCTCTCTCTCTATCTTTCTTCCTCTCGCTCTTCTCTCTTTTACCTCTCTTTCTCTCTCTGTTTTCTTTTTCTCTCTCATCTCTCCTTTTCTCTCTTTTTTATATCTCTTTCCCTCTCTTTTTTTCTCTTTCTGTTTTTCTTATCTCTCTTTTTCTCTTTCATCTCTCTTTCTCTCTCTGTTTTCTTTTTCTGTCTCTCTTATCTCTCGTTCTCTCTTTTTTCCATTTCTTTCTCTCTCTCTCTTTTATCTCACTTTTTCTCTCTTTTTTTTCTTTCTCTCTCTCTCTCTCTTTTTATCTCTCTCTCTCTTTTTCTATTTCTCTCTCTCTTTCTCTCTCTTTTTATCTCTCATTTCTCTCTTTTTTTTCCTTTCTCTCTCTCTCTTTCCTTCTATCTTTCTCTCTCTTTCTCACTATCTCTCTCTCTCTCTCTCATTCTCTCTTTCTCTCTGTCTCCAGGTATTAGTAAAACAAAACAAATATATATATATATATATATATATATATTTCTGACATCAACAAAACCGTCAGAACATTCATATGATAAACGCTACCACTAAGCCACAACTGAAACCACAAACGCAATCTTTAAGATAACAACAAGCACACAAACAACAACAAAAAGTGTTCTACTATCAATCCATCTGTACGCCATGAGCTTACCTAACAGCCAAGGAGCAGCAGAGTTCTCTATCCCTTTCTCCGCGCTCTTCAGAATGGCTTCGGGCAGTGGTAGAGCGTGTCTGACCATAGCGCCGTACAAACCATATTCCGCCATGATGGAGCTTTTACCCCAAGTTTTCTCTGTTTTTCTCCATTTGGCTCTTCTGTTCTGGAACCACACCTGTTTTCGAAAACGGAGAAATTAGGTATCCACATCAGGCCTATTGTTTTCTATGTAATGTAATGTTCGTCGTAAATATCATCATGTGGTTTAAAATATAGTGTGGGGAAATTTGGATATCTTTAAATAGTTTGTGAATGTTTGTTTTTCGAGATATGGAAAAAAAAAGACGACTGCTGTAAAACTGGATTTAGTAATGAAGGTAGGCAGAGATGTATGGTTCAGTTTTAAAACAAAAGGTAAGGCTGAGGAAAGCGAGGAGACACGAGAAAGTAAGATGAGCAGAGCACATATAAATTAAGGATATACACGAATCCAATATTTCGGCAAAAGTCTTTTTCAAGGATCACAAACAAAAACAACACAATAGATGAAAACACCACCAAAAAAAAAATGAATGAAAAATGAAACATTTAGCTTTCTTGCTATCCTCCTTGTAGGAAAGACAGGCATAGAAAAACTTAGGTAAGCACAAAGTGGAAGCAGACGATTAGCTGAGAAATGAGGTAATGGGAGGATGACAAAGTATCTCTCTCTCTCTGAACCTTGAAACAAAATAAATCAAAGCAACTTAGACGTCAGAGAAAGAAAAAACAAGAAGAGAATGACCACGAGGTTCGGTAGAACGAGCCAAGAGAAGACAATAGCGCTGTCCAGTCTACGCCTCACTGTCAATGATCTATTTTATAGTACACAAGTGCATTATCCTACACCAGTGATTTCCAGCCTGTGCTCTGTGACGCACTATCAAGTGACCAGCGGTTACTTCATCGATTCGGGATTAAAGTGCTTTGTTACTGCTCCCAGTGAGGCTAACGGTCCACAAGTTACGTGGTTTCGGGAAAATGGTCATTGGGAAATTGTTGTCCTAGATTATGACATCGTATGTTCCCGAACAAGGCACAGTTGTACTCTGACACGAACTTAGCAAATCAATATCTGTGTTTTCTTATTCGACCTGGCTATCGATTCTGTGATACTGGACTGGAATCGGATAAAGGGCTAATAAAATTATACAGACTACAGATCTAGCATTGCACAGTTTTGAGCATTAGCAAGAATCTGAAACGATGGAAAAAGAAAAAAAAATTGAGGCTCTGATGAGGTAAAATCCTTGGTACAATATAAAGTGACTTTCCTCAATTTCTTGTGATAAGAAGTTTTTTAAAGGCGCTTTTATTCCCCAAATGTTTCTACATTCTGGAAAAAAAAAATGTTTTGAAGAGTTACATAAATCATAGTCTCTCGTCATTTTTGACGCATTACAACTATTATAGAATTAGTCTTTTTTAAGTTGTTAGCTGCGGGATTAGGACGAATAATCAATCTTTACGTACTTGTATATCAGTGGGCAGTTCAGAAAAAAAAGTACGAGTGAAAACAAATGTCTGGGACATCATCAGGCATTTCAACCTTTGTAGTACTTGATGGAGGAGCATATGGATTATATGACCAGGAATATGCGTACTGTATTTGTATTTTCTGTCAGCACTTCTACCGTAATGACTATATTCGATGTTTTCCCACTCAAACAGTGCTGATAGCGTAAAAGTATTGGAAGCCAGTTTAGTCATTACATGATATTTCGGAACTAACTGCTCGGTGGAAGCTCTGTTTTGGGATCATTACTTTAGAAAAAAAAACGTTTACGTAATCTATAAAGTTCTCTGTTTTATCTTATCTTATATCTTATATCTTATATCTTATATCCTTCCCGTGCTGTTAACGTTACATAGGGCTCGCAAAGTAGTTCGCCAATTTTTCCTGTCTTCAGCGAGTCTTTCGATCTCATCAAGGGATTTTATGCCTGTTAATTTGGCCTCTCTTAACAATGACCTCTTCAGAGTTTCATGTAGTCTGCCTATTTTTCTTTGGTCTGTTGTGTTCTACTTGACAGCTTGTTTTGGGATTCTCTGATCATTTCTTCTCATCAAGTGTCCAAAATATATCAATCTCCTTTTCCTGATCACCCATGAGACTGGTTGTTGTTCAGTCATCTGTCTTATCTCTGCATTATTCTTAAATTCGTTCCACTTGATGCCGAGTATTTTCCTTAGGCAAAAGTGTTTTATCACTTATCGTTAAATGGATATAGCCAATATCTGCTTAAGCTCTCATATTACATAAGGTAAAATCTCCGTTTTCACGCCATCAAGGCACACTGGGGATGCGGTGTTAGGCCCATATTTCCAAGACCATCAGCACATGAAAGTGTGATGTGGCCATTACCACACCTGGCCGCATTTACCTTCCTATATTTCTCTGGTACCTATTTTTAGAGGCTAGGTCGACCCCGGGGCCTTTTTTTTTTTGGTGTGGTGGCACTAGAAAAAAAAAGTCCCCACATTTGGAACTTAAACTCGATATCACTCTTATTTGTCATAGCAGTTTAATAATCTTGGATAAGTTTCCATTCATTTCTAACCTCGCCTTTGAGAGACACAAGCTCGTGTGTGTTATCAGAGGCCAAGCATTGCACTGAGTCTCCTCACGGCGCTTGGTCCATCTTCAAGAGACTCTAGATTAAGAAGACTACCGTCTCAGGTATTCCTGCGCCTCTCCTATTTCCTCCCTGGACAAATACGACTCGGATGTTTGGAAACGTAATTAGCGATATACTCCTATCGAACATACTCAAACCTCTCGTCTCTTTTGACATCAAAATACCCAGAGCCTGGTACTGATTGGCCTCATCTTAAACTAATGGCAACTATCACTGCAGCTAAGAGGTTTGTGCTTACCCTGGTGTTTACACAGCTTTAAGAATGGTAATTACTTTGGGGACATAATATGTAAACAGAAACGTGATCTCGTGTGTAAATAAACATGAAAACACATCAGAAGTATTACATATGTAAATGAGCTTTGAAATAAGTGGAAAACTAGGATCATAATGTAATGGCTGGAAATAAAGGAAGAACTACGGCTGGAAATAAAAGTGAAAAAGTTTAGTACTGATCCAGTTTTAATGGAACAAAACAGAGATTCATTTTAACTTTCTAACGATTAGTAGTTAATTAAAAACCACGATCAAGAAAACTATGAAATAGGATGCAGTTTGACATATAAATGTTGTAACTTATATTAGAAATGCATTAAGTGTAGGGTTAAGTCCCTTCCTTACGTAAGTTCAACAGTTCTTTGCGTAAGCCTAATGTTTACTTGACTGGGAAACGTAATTTGTTATATACTAAGTAGCGATGTTTTATGTCAGTGGTTTGTTCCGTAAAATTTCGTAGTTTTTTTTTTTTTGCAAACGTTGGAAATTTTCTTTTACTTAAGTCGAGATCCACGTATATTGGAGCTACGTAAGTCGGGATCCTTCAGTAATTATCATTTTACTCAAGCTTTCGACCATCGATTCCTAGGTTATCCGTTTTACTCCCTGGTACTGGTATGTTGTAACATGTTTTAGACGCTTTCTGCCCTTTCGCGCACCATTCATTCATTTGCATGTCCCTTGCGGAACTTTGCTTCCCTAACAGCTCTCCTGTAGGCCTCTCGGTTGTGAGCAAGATGTCCTTGCTGCTGATGCATCCATTTGCAGATCATCAACGATTAAAAAATAGTGATTAAAAATAAAACGCCTGAACGTATTGTAGTCTGTGTCAGTGACAACTAAAATAACTAATCCGTTCAGGAACTAATGAGAAATGTTCATGTTTTATAATGAACAGAAAAAAATGGCACTATAAAGATTACTGTAAAAGATTATATTAGAGTTGAACTTTTGTTCCGAGCAAGTCATGTTAGAAATAATAACATTTATCGGAAATTCCTATGGAAATGACATTCCACACTGCAGCACAGACAAAGTAGCTTATGCACTAAATCTACAGATGTTTTATTTTCTAAAACTCCGTTTCTTGTGTATATTTCTCAAGTTCATAAAACATAGATAATTTTACCACCTTATTTTCAAAGATACTTTGTTTCTTCTAGATCTGATTACTGGACTTAACTTTATGAGCACGTTAACTGTCCTCTGAGACAGGGGTTCTCAAGCAATGGACTTTAATTGATCTACTGTATAGAAAGATCAATATTCCAACAGCTTAAGTCTGCCAGTCTGTGATCCCAAATGCCCTCCCTTCCATGAAACTTTAAAATTCCACAGTATTCAAGATCCCGTAGGCCAGTTGAAATAAAGTAACTAATTAAGAAATGAACAGTTTGGAGAATGTAGAAAATGAAAAGTTGTTTGCCCATTGTTAAGTGTCCAAGAAATGATATCCCTTGATCTACTTCTGAAAACGCCATCTATCTATCTATCTATCTATCTATCTATCTATCTATCTATCTATCTATCTATCTATCTATCTATCTATCTATCTATCTATCTATCTATCTATCTATCTATCTATCTATCTATCTATCTATCTATCTATCTATCTATCTGCCTGTCTGTCTGTTTGTCTGTCTGTCTATCCATTTTTCCATTTAGCTGCCTGGTTGCCTGTCTGTCTGCCCGTCTGTCTGTTTGTCTATATGTCTGTTTGTCTTTCTCTCTGTTTGTCTGTTGCATGTCTATTGTACGTTATGATGATTATACTAAAAACATGAAAATATTTCTTGAACTCACCTGTATCCTGTCTTCTGGCAAGTCAATTTTCAACGCGAGCAATTCACGAGCATACAGATCCGGATAGTGAGCGTCTTTAAACGCTTTCTCTAATTCTTCCAGCTGGAAGCTTGTAAAAATAGTTCTGTAATGGACAAAAGTCACTAGATTGTAGAACAGTTTTTGCTTGCTAGAGAGAGTAGGAATTAGACAGAAATGTAGGAATTAGAAATATAATAGACAGAAATATAGTAGACAGAAAAATAGAGAACAAATATCAGCAGAATGTGAGATAATTTATGTATACTACAGAGAGTAGACTATAGAATTAGAGAGAGGCATAAGTGGGAAACATATCAATATTAGACAAAATAAACAGTTTATACGTCGTTGCAAAGATAGTAAAATAGAAGTTGAGAATTTGAGCAAGAAGAACTAAAGGTAGAGAAAAAAAAATGAGGGGGGGGGGGGGCGAGGCAAGGGAGATAAATATTGTTAAGTTTCTTTGCACAATCTGTCATGTACTACTTGGCCCTCCACTTGAGTCCAGAGACAGAGACAAGGGTTAAATTACGTTTTAAGGGTTAAATTGTTTGAGATGTCTGAAGGACGGTTTTCTTTAAACTGTAGTTAAATCTGAAATTGGGGAGGGGGGGGAGGGAGGCATAGAATACATTGAACCAAGGCAACGAAGATCAAATCTGCGTGTAAGTAAAGCTGTGCGAAGATTTCAGGAAACAGCTGATGATATCGACAGTCGCTTGAAATCATCATTTCTCAATCGACAATATCAAGGTTTATATATGAGGACAAAAACGATGTTTGAGAAACAAACAAATAAACAAAACAAAACGAGGGAAAAAAAAAGGAACAAGCGAAACTCGTTATACAATCTAGTATACTCTGACAGAATACCTTTGTAATAAAGACGGGAGATAAGTGACCAACTATTTATGAACTAGATTGTAGGGGGCATCTAAGGGATGCGGTGTTGGTGTGGTTTTTTTTTTCCTTGTCTCTTCGGTGCACTAGAAGTTGACATGGTCAGCAACATACTTAGCCACACTCGACCTACTTTTCTTTCTCAGTTTCAGACGTAACAAGGTACTTATTTCTACAACTGGATGACTGGGGCGTGAAGACGCTGTCCGATTAGGCAATCAGCAACCCATAGCTGATATGCTAGCGTCAGGGTTAACGAACCACAGTTGACCAAGACCCTGTCCTACTTCTCCGTGGTAACCCCAGTAACAGGCATAGCCTGGCTGACGAGGCAGGGATCGCCACAGTCCCCATGGTGGTGGAGTCTGCTAAAGAAGCTTTGCCCTTGCTTTTTAGCTGTACTCCGGGACTGAAAAAATAGCTACCATAAACAGCTCCCGGGCCGATACGTTGCTGTACCTTAACACCTCTACAGCATCAGCTGCAAAGAACATCATCTCGCAGTTACAGGGAGATAGCACAAGACAAGACAAGATGACTGGAGGGTCTCCAACCAGATTCCAAACACCAACTTTAGTTATGGGAAGTACATTAGCCACTTTGCTATTTGGGCGAACTTTCGGCTGTGTAATAATATCAATAAAAACAGCAATATCTACAAAGTAACTGCAAATATCAATAGAACTACAATATCAATAGAAACTACAATAGCAATAGAAACTACAATAGCAAAAGAAACTACCGTAGCAACAGACTAACGGCTGGCGATTGGAGAGTAAGTCACAGATGTCAAAATATGAAGAAATGGAATTCTGGGCCATCATATCACATAACAGTAGATGAATTCAAAGAAATGCTGTCTAAATAATAGTCCTCCTCCTCTTCTTCTTCTTCTTCTTCTTTTTCTTCTTCGGTCTGCATGCTTATTTTACTTTATGCTCAGATTTTGTATAAATTATTTCACTCTTCATACTACATTTAAAATGAGAATAATAAAAGCTTTCATCGATACAGTCTTACCATGGCGATTGTTTATACTTTTTCTTTGTGTCCCATGATTCCATATCTCTAACTGTGTCATCCTGTCTCTTATTATGTCAATGTTTCCGATCATTAGACGCGCCCTCTCTAAAATTCCCTCCCTCTCATCGTCCCATCTTTCAACCATCTTGTCCTCGCCCTCGCTCGCGCCACGGTCACGACGGGGCGTGCACGTGCATTATGGCTTTCCAGCGCATTGGCGTTACAGACTGTGTCGCGATGTCTTTGCCCAAATTAGGCTTCAAATTGGCCCAATTAGCGTCGCGCTTTAAAATATGGGGAGGGAACTCTAATTAGTGCGTTAGCAGTTACGTCGAGTGCCATTGGTTCATGTTTTTCACCCTCAAGTTAATTAATGCCGGAATTAAGAAATACATTAATTAGAGGTATAATGATTAAATCACCATATAATCGTATTAGTATTCCTTATACATGCCCCTGTTTCACTGCTTCCATAAGTATTGTCTTTCTGTTATAAATGTATTATAAATGCAATTTTTATTTTCGGCGCAAATAGAGAACATGCTTTTAAACTGATTTCTGAGCAATTTGATTAATTTGTTTTTAAAAAATGATTGTTTTGTCCGAAAATTATTTCGTATTTAGGGTATTAAACTAAATAAAGCGTGAATTTCTAATGAGTCTCATTCCTTCTCGCGTTTCGCTAAATAGGCAGGTCTTCCAGGACACTCCGCCATAGTTGGTAATACGTCCATGGTTGCAGTGTTGACAAAGGCTCTAAGATCACTACTTTTATGAGAAAGTGGAAATAAGAAAGTCGCTTCTTCTTCTTCTTCTTCTTCTTCAGTCTGACAATCCCAGAATCTGTAAACGTTATTTCAGCGCCTACTCGTAAATTTAGTAATACAAGCGGAAGGAAACAAAAACGTAGTAGCATATAATACATTACCCTGGTAGGAGTTCTACGATCTGGGGTGGGGGTGGGGGTGGGGGTGGGGGCAGGGATGTGCATTGTTCCTGGACATGAAGGATTTTTGTTTTAAAGGTGGCTGGGGGGGGGGACTTGGGGAAGCCCCATAATGAATGAAAACAAATAAATGGGAGAAGGGGGGGGGGGGGGGATCATAGAAGCCCTGTACCCTAAGCAGATAAGAAATTCCCAGAGAAGTTACAAAACATGGAAGAACTTATTACAATTATTAAGAAAACAAAACAAAAAAATGGACATTTTTTTTCTGTCCACGTGATGAGAAGAGTGAACTTAGATCGCCTGGCAATCACCGGAGAGCACAAGAGGTAAAAAGAGGTTTATGGGGATCTAACCCAGACTATCTAAACATGATCATCATGTGGCACATCAAACTTGAAAAAGTTGATAGATCTGATGAGAGATATTTCAAAGACCGCACAGAATGGAGAAGAGTGATGTATCAAGGACCGCACAGAATGGAGAAGAGTGATGTATCAAGGACCGCACAGAATGGAGACAAGTGATGACCACAAGCACAGCGTTTAAAGAATGAAATTATAAAGCAGTGTGAAACGAGATATAAATAATGAAATTCTCAAGCACTATGGAACGAGATAGATGATAAAGGTGGAAATGAAATGGGAATAGACTGAAAATACTACGTTATGAAACTCTACAGACATGCAAATAATCCAAAAATGAAAATAATCCAAAAATGAAAAAAAAAACAAAAAACAGAAAGGCATATAACAAAGACACAGAAACGAGGAATGAGTTTTAACGAGACGTGAAGGTAGTTTCAGAACAAAATCACATGAATAATATTAGTCGAGGCACTGTGCTGCAGAAAGGAATGAAGGGCATATGATAATGATAACTTTGTGAATATATTTCCATTTATAAATGTTATTAAGGGCTTACTTTTCATTCTGAATTTTTTTTTTTACAAATACATTTCATTGTACTTTTCAGGACCCAATGAAATCGAACTTCTCATTCATTTAAACCCTCAAATTTTATAAACCTGAACCCCTGAATTTATTTGAACCTTCCGTCTATAATATCATTTAAATATTTTATACATATGCTTTACAGAGTGATGTTATTCCTTCAGGCACTATTATTACACAAACTTCATTAACTCATAAAACTGCAGTTAAAAATGAAGATGATACTAGAATAAAACTGATAAAAGGCAGTACTATTCAAAGTAGATTACTGTAGCCGTTTATTTTTAATCTGCGTTGTGAGAACGTGAGTATTCAAAACCGTAATCTTTATTAAAAAAAAAAAAATAGAAAAGAAACTACTGGGCGGACACTAAAGCACAACGTGGCGTCCAGGTTTGTGGTTTGTTTGTGGAAACAGGAGCAAGGAAGACTAATTTCGACGGGTAACCGGCAATGGCGCCACATTCGAGCTATCTGCCATCATAATTACACGTGTCTGTCAAATGTCAAAGCTGTAGAGAATTATTTTTAAACATTTTTTTCCGGGGGGGGGGGGATGAGGGGTAAGAAAGGAATAAGGAAGACGAAAAGAATTAATAAAGTTTTGGATTGCTTGCTAGAAATTGTAAGTTTGTGTCTTCCGTTTGTCTGGAGTTCATGGCGCGAATATAAGAAGCTTTGCCATGGCCATCTCTAGAGGCTGTATCTTCTTTACCTTCACTATATTCTACTTCAGGGAGTCTCGGAACGTTGTAATGTAGCCTGTAAAGTTATGAATCTGAGTAACAAAACGTTATAGTGTCATGAGTCTTAGCAGCCTGTAATGTTGTGATTCTGAGTAACAGAACGTTATAGTGTCATGAGTCTTAGCAGCCTGTAATGTTGTGATTCTGAGTAACAGAACGTTATAGTGTCATGAGTCTTAGCAGCCTGTAATGTTGTGATTCTGAGTAACAGAACGTTATAGTGTCATGAGTCTTAGCAGCCTGTAATGTTATGATTCTGAGTAACAGAACGTTGTAGTGTCATGAGTCTTAGCAGCCTGGAATGTTATGATTCTGAGCAACAGAACGTTGTAGTGTCATGAGTTTTAGCAGCCTGTAATGTTGTGATTCTGAGTAACAGAACGTTGTAGTGTCATGAGTCTTAGCAGCCTGTAATGTTGTGATTCTGAGCAACAAAACGTTGTAGTGTCATGAGTCTTAGCAGCCTGTAATGTTATGATTCTAAGCAAGCTTCGGTTCAGCCGTCGACTACTTCCTGGGTGATCAGATCGTATAGTGCAGTGTTTCCCACAGTTGACGATAATGCCCCTCTGTGGGCGTTGGAAAGGACCGAGGGTTGGTGAAAGAAAAAGGGCCAGTAGGGGGCAGGGAAGAAAAGGGGGTAGTAGGGGGTGGTGATGGAAAACGAAGCACTTTTCAACCTGATATTAAGAAACTTGTGACCCTACGTAAAACTCATCCTTCACATTAAAAGTTGAGAAAATAGTGCAGTAGGTGAGTTATAAATGAACTCCTTCATATTGTTAAATAAACTGGTTTGCTGTCTTAAGCTTTTAGTTGTGTAGTGCATATCCTAATTTAATAAGTCATTGTACGAGTAGTGCATTAAGGGTGAGTTGGAAGAAGAAGAAGTCAATATGGTCCAAGCTGGCTTCAGGCAAGGAAGAGGATCAAGAGATCATATATTCAATCTAAGATTAATAATAGAGAAATGCAGGGAGTTTAATGTGAATCTATATTTATCCTTTATAGACTACTCAAAGGCATTTGATTGTGTACAACACCAGAAACTTTGGGAAATAATGGAAAAAATGGGATTTCCAACACATTTCATACAATTAACATCACTGCTGTATTTAGACCAACAAGCAGCAGTAAGAATAAATGGTGAAACAACAAGTTGGTTTGACATAAAACAAGGGGTCCGTCAGGGGTGCATATTGTCACCCTACTTATTTAACTTGTATACTGAAAATATAATGAGGAATGTTAGAGAAGATGTAGACAAAGAATATTACGATGCCATAACAGTTGGAGGTTATGAAATACCAGAGATTAGATATGCTGATGACACAGTATTGCTGTCCACAACACAAGAAGGAATGGAAAAACTAATTATGTCAGTCCGCAAGAACAGCGAAGAGCAGAACCTCTATCTTAATGCAAAGAAAACTAAAGTGATGACAACTGACAAAACAAACAAGGCAACTGAAATATGTATCAATGAGGAAAAACTGGAAGAAGTGGAGAGTTTTGAATATCTTGGATCACTACTAACTAATAATGGAGATACAATGAGGGAAATTAAAAGGAGGACATCTATTGCACTTCAGAAAGTAAAACAAATAAAGAATCTGTGGAGAGGAGCAGACAGAACCACAAAAATAAGATTTTTAAGGGCATGCATCTTTCCCATCGCAACATATGCCTGTGAGACCTGGACACTTAACAAAACAGCTGAGAAACACATAAATGCCTTTGAATGTAAATGCTATAGAAGAGTTCTCCAAATATCGTGGACACAAAAAAGAACAAATATATCTATACTACAAGAGCTTAATATTGAAGAAGGCTGGCTAGTAAAGAGGATTAAAGAGAGAAAACTTAAATATTTTGGCCACATTAAACGTCATGATAATCTAGAGAAGACCGTATTGGAAGGATACATAATGGGAAAAAGAAAAAGAGGAAGACCGAAACGAAGATGGCTGCAAGACATCGTTGATGATCTGGAAATGGATGCAGCAGCAGCAGGCCATCTTGCTCACAACCGAGAGGCCTACAGGAGTGCTGTTTGGGAGGCAAAGTTCCGCAAGGGACATGCAAAGGAATGAATGAATGGAAGAGGTGGGGGAGGGGGTCCTCCGAGGATGAGCCCGTGAGAATAGGAGGCACACGCCTGGGAAACACTGTATAGTGGCATGAATTGTTTCCTGGAGCGATGATATAAGAAATATGACCCTTTGGGCTGTTTCTGACAGCGAATCCTCTACATCCGACTTGTTCTCAAAGTGTACGTTAATGAAAGAAAAAAAAATTTCAAGTCATTGTTATGCTATACTTTCCACACAGGGAGTTATCTTTTATGGGGGAGGAGGGTATGAAGCCTTATTATAAAAGAGGTTTTAAATAAATAATTTTTTTTTAAAAGACAGGCAGTCCTCGATTTACAAACGAGTTCCGTTCCATAGCCTGTTCGGAAGTCGAATTTGTGCGAAAGTTGGTACAATTATGTACCATTCATATCTAACGTCATTTATGTTTTATTGATCTACAATATAGAAAGATAATTATTCCAACAGTTCGATTCTGCCAATATCTGATCCAAGGCATATAGTATATATTACATACAGTGTACTTTCCTGTGCATAAAAGGCATTAAAGAAAGCGACGAACCGCTGCAGACGCGCAGTGTTTGATGTCCAACGCAATGTAGCTGGCATGTGTTATTACGAGCTATTGTACGTAACTCGAATGTTTAATATAATAGGTTTCGTAGAGGTCGTTCTTAACTATGGGTTGTATGTAAGTCGAAAGTTCGTAAATCACGGACTCCTAGAATTTTTTTTTCTTTGTGGAGGGGGGGGGGGGGGGGGAATCGACCAATAAACTAATGTGAAAATATACATATTCCGTGTTTCTTTATAGACCAGACTTTTCCAAACAGATGAAGAAGATTCATGAAGTGGTAACACTGATCCTTTGTTTGGTTCTTAGACGGCTGAGATCAGGTACGTGTTAGTTCCTTTGTTTGGTTCTTAGACGGCTGAGATCAGGTACGTGTTAGTTCCTTTGTTTGGTTCTTAGACGGCTGAGATCAGGTACGTGTTAGTTCCTTTGTTTGGTTCTTAGACGGCTGAGATCAGGTACGTGTTAGTTCCTTTGTTTGGTTCTTAGACGGCTGAGATCAGGTACGTGTTAGTTGTTTGTGGAACTTCCCGAACATATTTTTACTGCACAGCTTGTCTTGTGTTGTTTTGCGACCCTGTGTTGCTGTAACTGCGAGCTGGTGTTCTTTGCAGCCGATGCCATGAGGGTATTGTGTCGGATTGGGAGCGGGTTATGGGGCCTTTTTCCCCCACCCCCGAGTGCAGCTGGAAACCGGGGGGAGGTGTGAAATACTTCTTTAGCAGATCCCACCACCACCCCGGGACTATGGCGATCTGTGTCCCGTGTGTTTAACCAGGCTAGGCATGTTATTTGGGGGTGCCAGCGGACAGGGTCTTGGTCAGCTATGGTTCGCTAACCCTGACGCCGGCATGTCAGCTACGTGTCGCTGACTGTCAAAATCGGAGGACAGTGTTTTCGCCCCCGGAGTGAGCTTAAAAACAGCTTTCCTTGACACGACTTCGAACATCCGCGGGTTGTAATATCCATCCTCGGACTACAGGCTGTTTCTGTCCTGTGCTGCAGGACACTGTTATGATATTTATGATTTTTTGTTATTGTGTTTTGAATGACACCTCGTTGATTCTAGAATCGAAGTAGGGTCTTTCATTTTTTATTTCCAGAACTCGTTTATGTCATTAGCTTTTCTAAATTTAGCGATAACTATTTGTCAAGTCTATTAGATTATAATCTTATTATTAACTTAAGGTTTTTTTGTCACATGATTTATGTTTAGACGGCGTATACGCAAGTAAAAGAGAATTTCATCAAATATTTTAACTGACAAGGAAGAAATTGATGTCCATTTTAGAACAAAGTTACCGTAAAAAACCGTTTGCCTTCCATGTTTTGCCTTTCACTGTCCAACCAGTGAGTACGTAATATGATGTGACAACATACTAAACATATAAAACATATTAGACTTATTAAATTCAAAATATTCTCCCTGGAGCCCAAGAAAAGCTTATAAGTAAAACCATTACCAGATCAGCGGCCCATTTGAAGTACAACACAAATACTATGTCTTGTCTTATCTTGTTTTCTATCTCCCTGCAACTGTGAGCCAGTGTTTTTTTTTGCGGCCGATGCTGTGAAGATGTTGAGGTACAGCATGGTGTCGGAGTGGGAGTGGGCTACGGCAGCTATTTTTTTCGGTCCCGGAGTGTAACTAAAAACCAAAGGGGATGCAATGCTTCTGTAGCTGACTCCACCACCATGGGAACTATGCCGATCCCTGCCCCGTTAGCCAGGCTAGTCATGTTATTGGGGGTACCAATGGAGAGGTAGGACAGGGTCTTGGTCAGATATGGTTTGTTAACCCTGACGCTAGCATGTCAGATATGGGTCAATGATTGTCAAAACTGACAGCGTCTTCGTTCCCCCACCCCCCACCCCCCATACATCACGATAAATATAACTAAAGTGTTCTGAGAACAGAATTGTAACTCTTTCATCCCTGCATTAATCTCCATGCTCTGCCAGAATCAAGTCTGGTGAGAAATTTTGGCAGAAATAAACTAGAAGGAAGTTACTACATAAGTTAAAAATATGGGTTGTGTTAGAAGTATACTACTTTTTATTTTATTTAGACTTTGACTAAATATGACTGTGAGCATTGATTCACATAGGCTTGCACGATCTACCAACTCTGCCAGTTCTGTTTTGAAGTAAAAGAGCTAAGAAGATTTTCTGGCCCCAAAAGAGAACTAACATGAGTCAGAATCAACAAGTAAATTCATCATCTGCACAATAAAGAAAGCACTAATCGCCTTCACTATGAAGTTTAGAGATTAGTAGCTGGGCCATCAGGGAAGAATGGGAGAAAGTCGACAGACCAAGTACAGGTATGGGCAAGAGAAAGAAGGGAAATGACCAAGAGGTACACTAAGGGAAAGATGGGGGAACACTAAGGGAAAGATGGAGGGGCACTAAGGGAAAGATGGAGGGACACTAAGGGAAAGATGGAGGGGCACTAAGGGAAAGATGGAGGGACACTAAGGGAAAGATGAAGGGACGCTAAGGGAAAGATGGGGGGACACTAAGGGAAAGATGAAGGGACAGTGTGGAATAAGAAAATTTTGAGTAAACCACCGGACAGAGAAAGTCAGGAACAAATTGTTATTATTATTATTAGTATGTTGTTGTTGTTGTTGCTGTTGTTGTTGTTGTTGTTGTGTTATGCCGGATAGAGTTGGCGGAAATAATTCTCCATCTTGTGCTGTTATTGGTGTTTCCAATTAATTCACTTGCTTTTCTTTCCCCATGTTACATAATCAGTCCACTGAGATATTTTCCTCTTAGTCTTCCTCTCTTCCTTTTTTTTCACTTGAGTTTTCCACTGATTACTGGGTCTTCCAGCTTCTGTCTTTTCTTGACATGTCCAAAGAATTGTGACTGTACTTTTTTCTTAAAATTTTAACTAGTTCTCCTTGTTCTGAAATTTCCTTGAAGAGAGGAGAGGAATGCAAATGACTTGAAGGCTTTGTATGAGAGAGAGAGAGAGAGAGAGAGAGAGAGAGAGAGAGAGAACAACATATACGTCCTCCTTGCTTCATATTTCATTCACTGTCAGACATCAAAGCCGCTATTCAAGGAAAAAAAACCACGTCACAACAAGCTTCAAGTTCTACATGTCTCCACCTATAATGTATACAATTATCATGCATCCACTTATCATGAAGTAACTCCAGAGTTAAACAAGATCTAGGATCACAAACTCTTGCAAAGTCTGGACCAGGGTTACTTATTCTTTCTCACTAACCTAAAAAGCCTTTCTAAGCTGACAGATTTTACATCGTGGGCGGAGCTGAAAATGAAGAGAACTATTAAAACTATTAACGTAACTAATAACTATTAACATAAAGAAGCTGTTTCTGAGATTCAGTTTTCATTCAAATGTATTCTAAAACTGGTCCCTAGTCGCTAAGTCACGGTCTATAAACCATATACCATAAACAGTGCAACTTACGTATGTGTATATGTTTTAAAATAAATATGAACATATGTTAAGAAGGATTATGGAAGTCGCATGCGATTTTCTTACAGAGTGCTGTGAATACGGTTTAAAAACCTTTTGTCTATACTCTTTCTTGCGGCAACTAAAAGCCCGCATTTGGGACTGGCCATTTGGCCGTAAGTGGATTTGGCCGTACACCGGTCGTTACAAGGGAAGGTGAGACACTAAGCACAGTTCACTACTATAACATGGTACAGAGATGGATAATCATGTTTACTTTAAAGTACTAACAGAATGTAAGTCAGAACAGCAACTGTGTGAAAATTAATTACAAGATATGAGTCAAAGTTCATTAACTAAATAATGCAGTAACTTTTCGATGGCACACAGAAACTCATACACATCCACACAGACACACATTCTTTACTCACGAATAGGTGATGCAGCGTGTTGGTTCACCATCTTCTCTTGTCTTGTAATGAATTGATATCGTAGGTAGAACAACCAAATGTGTTTAAGTTAATTACAGAATGAATTACAACACATGAAATATTCCCAATATTTTTCCTGTTGATCTCGCCCGTAAGAACGAACGGCCGTAAGAACGAACGGCCGTAAATCGGAGCATGCCTGTGTTACTAAAGAAAGAGATTATTGAAAGGATGTCAAAGAAAATAAATGAGAAGTTTTTTTTGTTTTTTTTACCTGTGTCTTCGCCTTTTCTTAGATTTCTTGCCTGACACGACACTGCCATCTTGAGGTTTCTCAGAATGAAGATAAGTCTGATGAGGAACTGAGGATAAAAATGTTGACAGCAGCATAGAAGTTTGTGTAATAAGGAACTAAAGATACAAATGTTGACAGCAGTATAGAAGTATGTGTAATAAGGAACTAAAGATAAAAATGTTGACAGCAGCATAGAAGTGTGTGTAATAAGGAAATAAAGATAAAATTGTTGACAGCAGTATGGAAGTTCGTGTAATAAGGAAATAAAGATAAAAATGTTGACAGCAGCATAGAAGTTCGTGTAATAAGGAAATAAAGATAAAAATGTTGACAGCAGCATAGATGTTTGTGTAATAAGGAACTAAAGATAAAAATGTTGACAGCAGCATAGAAGTTTGTGTAATAAGGAACTGAAGATAAAGATGTTAACATCAGCATGGAAGTTTGCGTAATAAGGAACTGAAGATAAAGATGTTAACATCAGCATGGATGTTCGTGTAATAAGGAACTGAAGATAAAAATGTTAACATCAGCATGGAAGTTTGAGTAATAAGGAACTGAAAATAAAAATATCGACAGCAGCATGGAAGTTTGCGTAATAAGGAACTAAAGATAAAAAATATTGACAGTTACATAGAAAAGGAACTGAAGATAAAAATGTTGACAGCAGCATGGAAGTTTGTGTAATAAGGAACTAAAGACAAAAACGTTGACAGCTGCTTAGAAAAGAAACTGAAGATAAAAATGTTGAAATTGATTCTTGAGAAAATATAGATAAAAATGTAGAAGGAAGCATATATAGATATATCTGATAACGAAGAGAAATTTAAAATGTTGACAGAGATACAGAGATTTGTAAAATAAAGAATTGAAGACTTAATATATTAACAGTAACATAGACATATGTGTAGTAAGAAACATAATGTAAAATTTTAACAAAAATATATTGACAAATTTAATGAAAAACTAAAGACAGACAAGTTAATACAAACATACAAGTATGTCTGATGGGTAGAAAAATACGCGGAATAATATACATATTGAAAGGTATTTGGAGAAAGGACATTAAAATGTTACATTATATTATCATATTATATTAAAGTAATTACAATGCCTATGCGTATGCATGCGTGTACTTTAATTTCAAATTCACATTTCACGAAGTCAACTAGCAAGGGAGACAAGTAAAAGAGAACCAAAAAAAATGAAGAGAGAGGACTTTAGAAAGGTCTGAAATACTCGTATTTGATGTTTCTGTTATGTCGTAGGCTGGTTTTTATATACCACAGAAATACAGCTTAAAGCAGGTAATGATGATGATGATGATGATGATACATGATTAAAATATATGAAAACAATCTTTCAGTGCCATCTACGTGCAACGTATACTAGTATACTTTAATATACGCTTTTTTGTTTTGAAGTAGTATAATATATAGCAAATGCTTTCATTTCTATAGTCATTCAGTCATTTACATGTCCCTTGTGGAAATTTGTCCTCCCTAACAGCTCTCAGGTAGTCCTCTCGGTTGTAAGCAAGATGCCCTGTTGTTGTTGCATCCATTTGCAGATTATCAAAGATGTCTTGCAGCTATCTTGGCCTTGGTCTTCCTTTCTTTCTTTTTCCCATTATGGGCAAAAAAGGATGACACGACGAGAGCAGGTGACACGGCGAGGGTAGGTGACATGGCAAGGGTAGGTAATACGGCGAGGGTAGGTGACATGGCAAGGGTAGGTAATACGGCGAGGGTAGGTGACATGGCAAGGGTAGGTAATACGGCGAGGGTAGGTGACATGGCAAGGGTAGGTAATACGGCGAGGGTAGGTGACACGGCGAGGGTAGGTAATACGGCGAAGGTAGGTGATACGGCGAGGGTAGGTGATACGGCGAGGGTAGGTAACACGGCGAGGGCAGGTGACATGGCAAGGGTAGGTAATACGGCGAGGGTAGGTGACATGGCAAGGGTAGGTAATACGGCGAGGGTAGGTGATACGGCGAGGGTAGGTAATACGGCGAGGGTAGGTAATACGGCGAGGGTAGGTGATACGGCGAGGGTAGGTGACATGGCAAGGGTAGGTAATACGGCGAGGGTAGGTGATACGGCGAGGGTAGGTAATACGGCGAGGGTAGGTAACACGGCGAGGGTAGGTGATACGGCAAGGGTAGGTAATACGGCGAGGGTAGGTGACATGGCAAGGGTAGGTAATACGGCGAGGGTAGGTGACACGGCGAGGGTAGGTAATACGGTGAAGGTAGGTGATACGGCGAGGGTAGGTGATACGGCGAGGGTAGGTAACACGGCGAGGGTAGGTAACACGGCGAGGGTAGGTGATACGGCGAGGGTAGGTGATACGGCGAGGGTAGGTTATACGGCGAGGGTAGGTAATACGGAGAGGGTAGGTAACACGGCGAGGGTAGGTGACACGGCGAGGGTAGGTAATACGGCGAGGGTAGGTAATACGGCGAGGGTAGGTAACACGGCGAGGGTAGGTGATACGGCGAGGGTAGGTGATACGGAGAGGGTAGGTAACACGGCGAGGGTAGGTAACACGGCGAGGGTAGGTAATACGGCGAGGGTAGGTAATACGGCGAGGGTAGGTAATACGGCGAGGGTAGGTAACACGGCGAGGGTAGGTGATACGGCGAGGGTAGGTGATACGGCGAGGGTAGGTGACAAGGCGAGGGTAGGTAATACGGCGAGGGCAGGTGACACGGCGAGGGCAGGTGTACTTTCTAACTTGGACAAACTCAGTATCCTCCTTAAGTTGGCCATAGACTATAATATCCTTCTGATCTAGTTCCCGTTTGTATGCTAAAATAGGGTTTGGGGTGGAAGAGAGAGACCAGATGAAAATTGTCTTAACCTATACGAAATGAAGTTGCGGGTCTTTTTCTTTATTTTATTTTTCTCTGAACAACTTTATGTGACTCACTTTATGGATAATGTTGGAATGACTTTTACAGGATAGTGGCGATGACTTAAAATATCTCAATAATTTAGTCTAATGGGCCATGATATCCGAGTCATCCCAACATAGACCCTCGAAGACGGAGCAACTAAGAGCACGTGGTTTAGTCCAGGCAAAATTCAGAATGAGAGGAAGTATAAACTTTGCTGGAATGGCTTTGTGTTTGTATATTTAGTTTTGTATATATTTGTTAAGTTATAATTATTCAATTTAAATGTGATATCCACCCTCATTTACGCACGCAATAGCTGGAAATCTACTAAAGAAATAGACAAGAAATTAGACTCTTTTGAAAACAAATGACTAAGGAAAATAATCGGTATAAAGTGTAACGAATTCAAGAACAATGCAGAGATAAGACAGATGAGCAAACAATAACCTGTCCCATGGGTAATCAGAAAAAGATGATGGACATATGTAGGGCATGTGATGAGAAGAAACAATCAGAGAATGCCAAAACAAGCTGTCAAGTGGAGCACAACAGGCCGAAGAAAAAGAGGTTATGAAACTCTAAAGATGACATTGTTAAGAGAAGCTAGTTTAGTGGGCATAACATCCCTTGATGAAGTTGAAAAACTCGCCGAAAACAGGAAAACTTGGCAAACAACTATGCGAGCCCTATGTGACGTTAAACGGCACGGGAAGGATGTAAGATGTAAGATATATTTGTACCCAAAACCTATTCTTGTATTTCCATTTCTAATACATATTAATTAGTGAGTATAAATAAGAAATTATCTGTATTTAACTCATCTTGCTATCTTTTATGGAGATACTGCACCGGTCGCCTGGATCAACCTGCATATTTTCAAGAATGCTCCACTGGTCGAGTGGTTAGTGCAGTGACCCCTTGTGGCTGGACTGTTGTGGAACACAGGTTTGGACTTTCATTGCTTTGGTCCATCATCATCATCATCATCAGGTGCCGTGCCGACTGGCGTTGGCTATTATGCTTCTCCAGAGTACCCGATCCTTCATGCAGGCCATCAGTTCAGTTGGTGATCTCCTCTCACACCATCCCGTCAGACTGTCCAGTATCGTTTCTCTTGGTCTTCCTCTTGATCTTCTTCCTTCTATTTTTCCTGTTGTTATAATATTTTCAATGCCCCCTCTTCTCATTGCATGTCCTATGAAACTACATTGTCTCTCTCTTATCTTTCTGACAAGGTTTTTTGTCTCTCCAGCTCTTTTCATACATTCTTCATTAGTTATTTTTGCTGTCCAGGGGATTCGCAACATTCTTCTAATAAACCACATTTCTGCTGCTTCCAATGATTTTTGTGCAGACTTGCCTATTGTCCATGATTCACTTCCATATAACAAGATAGGTTCAATATAGCATTTTAGGACTCGTTTTCTAACATTCATTGATAAAGATGTGTTAGCTAATATGTTTCTCATTCTCTGAAATGCAGTCTTTGCTTGACCTATTCTGTTCCTAATTTCTGTTCTACATTTCCCATCTGAAGTTATTACTGCTCCAAGGTATTTGAATTTCTGCACCTGCTTTAGAATGGTTCCATTTAATTTAATACTGCATGCTGGTGGATTCTGTTTCTTAGATATAACCATAGTTTCTGTCTTTTCGATGCTCAAAGTAAGGCCTTTCTGTTCACTTTCTTTGGCGACTTTATCCAAGAGATTTTGCAGGTCTTGTTGGTTCTCAGCTATCAGTACTGTGTCGTCAGCATACCGAAGGTTGTTAATATTGTATCCAATAATATTGTAATATTGTTAATAATTTGGTCCACCTTTCTTTTTTTATATGTACTATTTGCCTGTTTTTTTTAAATTTTCGTCTATCTTCTTTATTTTCACACGATAGTTTTGTAGGGAGAGAGAAATTCCTTTTTTTTAAATGCAGGAGTGTTGAAGATTTCTAAATACTTTGTTACTTATTATTATTATCATCTGCTGTAGTCTCACGGGAGAGTCATTGCAAGCAAATCTAAAATTACAGTTCATGCTATTTATATAGGTCTGAGCCTCATGACAGTCCATGCTATTTATATAGGTCTGAGCCTCATGACAGTTCATGCTATTTATATAGGTCTGAGCCTCATGACAGTTCATGCTATTTATATAGGTCTGAGCCTCATGACAGTTCATGCTATTTATATAGGTCTGAGCCTCATGACAGTCCATGCTATTTATATAGGTCTGAGCCTCATGACAGTTCATGCTATTTATATAGGTCTGAGCCTCATGACAGTTCATGCTATTTATATAGGTCTGAGCCTCATGACAGTTCATGCTATTTATATAGGTCTGAGCCTCATGACAGTTCATGCTATTTATATAGGTCTGAGCCTCATGACAGTCCATGCTATTTATATAGGTCTGAGCCTCATGACAGTTCATGCTATTTATATAGGTCTGAGCCTCATGACAGTCCATGCTATTTATATAGGTCTGAGCCTCATGACAGTTCATGCTATTTATATAGGTCTGAACCTCATGACAGTTCATGCTATTTATATAGGTCTGAGCCTCATGACAGTTCATGCTATTTATATAGGTCTGAGCCTCATGACAGTTCATGCTATTTATATAGGTCTGAGCCTCATGACAGTTCATGCTATTTATATAGGTCTGAGCCTCATGACAGTCCATGCTATTTATATAGGTCTGAGCCTCATGACAGTTCATGCTATTTATATAAGTCTGAGCCTCATGACAGTTCATGCTATTTATATAGGTCTGAGCTCCATGACAGTCCACACTATTTATATAGGCCTTAGCCCCATGACAGTCCATACTATTTATATAGGTTTGAGCCCAATGACAGACAGTTTGTCAGTCAAAATTCATTGAGTTCTCCAGTGTTGTTAAGCTTTTACTATTGCTTCACAAACACTGCAAGTACCACTTAGACACCCGTAAGCTTTTATCATGCTTCATTGAAATCTGTTCCAGACGCTTTACAAGGGCTGTTATGCCATTTTTATCCGCCACATATTATTAACTACTTACATAAATGACTTACTATTTTAAAAAGAAAATTTCTTATGAGGTCACTGGGATTACGAAAAGCGACTTCCTGGCTGTAGCTTATCTGTTAGTTTTCGAACCGACGCCTTGCGTGTGTGGGTAGGTCAATATTTGGCTAATTGTTTAGCTTCCTAAACAAACAGACTTTTCTAAAGTCCTTTCTTGGCATTTTTTTAGAGCAACTCCTACATCTTCACACGAATATTATAGAAAAATATTTTAACTACAGGCTAGAGAAAAATGTTGAGTTATTTTTCTTTTTTTTTTTTTACTCTTGGCCTACCATGTGTCATTTAAATGTCTAAAATTGTAAAAGTAAAATAGCTACAATCGTATGAATTTGTTCCGTAGTTGAAAATTAATCATTTTAAACTACTATAAATTCTAAAAATAATATGTGTAGAGGATACACAAACTATCTTATCTTATATCCTTCCCGTGCCGTTAGACGTCACATAGGGCTCGCAAAGTAGTTCGCCAATTTTTCCTGTCTTCGGCGAGTCTTTCAACCTCAACAAAGGATTTTATGCCTGTTAACTTGGTCTCTCTTAATAATGTCCTCTTCAGAGTTTCACGCGGTCTGCCCCTTTTTCTTCGGCCTGTTGTGTTCCACTTGATAGCTTGTTTTGGGATTCTCTGATCATTTCTTCTCATCAAGTGACCAACATATGTCCATCTCCTTTTCCTGATCACCCGTGAGACTGGTTGTTGTTCAGTCATCTGTCTTATCTCTGCATTGTTCTTGAATTCATTCCATTTGATGCCGAGTATTTTCCTTAGGCATTTGTTTTCAAAAGAGTCTAATTTCTTTTCTATTTCTTTAGTTGTTTTCCAGCTTTCACATGCATAAATGAGGGTGGATATTACATTTGAATTGAATAGTCTTAACTTGGTTTTTGTGCTTATAACTTTTGAATTCCATATGTTCTCAAGATTCTTGAAGATTGATGCTGCTTTTGAAATTCTGATCCTAACTTCCTTTCTAGTGTCACCATCCTGGTCTATGTAGCTGCCAAGGTATGCAAATTGATTGACTTCTTCAATATCTGTCCCTTCTATGTGTATTTTTCCATTTTGATTGATGGGAATTTTCATTATTTTTGTTTTGTCCTTGTTAATTTCAAGTCCTATTTTGCTAGCCAGTGAAGATAGGCTATCTGTTTTTTCTTGCACAAACTATAGTAACGTATAAATGAAGGAGGTTGGAATCTCTATATATAAGAACTAGTTTTAAAAAGGGATACTTTATACCCTTTACTATTCAACCTAGTATTAGAAAATATAATCACTAAAATGAAAGAAGAAAGCAGTACAGAAGAACAAGCGAAAATAATAAGATACGCTGACGACCTCGACCTAGTGGGGGAAGCTATGCAAGAAGTCATCAATACCTGCATACACCTGAGAGATGTGGCACTAAAAATGTGGCCTGAAGGTTAAACAAGATAAGACAGAGCATACGAAGATATCAAGAGACTAGACACAAAATGATCCAGATTATATATTTGTTGGAGATATGACCATCAGCAAAACAGAAGCATACCAACATCTGGCCACAACTTTCAACAGAAGCAATATAGTAAGCGATGAAATTAAAGCCAGAGTACAGATATGGTATAAAATATACTTTGCCTTGCAACACCTGTTAAAATTCCAAAACACCAAAATAACAATCTACAAAAACTATTATAAGATTAGCCCATCATATACGAATCAGAAATGAGGGGTACAACAAAGAAGGGTGAACAACTGCAGATCTTTGAGAACAAGATCATAAGAAGAATCTTTAGGCCCATAAAAGATACCAGCAGTGGAGAACGGAGAGCTAAAAAGGACACTGAACTTAACAGCTTATTTTTTTTAATCACAGCAGACTATGATTTAGTCTTTAAATTAAACAGATTACGCCGGTTGAGTCATGTAAAAAAGAATAGAAATAATGGAAGAGAACAGATAAACGAAAATGATGTATGTACAGGAGATGAAGGAAATAAGACGGAGTGGTAGCCCAAGACAGAGATGGACAGACATACAGAAGAGGATATACCGGAAACTGGTGTCACCAAATGGAGAGAGAAGATTAGGAATATGGAGGAATGGAAGCGAACTTTATCTGCAGCAATATGTGACGTTATGACTGAAGAAAGGGACATATGAAGTATACTTCTTCTTCTTCTTCTTCTTCGTTCACTTCTACCACCAAAAACCGCACTGTGAACCTACTGAATTCACACATGTGGTCCTCGTTAGGTCCGGTGGTCCCCTGTGTGGTCCAAAATAGACCACATGAGTTCCACGAAGGACCACAAGGGGTTCAGAGTATCACAGTGCTTTAGCCTGTATTCTTGGTGGGTCTCGGAAGCGGGATTGCGTGACACCGTGGTTTTCATTGCACCAGTTTGGTCTAGGGTTGGACTTTCTCACCGGAAGACCTCGACGTGTTTGGAATATCAGTGCATCCCCGCTGGGTGAGAGGCGTTAGCCCACCCAGGACAGAGTTGGACTTTCTCACCGGAAAACCTCGACGTGTTATGAGATACCCGTGTATCACCGCCGGGTGAGAGGTGGTTGCCCATCCAGTCCAGGGTTGGACTTTCTCACCGGAAAACCTCAGCGTGATTAGGATACGCAGACATCCCCGCCGGGTGAGAGGTGGTTGCCTATCTAGACTTCCCTGGTCCAGTGTCTCCGACTTCAGCATTTTGCGGTCGTGGCCGCTACCCTTCCTAGTTGTGACCAGGATGGAGCTTTTGTCCAGGAGGACGAATCCTCGCCACTAGTGACTTCTACCCCTGGGTTGAGCCGGTTTAGGCATTTCCCAGTATGGGCATGTTTGGGACGGGACCGACCTCTAGGGCAGAGGTACTGTGACATTCATAGCCTTCAAGATTCACCCCTGGTATGAGCCGGTTTAGGCAAAATTCACCAGTATGGGTGTTTATCAGGCGTTACCGACCTCTAGAGCGGAGGTGGCATGACATGTCTAGCCATCGAGTTCCACCCCTGGTGTGTGCCGGTTTAGGCATATTTCACCAGTGTAGGTGTATTTCGGACGTAGGCGGCCTCTAGAGCAGAGGTGCCGTGGTATAGCTCTCGTAGCGATACTACTGGACATACCAGGTTAAACTTCACTTTCCACCACCTTTTCCCATCGGCGCCGCACAGCAACCTTTATTTCCGCATTTACTTCCTTAACCGGGAGGAGCTTCACTCCACGCGCGGCATTTGAAAAGTCAAGCCAGCAGTGACTTAACCTCTGGGACAAACCGGTTCATGCATTTCACACGATATGACTGCACTCAGGACGTGGCCGACCTCCAGACCAGAGGTGCCGTGATTTGACTGTTTGCTTCGCTTTATTCTTTCAACCACCTTTTCCGCAGTGATGCTGCGCGGCAACCTCATTTGCAAATTTCTTCATTGGCCGGGAAGAGCACCGCTCCACGCACGGCAGCTGAAGTTCTCGCCAACAGCGGCAGATGAGCTACCAAACGTGACACTCATCTACCCTAAGTAACTGGTTTTCAGGCGCCAGATATTCGCCCTCGCCCCTTCTCCTGTCAGTTTAAACAGTTCTGCCACGGGAAGGCCAGGAGCTGGACTTGACTGCCAGAGGCTGTTTGTGGCGCGTTTGCAGTCCTTAGAACCATATGAAGTATACAAAGTAAGTCGACCAGGCGGGAATTAAGAGAACCAACTAGTAAACATAGTGAATTTTAAAAAAAGATGGAAAAAAAAGGTAGGACTTGGCACCGGACGGGACGGGACGACGAAATGGATCTAGTTAGATAGAAGATGGGCCCCGACTGGAGGACCAGACAAGAAGGAAACAACAATGATCTTTCGTTCTTTAATTCGACGAAATGTACACTGTGAATTTGTTGACGTTCGACCACAACATGTAATAAAGAGAGTTGTGGCCAATAAACAGGCAGACCAAAACCAAACAAAAAAAAAACAAAAACCTTGTGTAAACGAAGATTGATTGATTTATTAGACATTGTTCCGCTTTGGTTGGGCATTTCACCTTTTGCTGTTCATGTTTGCCAGAGACAGAGGGGCGCACCGTTCATGTTTCATGTTTGCCAGAGACAGACGGGGCGCACCGTTCATGTTTCGTGTTTGCCAGAGACAGAGGGGGGCGCACCGTTCATGTTTCGTGTTTGCCAGAGACAGAGGGGCGCACCGTTCATGTTTCGTGTTTGCCAGAGACAGAGGGGCGCACGGTTCTGTTTCGTGTTTGCCAGAGACAGAGGGGCGCACCGTTCTGTTTCGTGTTTGCCAGAGACAGAGGGGGCGCACCGTTCATGTTTCGTGTTTGCCAGAGACAGATGGGGTGCACCGTTCTGTTTCGTGTTTGCCAGAGACAGAGGGGGGGGGGCGCACCGTTCATGTTTCGTGTTTGCCAGAGACAGAGGGGGGCGCACCGTTCATGTTTCGTGTTTGCCAGAGACAGATGGGGTGCACCGTTCTGTTTCGTGTTTGCCAGAGACAGAGGGGGGCGCACCGTTCACGTTTCGTGTTTGCCAAAGACAGAGGGGCGCACTGTTCATGTTTCGTGTTTGCCAGAGACAGAGGGGGGCGCACCGTTCATGTTTCGTGTTTGCCAGAGACAGATGGGGTGCACCGTTCTGTTTCGTGTTTGCCAGAGACAGAGGGGGGCGCACCGTTCACGTTTCGTGTTTGCCAGAGACAGAGGGGCGCACTGTTCATGTTTCGTGTTTGCCAGAGACAGAGGGGGGCGCCGTTCACGTTTCGTGTTTGCCAGAGACAGAGGGGCGCACCGTTTAACAAACAACCACCACAACGAAAGCCACCACTTTCAAACAACAAAACCCCACTCCCCCTCCCCCCTCAACACTTCTATCACGTTAGATTGTGTGTGTGTGTATGTGGGTGCGCGCGCGTGCATGCATGTTATATCTACAGCCTTGTAGCCCCAAACGAAGTCCTCCATCTTCTCCAGGCTTGAGTGTGAGGCCCAAAGCTTTTCTTTCAGCTCCTCTCCCTCAAGTCAGACCCGTGTTCGGAGGTTTGACCAGGTTGGACAGGTGCGCAGGATGTTCTCTGTCGATTACCATGTGGATACATCTCTGAATTTTTTTCCTGTGGATATGACACTGGATATTGTCTTGTGGAGGCGATCCTGGATCCTGGATACAATACCATCATAGATCTACATTTCTGTAGCAGTTATGATATAATAATGCTACCAAACTCCGAAAGGATGTACTAGCACAGTCTCCATAACGAGTGTTATCTTTCCTTGCAGCTCGTCTTGAGAATAGACCTTACCATGCTGTGCCTGCCCATCTTTTCATTTTACCTCACACATTTGTATTTTTTCGTTCTCTTGTCCTTTTTCTTCTGAACTTTAACCTCCAGAATAATTTTTCAGAACATTTTTATGACTCATGGTACGTTACTTAATGAATCGCATCTTTTATTTAATTATTTCATTTCATTCATTAAAAAAACAAACACAACTTTTTGTCAATCAAATCTTCCTATAGGACGACATCTTGATCCAAACAACAAGAACCTACACTCTAATGTCGCGCTTTGACTTCATCATTTCAGAAAGATGGATTTCAACAACAAAAAAAATTGAATGGGAATACTTGGACAAGCATGTAGAAGGTCCGACAATTAAGTAATGAGACTAATTCCATTAAAAAAATAACATAAACAACAGTTGAAGATATAACCTGTATTTTATTCAAAGAAAGCCCCTTGTGCATTGATACAGCGAGTGGCACGATCTAACAAACACTGGAACGACCTCTGCAGTTCTTCTGTTGGTATGGCCTTTAAACTCGATGTTACGGCCCTTTGGATGTCTCCAGTATCGTCAAAGAAGCGTCCTTTCAATGATAACTTTAATTTTTGGAATATAAAATAATCGCCGGGAGACAAATCTGAAGAATAGGGTGGATGGCTGAGAACACACAGTTGTTTTGGGGCCAAAAATTCCTGTACAACTACCGTCCGGTAAGCCAAGGTATTATCATGAAGAAAGAAAAAAACTACCAGGTGTTGAATACTCGGGTCGGACTCTGAGAATCATTTTCAATAGGCGTTTCAAAATACGTAAATAAACTTTGGCAGTGACAGTCTGTTCCTGTGGAATAAATTCTTTGTGACTAACTCTTTTGCTGTCGTAGAAGCACACCAACATTGTCTTCACTTTCGACTTTTGAGGACGAATTTTTTGCCTTTTGGTGATGATAATGACTTCCACTGAGCACTTTGGCGTTTAGATGTGGAATCATAACGGAAAATCCATGTTTCATCTTCAGAAACAATCAAATTTAAGAAATGTTTATTTCTGCGACACGTTTTGAGATGTCTTTTGCGTACTCAAGACGCTGATGTTTGTGGTCATCAGACAACGAATGTGGTACAAACCGGCAAGCAACTTTTTTCTTGACAAATCTTCCACTAAAATTTTACGAATGGTCTCTCTGTTAACACCAAATTCATCTGCCATCATCCTCACACTCAAAGAACGATC
Source organism: Achatina immaculata (assembly GCA_009760885.1). Lineage (NCBI taxonomy): Eukaryota > Metazoa > Mollusca > Gastropoda > Stylommatophora > Achatinidae > Lissachatina > Lissachatina immaculata. The sequence continues at coordinate 58,482,204 of CM019718.1, read as the reverse complement.
TTATTATATACGTTCTCTGACTTTTGCAATGAGTTCCTCATTACGAACAGAAATTGGGAATCCATGTCTAGTATCACTTGTAATCGTTTCCACACCACTTTTGAATCGTGAGTACCGCCTGAATATCTGTGCATGAAGTAAACAATTATCCCTATAAAATTGTGTCATCAATTCAACTGTCTCAATGGCACTTTTTCCAAGTTTTAAACAGAATTTAATGTTCCATGCTGATTGCCTGACAATGCACCTCTGACTAGGTCAACACAATGGCGGCCTGTTTGTCGTCTGCTTATCGGGCGGCGATGAAAAGTTGTCAGATCATAGACGAAGGTTGCCTCTTTTGATTCCATGCTTTGCTTCATAAATGGCATTTTTGTCTTGGCCATAACAAAAATCAGTCTCACTATTTAATTGTCGGACATTGCATGTCACGTTCTTCAGCAATTCTGCGCTTAGTGTCCGCCTGATTTGGCTTCGCGACAAATCTTCCCCTGATAAAGTCGTACTTATAAGTGAGAGAAAATTTCCGAGAGTTGACTTTTTGATTGCACCTGTATGTTCTTTCGGAGTTTTGTCAAATCTGCAGCAAAATTCTAAGTAATTTAAAACTTGAAATCGCGGTATGTGTACAGATGCTTAAGTGTTACTCAAATTTTTAAACTAGATTTATGAATTTTTTTGTTATAAAAATTCTAATACGATCTCGCTTTCTCAAATTAAATATTCAATTATTCAAGATCTTTTGTATTTAAGACAAGAATGAGCTTCTGGACAGATGCAGAAATAAGATCTTTAAGAGCCAGTATTTTTGGGGACTCATTTATATTCTGCGATGAGCAAAATCGAGCCGAAGCTCTCGTCTCTCACACCGATGGTCGATGGTTCGAATTCAGCCGGAATCATTCTGGTCACCCGTTTTTTTTTAAAGGGTAAAACGTTAAACGTTTTAAAAACAAAACCAGGTGCATCTTTATTTGTGGCTTTTCTTTTTTTTGTGTGTGTATAGTTTATATATTTATTCTATTAGTGATTTTGATTATATTTATATATAGTCTATTAGTGGCGTTTGTATATATTTATACACAAACACAAACACACACACATACACGCACACACATATATACAGTCGAACCCGCTTAATGTCACATGATGAGGATGGTCAAATGTAATGATATTAAGCGAAGTTGACATTAAACGGAGTACATTGGCTTTAACGGGGTCAGAGAGTGAGAGAGAGAGAGAGAGAGTGTGTGTGTGTGTGTGTGTCTGTCTGTCTGTCCCCGACCGTCCCACATTTTCTACATTAAGCACATAACAAACAGCCAAACTAAAATCAAGCAGTATCTGACTTGTCAGCAGTAGTAGTAGTAAAAACAAATACATGATTTTACGTTGTGTAGTGATAACTGGTCTATTAATCAGACATGTTACAGGACATGACACCTGTTAAGCGATCTTCAGCTCCACCGTGGCATTTCTAACCATGAAAACACAAAGTTCTGTTCGGTATCAGTTTATAAAACATTCATGTTCTATGTTAAAAATGCAATCTGGGCTGAGCGCATTCAAAGTTTTTTGACAAACGCTTAATCCAATATTTAACGACATCGGTGTTAACTCGGGCCGCTTTACCTGAAGCGACCTTAAATGTTATGTTGTGGCGTTTCTTAAAGCGCTCAAGAAAGCTATTTGAACACTTCCGGTCAGCCATATCTATTTCTTTAGCAAAATGTTCTGGGATATCCACCAAAATAGGACCGAACACTCCACATGCAACTGTGCAGATTATGTCTGCTTGAACCATTTCAGCAGAGCACACTCAAAATCTATGTAAGAACTCATACGCCGTCGTTTACAACAAGTTAAACAGTTTGACCTAACTAAAGACATGTGTAAGTCTCGCACAATTTTGTTTCGGCTTTTAACAAGTTTCGATGCAGTTGAAACGTCAATTTCAAATTTATCCGCCAGGTCCTTTCTCGTAACATTTTCATGACCTTGTCCGGGTTCGACTGTATTTATGGGAGTTGTCCGGGGATACAAATTTCTGTGACAATATCCGGGTTGTGACATAAAGCGATGTGATATTAAGTGGGTTCGACTATGTATATTTAGTCTGTTAGTGGCGTTTATGTATACTTATATACAGTTTATTATTGGCTTTTGTGTATACTTATATATCTATTTAGTCTATTAAATATTAAGATATTTTGCGTATACTTATATAAAGTATATTTAGTTTATTTGTGGCTTTTGTTATATAAAGTATATTTAGTTTATTTGTGGCTTTTGTGTTTACTAGTAAATATTTAATCTTTTAATGACTTTTGTGGTGTGTGTATATATATATATATATATATATATATATATATATATATATATATATATATATATAAGTTTGGTATATTATTGATCTGATATATTTAGTCTAGGTAGTTAGTGGGGATCTGTACTAATTTTAGCCTAGGTAGTTAGATAGGGTATGTTCTAAGTTTAGCCTAGGTAGTTAGTTTGTCTTTCTAATATGCCGAATGATCAGTGGGAGGTTGGGGGGGGGGGGAGCTGACATCGTATCCCGTTAAGGAACGATAGCCTTACCTTAAGCCTAGCAGGAACTTCTTTTCTTCAAACTTATCTGGCCATGCCTAAAAACTTAAGATCAGACAGAAGCTATTTCAGCTACTCTCCTCCGGCGATAAAATCCTCGTATGGTCTCAAATAAGTTAATTGTAAACCCGTTCTCTGCTTTATTTCCGTGTTATATTTCTATGTAGGAATGCTTGGTCCTTCGCAAACAAGCAGTTTTTTTTTCCTGGCAGTAGTATACCTACACAAATCTACACTTTCATATGTCTCGGTATTACATGATTTACTAAATAAGGAAGGGGACGTAAACGCTGCCTGTTTAGGGAATCGGCGATCCAATCCGGGCGAACCATAACTGACCAAGACCCTGTACCACCTCTCCGTTGGTTCCTTCAGTAACATGCCTAGCCTGGCTAACGGGGCAGGGACCCCCCACGGTCCCCAATACTGGTGGAGCCTGCAAAAGAAGTACTCGCACCCCCCCCCCCCTTGTTTTTTAGCTGCACTGAAGGACTGAAAAAATAGCTGCTATAACCCGCTCCCTATCCTACACGATGCTGTGTTCACATGAACACAGTTTGAACACACTAAACGCGTCGGCAAGCAAGGGACACCAGCTCGCAGGAAGAAGCAGAAGAAGAGGAGGATCACTTTATGAGAAATATCATTCATAAATATTAGTGTAGTATCTTTTCGCAGAGAATAATTCTGAACAGACCCAAAAAGTTGTTATTTGTTTTGTTCTATTCGTGTTATTCTATTGGTTATTTGTTTATTAAACATCGCAAGCAAAATAAAAGGGAACTAAAAGTGGCAAATCTGCTAAGAGAGAGTAGAGATAAGTGACTCCTTAGAAGTAGATGAAGATTGGAGAAGAACTAGAGATTCTGTCGTGAGGCAAGCTAGAATACATTGTGACAGCGGGAGAGATAAAAGGCAGAAGAGATCGAAGTAGACAGAAAGCGAGAAAATGCAGGACGGACTAACAGGATGTCACAAACAGAGAACGCCAGCACAGCTTATATACTCAACATTCGGAGCAGAGAATTGTGAAAAAACATGATAGCCAACTCCGGTCGGTAGGACAATAGACAGACAGACAGACAGACAGACAGACAGACAGACAGACACACAGACACACAGACAGACAGACAGACAGACAGACAGACGGACGGACGGATGGACAGACGGACGGACAGACAAACAGACAGACAGACAGACGGACGGACGGGCGGACGGACAGACAGACAAACAGACAGGCAGAGTGAGTCTAACTTCAAGAGAAAAAAAAACATTAAAAATCGTGTTCCCTTCTCGTTCCCCCCTCCCCCCCCCCCCCCCCCCCCCCCCGTTAAAAAAAATCTAATTTAAAAAAAAATTATCGGCGGGATCTGTAATAGATATAGCAGTATCGGGATTAAACTCTTTTGCGTTAGAAAGACAAAGGCGAAGAAAACATTTTGAAGACGAGAAAGCTGATGCCATGAAATGATAAAATGATAAGGGAAAATATGAGAAAAGTGGAATAACAGAAGAAAAACAGAAACTACGGAATGAGAGAACAGCAGAGAAATAGACACAGTAGAACAACAGAAATTACAGAATGAGAGAACAGCAGAATAACAGAAATTACAGAATAAGAGAACAGCAGAATAACAGAAATTACAGAATAAGAGAAGAGCAGAATAACAGAAATTACAGAATAAGAGAAGAGCAGAATAACAGAAATTACAGAATAAGAGAACAGCAGAATAACAGAAATTACAGAATAAGAGAACAGCAGAATAACAGAAATTACAGAGTGAGAGAACAGCAGAATAACAGAAATTACAGAATGAGAGAACAGCAGAATAACAGAAATTACAGAATAAGAGAACAGCAGAATAACAGAAATTACAGAATAAGAGAAGAGCAGAATAACAGAAATTACAGAATAAGAGAAGAGCAGAATAACAGAAATTACAGAATAAGAGAACAGCAGAATAACAGAAATTACAGAATAAGAGAACAGCAGAATAACAGAAATTACAGAGTGAGAGAACAGCAGAATAACAGAAATTACAGAATGAGAGAACAGCAGAATAACAGAAATTACAGAATAAGAGAACAGCAGAATAACAGAAATTACAGGATAAGAGAAGAGCAGAATAACAGAAATTACAGAATAAGAGAAGAGCAGAATAACAGAAATTACAGAATAAGAGAACAGCAGAATAACAGAAATTACAGAATAAGAGAACAGCAGAATAACAGAAATTACAGAGTGAGAGAACAGCAGAATAACAGAAATTACAGAGTGAGAGAACAGCAGAATAACAGAAATTACAGAATAAGAGAACAGCAGAATAACAGAAATTACAGAATAAGAGAACAGCAGAATAACAGAAATTACAGGATAAGAGAACAGCAGAATAACAGAAATTACAGAATAAGAGAACAGCAGAATAACAGAAATTACAGAATAAGAGAACAGCAGAATAACAGAAATTACAGAATAAGAGAACAGCAGAATAACAGAAATTACAGAATAAGAGAACAGCAGAATAACAGAAATTACAGAATGAGAGAACAGCAGAGAAAAAGAAACAGCAGAATAATAAAAACTGGAGAGTTGCATAAACATCAGAAGAAGAGGCACAGAGGAGTAAAACAAACAAACAAACAAAAAGACAGAAAATAACTAAAAATAGCAAGACAGCAGAAATGTGGTTTATTAGAAGAATGTTGCGAATCCCCTGGACAGCAAAAATAACTAATGAAGAATTATGAGAAGAGCTGGAGAGACAAAAAACCTTGTCAAAAAGATAAGAGAGAGACAATGTACTTTCATAGGACATGCAATGAGAAGAGGGGGCATTGAAAATATTATAACAACATGAAAAATAGAAGGAAGAAGATCAAGAGGAAGACCAAGAGAAATGATACTGGACAGTCTGACGGGATGGTGTGAGAGGAGATCACCAACTGAGCTGATGGCATGCATGAAGGATCGCGTACTCTGGAGAAGCATAATAGCCAACGCCAGTCGGCACGGCACATGATGATGATGAGCAAGACAATAAATGGAAGAATGAGTTGAGAAACTTCAGAACGCTGGCTGAGCTAACAGCATCAAAATTTATAGTGAGAACAGTATCACTAAATATGAAGACAGCAATTACAAAAATGTAGTAATAGCAGTTACAACAACAGGAAATCAGAACTAACAAACAAAAAACAAAACAAAAACACACACAGTGAAAAAAAAAGAATAAGAGAGTAAGATTTGTTCAAAACGACAGAAACAACAACAAGAAGTAGTAGTAGTTGTTGTAGTAGTAGTAGTAGTAGTAGTAGTAGTAGTAGTAGTAGTAGTAGTAGTAGTAGTAGTAGTAGTAGTAGTAGTAGTAGTGGTGGTGGTGGTATTAGTAGTAGTTTTAATGGTAGTAGTAATTTTAGTAGTAATAGTAGTAGTAATCCACAACCTTCATGGGCTCAGTTTCCTGATACGCATTTCTCCTTCCACCTGCATTTGTTTTTTCCATTGCTTCTGTTTCTGTAGCAGTCTGATAGTTTTTTTTACCAGATAAAGTTGCTGGCCCTATGCTGAACCCTCCTTAGTCGCCTTTTACGATCATGCAAGAGCAGAAAAAAAAGCGAAGGACAGGCATTTGTGGAAAACCCTTGCGGAAGCCCCATGTGCCCTGGGCACTTAAGGTTCAGAGAGAGAGAGAGAGAGCGAGAGAGAGAGAGAGTAGTAGTAATAGTAGTACTGGTGGTAGTAGTAGTTTTAGTAGTAGTAATTTTAGCAGTAGTAATAGTGTTTTTTGCCAAAAACAGCATTAAGATGGACACCACAGGGGAACAGAAGTAAGGGTAGACCAAAAGAGACATGGAGAAGAACAACAGAAAGGATGTTGAGCAATAGAGGGCTCACCTGGGCAAGAGCAGAAAAAAAGGCGAAGGACAGGCATTTGTGGAAAACCCTTGCGGAAGCCCCATGTGCCCTGGGCACTTAAGGTTCAGAGAGAGAGAGAGAGAGAGTAGTAGTAGTAGTAGTAGTAGTAGTAGTAGTAGTAGTAGTAGTAAAAGTCGAAGGCGGAAAGAAAAAAGCTGACGTTATTGACGAGATCAATGAAAACAAGCAGAAAAAGAACAGAAGGGGTTGTTATAGAAAGGGGGAGGGGTTGCTAGAGGGTGGTGGGGGAGGAGGAACACAGAGAACACAAAGAACATAAATATTCTGTTTCGTCTGATACTTGTCGCTACAAAGTATTTTAAAAATATTTGCTAGCTACTTCCGTACTGCATTTTTATATACAAAACTCTTGAGGGCGGGATTTTGCAGTCTGTCTTAGCCTTGGCTCCGTCACATTCTTTCACCTGTTGTCGGTAGCGACTTTCAAACTTGGAGGTGCCCGCGAAAGTTGAGACAAATCGCTTTGTATAATATGCCAGTCTAAGAGAGTGACACATTCCGGAGTTTGGCCTGTCGCTCGGGAGTTACTGGCACGCGTTTGTTCTGGGTAAAAGTCATTCGCTACCATGTTGCCGGTTTGGCTTGCGAGGACAAAAAAAAAAATTCTCTTCACTGCGATTGTTTATCGTGTTTCTTGTTAAACAAAGATGTGAAAAAGATCGGCCCAACGTTAAATTCAAGTTAAATTTTCTTAGTTTCTGTATTTCATGGATTTTTAAAAACATTCTGTGTATTATTTGTATTATGAAGCGCTGCAGTGATATCTTACTAATATTGTCCGAATTAGTGAAACCTAATATAAACTCCATTTGTTTCTTAAACGTATCCGCCACCCACTTCGCTCATAATCTTCGCCACAGTCCTCTTCTTCTTGTCTGTCTTATAGTTTTATCAGGTCTCATTTTCAACGCGTGTCCAAGCTAGTTAGCCCGTCCTCCGCTAGTAATAACAGGGTTACTATTCTCGTCACTGTTATTTGGTGCCTCGTTCTGGTTTTAGTTACTTGTCTTAGGATCTTCCTAATGGCTTCATTACTTTTGTTAGGCTACTCCTATTAGTTTTAATTACTTTTGTTAGGCTACTCCTATTAGTTTTAATTACTTCTGTTAGGCCACTCCTACTGGTTTCACCTTTGTTAGGCTATTCCTATTAGTTTTAATTACTTTTGTTAGGCTACTTCTACTGGTTTCACTTTTGTTAGGCTACTCTTATTGGTTTTAGTTACTTCTGTTGAGCTACTCCTATTGGTTGTAATTACTTTGTTAGGCTATTCCTATTAGTTTTAATTACTTTTGTTAGGCTACTTCTACTGGTTTCACTTTTGTTAGGCTACTCTTATTGGTTTTAGTTACTTCTGTTGAGCTACTCCTATTGGTTTTAGCTACTTTTGTTAGGCTACTCCTATTGGTTTTAATTACTTTTGTTAGGCTACTCCTATTGGTTTTAATTACTTTTGTTAGGCTACTCCTATTGGTTTTAATTACTTTTGTTAGGCTACGCCGACTGGTTTTAATTACTTTTATTAGGCTCCTCCTATTGATTTTAATTACTCTTATTAGGCTCTTCATAATTACTTTTATTAGGCTCTTCATGTTTGATTTTAGTTAATTTCCTTAGACTCTTCCTAATGATTTTAATTACTTTTCTTACATTCTTCGTTTTTGGTTTTAGTTACATTTATATAGCCTCCTCCTTTTGGTTTTATTTACTTTTATTCGTCTCTTCGTATTCGCTCCAGCTACTCTTCTTTTAGCCTGGTCAGTAATTCTGGCTTTTATAATCGTTCTCTTGGATTCAAATTCTTGTTTGGCGTCTTGTTCAAATCTTGTGTTAGATAAAACTTGCTAACCTTGCGGCCGAGATATGAAAAGAGCTGTTTGTACCATCTGTTGGTATAACTGTTCTTCTAGGCCAAAAGATATAATAAGCTAGCGCGGCCGACTAACTGTTATTGCAGTTGTTGTATTTTTGTCGTTGTTTTCGGCCCTGTTGTTCTTACAGTAAGTTTTGATGTTAATGTTTGATGTTCCTTGCACTCTTTCAATCGTTTTGTTTTGAGAGAGTTGGAGATTGGGGAGGGGGGAAGAGGGGGAGAAAGAAAGAGAGGGAGAGGAAAGGAAGACATAGAGGGAGGGAGGGAAGGAGGGAGGAAGAAAGAGAGGGAGGAAGAGATAGGAAGAGATAGAGGGAGGGAAGGAGAGGGAGGAAGAGCTAGAGAGAGGAAGAACTAAAGGGGCGGGGGAAGAGATAGAGGGAGGAAGAGCGAAAGGGAGAAAGAGATAGAGATAGGTAAGGAGAGGGAAGAAGAGCTAGAGGGAGGAAGAGACAGAGTGAAGAAGAGATAGAGGGAGGAAGAGATAGAGGGGAAAAAAGAGATAGAGGAAGAGATGGACGGAGGAAGAGATAGAAGGAGGAAGAGATAGAAGGAAGAGATAGAAGGAGGAAGGGATAGGAGGAGGAAAAGATAGAGGGAGGGAAGGAGAGGGAGGAAGAGCTAGAGGGAGGAAAAGATAGAGGGAGGAAGAAATAGAAGAGAGACGGCTCACACTCAACTTTGAAGAACGCGGCGGACTTCCTTAGGGCGACAGGGCTGCAAATTTAGCATGACCAAAATTTCCTCGAACGTTGAAGAAAAGAAGAGGAGAGAGGGGGGAAGAGAAAGTGACAGAGGAGGGAGGGAGGGAGAGAAAGAAGGTGAGAGAGGTAAAGAGGGAGTGGGGGGAGAGAGTGATGGTTTGACCTTTGTTCGGACTGAAATGACTTTGTCATTTTCATCCAAGTACCTAGAACACAACAGACAATATTACTACCGTAATAGTACTACACAGTACTACACAGTACTACACAGTACTACACAAGGTGCATGGAAGGCACTATTTTATAAAGTATTTGTGGCTATTTATTCTTCACCTGACAACATTATCGTTTTCTTCATTTCTTCATCTTCTAAATGCTGCAGGGACCAACGCTTTTGTCTTTTGTCGCTAGGGATAATGATGACGATGACAACGATGACAAAGACAATGACGACGACGAAGACGACGACGAAGACGACGACGACGATGACGATGATGATGATGATGATGATGATGATGATGATGATAGAACAATCCACCATAGCTTCCTTGATATCCAGGCCAAGAATATGACTTGTCACAAGATTTGACTTTCCCGTAATTCCATCAAGGATTAATTGCTGATACGAAATATTCTAGACAGTTCTTTTATAACTAATCTTTGTATAACACCTTCAAATAATCGTGGAATGACATCCAAGCTTCATTTAACCCTTTTTCTGCACTGAGTCATTTAAATTATTTTGTGAAAAATTCAAGAATGGTATCTTATTAACATCAAGTAAAGACCAAAAGCAAAGATGGACCGACCATTTCCAAGAAATACTTGATCGACCACACCCAAAAGAACTGATAAACCTTGAAACCGACTTACCAACCCCACAACTAAATGTCAGCCTAGATGACATTACATTGAATGAAATTGAAATAGCAGTGAATTTAATGGCTAACAACAAAGCTGCAGGTGATGATGAAATAACACCCGAAATGTTAAAAGCTATCGACAGTGACAATATGAGACAACTACAGAGAATGTTTAATAAGATTTGGAAAGAAGAAAAGGCCCCTTCTAAATGGATAAAAAAGAATCATTGTTAAAATACTAAAAAAAAGGCAACCTTAGCGACTGCAACAATAGGAAAGGAGTAACCTTAAAATCAGTTGCCTCAAAAGATTTTGTAAGGTCATTTTAAATAGACTTTAAAATATAGTGGACACCGCAATGAGAGAAGAACAGGCAGGATTTCGAAAAAAGGAGAAGCTGTCTCGACCAGATCTTTACTCTCAGAATAATACTTGAAGAACACATTGAAAAGCAGAAACCATTAATACTGAACGTCACAGACTTTAAAAAGGCATTTGATAGCATACACAGAGATTCGTTGTGGAGAATTTTAAGTCTGTATAGAATACCATCTAAAATGTCAACATCATTAAGGACTTCTACAATGGATATGTTTGTGCAGTCAAAACAGAAGAAGGGATGAGTGAATGGTTCCAGATTGAAACAGGCGTGAAACAAGGATATATATTCCCTTGCTTTGAATTACAATAGACTTCATAATGAAAAAATGCTGCACACGTAACACAGGTATTGATTTGTTACATGGGACCCAACTAGAAGATCTTGATTTTGCAGATGACATAACTCTTATCAGTAATAATGTGAATTCCATGCAAGAAAAAAAAACAGATAGCCTGTCTTCACTGACTAGCAAAATAGGACTTGAAATTAACAAGGACAAAACAAAAATAAAGAAACTTCCCATTAATCAAAATTTTAAAACTCACGTAGAAGGGACAGCTGTTGATGAAGTCAATCAATTTACATAGCTTGGCAGCTACATAGATGAGGATGGTGACACCAGAAAGGAAGTTAGAATTAGAATTGCAAAAGCAGCATCGATCTTCAACAATCTTGAGAACATATGGCATTCAAAAGTTATAAGCACAAAAAAAAAACAAGTTAAGACTATTCAATCCACCCTCATTTATGCATGCGAAAGCTGGAAAACAACTAAAGAAATAGACAAGAAATCAAACTCTTTTGAAAACAAATGCCTAAGGAAAATACTCGGCATCAAGTGGAACGAATTCAAGAACAATGCAGAGATAAGACAGATGAGCGAACAACAACCAGTCTTCATGGGTGATCAGGAAAAGGAGATGGACATATGTTGGTCACATGATGAGAAAAAACGATCAGAGAATCCCCAAGCAAGCTATCAAGTAGAACACAACGGTCGAAGAAAAAGAGGCCGACCACGTGAAACTCTAAAGAGGACATTGTTAAGAGAGGCCAAATTAACAGGCATAAAATCCCTTGATGAGGTTGAAAACCTCAGCGAAAACAGGAAAAATTGGCGAACTACCTTGTGAGCCTTATAAGGAAGGATATAAGAATATAATGAACCTATCCGGTTTGGTTCCTTGTTTTAGGGATTAAAAATTTCTGAATTAAGGTAGAAGCTATATTTAGGCATCCGCTCACAGTTGAATAAGGACACGGCTGTAGGTTTATTATCAATTTCTTAGCGCTGTTTTGGGGATTTTTTGTTTGGTAGTGATTGAGTTAATACTGCATTGACCGTGTTAAGCTAAACAGAAACGCTCTTATTCGTTATATGCACATGATAAGATTACAGCAAAGAAATGGGACCACCGTGAATGATGAGAGTGAGCGTATATATCCCCAGTGCTCGTGCAAAAATTATGTCATGACTGCAATGTAGTAGCAAATAGAGAAAAGTTTTGTGGAGTTTTTTTTTTGTTGTTTTTTTTTAAAGACATACTTAATTTGCAGTGTATAAGCATGGCAGAAGTTCATGTGGAGATCCTAGAATTACAATAAGAACATGGCCCTAACTGAACTTCATGTGGAGATCCTGAAATTACAATAACAACATGGACCTAGGTGAACTTCATATGGAGATCCTGGAATTACAATAACAACATGGCCCTAGCAAAACTTCATGTGGAGATCCTGAAATTACAATAACAACATGGGCCTAGGTGAACTTCATATGGAGATCCTGGAATTACAATAACAACATGGACCTAGGTGAACTTCATATGGAGATCCTGGAATTACAATAACAACATGGCCCTAGCAAAACTTCATGTGGAGATCCTGAAATTACAATAACAACATGGACCTAGGTGAACTTCATATGGAGATCCTGGAATTACAATAACAACATGGACCTAGGTGAACTTCATATGGAGATCCTGGAATTACAATAACAACATGGACCTAGGTGAACTTCATATGGAGATCCTGGAATTACAATAACAACATGGCCCTAGCAAAACTTCATGTGGAGATCCTGAAATTACAATAACAACATGGACCTAGGTGAACTTCATATGGAGATCCTGGAATTACAATAACAACATGGACCTAGGTGAACTTCATATGGAGATCCTGGAATTACAATAACAACATGGCCCTAGCAAAACTTCATGTGGAGATCCTGAAATTACAATAACAACATGGACCTAGGTGAACTTCATATGGAGATCCTGGAATTACAATAACAACATGGCCCTAGCAAAACTTCATGTGGAGATCCTGAAATTACAATAACAACATGGACCTAGGTGAACTTCATATGGAGATCCTGGAATTACAATAACAACATGGCCCTAGCAAAACTTCATGTGGAGATCCTGCAATTACAATAACAACATTGTCCTAACAGAACTTCATTTTAATATTCAGTAAAGTCGATGGATCATCTTCATTGCAGATCGGACAATTAGTCCATAAGCGCTCCGATCCCATCTTCAGTATTTCCGCCAGAGTTTGGTGGCTGATGACACCAGTTCTGTGTTGGTAAGCAGTCTTCTTTGCTTCCCACTGTAACGCTCTTGTCTGGACACTCCACGTTTGACGTTATGTTCCATCATGGCTGATATTTTAGTGACTCGTTAAGAAACATCGCTATGTTCAGTAAAACAGTTTTCCATTGTGTATCACAGAACAATTCCTAACACAGGAATAGTTTTTTGGGTATTAGTATTTATAAGACAACATATGTGAACATTCAGGGAGTTGCTACTGTAAAACTGTGATAACAAAATGTTAAGACGATTTCAAATAAAACTAGGAACAACTTTGTTAATTAACGAGCACACAGTTGTGACGTTTCGGCTTATAACTTAAGCACATAAAGACAAACAGGACAAAGACATAGGGAAACAGGGTAAAATATAAATTCACACGCATGCTATACATCTTTCCCATCGCAACATATGCCTGTGAGACCTGGACACTTAATAAAACAGCTGAGAAATACATAAATATTTTAAAATGTAAATATTACAGAAGAGTTCTTCAAAAAGAACAAATATATCCATACTACAAGAATTTAATATTGAAAAAGGCTGGCTAGGATTAAACAGAGAAAACTTAAATATTTTGGACACATTAAACGTCATGATAATATAGAGAAGACCATCTTGGAAGGGTACATAATGGGAAAAAGAAGAGAGGAAGACCAAGGCGAATATGGCTGCAAGACATCGTTGATAATCTGCAAATGGATGCATCAGCAGCAGGGCATCTTGCTTACAATCGAGAGGCATACAGGAGTGCTGTTAGAGAGGCCTACAGGAGTGCTGTTAGGGATGAAACGCCCCCACAAGGGGCATGCGACTGACTGACTGACTGACTGCTATACAACAAATAAGAATAAAAAAACAGAAAAAAAAGGAACACTTAACTGTGACTTGCAAGAAACTGCCTCCGAGAGTGCCTCTTGTAAAAATCGGACAACCTACCTAAATATCATAACAGTCGGACAACCTATCTAAACATCATAACATTCGGACAACCTGTCAAATATCATAACATTCGGACAACCTACCTAAATATCACAACACTCGGACAACCTACCTAAATATCACAACAGTCGGACAACCTATCTAAATATCATAACATTCGGACAACCTACCTAAATGTCATAACATTCGGACAACCTATCTAAATGTCATAACATTCGGACAACCTACCTAAATATCATAACACTCGGACAACCTACCTAAATGTTACAACACTCAGACAAATATGTGACAGAACAAAGTGAATAAGTCAAGAAGAAATGGGTTTCAAACCTATATACTGACGGCAAAGGACCGACATTAGTGGAAATCTGTTGCTATCAGCAGCCCCATTTGTCTTGGGCACTGAAGGAACAAGATATGTCTGTATACTGAAACGAAGATACACACATCATTTAGCAGTGAGAATTTTCTCTTTCAGTCCTTTCAAAGTCTGGGATGACGACTCACTGAACCGAGACTGATCTTTGGTTTACATTTTTGTCCTGGAGTTCCTTGCTGGGGCATTTGTCTTGTGTGACTGATGGACGAGACTTGTCATCTCTTTCTCGTGTCATGCTGAAGCTTGGTATAGAGAGATGATAATTCTCCCAGGATCTGAGAGTGAGAGAGACTGAAGAGATAGCGACGCAGCGTCTCAGTGGAATCTTCCCCCCTCGGCCGTACCTCTGAATTTGGTAAGCATTCTCAGTTGTAATGTTGGCATACAGGCACATGGAGTGTCCCAAGTCTAGGGGGAGATTGTAGCACCAAGTAACTGTCAGGAGTGTAAAGTTTATCATCCGAATTTTTTTCTACTTCTATTTATGTTACTAGCAAGCACATGTGAAATTAAATTCTCCACGCCTTGCTTTCCTGTTGCCAAATGCTAGATCTCCATTCTTGAATCTTGAATCTAGAAATCTTGAATCTTGAATCTGGCATCATGGAACTCGGGGCACACCCGGACATGCTCTGCTCTCTGTTTCCGTAACCACCTAGGAGTATGAACATTAATTATGCCAGCCATCTGTTGGCTCTGGTAATATAGAATTCTACCAGCCAGCCAGCCAGTTCTTCCTCCCCGTCTCCTCACACCTCTATCCTTCATCATCTATAGTTTTCCACTCATTCAAAACTCTAGCTTGTGTCCACTTCCATTAATCAAGGCAGGGTGAATAGTTTCGAAAGTCATCTTCTAAGAGCTTCTTAGCCCATCCTACAAAGAGGAGACCACAAAGGTGAAGTGTTTAATTTTTCATCTGTTTTCCGTGGTTTTGTCTGTTGTGTTGTTCTTGTATATGATTCTTAAAAAAGGCTTCCGCCGAAATACTGGATTGCCGTATGTTCTCCATTTATACGTGCTCATCTTACTTTCTGTTATTCCTGTTTTTTGCCCATTTAAATCACTCGTTCTATTTTTTTTAACTGAACCATACACCTCAAATATATCAGCAAATTTTCCCCTGTTTTTTCATCAACTTTCAAGAAATCAACAAAGGCACTCAACGAGAAAGGCAGCTGTCTCTTGTTATTGTTGATCGGAGGTGAATAAATTCTTAACTCATCATTATATGGAGTGCGCTGACGTTGCAGGAACTATAAACAACAGCTCTGATCTCTCGTAATAAGCTTGGAACTGTCTCATATGTGCGTATGTGGACACCACGCACAGAATGTGTATGTTTGTGTTTCACAAAATTTGGTACCTGACGGAGACTGAATCTAATAGGTGGAATTTCTGTGTCATGACACGTCCTACCAGAATCTGTGGTTCAGATCCAAGGTAATTTTTCTTTCTCTCACATCTAAAAATACTCTGTCTATGATGTTTACGAGGTCGACACTATACACCATTGTGTTCTCACGGCTTTACTCTACATACTGGGAAGGTTTGCGGGTTACAGAAGATTTCGTTGATTTACGGCGCAGACTTAAAAAAGCATGTTGCTCATTTAGCTCCACCACTCTGAGAAAAGAAAAAAAGAACTTTGATCTCTGTACTAATGATCGGCCTGCGATTCATACCAGTCATTTCATCAAGAGCAGATCCTGTAAGCAGGACACTGTTCTGACCTACAATGAATTGCTCCCTTGGTTGACGGCGTTATCTCCTCCAATAAGTTATCTCGCTCTCCAAAGTCGGGCATTTACACTAACATGCCACAACTGCACCAAAATCGACCTTACAGGGTTCTTGGCTGTGGCATTGGTTGTTTAGTTAGAGCATCAGGTGCACAGTTATAATAATTCCATCCAATAGCATAAGCAATTACAGCTCACACAGTAACCAGTACGATTTATGTATTCTGATTACAGTTAGCT
This sequence comes from Achatina immaculata, assembly GCA_009760885.1. Lineage (NCBI taxonomy): Eukaryota > Metazoa > Mollusca > Gastropoda > Stylommatophora > Achatinidae > Lissachatina > Lissachatina immaculata. Next base: position 58,465,938 of record CM019718.1, on the reverse strand, counting down.
TCAGAACAAATACAGTAGCTAATGCAAATAATAAACGACATTAATAGTGGAAAGCTATTGTTATTATTATCATTATTATATTATCAGAGCCAGCCACAAGATCAAAAATAAACCCTTCTCTATACTTTACATAGACAACAAATTAGACTCTTTTGAAAACAAATGCCTAAAAACAATACTCAGTATAAACGAGCGAATTCAAGAACAACGCAGAGATAAGGCAGATGAGCGAACAAGAACCTGTCTCACGGGTGATCAGAAAAAGGAGATGGGCACGTGATGAGAAGAAATGATCAGAGAATCCCAAAACAAGCTACCAAGTGAAACACAACAGGCCGAAGAAAAATAGGTCGACCACGTGAAACTCTAAAGAGGACGTTGTTAAGAGAGGCCGATTTAGTAGGCATAAAATCCCTTGATGAGGTTGAAAAGCTCGCCGAAAACAGAAAAACTTGGCGAACTACCTTGCTACCCCAATGCAACGTCTAACGGCACGGAAAGGATGTAAGATGTAAGAAGATGTAAGATACTTTACATTGTACAGATAGTCGTGAGTTTCTGCCAGGACTCTGTTCCGATGACTCTGCGGAAAGCGAAATGGACGTAATGCGAATCTCACAAGAGTGATGGCACGGTACCTTACTTATACGGGCATGTTTGAAAACATGAATTATACTAGAGTAACTTTACACTTTTCACGCAGACTTTAAAACAAGCAATGTATGTTCTTAAATATATTTGTAAATTTACAATAAGAAGTCACTGTCGTAAAGCAAGACGTCGGAAAAGAGGAATTGGGGGGGGGGGGGGGGGGAAGGGGTAGTTCTCAATATAGAAGAGGCCAAGGAAACTATGATTACAAATATAGCATTGTTGAGTAGTTCTCAATATAGAGGATGTCAAGGAAACTGTGATTACAAATATAGCGTTGTTGTCTGAGTTTGTTTTTTTCTAGTTTGGTTTTTAAAGAATAGGAAACTTGGATTATTGGAAAAGCATGCGCTAGAAATCAAAGAGAAATCTGACAGAAATACGACAAGAAAGATTAGCCCTGTATTTACAGAGAACAAATGACATATGAAAACATCTGAAAGACTGACTCTTACTAAGATTTACACACCTGGAGACAGACTTTATTATAGTGTAAAGATAGCTTCCTTGTAGACAAAGGATAAGGCTGTCTAGTAACACATCGCGGATCTGGGCCCAAGTTATAGACTGTCTGTAGGCACTGAAGAACTCCAAGGTTCCACATATAGTGTAAGTTTCATTGAGATTATCTTCATAAGTGTAAAACTTACCATGATTGTCTTCATAAGTGTAAAACTGAAAGTTACTATCCTCATAAATGTAAAACTCAACAGACTATCCTCATAGGCGTAAAACTCAGCGTGACTATTCACATAGGTGTAAAACTCAACGTGACTATCCTCGTAAGTGCAAAACTCAACTTGACTATCCTCATAGGTGGAAAACTCAACGTGACTATCCTCGTAAGTGCAAAACTCAACGTGACTATCCTCATAGGTGGAAAACTCAACGTGACTATTCTCATCGATATAAAACTCAACGTGATTATCCTCATAGGTGTAAAACCTAGAATCAGCCATAATAAGGTAGACCATCTCTAACTCTAGAGCAGAATTGTGCTCGAAATCGTGTTCAAAAACATCCCAATATTTTGAAAAAAAAAATCTCTAAAAAAATATCAAAACCACACTTCTATTTTTAGTGAGATTTTCTTTTAGCGTCCTCTACTAACACGTGGTTCTTGAAGAGATGGCTCTAGCCAATACCAAGACGATGCTAATGTTGAATTATGTTAAATGTTCAGTTTCTAGAAATGATAATCCACTTCCTAGCCAGCACGGGCAGAGATTGCTGGGATATACACTTTGGTCTTTCAAATAAAAGACGACAAACAAACAAATAAAAACACTTGCACTAAAAAAGAAACGGTACAATATCTGAAAAATACATCAGCTTTTGTGTTTGAACAGTGGTTTTTCTACGAATGTGGAGTGAATTTTGTACAGTGTTGGGGCTTGTGTCATGTATGTCTTCCATAGGTCGACCACGTGAAACTCTAAAGAGGACATTGTTAAGAGAGGCCGGTTTAGTAGGAATAATATCCCTTGATGAGGCTGAAAAGCCGCCGAAAACAGGAAATCTTGACAATCCACCATGCGAGCCCTATGTGACGTTTAGCGGCACGGGAAGGATGTAAGATCTTTGTATACAAGCAACACGTGGACAATAAGTGAAAAAAAATATCCAAGCAACAGAGATGCAGATTTGGAAAACATGGAAAATAGTTTAGAATGCTATAAAAATCAAATTAGAATTTTTTTTCTCTGAGAAGCTGATTAACACAGAAGATCAAGTAACATAATCGAGTGTAAATATGTACACACATCTACACATACACAAATTATAATGTAGTATAAAATACGTCTCCAAATTTAAATGCATGTATCGACAAAAATCGTAATATACGAGTGTAAATATGTCCATAGTGTACACAAGTGTACCATACACAAATTGTAATATGGTGTAAATATGTTCCATAGTGTACACACATATATAGTCACAAATCTTAATATAAAAGTTCCGAGGTTGCACACATACATACACATGAATATGTTTGCCTAGTACTATAAACGGAAAAGTCCATAGAAAACCAATTAACTCTGAAAAGACAGACGAATATTGTCTAATGGAACATTAATGTTCGGATTCATTTGGAGTTAAAAATCAGTAAATATACATTGCTCATGATCTGAAATCACGTAAAATAAACAGTTATTTAAAGATGTATGGTTGCACTTTTAAAAAAACTAAATAATTGCTAGAAGTTTATTTATTTCTTTGTTTAATTTTAGAATTTTTTTTTCTGTTGGATGTAGGGAAGATAGACGTGGTCACCTATTTTGTGTGAGTAGAAAGGAGAAGTAGATAGATTTGGATATTTGTTTGGTGTGAGTAGAAAGGAGAAGTAGATAGATTTGGATATTTGTTTGGTGTGAGTAGAAAGGAGAAGTAGATAGATTTGGATATTTGTTTGGTGTGAGTAGAAAGGAGAAGTAGATAGATTTGGATATTTGTTTGGTGTGAGTAGAAAGGAGAAGTAGATAGATTTGGATATTTGTTTGGTGTGAGTAGAAAGGAGAAGTAGATAGATTTGGATATTTGTTTGATGTGAGTAGAAAGAACTAGATAGATTTGGATATTTGTTTGATGTGAATAGAAAGAACTAGATAGATTTGGATATTTGTTTGGTGTGAGTAGAAAGAACTAGATAGATTTGGATATTTGTTTGGTGTGAGTAGAAAGAACTAGATAGATTTGGATATTTGTTTGGTGTGAGTAGAAAGAACTAGATAGATTTGGATATTTGTTTGATGTGAGTAGAAAGAACTAGATAGATTTGGATATTTGTTTGGTGTGAGTAGAAAGAACTAGATAGATTTGGATATTTGTTTGGTATGAGTAGAAAGAACTAGATAGATTTGGATATTTGTTTGATCTGAGTAGGAAGGAGAAGTCAAATCAGACAGTGATAAGACTTTCCACATCTTCATCTTACCGCCTGTTGTCTTACCGTCTGTTGTCTTACCGTCTGTTGTCTTACCGTCTGTTGTCTTACCGTCTTACTATATGTTGTCTTACTGTCTGTTGTATGTGTAATGATTCAATATCATTCAGAAAGATATGCTGAAGATTCACTTATGGTCTCTTTCTTTCATTTTCATGGGATCATGTCCTTTATACCCTCCTGTGTTTTTTCCCCCATCATTCAGTTACTAAGTCAAAGAATGACATTCCACATGAACTCTTTCACTCTAAAACAACACTGCCAGTATTGGTAGATCTGAAGCTCCTATATGAATCAATGCTCAGAGCAATATTCTTTGGAGACAATCTAAAGAAAATAAGAAGTAGCACATTTCTAACTCAATCTATATTTTTGAATTATAGATTAACTTCATTCAAGTTTATTTCTATCAAAATGTATTCGTCCACAGAGCGGAAAATAGTTCCGGTGTGAGAGAGTTAATTCATGCAAACAGATTCTCTGAATCACTGCACCATTAAAGTGCTTACTCACATAGATTACTACAGGATTAGTTTTTGTACTCACTTTCGTCCGCGATGTTGTGTTTGTACCCGAAGCTGAACTCTTCTCCGTGTCTTCCTACACTGGGGAATCTTGGAGCTTGGAAAGTCTGAGGATTGGGCGTCGAAGACAGGTCAAATCTCCAGGGATAAAGGGCTCCCGGGCCGGAGCTGTGGGAGTGTGTGGCTCCGTGATGGGAGCCAGACTGATAGCCTTGGCTTTGTGGATCGTGCTGAAGATGCTGTGAGACTGAGGGCCCAGGGGAGAAGTACACGCTGCTTATGCTGTTCTGTACGTTTGGTAGACTCCCAGAGGCATCCATTAGGCTGGGATCTCCCACAGGAGAGGGCGATGATGATTGTCGGCAGCCTAATCCGAGAATCTCCTGTATCGCGAAAGATGGTCTCTGTTGCTGGTACAGCTGTCCTAGATGAGCGTGGTGATGCTGATGAAGATGGTGGTGGTGGCTGTTGCTGTTGTAGTGGTGATGATGGGATTGGTTGAAAGTAGGAGCCATCTGCCCGGAAGCTGAGCCCATTTGGAGAAGGCTGTTCATGTTTGTTTTCTCTTCGATGCCCTTTCTCTTGTGAGAGAAAAATACAGCTGTCATAGATTTGAACTGAGCATGCTCATAACACAAACTTACAAAGGTCCAGCAAGGGTAAGTATTCGTTCAACAAAGACTTCTCAGCTTCTCATGATGACTATACGTTGACAGCAGATTCCACCAAATTCAAACATGTGTTGGTGTTTTACACTGAAAGGTATTATTAAATGTAAATTACCCATCATGTACTTGTCCATGAGCTTCTAATTTTTTGTCAACGTAACTTTAGAAAACTAACTCTACTCCCTTTTAATAGGCTGCGTTTGAAAGCAAAATTCGGAAAAAAGAACTATGTCCATTTAGTTTTGTTTCCTCTTTTGGAGGTTTAAATGTTAAATTACTGTATTATTTTATGTGTGGACCTCTAGTAATTTCTTGATGACAACATGGCAACTATATTGATTGTAAATTTTCAGTCTTTAGATTTCGTTCCAAACTGATGAAAACTAGCTAAACAAATAAGCCAGCTGAAATATGTATCAATGAGGAAAAATTGGAAGAGGTGGAGAGTTTTGAATATCTTGGATCACGGAGATACAATGAGGGAAATTAAAAGGAAGACATTTATCGCTCTTCAAATAAATAAATAAATAAATAAATAAATAAAACAACTAGAGAATCTGTGGAGAGGAACAGACAGAATTACAAAAATAAGATTTTTAAGGGCATGCATCTGTCCCATCACAATATATGCCTGTGAGACCTGGACACTTAACAAAACATCTGAGAAACACATAAATGCTTTTGAATTAAACGTCATGATAATCTAGAGAAGACCGTCTTGGAAGGGTACATAATGGGAAAAAGAAAGAGAGGAAGACCAAGGCAAAGATGGCTGCAAGACATCGTTGATGATCTGCAAATGGATGCATCAGCAGCAGGCCATCTTGCTTACAACCGAGAGGCCTACAAGAGACCTGTTATGGAGGCAAAGTTCCGCAAGGGACATGCAAATGACTAACTGACTGATGGGATTTTACATTTGGTAGTAAAAGAGTTAAAGTCTCTTAAGTTCATTTCTTTCTGTCCTAATTTCTCGACTACAGCAACATGAGAATCGGCTATGAAGTGAAGCAGGTGAAAAGTCTATTTCTCCAACATCTTTAGAGAATATTTAGAATATATATATATATATATATTTTAAGAATGAAAGGACGGGTTTTTTAATATTAAAAGTCTTTATGGAAAACTTAGTCAATTTAAAATAATAGAGACATTTTCTGTGGAAAGATGCAACATGTTGCATTGTTCTGTTGAAAGATGCAACATGTAACATTGTTCTGTGGAAAGATGCGACATATAACTCGGAAGGCTATAAAAGCAGAATATAAAAAATGTGCACAAAAGTTGTGAGATGTTGAAAACTAACTGAAACAAATGTGGAAAAGACAATCAAATTTACTGGAAAAGTCACGAGAAGACACAAATTAAAGAACCTACAAACCGTTTGAAAAAAAAACGCTCTGAAATTGTGGGGGAGGGGGGGGGGGGGGGAATAAAGGGGAAAAGAGAGGGAAAACATGAACGAACATCTAGGTTCCATAGGAAAAGAAAAACAAAGTTTAACGAAAAACAGGAGAAGTATGATGGCTAACACTCGCTCATGACAACTGGTGGTGTTGGTGTTTAAAAGTTCTTCAGTAAATTGATAAAATCAACTAGTTTCTCTTTCAGTTAGTTAGCCTGTGAATACTTGTAGTGATGATGATGATGATGATCTTAATATTTGTCGCGAGGAAGATATCACGTACTTGTTTTTTTATCTAGAATTTAATACGCCATTTCTAATCCGGAATTTAACAAATAAAATAAAATAAATTCACAGCCAAGAACTAGTGAAACTTTCCATGAAACACATCAGGTTCTTCAGCGAGAACTGAACATTAACTGTTCTACTGAATGGCCAAGATCGTGCAGTGAAGCTTGCAGGATACAAGTATTTAGTATTCCATAAAGTTTTCTTATATCTTTTCTGAAGTGTTCGAGTAACATCTTGCATTGTTACCGTTGAAAACTTTATAGACAAGGCATTTTTGACGGTAACCTATTATGCAGCACATCTTAACTTATCAATGAATGTTAGAAAACGAGTCCTAGAATGCTATATTCAACCTATCTTATTATACAGAAGTGAATCATGGACAATAGGCAGGTCTGCATAAAATCATTAGAAGCAGCAGAAATGTGGTTTATTAGAAGAATGTTGCCAATTCACTGGACAGCAAAAGTAACTAAAGGAGGATGTATGAGGAGAGCTGGAGAGACACACACACACACACAAAACTTGTAAAAAAAAATAAAGAAAGAAAAGAAAGACAATGTACTTTCATAGGACATATAATGAGAAGAGAGAGTCCATTGAAAATATTGTGACAACAGGAAAAATAGAGGGAAGAAGAGCCAGGGAAAAACCAAGAGAAATGATACTGGACAGCCTGACGAGATGGTGTGAGAGAGGAGATCACCAACTGAGCTGATGGTCTGCATGAAGGATCGTGTACCCTGGAGAAGCAAAATAGCCAAAGCCAGTCGACACGGCACCTGATGATAATGATTTTAGACGTGGAAAAAAAGGTAATGATAAGAGAATGACTCTGATTTAAACTTGCACCCAGTAGCTGGCTCGTTGTCACAGAGCCTGACTGTCAATCATGATTGTTTTGTTCCAAGACCTCTGTTCTCAAGCTTCGTTATTTCCAGCTCATTATAAAGTTGTATCTTTTATCGTTTACGCTAAGCTTTGGTTATGTGTTGTAATTTACAACATTCCTTGAAAAGAACTAACGTGTATACATCATTTAGGCTGCGTTCTGTTTTGACAGCTCATCACGTTGTTAACAAAGCCTAATTTATCTAACGACTGCTTGATACAAGAAAGAAAGAGTGGTCATGATACTGACCAGTTCTTCTCTTATGAGGTCAAAGGTCAAGGAAATATGAGATCATTGACGCGGTGTTCTCTGCCTGAGTCAGTGGAAAGGAAGAGGTCAAGGAAAATATAATTACAAATACAGCAACGCTGAGTAGTTCTCAATTTAGAGGAAGTCAAGGGAAATATGACTACAAATACAGCAACGCTGAGTAGTTCTCAATTTAGAGGAAGTCAAGGGAAATATGACTACAAATACAGCAACGCTGAGTAGTTCTCAATTTAGAGGAAGTCAAGGGAAATATGACTACAAATACAGCAGCGCTGAGTAGTTCTCAATTTAGAGGAAGTCAAGGGAAATATGACTACAAATACAGCAGCGCTGAGTAGTTCTCAATTTAGAGGAAGTCAAGGGAAATATGACTACAAATACAGCAACGCTGAGTAGTTCTCAATTTAGAGGAAGTCAAGAGAACTATGAATACAAATACAGCAACGCTGAGTAGTTCTCAATTTAGAGGAGGTCAAGGGAAATATGAATACAAATAAAGCAAAGTTGAATAGTTCTCAATTTAAAGGAGGTCAAGGAAACTATGATTACAAATACAGCAACGCTGAGTAGTTCTCAATATAGAAGAGGTCAAGGAAACTATGATTACAAATACAGCAACGCTGAGTAGTTCTCAATATAGAAGAGGTCAAGGAAACTATAGACACTAAAACATATCTCTTAACTGTCTTACGTTACATGATCTCAGCATTCCAGTAAATTTATGCGTGGTTTTCGTGTCATAAACGAAACAAAGAGCAAGTTTTTATGTGTATAACTTAAAATTTAGGCATCTTTCCCATCGCAATATATGCCGGTGAGACCTGGACACTTAACAGCTGAGAAACACATAAATGCCTTTGAATGTAAATGCTACAGAAGACTTCTTCAAATATCTTGGACATAAAAACGAACGAATATATCGATACTACAAGAACTTAATATTGAAGAAGGTTGACTAGTAAAGATGATTAAAAAGAGAAAACGTAAATATTTTGGTCACATTAAACGTCATGAGAATTTAGAAGACAGTCTTTGAAGGGTATATAATGGGAAAAAAAAGAAAGAGAGAAAGGCAAAGGCGAAGATGGCTGCAAGACATCGTTGATAATCTGCAAAAGGATGCTTCAGCAGCAGGCCATCTTGCTTACAACGAGAGGCCTACAGGAGAGCTGTTAGGGAGGCAGAGTTCAGCAGAGAACATGCAAATGACTGACTGAACACTTAGGCATGACCTGAATGAGATGATCAGAACTGTCTTCAGCAAGCGGGAGATAGAAAAACAAAACCTCTTCACCTTTGATGGAGACCATCTTGTAGTTTTCTTCCATTAAAAGCTGTTAGACCAATCCTAGTACGTCCAAATATCTCCATGGACACACACACACACACACACAAACTGCTTTTTCAAACAATATTCACCCCCGATTCTATCAATGCCAAACATGGACACTCACCAAAAACCATGACAGAAAGATAATAACAATCGAAATAAAATGCTTAAGAAAACTGGTAAGACAAGAAGAGGTCAAGTGTGAAGTGAAAGAATCCGGCAAATATGGGAACAACACCTGGCAAGGACTACATCGAAAATCAGAGACTTAAGTGGGTCGGACATTTGAAACGCATGAATCCAGAAAAACCAGTGGCACGTTCATGCAAATCAAAACCATCTGGACATAGGGCCTCGAGGACAACCAAAGAAAAAGTGGATAGATGGGGTGAAGGACACACTGGGGAAATATAACATGACAGCTACCCGGGCCTCTCTCCTTGATCTGGGTCAATGTCTGAAAATCTCTGTGATGCTAAAGATAGAAGAAGAAGAAGAAGAAGAAGAAGATCTATTTAGCAAAAAAAAAAACATTGTATTGGGTCTAAAACAATAATCTATGCCAAGTGGGTTACTTCACGTGGGTCATATAAAGATGAAGATGTGGAAAGTAATGAAAACTGAAATCTTACTTGTTAGAAATACAACTATCAATTTATAGAGCAGACCTCATAAATTAAGCACTTAAATGCTCAGACTAATTCTCCCTAACTGAGCATGTCCTGTATATGTCTCCTTATTTTTAGAGCAATTCTTCAGCCCCAAAGTTCGTAACAATTTACCGTGTTTGTCTATTCATTACCTGCAGTTCCATCTTTATTGTCTCGGCCAGTCTGCCCGTTGCCTGGCTTTGTAGATCTGCATCGAATGAAGTTATTTATGAAGTTATCTGTTATGTTTAAGTAATGTTTATGATTTTCTGCTTGAAATTCGAAAAAACATTTCATTTCTTAAAAGTGGAAGCTGGTAAATATGTTCACGAGAAGAGTCATCCATTTAGTCCTGAATTTAATTTTCTTAATATTTTGCTTTGTGCTGTTGAACTCTTTTTTTTTTTAATCAATCATTTAATCTATAGCGTTAAAAAATTTATTTTCTGCTGAAATATCAACACTTTAACTTGTCCTTTTTTAACTACAGCCAATACCATTTGTAACGTTAACTGCCTTATTTTGCCGTACGGACAAACTAGGGGAAGGGGAATGTTGTGTTGGTGCGCATATTTCCTTGACTTGTTGTCACACTAGAGGGCAGTGTGGTCGGGCATCGCACCAGGTCGTATGCCCTTTCAGGTATCTTGAAGGAGCCAGGTACCGTTTCTGCAGCTGGCTGGCTGACTGCGAGCTTTGTGGCCAGATCCTACCACTTTACAATCCCTATGAGAGGCAAGTTCACTAACCACTTCGCTAATCCGGCAACCACCCACACCCCCCCCCCCCCACACACACACACCCACACACACACTCTCATATGTATATATGATTGAAAAATAATTAGGGTTTGATGGGAAATTGAAAAATAAATAAACAAATGAATGACATCCTTCGTATCCATAACTATGCACCACCCCCACTCCATCCCTCAACTCCCCGAGATTTCTCGCGCAGGGCATATGCCCACCCGCTTTAATGTCTCAGTACGTCTGATTCACTTTATATATATATATATATATATATATATATACATATATATATATACATATATATATATTCAGGTTTTTATTTGTTATTTGTTGAATATGTTCTCTAGACTTACTTAAAAGAGCCTTAATTAGCTTTATTCATTTATGTATGGATATGTTGTTTATATCTACTACAATATTTCAGTATTATTGCTGTTGCCATTGTTGTCATGATTGTTTGTTTGTTGTTGTTCATGAAGCTGGAAACAGCTGGAAACTTTAGGTGACAAAAAGTAAATGACAGGAAAATGAGTTTTAAAAAATGCGTGTGCTTGAAACCACAGACACAACCCACAAGGATGGGAAGTAGATTAAGGAGACAACTGACAGGATAATGTATGAATCCTTGTTTCAGAGGGATTCGATATTTGTTAGGAAACCCTGACCTCAGTCTGCAGGCTCGATCTTCAGTCATACCTGTTCAGGTCTGAAGTCTTTATATCTTCATCTGATCTCATATTTATTATCCTCAGTTTATTTTAAATATATGTTACCATATTTATTCCATTCCAGAGGCCCTTATCAAGAATTTATTACTGCTAGATTGCCTCCATCACCACAAAATAAAGATAAATTATAGCCGAGACATAATTATACTTACACGTTAAATATCCAATATCACATAGGTCAGAAATGAGTTGGTGATAGTTCTGTATATCACTCCTTTGACAAGAAAGAAAACTGTGCTGTGGTTGTTGTGTAGAAATGAAATTCCTAATATTCTGAAACAGATATGTTATCTTTGCGACAACAAAACACGAGAAACAATAACTTAAAGTATAAAGAATATAAGAAAGCAAAGATATAACCACTGCTTCTCCTTGTTAGCTGAGACGAAGCACTTCTGGCACCGGACCTTCTTTTCTGTAGAATTTATCGCCGATTAACCTCATGACGCAATGATCATCCGCGGAACTTAACCGTGCGATGACGTGTGTCGCTTATGGTCCGCCTCGAAGAAGCTTCAGCGAATACCCTGCCGCCTGTGTACGGTTTCCAAGCAGATAATTGGCCATTAGCGCGGGCTAGCCCCCTCCCACCTGTAGCAGGAGAGTTCGGTTGGGGTGTTCGGTTCCGCCAGTGCCCCGCTTGTTGTCTATTTTTATCAAAGTCTGCACCGTTTATTCTGGCTGCCAACAAAGCGGATTCTCTCGTACCCATGTTTTGTCTTCTCTCTCTTCATCATACAATGGCCATTTCCCTTCCTCTTTTATGCTTTTCCATATCACCTACTCATTCTTTCTCATGCGCCATGTTTCATCATCAAGTTTTCTTTCTTATTCTTTAGTGTTAGTATTCTACTTGTTATTTCAACTAGTTTCCACAATTTAAAATATTGTTTCGTTTTGTTTCATCTACTATTTTTCAAATTTCAGTCTTCTTGTTTCATCTACTTTCATTGTTACTTCATCTTATTTCGCCTACTATTTTTTAGTATTATTTCCCTTTATTTCAGTTTCTATTTTCAGTGCTATTTCATATTATTTCATCTATTATTTTCAATGTTATTTCATCTTATTTTATCTACTGTCTTCGCATTTTTCATATTCTATCTATCTATCTATCTATCTATCTATCTATCTATCTATCTATCTATCTATCTATCTATCTATCTATCTATCTATCTATCTATCTATCTGTCTGTCTGTCTGTCTGTCTATCTGTCTGTCTGTCTGTCTGTCTGTCTATTGTCCTACCGACTGGCTTCGGCTATCATGTTTTTTCACAATTCTCTGCTCCGAATGTTGAGTATATAAGCTGTGCTGGCGTTCTCTGTTTGTGCCATCCTGTTAGTCCGTCCTGCATTTTCTCTCTTTCTGTCTACTTCGATCTCTCTTACCTTTTATCTTTCCCGCTGTCACAATGTATTCTAGCTTGCCTCACGACAGAATCTCTAGTTCTTTTCCAATCTTCATCTACTTCTAAGGAGTCACTTATCTCTACTCTCTCTTAGCAGATTTGCCATTTTTAGTTCCCTTTTATTTTGCTTGCGATGTTTAATAAACAAATAACCAATAGAATAACACGAATAAACATATCTATCTATCTATCTATCTATCTATCTATCTATCTATCTATCTATCTATCTATCTATCTATCTATCTATCTATCTATCTATCTGTCTGTCTGTCTGTTTACATCTACCTCTTTGACTGTCTTTCTTTTCACAAAATTATCTCATCTGTCTCGTTTTTTTTTCCCTTCCCCTGCTGGGAATGACAATAGATCTATTCCCCCCCCCCCCTCCATTGTTGGCCACTAATGAGCTGGGCGAGATTTGTAGATCTATTTCAGGAGAGACACTGAGCGTGTGGTTACATGTGAGAGAGAAGGTGTGGGAAACAGTTGCAAAAAATGTCCCGTACAGAGAGAGCTACGTGTAAGGAAACGGAAATCCCCGCAGGGACAGCTTCCTGGAATGTTCAGCATTGCATAAATGAAATATTGGGCAACTGCTCGCGGATTATGCCCACCTCTTTAGTTTTGGTTGTCCCGTGTGTGTGCAGTGTATGACGACAGGGATAACGACGAGGAAGAGGAAGAGATGTGTTAGAGATGGCTTGTTAGGTGGTACAAGCGGGGACACTTGGTGGATGTTACAGAGATGTATTTACAACACCGTAAAAGCCCACCTGCAGTGTGTTCACTACCTGTTTAGTAACTTCTGTTTAGTTGTCCTATTTTGCTGATTCCCTTCGTTCGCTCAATGAGGAGTGGTTAGGTGGTGGGGTTGGGGGTGGGGGTGGGGTTGGGGATGAATTCCTCTAGTCCAAGGATCGATCTTCAGGTGATATCTTATTTTTCCCTATTTTCATTGAAAGTCGTGTGTGTAGGTGCAGTGCACACCTTCTGTTGCCTCGCCTTTATGTCCCGTAGCATTTGCATGCCTCTTAGGACGGGGGGGGGGGATGTATCAGTGCTTTCACATTCATAGGCCACCACATTTCTGCCTTTCTTTTCCTAAGTAAGCCCCAGTGCCGGTCGGTCTTAAAAAAAAAAAAAAATCTGTCCAAGTGCAAAAATCTAACCAAGGACCTTCTGATGTTATTTTCACCGGCAACTGTATGTCGAGTATCCGAATGTCGAGTATCCGAATGTCGAGTAAAAGGGATCGGAGGCTAAGCCATAAACCCATAACCCAAAGGTTCTCAACCTTCTTACGATTGTAATTAACTGCCTAGAATGTGGTAATACAACCTGCACGGCTGCGTTTAGTCTTACGACTTCAGCGAGTTCCAAAATGTTTACATAAGAGAAAAAAAAAGTAGAAACAGCTTTATTACTTAACGACTACGAAGTTGTGACGTTCCGGCGTGAGCCTTAATTATACAAACACATACAGGACGGAGAATTAGAGAGAGGAGATAAAGTATAGATTCACGTGAATCTTTTGTTTAAAAAAAAATGAAATTTTACTTAGCTTGAAAGAATATGAAGCTGTTCCGACGAGCGTTCATAAATGCGCCAGTTCAAAATGTGCTTGTTCAGAACTGTATAGAAATGCGCATGGTGAAGCGTAGAGAATGTTTAAATAGAGAATTGTGGTGTGTGATAAGTGGATCGTAACTGAGGGTGGTGGGTGGGGAAACTGTTGAGGGGAGAGAGAGTGATACAATGGTAACCTAGCCAGGAGAAGGGGAAATAAATGATAATGGCTGGGGTAGAGGGGTTGTAATGCGATGATGTGAGGAGGTTCTGAACTATGTGTAACAAGTGAGAAGAGAGTGGAGCTTAGTGGAGAGGGATTATGATTGTGGAAGAGGAGAATGTTATGTGAAGCTGAATAACGAGTTCAAACCGTGTGGTTCCAGCGTCCCATAGTCCTGAATGTAGCGGTTCTCAAGTGCTAGGCGGCTTGTGTCATCTGCATGAAATTGTTTGATGGCCGTTACCAGAAAATCAGATTTGCCTCTGTGGTTGGGGCCACTGAAATGATTCGGGACTGGTTTCGAAACATGCTGAGTGATATCGTACAGATGTTTCTGCATGCGGTCCCCTAGTCTGAGGCCAGTTTCAGGAATATAATTTATCCTGCATCTTTTGCAAACGATGACATATATTACATTACGGGACTCGCATGTGAATACCTCATGAAGAGTGAGGATAGTTTTAGGAAAGATGCTTGTTTTCGTTTCCCAGACTACAGGGCAGGTAACGCATAGGGGGCGGTTACATTTTCTGGTGCCATTATAAGTAAGGCTCGGCTTCAAGTGGCTGTGGACGAGGATCAAGTTCCAGAGCTTTTGTTGTCACACTGCCATGAACTCCAGACGGATGACCAGCCAGCAATGACCGGGTAGGATCAGTTAGCGCACGCTGAAGGAGATAAGGAAGAGGAGACTTGAGCACATGCGGGTGTGTCTAGAGTGCATGGGTGAAGGTCCTTTTTAAGTAACTAACTTCCCTTCGCTATAATGTCTACTATATACGTCATCGCTACTCAAAGTATATACCTGGACGATTTCAAAAGATATCCATAGCTTCATTCTACTTTACATGCTGATAGCTAGAAATAGAACAACTGAAGGGATATTTCTATCTAACGATATATATGTGCGTGTGTGTGAGAGTGTGTGTGTGTAAAAAAGGTCCGACAATTAAGTAATGAGACTGGTTTTATTGTGACCAAGACAAAAATGCCATCTGTGAAGCAAGGCATGAAATCCAAAGAGGCAACCTTCATCTATGATCTGACAACTTTTCATCGCCGCCCGATAAGCAGACGACAAACAAGCCGCCATTTTTTTACCTAGTCAGAGGTGCATTGTTACGTAATCAGCATGGAGCAAAAAAGCTAACATTAAATTGTGTTTAAAACTCGGGAAAAGTGCCATTGAGACAGTTGCATTGATGTGATAAGTTTATGGGGATAATTGTTTATCTCGTGCACAGATATTCAGATGGTATTCACGATTCAAAAGTGGTGTGGAAACGATTACAAATGCAACTAGATATGGATGCCCAATTTCTGTTCGTAATGAGGAACTCATTCCAAAAATTCAAGGAACGGATACAAGAAGATCGTTCTTTGACTGTGAGGATGATGGCAGATGAATCTGGTGTTCACCGAGAGACCATTCGTAAAATTTTAGTGGAAAATTTGGGCAAGAAAAATGTTGCTTGCCGGTTTGTACCACTTGCATTGTCTGATGATAAAAAATATCAACGTGTTGAGTACACAGAAGACACCTCAAAACGTGTCGCAGAAATAAGCATTTCTTAAATTTGATTGTTTCAGAGGATGAAACATGGATTTTCCATTATGATCCCACAACTAAACGCCAAAGTGCTCAGTGGAAGTCATCATCATCATCAAAAGCCAAACAATTTATTCCAGAAGGACAGACTGTCACTGCCAAAGTTTATTTAAATATTTTGAAACGCCTATTTAAAAGGATTCTCCGAGTCCGACCCGACTATTCAACACCTGGCAGTTTTTTTATGATAATGCACCGGCATTGCACCTTCATGAAATGCACCGGCTCACCGGGAGGTAGTTGTACATGAATTTTTGCCACCTAAACAAGTGTGTGTTCTCAACCATCCACCCTATTCCCCAGATTTGTCTCCCTGCGATTATTTTCTATTCTCAAAATTAAAGTTACCAATGAAAGGGCTCTTCTTCGACGATACTGATGACATCCAAAGAGCTGTAACATCGAGTTTAAAGGCCATACCAACAGAAGAACTGGGAGGTCGTTCCTGTGTTTGTTAGATCGTGCCACTCGCTGTATCAATGCACAAGGGGCTTACTTGTAATAAAATATAGGTTATATCTTCAACTGTTGTTTATTTTATTTTTATGTAATTAGTCTCATTACTTAATTGTCATATATATATATATATATATATATATATATATATATATACTGATAAGGACATAAAAAAATCAACAAAATGGAACAGAACAAACAGAAGACGACATAACCATAAAAGAACTATTATTTGCAGATGACCAAGCTCTAGTTGTCGACTCAGAAGAAGGCTTGCAAGATCACATTAATAGACTGAATGATGCATGCAAAGAACACAATATGAAAATTAGCCTAGGCAAAACAGAAATCATGACCATCGCAAGTGTAGACACACCAATAAACATTACACTGGAAAACCATACTATGAAGCAAGTAACGCATTTCAAATACCTCGGAAGCATTTTCTCAAGAAAAGGAAAAATAGACATAGAGATCGAAAACATGTAACAAAGCGAACCAACTTATCAGGCAAATGGCTCCCATACTAAACAACAAGCATGTCTCACTGGAAACCAAAAGAACTGTCTATAAGATAATCTTCATACCAACTTTGTGCTACATGTGCCAGGCATGGACGCTGACAGCAAAAGACAAAAGGAAAATTACAACAACTGAAATGAGATTCTAGAGAAGAATTCTCGGAATATCAAGAATGAATGGACAGAATCAGAAATGATGTCATTAGAAATAAAGTAGGAGTCGAACTCATTCTGAACTATATACAAAAACAGCAAATAAAATGGTTAGGTCATGTATCACGACTACCAGCAGAACGTGTACCACAGAGAGCAATGTTTTACAGACCACACAAAGGGCAGAGGAAGGGGCCTTCCATGCAAACGATGAACCGATGGTATAGCAGAGTCCCAGAACATCTCAATGTACGAAGCCAACAGGCGAGCCATTGGGAGACAATTGCACTTCACCTCTACACCTAACAGTAAATGAGGAAGGACTAGACAAGACGTATATATATATATATATATTATATATATATATATATATATATATATATATATATATATATATACACTCCTTAATTATTCACAAATGGAGTCCCTTATTCCTGTGATATTATTTGGTTGCCGTACCCCCCAAGGGATATGGATGCTCCCCTGTTAAGAACCTTAGCATAATCTTTCGGATGAGAAGACCGGTAATTGTTGACTGGACTACTCACGTGAACGCTTTCATCGAATCTGCTGTGGTAGATTTTGTTTTATTAAAGATCTTTTAAACTCTATTAAATGCCGACGAATTCTTTGTTTCTGTATGGCCGCTCATAGCTCCTTGTCTGGCCTAAATGAGCCATTACAGTTTGGTCTTTCGCGCATTTTTGTTTTAAATCAATCTTCTTCTTTGAATTATCATATGGTGCTCTTCGCTTGTGTCCCTTGTCCAAGACAAATCAGTTTTTGTGTGTGCGTGTGTTTTTCCTTTCTTCAAATGCAGCCAGGAATCTTCGCACTTTCCTGGTATTGAAAGACATTTCAGCTAGACTAGGGAACTGCTGTATTTGGGATAGTATTGCCGTCAGTTGCAAACAAGGATAAAGGTGAAGCTAGAAATCAACTTGACAGAAGTTAGTGAAACCATTTCTTCAGGTACGGCGAAATGTGAGAAATTCATTCTTGTACAAGCTGTGCCAGATAAGGTAGATGAGGGAGAACTGTGCAGGCTTTACAGAAAGCTTGAAGTAAGATGAGATCACAAAGGAAGAGTATGGAAGGAAAGGTGCAATGAAATGTGCAAAGATGCAATATTCTATCGAAACGATCATCATCATCATCATCATCATCATCATCATCATCATCAGTCTTCTGTACTCCCAGTGGAGCATAAAGCATCAACAAACGTTCTCCAGCCACTCCTGTCTTGAGCAAGCCGGAACACCTCAAACCATGTCTTCCCCGCTTCCTTTAGTTCTTCCTGTCTTGTGCGGCTCCATGTCCCCAGTGGCCTGCCCTTCTGTTCTTTTCCCTTGAGGTGTCCGTGTCAAGATGGTATAGGGATGTCTTGTTCTTTCATTCCTCTTCAGGAGAGAGAGAGAGAAAGAGAGAGAGAGAGAGAGAGAGAGAGAAGCTACTAACAGTTGTGAAAAAAACATAGTGGATAACGATTTTTAACAAAAATTATTGGTTGATTAACATATTGGCTGTGTTTGTTCCTCTTATTTTGGTTTTGTCTCTTCTCCCCTACTTTGTCACGTACTTTTACAGCTCTGCCACACATGCCATCTCATTTTAACCTCCCTTGCAGGTGAGTCCCGTAGCTTATGGTATGTGCAAAAAGAGGGGGGGGGGGGTTGGGTGGGGTGTTAGGTGAAGGGAGCGGGGGAAGGATTTTACTCGTCTATATTTTTTTTACTTTCAATCACTACCAAAAATACCACTAAGATGGACACCACAGGGGAACAGAAGTAAGGGTAGACCAAAGGAGACATGGAGAAGAACAACAGAGAGGATGTTGAGCAATAGAGGGGCTCACTTGGGCGATAGCGGAAAAAAAGGCAAAGGACAGGCGTTTGTGGAAAACCCTTGGGGAAGCTCCCCATGTGCCTTGGGCACTTAAGGTTCAGAGAGAGAGAGAGAGAGAGAGAGAGAGAGAGAGAGAGAGAAAGAGGCATAGTTTCAATGAATACTGTTTTGCAATGTCTTGTCTTGTCTTGTCTTGTCTTGTCCTCTATCTACCTAGAACTGTGAGCTGGTGTTCTTTGTTGGCGATCTTTGGCAGGTTGTGAGGCACAGGATGGTGCTGGATTGGGAGCGGGTTATGGCGGCAATTTTTTCAGTCCGAGTGCAGTTAAAATGTAAGGGGTGTATGCAGTACTTCTTTAGCAGACTCAGTATGATAGCATTCTCTTATCCATGGGACATATGCAGTATTGGCACTCTAGAAACTATTAATAGAGTGAATAGCCTTGGCTAAAAGGTATCTTAGTTAAGAGCAAGGGTCTTGAGAGAAGCATGCAGCATGAAAATTTGAGTGGGTACAGTCATGGTATAAATACCACGCAAGATTAGGTTGGAAAGGGAGGCCTTACTTGTTTTGATGCAGACAGAGTCCTATGATGTGTTAGTGAGAGAGTATCGTTATGGTTTGGTTAGACAGAGTTTCCTGTAGTAGCAGTTTTTGGTAGAGGCAGGTTAAGTAAAGATGTAGGATTAGTTTTTGAGATAGCTGAAGTTGTTGTAGAAGAGTTTGTTTTTGTTTTGGTTTGCCTCCTTTTGTACAAGTAAAAATATAAGGTTTTATCCCATGTGGCGTAGAGTTTCTCACGCCGGGAATTGACATTGTAACTGACATTGTATTACCAGCCTGATGGGCTACTTTTCCACCCTCATCATATCATCTGCCATTTTTCCAATCAATCAATATGTGTACTTGGTATTTTCTTGAATTTGTAATTTTGGTTAGCTTCCTTGTGGAATGTTGATGTGGAAATGGATGCCTGCAGGTCTCATTGTATTACAGTTATTATTTGGTATGTTGCTGTGGTTATGTGGAGAGCCTGGTGTTCTTGTTGTGTTGTGGTACGAATAGTTAAGCAACAGACTTCTTACAAACTTGGCTCACACTGAAGTCGTTGTAAAGTAGCAACAAGAGTAGAAGTTAGTCATAATTTTAGGAAGCAGATGCGCACCATTTTCAAATTATGCAGCTCTCTTTACAAGCTGACAGTCAGATCTAATGGTCATACTGCTTTATCCACTGCCACGAGGAATATGGCCATCCCTGACCCATTAGCCAGGCTTGACCCAGTAACATAGTGGGGGGGGAGAGGGTCTTGATCAGCTATGGTACGCCAGCCCTGACGCCAGAATGTCAGCTATGGTTCGCTATTTTGCCAAAAAAAATGACTGCGTCTTCACTCAGCACTGTTTGTAATATAATAATAATAATAACAACATTCTAAAGACTATTGTTCACACTAACAAGTACAGTTACAGTATATTGGGAAACCCCCACAATGATATATGAGAAAATAACTCAAAACTTTATCATCATAACCATCATCATGTGCCATCTAGACAGGAAACAGTGACTGGAATGTACCCATAACTTCCTCTTGCAATACCTTCATCTAACACTGCATCCATCACAATCATCATCATGTGCCATCTAAACAAGAAATGCTGACTGGAATTTACCTCCAACTTCCTCTGGCAACACCTTCATCTCACACTGCACCCAGCCAAGATATTTCCCGTCTACCTTCTGATATCACCCATCCTTTATCTTCTATATCGTTGTTCCGCTTGATCTAGTATTTTTTTTCCTC
This sequence comes from Achatina immaculata, assembly GCA_009760885.1. Taxonomy (NCBI): domain Eukaryota; kingdom Metazoa; phylum Mollusca; class Gastropoda; order Stylommatophora; family Achatinidae; genus Lissachatina; species Lissachatina immaculata. The sequence goes on along the minus strand of CM019718.1, from coordinate 58,445,244 downwards.
TTTCACTTTTGAAAAGCAGATGAAGAAAGATTATGATAGAATCTACAAAAGCACACCGTCAACAAACGAAACATCAAGTTTACTCTGATGACTTCTTATATTTCCACAAAATACTACAAATCTTGACATCACTTTGTTCCCAAATCTTTCGCACGTTCACACGTGCTTTGCCCGTTCTTTCGGCCGGACTTTTCAACAGCTGTCCGGATATGTTTTCTTCAAGCCTACGATAGATCTAGTTAGCGGGTAACTCAAAACACCGCCGGATCTTTACCTAAATAAACAGAGAACACGTGAAAGTAAACATTTAGCAAGTGATAAACTTCTGAGAATGAGTGGGGGGGGGGGGGAATGAAAAGGATCAGATTAAGGAAATACTCTTTACTATATCATTGGCTAGAATTGATAATTCCTGTCTGTCTGTAGGTACTTGGGCATAGCCAGATATCGTCTATAGAAACTCATATTTTTATCATGTGCATAGAATTGTGCATTCTTCTTCTTCTTCCTCTTCTTCTTCTTCCTCTTCTTCCTCTTCTTCTTCTTCTTCCTCTTCTTCTTCTTCTTCTTCTTCTTCTTTTTCCTCTTCTTCTTCTTCTTCTTCCTCTTCTTCTTCCTATTCTTCTTCTTCTTCTTCCTCTTCTTCTTCTTCTTCTTTTTCTTCCTCTTCTTTTTCTTCTTCTTCTAACTGCGGGCTGGTGTTATCTGCAGCCGATGCGATGAAGATGTTGAGTCACAGAATCGAGTCTGATTTTGGAGACGGCAACTATTTTATCATTAGGGGGGGGGAGGGAGGGGAGGTGTAGGGCAACTACTTGCCTTATTATTTACACCCTACAGGGGTGGGGGGGGGGGGGCTGCAGGTGCAATGATTTGTTTAGCAGACTTCACTGTCACGCGGACTTTGACCCATCCCTGTCCAGTTAGGCAGGCTAAGCATGTTACTGGAGGTACCAACGGAGAGGTGGGAGGGGGGACTTGGTCAGCTGTGGTTCATCAACCCCGACCCTGGCATGTCAGCTATACAGGGGCTACCAGAGGAATTTTGGAAGACGGTAAAAAAAATCTCCCCCCCCCCCCAATACACTTCTCCCACATTTGATTAGCCATTCTGTTTTCATCAGTCCTGGACCCCAGAAAGCAAAGTACCCTGTCACTTTTTTGTGGTTCGTGCGCAAAATTTTGGATCCGTGTGCAAATACCTTCTTAAAATCAGTTTTGATCGCAAATGTACGTTGTAACATGAAATAACAAAGTATACTTTAAAGTTCTCATAGGGAAAAAAATCAGGAAGGTAAGCTCATAAAGTTCAAAGTTAAAAATTCAGACTCCGGCTTCACTTCATTCGGGACAACCCCATATTTGCTCCGCCGCATGTCGCAGCATCCAAGAGTTTGTTTGCTGATAATTCCTGTCAAATGTTGGTTGTTTACGATGTGCTTTCTGCCACACAGTTCAGATTTCCCGCGAGCATCTTTACTTTGTCCTAGCTCCAGCAGTCTCTTCAGATCTACATTGTTCTTCCAATCCCGCTCTTCATTTTCGCGCAGTCTGTCCAGTACAGCTTCATCAAATGCCCCCTTTGTCCAGTGTCAGTCTGCCATTTCTTTTAGCCTGTCCAGCAAGTCTGTCTGCCACATCACTGCCATGTACTCCCGCATGCCCTGGACAGTAAAGCCATATCAGGCTTGTCACAGTTGACTGGCTTAATAGATGAACCCATTCTTTTAGAAGCAAATTCTTCTCAATGTTACGAAGATTACTCTGTGAATCCGTCACAATGAGGTTAACTCATGTAGAACTATTAGTTTTTTCTTCTTCTTCTGACTATCTTAGCACAGAGTGACATCAGAAATTTGAGAATTACATGGGTAGCTTTATTTATTTACTGCGCGTTATATACGCCACGCTCTGTTTACTAATCAGGTGGTACCGGGTTCAGTCCCAGCAGTGGGATTTTTTCTGGTAAACACCACAAAGGTCCCGAAGTTCACCCAGCCTCTAAAAAAATGGGTACCAGAGAAATCTGGGAAGGTGAATGTGGGTCAGGCGTGATACTCACCATATTACACTTTCATGTGCCGAAGGTCATGAAAAATACGGGCCTAACACCGTATTCCCCAATATGCCTTAATGACATGGAAACGGGAATTTTACCTTTTATATACAGTGTCATGCGCGACATGATTTTAAAAAAAAATGTGCGCTATCGATGAGCTTAGAGGGAACATTACCTGGAAGCTGTCGGCCTTCCTATAAAACTGGGGAAGTAATGCTGGACTCCTTCTCATATATATATATGTGTGTGTATATATATTATATATACATGTAGATATAGCCTCCGGCCGGATTCGAACCCCCCCCCCCCACCTTCGCCATGAGAGACCAGTGCACTAACCACTCGGCCACTCAGACGCCCATATATTCATACAAAACCGAAAAGTGTTCACGCGTGTATACAAAGATAAACTCGCACATTTTCTTCCACGTGATATGATGAACATTTGTGATAGGATTTCATCATGATACTTAGATATATTTAGCTCACGTTTTGTTGTTGTTGTTGCTGTTCCGTCCCACCTGGAGCTTCTAGCACAGTGCTCACAGCAGCGACTTAATGAAGACGTTAAACACAGCGTCCTACAGAGCTGACAGTGGGGTACTGTAACCAGACTGACATCTCGTATCGGACCTCCCAGCCAAAAAAAAAAAAAAAGGAAAGCTTCTTGGTAGGCTCCACGACCAACTACTACCACAGCAACCCCATGCCGGGTAAACGAGCTGAGCCTGTAACTAGAAGCGCCGACGGAGATGTGGGAGAGGGTTTTGACCATCTCTGGTTCACTGCCCCTGGAAACTCTTACAGCAACTCTCCCACTATCATCTGCTTCCCCAACCAACCCCTCCCCCTCTTCTTCTTCTTCTTCTTCTTCGAGCACGCTGCTGCAGACAAGACACATCTCCATTCCTGCCTGTTCTTGACCTTTCCTTGTTAATTGTCGACTCCAGGTGCGCGCGCATCTTTTTCTAGGTTACACGCACATTTACACTGCCTAAAAACTGCTGGTTTTTTTTTTTTTAGCCAACATGGAAGTATCCCATCTTTCTGATTGTCTGGCAGTTTCTTTGTTCTCCAACATGCCTTACAATTCATGTCGATGAATATGAAATAAAATGTAAGCAACAGAGAAAGCATGTCTTTGGAAAAGGTCAGTGCTGGAGTGTGACTTCTCTTTTATAAGGTAATCCTGTCATACCTTAGAGGCACATAGTGATATGTTGTTAGCGCTATTTAATAGTATCTGCAGTAAACTATAAATGCTAAAATAGCAGTATCTATGATGAACCAGAAATGTTTTTTTTAGTAATACTGGCAATGATCTCTCAATGCTATTTAATAGTATCTACATCGAGCTATGAATCTTGTTTAGCAGCATCAACAATGACTTTCACATGTTATTTAAAGGTAAAGGTAATCCTGTCATGTCTTAGAGGCACATAGGGATATGGTGTTAGTGGCCATATTTTCCTTGACCTGTCGGCACACTAGAGGGTGATATGGTCAGTATTACGCCTGGCCGCCTTTCCTTCCCCAACTCCAGAAGAAGTCGGGTACCCATTTCTACAGCTGGGTGACTGGGGTGCCTCTGGCTGGATTCGAACCCCCGACCTTCGGCATGAGAGACCAGTGCACTAACCACTTCGCCACTCAGACGAGGCGACAAAAGGCGGCGTAGCAGACAGGAAAGGCGGCTTCAGTTAATATGATTGGGGTAGCTGAATAGACTAGCAGCGCTTGTAACTTATATATTTCCTTACATTAATGATAACTTAGTAGTGTATATAAGTGTGATATGAAAAAAAAAACAGAAGCTGGTGAAGTTTTCTATCTACGCAACTACAACAGAAGCTTGTGAAGTTTTCTATCTACGCAACTACAACAGAAGCTTGTGAAGTTTTCTATCTATGCAACTACAACAGAAGCTGGTTAAGTTTTCTATCTATACAACTACAACAGAAGCTGGTGGTGAACAGATGTGTGATTACTGATTAAATGGGTTTTTTTTTTCAATAAATATTTTTTAAAAAAATGTTAACAGCTACATACTGGACATGTGGAGTTTTCTGTCTCAACAAATACGTATCTATCGACCAACTGTTATTATCTGAACAACCAACATTTCCAAGAACATGATATTTCCGCAGCAGGAACTTCGGACCAGCAGAAGCAACTGTTTACAGCGCCAAGAAGACAATCTCCAAAAGATGTTGATGTTGATGCTGATGTTCAGTACGGTTTCGGCATCACAGCAAACTAGAAAATCTCCCGCCTGTACCAGTGACATCTCCTATAATGCGCATAAACCCTCCCATGTCATGTCCATGCTCAGCGACGAAAAGTGATCCGTGCACGACATCTCCGCAGGCACTCACATCCATCTCTAAGCTGCTGTACGGCGCCAACCTTCCAAGAGCACAGCGGAAATACATCAGCCATAGACATCAGTATCATTCACGATACCGATCACTGCCAGAGAAATCCATGCACCACTGAAAGTCACAGCTCACAGTGAGCCCAGAGCACTTAACTCAGTAGCTAAGGCGCCAAACCGGACTCCCAGCCCACAACACAACGAAACTGGCGCAGACAAAGCGCAGAGAAAGGCAAACAAAGGCACAATCTGCGACGGTCACATTCGCCCTTCCGCCATCTTGGAACCGGAAGTATCCGTAATGACATTTAACTGTAATGACAAGGCTACTAATTTTTTTTTCTTATACATGTCATTCATCTTTCTCTGTACATTTATGCTGTCATATTAACCCATGTCCATTCTAGACTACCCCCTTCCGAACGCTACGCCTTGGTGATCAGCCTAAAAGCGTACTGTAGTCAAGCCAGGATGAATATTCCAGTGAGGGTGGTGCTTAGAGTCTGAGTGATACCCTGGGATCACTGCCTCCTCGGCCCGCTTCCATGTCTCATTTCCTCCAGGAGCCATACTCTCCACTACTGTATCCTCTAGGTAGTCACGTCACTTAATACGACCACAGAAGTTTAAGTATTTGTTTTCGATGAAAGTTAGAAGATAGTTCTCGTCCAGTTTCATAATATTTTACAGCTGTTGATATCAAACCAGAAACAGATAAAGTGAGAGAAGATAATAATAAATAAACGACGCACAAATTAACGGCCAGAGTTTTTTTTTTTTCTTCCCCGGATACTGAGCTCGTTATCAGCGATTCCCAGTCGGCAGGATAGTGAAACGAGGGTTTAATTTCATACGAAGATAAGAGGGTTAAAAGGAAGTTTAAAGACCCTGACCTCACACTCCACCGCAGTCTCCGAAACTCTCAGCGCCCATTTTGACAACAATCGCCTTCTTTCCGCCAATTAGATCTCCCCTCTGGCGCAAATAACGGCCGATTTCCTGCTCACCCGAACCCCTGTTTTCTTTGAACTAATGTTAGTGTTAATTAGAACTTGGAATGGAGCTCTGCGCCCAGCATGTTCTCTCTTGAAAACCAAGGTTATGTCTTAATTAGAGATTGCATACGGCTATGTATAGTACTAAACTGGTGCCGGTCACATGGCTTGGGCTGTTGCACACGTCTGTAGTGTTTTGTAGAGGATGCGCTGGTGACAGACATGTGGTGAGGCTCCTGTTACTCATTGGCTGAGCGTCGAAATGACGAGTCCCGTGAAAGGAGAAACGCTGTAGCTCAAAGTACTGTTTCAAATATTTAACATTAGACGTGGAGTGAGACTATGAGAGTCAGGAACAAATATATAACATTAGATGTGGAGTGAGAGAGGTCAGGAACAATTATATAACATTAGATGTGGAGTGAGATTCTGAGAGGACAGGAACAAATATATAAGATTAGATGTGGAGTGAGAGAGGTCAGGAACAAATATATAACATTAGATGTGGAGTGAGATTCTGAGAAGTCAGGAACAAATATATAATATTAGATGTGGAGTGAGATTCTGAGAGGACAGGAGCAAATATATAACATTAGATGTGGAGTGAGATTCTGAGAGGCCAGGAGCAAATATATAACATTAGATGTAGAGTGAGAGAGGTCAGGAACAAATATATAACATTAGATGTAGAGTGAGAGAGGTCAGGAACAAATATATAACATTAGATGTGGAGTGAGAGAGGTCAGGAACAAATATATAACATTAGATGTAGAGTGAGAGAGGTCAGGAACAAATATATAACATTAGATGTGGAGTGAGATTCTGAGAGGCCAGGAGCAAATATATAACATTAGATGTAGAGTGAGAGAGGTCAGGAACAAATATATAACATTAGATGTAGAGTGAGAGAGGTCAGGAACAAATATATAACATTAGATGTAGAGTGAGAGAGGTCAGGAACAAATATATAACATTAGATGTGGAGTGAGAGAGGTCAGGAGCAAATATATAACATTAGATGTAGAGTGAGAGAGGTCAGGAACAAATATATAACATTAGATGTAGAGTGAGAGAGGTCAGGAACAAATATATAACATTAGATGTGGAGTGAGATTCTGAGAGGACAGGAACAAGTATGTAACATTAGATGTGGAGTGAGATTCTGAGAAGTCAGGAACAAATATGTAACATTAGATGTGGAGTGAGATTCTGAGAGGACAGGAACAAGTATGTAACATTAGATGTGGAGTGAGATTCTGAGAAGTCAGGAACAAGTATGTAACATTAGATGTGGAGTGAGATTCTGAGAGGACAGGAACAAGTATGTAACATTAGATGTGGAGTGAGATTCTGAGAGGTCAGGAACAAGTATGTAACATTAGATGTGGAGTGAGATTCTGAGAAGTCAGGAACAAGTATGTAACATTAGATGTGGAGTGAGATTCTGAGAAGTCAGGAGCAAATACATAACATTAGATGTGGAGTGATACTTGGAAAAACCGGATAAATAAATGATAAGGCTAGACATAGAACGAGCCTTTGAAAAGACAAAACACAGAAAACCAGGTTAATTACACCACACACACACACACACATATTGCCGCGGAAATACTTAAAGTAAACTCATCAGTTCGGATTGGACGAGAAGCAACCGATCAAATCTGCCTCGCTTTACTACCTATTAGATTATTTTGTTATTAATCCTAAGTTTCCTCCATCTGAAAACGACGTTTTAAAAATCCATGTTATTCTAATCGGAACCATATCGGCAGAGAAGAGCAAGCGATCAACTGTGGTCTGGGCACCGGTCACAACAGACCGAGTTACCGCCTCTTCAAGATCGGCCCGGTCACCATGTGCTGACGTGGCACTGGTAAGATGAGGGGGGAAGAATACATTCTGTCGGAGTGCCCGACTTATGAGGCCAAGAGAAAACTGCTCTACACCTATATCAGATCGAGCTAAGTCTTATGGGGATCTATGGACATCAGCTCCAGTTGACCACTGATTACTTTAGAAATAGTCGATGCCTGAGAATGACTGAAGAAGAAGAAGTACCAGTAGGAGTCATGAGCTTGCTTGAAGGCTGAAAAAGGTTACTTTGTCAAATTTCGATGAACTGACTTTGAGTTTCCGCTGACGTGTCAGTAAATGAGGTCCTGATGGAAGTTTACGTTCTGCAAGCGATGTCTGTTATCTTTCTGCCCTGCTCCGTCAGTGCCAAATGGGGCTGCAGGTAGCGAGAGATTTCCACTTCTGTCGGTCCTTCGTTATCTTCTAGGCTGTCTCCTCAGTCCTTTGTTTACCAGCATTTTCTCTGCTGTAAGTCTCCATGTCTCTTTGGGTCCACCTCTGCTTTTTTTTTAAAACCCTTCTTCTACTTCAGAGTTTCTGGTGAGAAGGATTCGTCTGTCATTTCAAGTACAGTAAGACATCTGAAGTGCATAGTTTGAAAAGCCTTGATCTGCAATTGTTGTGTATGAAGAATAGAATACTTGTAGATGTCTGAGAGTCGCTAGGCTGAAATAAGGAAAGCTTTAGACAGAGCTAGGCATATGTCATAGGCATAACCTAACATTAACAGGGAACGTAACCAGGTACGTAGAGGGTGATGTGGTCAGACAACTGTTGTAGAGGCATCTGAACCAAAAACAAAAAGCTGTCAGTCGGTCATTTGCATGTCCTTTGCGGAACTTTGCCTCCCTAACAGCTCCCTTGTAGGCCTCTCGGTTGTAAACAAGATGCCCTGCTACTGATGCATCCATTTGCAGATTATCAACGATGTCCTGCAGTCATCTTCCCCTTGGTCGTATTATATATCCTTAAAAAAAAAATCAGCATCAGAAATATTACATAGAATATAAGAGAGAGAGAGAGAGAGAAAGAACAAGAGAGAGAGAGAGAGTATAGAAGCATCTGTTAAAAATTTACATTAAATGCAGTCAAAGTCATGAATTCATGATATGTATTTTTCCCTGTTATGTTCACATATTTTGTTTATACATTAATTACTGTGTGTGGCTAAGTGAAACTGATAAAAAGAAAAGCGACTGAATTAACGAGACACCAAAGCCAGCACTAAATAGATAAGCATGACACGGGAGCGCCATTTTGGCACAACTTTTTAAAATTAAAATCATTTCTGTCATCATCATTACTAGGCCCACAACGACAACATTCATTACTAGTATTACTGCTACTACTACTATGACTGGTATTACTGCTACTACTACTATGACTGGTTTTACTGCTACTACTACTATGACTGGTTTTACTGCTACTACTACTATGACTGGTTTTACTGCTACTACTACTATGACTGGTTTTACTGCTACTACTACTATGACTGGTTTTACTGCTACTGCTACTATGACTGGGTTTACTGCTACTACTACTACTACTACTACTACTACTACTACTACTACTACTACTACTACTACTACTATTACTACTACTACTACTACTACTCTCTCTCTCTGAACCTTAAGTACCCAAGGCACATGGTGCTTCCCTAAGGTTTTCCACAAACGCCTGTCCTCTGCCTTTTTTCCGCTATTGCCCAGGTGAACCCTCTATCGCTCAACATCCTTTCTGTTGTTTTTCTCCATGTCTCTTTTGGTCTACTCTTACTTCTGTTCCCCTGTGGTGTCCATCTTAGTGCTATTTTTGGTAGTGAGTCGTCAGTCATCCGAAGCACATGTCCCAACCATCGCCAGCGTCTTTCCTCAATAACTGCTGTATGTAATTTCATTACTATGACTACTATTACTACTGCTACTACTACTACTACTATGACTACTGTTACTACTGCTAATATTACTATTACGACTACTGATGCTACTACTACTACTACTACTACTACTAGTACTACTATGACTACTATTACTACTGCTACTATTATGACTACTATGACCGCTACTACTACTATGACTACTATTAATACTGATACTACTACTATTACTATGACTACTATTACTATGACTACTATTACTACTGCTACTACTACTACTATGACTACTATTACTGCTGCTATCCCCCAAGTATTTCACTGAAATACGTGGTCATAAGTTTTCATCTTCCTGCTACAAATATAGCACTTATTACTGCAGAACTAACTGACCTAAATTTCCCGAAATTCACGAAACATTAAACCTTTTGAAGTAGAAAAACATATTCCCACTCTATCTTTTGTTTCACAAAAAAGCCAATTAAAAAAAAAAACTCATCACATAAAAATAATCACCATTGTCTGACTCTCTTTCCTGTACTTTCTAAACATCTTAAAGACTTCCGGTCGGATGGAACATGCGCCGACAACCAAAATAAAACAAAAAACCACTTCCTGATTCGTTTTTTATTTACTCCAGAAGGCAAGAGCGACCAATCGAAGTAAATCACTTACGTCACGGGAACGATCGATTACCAACATTCATTTCTGACGACAGCGAATGGTGGGATAATCCAGAATAGTACAACCAGGAAAGACAAGGAAAAACTGGCGGAGGAGAAAAGATGTTCTTAAAATGATACATGTGTTAGTGGCATAGAAGTTTTAACGATCGGAGATGTCTTTAGTAACGGTTCCTGGTCTTTTCTTTCAAGCAAAGTAAGGTAACTGTTTTGAGGTTCTCTCCCCCCCCCCCCCTCTTTTTTGCTCTAGTTCTCTCCCCCTGCTCTACTTACCGAAAATAAACAATAACGTTATATTAATAGAAGAATAAAAATAGGTTTCTACAAGGCAAAAAATGGAAGAGAAATTAGCTTAACTGAGGACGAAATAACAGTATAAAGCTGAAAAGGAAGACTTTTGTTATTATTATTATTATTATACTTTCATGTGTCGACGATTTTGGAAATTCGGGCCTAACATCGTATCCCCAATATATGCATTAACGGCATAAAAACCGGGGATTTTACCTTTTACCTTTACGTTTATTATTATTATTATTATTATTATTTCACACTTTCATGTGCCGAAGGTCTTGGAAATACAGGTCTAACACCGTACCCCCAATATAAGCCTTAACGGCATACAAACCTGAGATTTTACCTTTTACCTTTAGATTTATTATTATGATTATGATTATTATTAGTGTTGTTGTTGTTGTTGTTGTTGTTGTTGTTGTTGTTGTTGTTGTTGTTGTGGGAGGGCCGTCCTCTGCAACCCAAACATTGCTTGCTGTTAACAGTGGCCTACTGTGTAAGCTAAGACATGAAAGCAGCCGTGGAAGGAATTGTTCAGCAAAATGGTGGCCGGCAGAACACACATCATCAACAACAACGGATTGGTTCAGATCCTTCATTTGTGTATGTGTGTGTGTGTTTTTTTAAAGACTGTTTTATACTTTCTTCGTTTTTTTTTTCTTCTTCTGCCCTGTAATTGTCATTCTCGTTTGATTTAGGATAATTAACCATTCCAGAGTAACCTCACCATTATTATTATTATCATTGTCGTCGTTGTTATTATCATCATCAAACAAGTGTTTTGCTATTACACAATAGAAAAAAAACGAGGAAAAAAATGCTTCGTTGTGTGTGTGTGTGTGTTTGTATGTGTATGTTCTATTAAAGCGATATAAAATTAGATATCTGATAGAAATGAAGGCAGTAAGTTAGTGAGCGCTGTCTCTAAAAAAAAAAATGAAGCTCGAAATTGACTCTTTTACTGCACATCATCATCATCATCATCATCATGTGCCTTCTCCAGAGCGAAGGTTGGCGGTAATAAATCTCCAGTTCTCTTATTCCCTCCCCTTGATGGTGCACTCATCCAGGTTGTGTCCTGTACTTTTTCGTATGTTGTCTTCTCATCTACATCTCTGTCCTCCTCTTTCTCTTTTTTTTTCTTTCATCTTTCCTTCTTCAATATACTGTTATGTCTTTTGATATGGCCAAAGTATTTTGTTTTCTTCATCCTTATTTCTTTGAGAAGTTGACATTGCACTTGGAGCTGTTCTAAAACATGTGCATTTGTTCCTTTCATTCTTTGTGTTATATGACCTAGTTTTCTGTAGAACCAAATTTCTGCTGAACTAATTTTTCTCTCCATCTTTTTTTGCTTAGAGTCCAGATTTCTGCTCCATACAGTAAAACAGAGAAGATATAATATTTGACATATCTTAACTTTGTTTTTGTGGGCAGATTCCAGGATAACTGGACTGTCTTCGTGGTGTTTACTGGACAAAGAAACATGAAGAAGCACGCACTTGCCACTTTAAGATAGTTTTTCTTCTGAAGTTTCTTTGTGTGTGTGTGAGAGAGAGAGAGAGAGAGAGAGAGAGAGAGAGAGAGAGAGAGAGAGAACACAGATCTAAGAAAATCTTTTGAAAAGACAGAAAAGATATGAAAAAACCCCCCAAAACCCCACAGATCACCAACTTCTGAAGTTGTACGGCACAGGTTGCTGGTGTGTCCGGTTGTACTCCGAGGTTGCCAGTGTTGCATGTTGTACTTCTGAAGTTGTATGGCACAGATTGCTAGTGTGTCAGGTTGTATTCCGAGGTTGCCAGTGTTGCACGTTGCACTTCACAGATTTTCATGGACTTTTTTCTTTCAACGAATGTTTTTCAGAGCTTGATACACGCTGACGGCTTATTTTATCGGTCTATAGAAAGAAAATATTAAAACTAAAGCTTTTAATAAGTAAAGCTCCTCCTACTTTTATTTTATGCATAGCCTTAACACTTTACTACAGTAGCTATGTATATAAAAGTATGTGTATATTTCTTATCTTATATCTTATCTTATATCCTTGCCCGTGCCGTTAAACGTCACATAGGGCTCGCAAAGTAGTTCGCCAATTTTTCCTGTCTTCGGTGAGTCTTTCAACCTCATCAAAGGATTTTATGCCTGTTAATTTGGCCTCTTGTGTATATTTAGTCTTATATATATTCTTATATCCAAAAATATTTTAAATTACTCTTTTCCCAGTTTTGGGAATGTTTTAAACCATTGTGTCAGAGGAGAAGACCTGAAGCAAGTTGTCAGTTTAAGACTGGTATGCTCTTTTTCAATAATGGAAAGTTGGGGGGGGGTGTAGATAATGTCCTTCTTATTCCATATGATTATTGGCAAAGTGAAGGGCTGGCTTTGTGGTAGTTTCACACATCATAGTTTTTCTTTTGAAGCTCCAGAATAGTCAAGTGGTCTTCTTGCAGCACGGTTGACATGCGCCAAGTTTGGCCTGGCTCGAATCATCGACATCAGCCATGAGAGAAAAATTGCGTCTAATTTGAAATATTCTGATAAACAGTGACCACGCCCCCGTGATATTCTTGACCCGATGGAGCGCACGCTGAGAAACACTGATCTTTAGAGAGAGAAGGAGAAATACGAAGAAACTGGGTGGTTTTCTAATAGTCCTCATGCATTGATTTCCTCTCCGCTTGTGTACAGCTCACCGGCCACAGCGCTTAGGAGCATAATACATTGAGCTCTGGAGCTGCTGCAGACGTTGGTATTGATTTCTTCGACGCAGAAAAACAGAACGCTTTGTTCTTTGCTTCATTCTTGTGATGGCCGGAGCCTGGAAGTAACAAGTAAACACCGTATAAAGGGGTTAGATCCAGCAAATATATGCATGTGTATCAACAGTGAATGAAAATACGTAAGATACCAGAATATATGAAATCGCGTAAGATGCCAGAACATATGAAATCACGTAAGATACGAGAACATATACAATTACGTAAGATACCAGAAAATAAAGCATATGCGAAGTTTCCTGGATGTCCCTTGTATTATGCTTTCCATGTTATCGCCCTCCAGCCGTAAAAACGGATACTTGGCCATGCTTTGGTGGGAAAAATTGTCTCCAAAAAATCAGAGACAGGCTGCCTGCACCATGAGGCACACAGAAATACAAAAACACTGATTATACCGATTAAAAGGATGGAGACAATACAGAATATTACTTGCATCTAGATTCCAAGGGAAAAAAAAAACTTCGACCGAATCCGAAAAGAAAGAAAAAAAAAAATGCTGAAATTAAAATTCTCTAGTCTGCCTTATCCTGTTCTTATTTTCCATCACATTTTTCTTGCTGACGAAAAAAAAAAAAGACGTAAGAATTAAAAAAAAAATGATTCGACAACAGTTTTCATTAGATTGAAATAACAAATGAAAGGCTGAGTATTGCAGTAATATATTCAAAATAAAATTGCCCTAAAGCTGTGTGCTGCGTGATATCCATCATTCGATATGCAATATGAAGTTGCAGAACGGCAGAAAAAAAGAACTGGAAAATATGAAGTCTGAAAAGGTTACTTTGTCAAATTTCGTTGAATTGATGTCGAGTTTACCCTGATGTATAAGTAAATGCGGTTCTCTTTGGATGTTTACATTCTACAAGCGATGTCTCTTGTCTGTCTGTCTGTCTGTCTGTCTGTCTGTCTGTCTGTCTGTCTGTCTGTCTGTCTGTCTGTGTGTCTGTCTGTCTGTCTGTCTGTCTGTCTGTCTGTGTGTCTGTCTGTCTGTCTGTCTGTCTGTCTGTCTGTCTGTCTGTCTGTCTGTCTGTCTGTCTGTCTGTCTGTCTCTTGTCCCGTCAGTGCCCTGTGGGGCACCAGGTAGCAAGGCATTTTCATTTCTGTCGGTCGTTCGTTATCTTCTTGGCTTTCTCCCATGTATAAGAATGTTTAGAAGGGACAGCTGTTGAAGAAGTCAACCAGTTTGCATACCTCGGCAGCTACATAGGCCAGGATGATGACACTAGAAAGGAAGTTAGAATTAGAATTGCAAAAGCAGCATCGACATTCAAGAATCTTGAGGACATATGGCAGTTAAAAGTTACAAGCACAAAAACCAAGTTAAGGCTATTCAATTCAAATGTAATATCCACTCTCATTTATGCATGTGAAAGCTGGAAAACAACTAAAGAAATAGATAACAAATTAGACTCTTTTGAAAACATATGCCTAAGGAAAATACTCGATATAAAGTGGAAGGAATTCAATAACAATGCAGAGATAAGACAGACGACTGAACAACAACCAGTCTCATGGGTGATCAGGAAAATGAGATCGACATATGTCGGTCACATGATGAGAAGAAATAGTCAGAGAATCCCAAAACAAGCTATCAAGTGGAACACAACAGGCCAGAGAAAAAGAAATCGATCACGCGAAACTCTAAAAGAGGCCAGTTTATGAGGCATAAAGTTTAAAATCTCGCCGAAAACAGGAAAAATTGGCGAACTACTTTGCGAGCCCTATGTGACGTTTAACGACAAGGGAAGGATATATATATATAATATATATATATATTATATATATATATATATATATATATATATATATATATATATATATATATATATAAGAATGTACAAGAAATGTCCATAAATATTTTATGGCAGCATATCGCAAGTAACAAAGAACTAGCCATTCACAAGGACTTGAGCATAATTATTCCTTAAAGATATACTGTAAACGGACTGGGTATGTGCTCGGACAGGAACCCAACAATATTGTTATAGCAACCAAGTGATGGACGCAAGAAGTTAAAAGACAGAGAGGTCTACGCAAAACAGCCTGTGAGAAACACTGTGGAATCCAAGACAATTAGCATGCAGCAGACCTAAGGCACCACTGAATAGTTAGAAATGGACCTCAAGAAGTAGGAAGAACTTACTGCTGGTCTATAAGACGTCACAAAGTGAACCAGGCGGTGATTGCTTACTTATCGTCCACCAAGGATAGATAGTGGACTTTCATTCGCTGTGGAGTTTAGTCTTTAAAGTGTATCTCCTTCTACCTTTGTACTTTTGTTGTCTCCCCTTTTCCCCTGCAGTAGAGCCCATTGCTTATCTTAACCATATGTTCTTCTTTTCATAGGCAAGGAGTGACCATTTGGGGACGTACAGCTTCTTGAGATGACACCAGTCCTGACAATGTACGCCAGATTGTCTTTATATATGTTTACTTTTTATGAACTAGAATTCAAAAGCATGGACGAAATGCTTATCTATACATTTTTGTTGTTCTAATGTAGATATTGTGCATAACCTACACCATTAAAAAAAGTACACGTAGAAAGACTTAAGAGAAAATGATAGCATTTTTCTAGTTTCTGTAGTGAACAAAACTATTCAGGATAAAGTTTGTAAAATGAAGCTGTTTGCATTGGATTTGTTGCCCTATTATTGCTGAAAGTTGCGTAATGTTTAAGCCCTGCTTTCGCTTTAAATGCAAGATTTGTTTCATACCATAAACTAGCGTTATGCAATTCCATCTCGTTGCCATGGTAACTGCCGGTTTAAAGTATCGGTTCCACTTTTTAATAGAGCCCTAACATTACTAAAAAAGACCAACTCAATGTCTCGACTGCTGGACACTGCTTCGCTACTGCGATCAAAGAGTCAGTCAGTCCACATCCGAGCTAACCCGAGTCCTGCCGAACGATCACGCGCCGGCAATTACAGGCTGCACCACTTGGTCTATTGACGAGGGATTTATTGTTAGCTTTGACTTAGCTGATCTGTCCTGGACGAGTTCTCGCGGGGGCGGAGGCGTGATGTCCTTATTTTGGCGAACACGGAAGTCAGGCTGTTGGGAGAGAATTGATGAGGATGGAAATATGTATGTTGTAGTGAACTTTGAGTAGGAGGGTATCTAGAACAGGGTGGGGAGAAATATTTTAAAACTGCATGAAATAAGAGAAATGAATAATATCTGACAGAGAAGCCATGAAATATATTCTGCCTGCTATGTATTGTTCTATGAAAGCTATATAGCAGTGAGATATGAATGCTATTTATCCGCAGTAAACTATAAGTGCTAAAATAGCAGTATCTATGATGAACCAGAAATGTTTTTTAGTAATACTGGCAATGATCTCTCAATGCTATTTAATAGTATCTACATCGAGCTATGAATCTTGTTTAGCAGCATCAACAATGACTTTCACATGTTATTTAAGGTAAAGGTAAAGGTAATCCTGTCATGTCTTAGAGGTACATAGGGATATGGTGTTAGTGCCCATATTTCCTTGACCTGTCGGCACACTAGAGGGTGATACGGTCAGTATCACGCCTGGTCGCCTTTCCTTCCCCAACTCCAGAAGAAGTCGGGTATCCATTTCTACAGCTGGGTGACTGGGGTGCCCCCGGCCGGATTCGAACCCCTGACCTTCACCATGAGAGACCAGTGCACTAATCACTTCGCACAGTATCTAAAATGAACTAGGACTAATATTTTGTGATATCTACAATGGGATCCGAATACTGTGTTACTGGTCTTTTACTGAACAATGAATGCTGTTTAGCAGAATCAGCCATGAGCTATGAATGCTGTTTAGTAGAATCAACCACGATATATGAATGCTGTTTAGTAGAATCACCCATGATATATGAATGCTGTTTAACAGTAATCAACCTAGATATACAAGTATGAATGCTGTTTAGTACAGTCGGCAATGAATTTAGATATAAGAATACCTTCTCTGTTTTACTTTACGATAACGAGATATAAGAGAAAATGAAGGTATGTGTCAAAGAAAGAAAGAAAGAAAGAAGTGGTATTATTTCCATCTGAAATTATTTTGAAGCTGTTGCCATTATGATTTTTTTTTTTTCAGCAAGCGGATTTGGGTGTGAGTGTCTTTTGTGAACCTAAATTTTATGAACTGGGCGAACATTAAATTGGAAGAACTAATTATGTCAGTCCGTAAGAATAATGAAGAGCAAAACCTCTATCTTAATGCGAAGAACATTAAACTGATGACAACTGACAAAACAAATAAGGCAGCTGAAATATGTATCAATGAGGAAATATTGTAAGAAGTGGAGAGTTTTGAATTTTGTATCACTGGTAACTAATAATGGAGATGCGAAGGAAAGTAAAAGGAGGACATCTATCGCTCTTCAAAAAAGTAACACAGCTGAAGAAATTGTGGAGAGGAGCAGACAGAACTACAAAAAATAAGATTTTTAAGGGTATGCATTTTTCCCATCGCAACATATGCCTGTGAGACCTGGACACTTAACAAAACAGCTGAGAAACACGTAAATGCCTTTGAATGTAAATGCCACAGAAGAGTTCTTCAAATACCATGGACACAGAAAAGAACAAATATATCCATACTACAAGAACTTAATACTGAAGAAAGTTGGTTAGTAAAGAAGATTAAAGAGAGAAAACTTAAATATATTGGACACATTAAACGTCATGATAATCTAGAGAAGACCGTCTTGGAAGGGCACATAATGTGAAAAAGAAAGAGAGGAAGACCAAGGCGAAGATGGTTACAAGATATAGATGATAATCTGCAAATGGATGCATCAGCAGCAGGGCATCTTGCTCACAACCGAGAGGCCTACAGGAGTGCTGTTAGAGAGGCCTACAGGAGAGCTGTTAGAGAGGCCTACAGGAGCGCTATTAGAGAGGCCTACAGGAGCGCTGTTAGAGAGGCCTACAGGAGAGCTGTTAGAGAGGCCTACAGGAGAGCTGTTAGAGAGGCAAAGTTCTACAAGGGATATGCAAATGACTGACTGACTGGGGGAAAACATGCACACGAAATGTTTAAAAATGAACATGAACCCGCTGTGGTTTTGAAAAAAAACTCTTCTTCTTCTTCTTCTTCAGATTAGACAAAAAAAAAACCGATTGTATGCTTGGGCTTGACGTTTTACATAATTCCTCTAAAATTCCTGTGAAGAAGCTTACATTTTATAATATAAAAATATAAGGGCCTAGAGGTATAGTAGTAATATAAGGGTATAATAATATAGAGGTATAATTTCTTACATTTTAATATCCGGTAGAAATGACCGATTGTGTGCTTGGATTGGACATCTTACACAATTTTTCTCCAAGACCCTGTATAACACTTTTTCCCAAAGTGGGCGATAACGCCCCCTCCTCCCCGTCCTGTTGGAAAGAACCAAAGAACCAGAAGGGGGGTGGAAGAAAATAGGGCAGTTTGGGGGGTGGGGGGCGGGGTGCGCGTTGAAGGAAAACGTAGCAGACGAGGGCAGTAGTATCTAGCTTCATAGCACTCGTCAACCTGGCATTTGATAAACTTGTGTCCCTACATGGAACTCATCCATCACATTAAAAGTTGAGAAAATAATGCAGTAGGTGAGTTATGAATGTACTCCTTCAAACTGGTTTGCCCGCTGAAGTTTTTAGTTGTGTAATGTATATCCTAGTTTAATAGGCCATTATACGAACAGTATATAACGCCCGAGAGACGGGGGGTGGTGGGCCGAGAAAGAAAGGGGGCCGTTGAGGATAAGTCCTGGAAGAAAAAGGGGCTGTACCCAGAACAAACCTGGGAAACACTGTTGTATGCCACCCCACATTTTAAGATCTGGCAGAAAAGATGGCGACTCCTATGATGGGGCTGGATTAGTTCCATAAACTCTTATTTCTCCATCAACAAACTTGCAACAAACTCTTCCAATTTCCACAAAAAGAAATGAAACCGTTAGCAAATAAAACAAATCTGAGAACAGTTTGTTCTTGTAGTTCACTTTTAGAAGGCATGTTCTTACTCTTTTTTTTTCTCTCTGCCGTCTCGTTTTGATTTATTTTTTCTTTTACTTGTAACTTTTTCTTTTCCGCCTACAAGTTTTTCTTTCTTTCTTTCTTTCTTTTAACATCCGTATTTCTTTTTCATCTCCAAGAAATCTCTGCGCCTCTTGCTTAGAGACAAACAAATGCTTAATCCTTGACGTGTTATCTAAAAACACAAAATACATCAAAAGCTCTTCAGATATTCACATGAATTGGTGTAACCGTTTCATGGAAAATGATTCCAGCGGACGAATTTAATCTCGTCTCAGATGAACATAGATCCGGCAAGGTTGAGTTTCTTGGCTAAACATTTTTTGATTGACAAGAGTGAGTGCGGATGCTCGTTCAAGCCAGGAATAATTGATCGTGTTTTTCTTCCGAGCGCTGGCCGAGTGTATCACTGGTGCATTTATGTTACGAGATCTTATTATGTACTTCTGTATCAGTGGCTGAGAGGATTTAAAGATGAGGGAGAGTGTGGATGATGGATATTTTTTGTGGATATTCTACAGAACTCACGGAAAGAATGCGGGGGGGGGGGGGGGGGGGGGGGGGGGGGGGAATACAACAGCAGATGAAATTTGGGATCGTCATTTTAATATTAAGCCATATTAAATCCAGGTTAAAAAAAGGTAAAATCGCCGTTTCCAAGCCATTAAGGCATATTGGGGATACTGTGTTAGGTCCATGTTTCCAAGACCTTTGCCAAATCGTTATGTATCATGTCTGGCCACATTTACCTTCCCAGATTTAATTTACTATTGTTGGTAATTATTCTTAAAAGTGTGTTTTTCGACTGCTTGTCAGGCACATGTGCTGCAAGATTTGGAATATGTTTTTTGTCTGTTTTTTAAAATTTATGTTTCACGAGTCCAAAATGTTTGAGAACCTCTGTTCTAGAAATATTACAATGAATTCAATGTAAAATGTCTTCTAAATTATAAGATAAAGACGGTTGACAATCTGTTGTGCCATAAGGAGATCGAGAGGAGCTGAAAGCATCATAGTAACAGCAAAAATTGATGGTAAAAGAGACAGGTAGAGACAGAAAGATAATTGTTATATTGATCATATGATGTAACATTTTTTCACGAGTCGATTGAAAGTGTAAAAACCAGAGAAGTTTACAGATACATGATCGCTTTCATTGCTAAGAATGCCTTGATTTGTCTTCTGTGATATGTCGTGTGTAGAGAAAAAGTGAGACTGGCATTTGTACGATTTGTTTGACAGCTCCGACTTGTTTCGAAAATTCGGCAGGCAAGAAACAAAAGGTATTGTTTTAAGTGACTTAGAACACGAAAAATATCACACTGTATTCCATGTCTCATTAGTGCTGTTTTGAAAACGAATACAGGCATCCTTTGCTTTTCGACCGCCTGCTCTTTCGACCTTTGACAGTTATAACCAGAAACCACGAATTCGACCGCATAGTCTGCTCTTTCAAACGATTTCGTCCACCTTCCTCTCGGTCCTACTCTGACCAATCAAACGCTTCGTATCAAACTGAACTAGGCGCCATCATTTTGTATTCATAGGTTATTCAGAGCGGGTCTCTTGTGTTTGTGTTTATAATATTCTTCTTTTTATGCTTATAACACTTTTGTATTTTTGTTTATAACATTTATAAAGTCTTCAAAGCATAATGATAAAGCTAAAAGAACACATTAAATTTTCAATATTCAAGAGAAGCTAGATAAAATAAAAAGCTAATGAGCAAGCCATGTCCTCCACGCTGACAGAAGCAGCAAGCTAGACATACCTCGCTCAACATTTAGTACAAATCTTAGGATTAAAGCCAAAGTATTGAAGGGAATATAATCAAGATTTAGTACAAATCTCAGTATTAAAGCCAAAGTGTTGAAGGGAATATAATCAAGATTTAGTACAAATCTTAGGATTAAAGCCAAAGTGTTGAAGGGAATATAATCAAGATTTAGTACAAATCTTAGTATTAAAGCCAAAGTATTGAAGGGGATATAATCAAGATTTATTACAAATCTTAAATTAAAGCCAAAGTGTTGGAGAAAATAAAACCATTGTGTACGCCTGTAAACTAAGGTTAAGAGGAAGCGTGACAGCTTACGTTTGTATATTTCTCGTTTGCGCGCATTCGCAAGTGAGTTATAGCGTGCTATTTACGTTCTTTGTCGTCCAAAATGCATTTATAAGCCAACAGAAACAGAGACTGGAATTCACTTTTCGAACAGTTCTGATGTTTGATCGCACTCTTTTCCCATAACCAGTGGAATAACCAGGTGAGGACTGTAACTCTCTAGATTGTTCATGCAGCATATCTGGCATTAATTAGGACCATTAACCCGCTCACTCCCGGAATTAATTTCCGTGCTCTGCCAGAATAAATTTTGATGAGAAATTTTTCTAGAAGGAAACTGAAAGGAACTGCTACTACTACCACCACTACTAATACTACTACTACTACTATTACTACTACTACTACTACTACTACTACCACTACTACTACTACTGCTACTACTACTACTACTACTACTACTACTGCTACTACTACTACTACTACTACTACTACTACTGCTACTGCTACTGCTACTACTACCACTACTACTACTACTACTACTACTACTACTACTACTACCACCACTACTACTACTACTACCACCACCACTACTACTACTACTACTAGTACTGCTACTACTACTACTGCTACTACCACTACTACTATTACTACTACTACTACTACTACTACTACTACTACCACTACTACTATCACTACTACTGCTACTACTACTACTACTACTACTAGTACTGCTACTACTACTACTACTACTACTACCACTACTACTACTACTACTACTACCACCACTACTACTACTACTATTTACTACTACTACTTCTTCTTCTTCTTCAGCTTTCCGAGACATTAAGGCTCATCGCTGCAGATAAAGTTCGTCCTCATTACTCTCTATTCCTAATCTTCTCTCTCGAAAGGAAGTTAGTCTATAATTTAAAGATATGTGTTGAGCTATAGAATGTGCTGTTTCTCATTTTACTTAGACTTCGTTTAAATATCATCCCGCGTATTAATTCGCATGGACGTGCAAGATCTATCAACCTTGCCAGTGTTCGTACTGTTTAAAGGCTGAGGAACTTCATATTCTAAGTGGACTTCTTCTTTCTTTTTTTTTTTTCTTCGGTAAATGAGAGCTGTGAGATTGTTGTTGGGTCTCCTCTGTCGTGAAAATTCAGCTTTCAGTAGTGACCAGTTTGAGGGTTATCTTGGGAAGCAAGTATTGGGTACTGGCAAGGAATCACTGATTCACCATTTAAAATGAGACTGATATATACATATATATATATATATATATATATATATATATATATATATATCACTTTTACTTATGCTGGAGCCTGAATCGTTAATCAAAGAGCCCCGATAACGAAATACCGTAAAGCGAGAACGTCTGTGTGCATCTATCGCAAGCAGCCGTAAAACGGATGATTTGCAAAAAAGGAAAACAAAAAAAATTTTTTCTAGAAGGAAACTGAAAGGAACTGCTACTACTACCACTACTACTACCACCACTACTACTACTACTACTACTACTACTACTACTACTACTACTACTACTACTACTACTACTACTAAAAAAAACTGGAAAAGTTGTAGGTAAAGTAACTGCACATTGTGTGTTTAGTTTTTAATGGTCGTTAACGGAAAACTCGAAGGAGAGTCCTCGCCATCATCGCACCCACAAATGAACAGTAAACGAAGTCCACAACAACTACACTCGATCAGTTCTCGGGAACGTAAACAAGTTTGGCTTCACGTAGCTCCCCGGACGTGGAGTTTAACGTGAGCTACGGACAAGAGTGAGCAGTCTTACATGCATCCTGGCAGCAAGTATCACGGGGACGCGGGTCTCTGCCAGCCCCACCCGCCGGGGGAGCCTCAGTGTCACGTGAACAAACAACACATACAGGGGGCGTGGCACTAATTGGAATAGCGGGGTACTAGACCTGCCGTTGTTTCTATTTTTATTCGCATTTTCGTCCTATTTGGATTTACATATCGCTATGTTTGGGCCAGGGTGTATGATAATGAAGAGAAAAAAAGTGGAAGGAGAGAGAACAGGGGGTGGGGATGGGGGTAAGACGTAGCAACCGTCTGTAGTTCTAAAGTGTCAAAGAATACTGGACTATCGAAGTCGGAAACTCAGGTGCCACTGGTTGATACAAGAAAACCTCGAAAAATCTGTAATTAGATAATATGTTTATTTATATAAGTTGAAACGTTGCGAGTGGATGATTTACAAGTCTCTCCCGCGCTTCCAGCCAATGGTGGAGGAGAATACAATATCCCAGCAGGCTCTTGGCACGGGGGTAAAGTTGCTTAAATTAATTTATTTATATGATGTCTTGGCCGGATTAGCTTCCATAGCTTCCATATGGACTTCCGTTGCTTAGGATTTGTAGTTAATGTGGCTTACTTTCAAAACGTGACGCCGTCTATTCCGCTCGCCAATCCTTCTGGAAAAACACACGCCCTCTGAGATAGAGTTGTGGTATATGGGTTGTGTTTGTATGAAAACCTGCAGATTTTCATATCCCATTTATAGCTTTAGTTGCGCGGTCCCGTTCATATGAGACGTGACAGAGTGTAACAGTGAGATGGTAGGAAGGAACATGAGATAATCAAAACGGAGAAGGTAGTGAAGGGAAATTTTGTGATTCACGTTTAGCGGGGATCGGATGGGAAGTTGGCGGAGATGGCTTTCTTTAACTTTAAAGGCGACGTATCAAGTTTTAGCGCCTCGGGGAGTTTGCCAGGCCTTGGTCTTTAGCTTCGCAGAATGCTGATTCCGTTGACAGCATAAGAAAACTAAACATATGCAGAGCAGGTAAGATGCTGTCAAGAAGAGAGGTGAGAAATCCTTGACTTTAGGTCCAGACAAAAAAAGCCGTCTATCCTTCTTGCGTAAGGAAAGGACACTAGTTATTCTGGAGAAAATATAACATATACTATTCGTCTTCTTCTTCTTCTTTTTTCTTCTTCTTTTTCTTCTTCTTCTTCTTCTTCTTCTTCGTCTTCTTCGTCACGAAACTGTCAATTGGAATTGAGTGGGTGACAATGGCGTGCTTGAAGTTCTGGGGGGTGGGGTGGGGGGGGGGGGGGAAGGGGGTCTCAAACGCCCGTTTCTGTACAGGGTTCAGCACCTCGGCAATACGTCGAATTCTGTCGACCAGGCCAGGTCATAGGAGCACTAGCAAGAGGGTTCGGTAAGGTTTCGGCCTGGTCTATTCTCTTTGCTAATTCCAGAATCCCCATGGAACTGCCATTTCATTTTGTCCAACGGAACATGGAAAGTGGAGTCACTGGACCAGTTTGATAGCCACTTGGAAGCGGACTTTGTCATCTTTTGTTTCCCCTCTTGGTTCCTTTTTAAGCTTTATTTTATTTTATTTTTCAGATTTTTTTTCCAAGGGATGGGGAAAACTGGCACAGCGTGGCCTGCCATCGATGCTATCTACAAGCAAACGCTATTTTTTTTTTTAAGACGACGAAAACTACAGGCCGTGACCCCGGTGGTACTGCAAACCAGGTCCACCCGTAATGAGACATGGACCCTGCTCCCGGCATTCAATGTGCAGGGCAGGCCTCGAACATCTCACTTTGTTAAAAAATAACCACGCTTTTGTTTTAACCAAAGGGCATGTTGATCAGGGTATCTGCCAAGAGGACACTTTGACCTCAGCCACTTTGATCTTAGCCACTGAAAACATATAAAAAGAATACTTTCCCTAACACTTGTTTTTAACATTTGTGGCGAATGTATCTTTTACAAAAACTAACCTTGACCTTGACCTTTCTTTGTTGAAGGAAAGGGAACACACAATGCCATTTATGCTTTACGAACACTAACAGAAAGAGCTTTAGAAGTACAGAAATATCTATACTTATGCTTCATTGATTACACCAAGGCATTTGACATGGTGAAACATGATGAAATTATTAAAAAGCTTGAAGACATCAATATAGACGGCAAAGACCTGAGGATTGTAAAACATCTATACTGGCAGCAAGAAGCAGCAGTTCGAGTTGAAAATAGAATCGGAAAATATCAACCTATAAAACAAGGGGTGCGGCAAGGATGTGTACTATCTCCAGACCTTTTTTCTCTGTACAGCGAGAATATTCTAAGAACAATCATCACAGAACCAGGCATAAAAATTGGAGGATACAATATTAACAACCTTCGGTATGCTGACGACACAGTACTGATAGCTGAGAACCAACAAGACCTGCAAAATCTCTTGGATAAAGTCACCAAAGAAAGTGAACAGAAAGGCCTTACTTTAAACATCAAAAAGACAGAGACTATGGTTATATCTAAGAAACAGAATAAACCAGCATGCATTATTAAATTAAACGGAACTATTCTAAAGCAGGTGCAGAAATTCAAATACCTTGGAGCAGTAATAACTTCAGATGGGAAATGCAGAACAGAAATTAGGAACAGAATAGGCCAAGCAAAGACTGCATTTCAGAGAATGAGAAACATATTAGCTAACACATCTTTATCAAGGAATGTTAGAAAACAAGTCCTAAAATGCTATATTGAACCTATCTTGTTATATGGAAGTGAATCATAGACAATAGGCAAGTCTGCACAAAAATCATTGGAAGCAGCAGAAATGTGGTTTATTAGAAGAATGTTGCGAATCCCCTGGACAGCAAAAATAACTAACGAAGAATGTAGGAGAAGAGCTGGAGAGACAAAAAAAACCTTGTCAAAAAGATAAGAGAGAGACAATGTACTTTCATAGGACATGCAATGAGAAGAGGGGGCATTGAAAATATGATAACAACAGGAAAAATAGAAGGAAGAAGATCACGAGGAAGACCAAGAGAAATGATACTGGACAGTCTGACGGGATGGTGTGAGAGGAGATCACCAACTGAACTGATGGCCTGCATGAAGGATCGGGTACTCTGGAGAAGCATAATAGCCAACGCCAGTCGGCACGGCACCTGATGATGATGAACCTTGACCATTAAAGGAAATACTATCTCCTGAGCTCTTCTGTTTGCTTTCAGTCCAACTTCCAGGAATTTTCTAATGGAACTTCCACCTCTAAATGTCGAACGAGACTTCTCTATTCTAACTGTACCGAACTCCTCTTGGCAAGCTTATCACCGTAGTTATCTCCCAGCACAAGGCAGGGGAGCTAATTCTTGACGGGCACGACGGTGTCAAAACTTAGGGAGCAAGACAAGCAGTTTAAAATGCCAATCAAATAGTAAATATTGATACACTCTGAGGGGCGTTTTCCTAATGGCTAGCCCGACTCTCGGAAATCTGTCTATTTGCACTAATTTCTGTCGCGGAAATTTGCTTACCGAGTACTCATTTGGGGGTGTTCCAAATAGCGAGGTACGAAATCTGTGGAAACCAAATGTCCGGTGAACTTATATTGGTTCAGACGGTCACTGTTTAAATAGTGGTCCATTTTGTCCCTGAAAGGTTGTCTCGAACCTGGTTTTGTGGACAAGCTGATTCTCCTAATCCTTGACTGAAATAGTTGTGTTTTGTTGCAACAAACCATGAAAGTAAAAAGGTTAAAAACCTTCCTTCCATGCCATCGAGGCAGTTTGGGAATACTGTGTTAGGCCCGTATTTCCAAGACCTAGGGCACATAAATGTGAGATGTGATCAATATTAAGCCTGGTCCCATTTACCTTCCCAGATTTCTCTTGTGAACCCTGCGGCCTTTTTGGCATGCACCAGAGGAAAAAAAAAAAAGGTCCCTCTGCTGGGACTTGAACCAAGTTTCATAAAGTTAGTAAGCCGAGCACCTAACCAATAACAAACCTTATCTGTAATATTTCCAGGGGTATTATCAATCGGCTATCTTCATTTTAAAAATGTTTCTAAACATTTATTTTGATCATCATCTTCTATTAAATGGCGCATCATCGCTGGCATTCTCCAAGACACATGATCTTTAGCCCGTTCTTGAAAGGCGCCTTATCTTCCAGGCTGGCTGTCTCCATCCAAGCTGAAATTAACAATATCTTCAGCTTCCTTAAACTTCTTTAGTTTTCTATTTTTTTTTCTGCGATTTATTCTCTACTTTCTTGTTTCTTTCTCCTAGCTTCCTTCCCTACCGCCACCTTCTCTTCTTCTCTGGTAACTTATAGGTATTTATTTCCCCTCCCTTCGGGTCTTGTCCTACTCACCAGTTTCATATTATCTCCCTGTTTCCCTGCTCCACCACGTTTTGCGTCTCCAGCGGCCCACATGTGTTTATGGCCCCTTCCGTTCTTTATTCATTATCTCCCCTCTCCCTCCTTCACCCGACACCTGCTTCTCTAGCATTTTACAGGTGTCTATTGCTTCCCCTCCAGCATGTTTCTCTCTCTTTCTCCCCTTCTTCTTTCCCATTGCCTTCATTTGCTATCCTTTGTGCCCCCCCCCCCTTCCGCGTGGTCTCTATGCCTCGTCTATGGGACATGCATTTTTGTGTTTCCTACTTTTGGAGGATGCCACTAAGATAAGTTTTTTTTTTTTTTAGTTATGTTTTGTTTTGTTTGTATCTAAGAAAAAAGGCATATCCCAAGACGTAATCCTCGAAAAAGGCTCACGCCGAAATATTGGATGTTGTATGCGTTTCATTTACACATTCTCATCTTACTCTCATACTTTCTATTCGTTTTTTTTTCTCACTTTATTCACTCTCTTTGTCGCATTGTAGAACGACACCAGATACTTCTATCTATCTTTATGTATTGTATCGAATAACTACTTCGTCGAATTGGATTGATATTTTCGATGACCGAATACGAAATCGAATAGACACAACAGATTCATGGGGAAATAATTTTTTGATAAGAGTGTTAAAATGAAAATGGTGAAGTAATGATTGTTGTTGGAAATTTGACTTATGTTTTAAAATTATTTGTTTTTTTTTAAATACACATATCCATGTTGTTTTAGACATTCACAGAGATAATATATACAAAATATAAATTAAAAGTTTGAACACTTTCTTTAAGAAGAAATCTTACTGAAATACTCTATATTTTAATGTGATAACAATATCGGGCAGTTAAGAAGAAAAGCATGTTTAATTATTTAAAATTTTACTTTTGGAATTTAGTCATTATTTTATCGAATATGGTTTCCAATCGAATATTCGGTAATATCTGTTTGTGTGCTTGCTAGCACAAGCTACCATCTTTTCTTCTAACATGCCCCAGCCAAGTTAACTCGTCGGGTACAGAGTTTGTCATGAGTGATGGACTGAAGGTTTTTATAACTGTGGAAACTCTTAAGGCTGGTTACTTTGTTCTGCCATATGACTTATATCAAGAAAAGCACACAGAAAAGATCTGCTACCTACCACGAAGTTCAAAATCTATTGCAGGTGATGGACAGCGCCAATGTGATAACATTATTCTCAGTTATCTCCCTTCAAAGATAACTTTTGCTTACCTTCGGCGTATTGTATTGCTGTGATTATTTCCCTTGATGGTATGGTGTCATTGATCGTTGCGTTGAAGGGGAGATGTACAACAAAACGGCTACAGTACTCTCTCTCTCTCTCTCTCTCTCTCTCTCTCTCTCTCTCTCTCTCTGAACCTTAGGTGCCCAGGGCACATGGGGTTTCCGTAAGAATTTTCCACAAATGCTTGTCCTTTGCCTTTTTTCTGCTCTTGCCCAGGTGAGCCCTCTATTGCTCAACATCCTTTCCGTTGTTCTTCTCCATGTCTCTTTTGGTCTACCTTTACTTCTGTTCCCCTGTGGTGCCCATCTTAGTGCTATTTTTGGTAGTGAGTTGTCAGTCATTCAGAGCACATGTCCCAGGCATCGCCAACGTCTTTCCTCAATAATTGCTGTCAGTGGCTTCATCTGCATTTCTGCCAACAAGATGTTATTTCTTACGGTGTTTGGCCAAAATATTTTTCCATAAGAAATAACATCCTGTTATAGTACTACTGTGGGCTTATTTGGAGTAACTTGTTTTCATTAAATTAACACAAAA
Source organism: Achatina immaculata (assembly GCA_009760885.1). Lineage (NCBI taxonomy): Eukaryota > Metazoa > Mollusca > Gastropoda > Stylommatophora > Achatinidae > Lissachatina > Lissachatina immaculata. The sequence continues at coordinate 58,416,282 of CM019718.1, read as the reverse complement.
AAATGTTACTGTGGGGTGAAGACGCCTTTTGTCCGATGAGGCTATCAGCGAACCATAGCTGATATTCTAGCGTCAGGATTAGCGAACCATAGCTGATCAAGACCCTGTCCCACCACTCCGTGGTACCCCCTGTAACACGCCTAGCCTAGGTAACGGGCCAGGGATCACCATAGTCCCCATGGTGGTGGAGTCTGCTAAAGAAGCATTGCACACCCCTTGTTTTTTAGCTGTACTGCAAGACTGAAAAAATAGTTGCAATAACACGCTCCCACGCTGATATGATGCTGTGCCTCAACACATCTACAGCATCGGCTGCGAAGAACAACAGCTCGCAGTTACAGGGAGATAACACAAACAAAATTAATAGTTACTGAGAAGTCTGAAAAAGAGACTAAAGAAGGATTTCGGAAAGACGGATGAGGTGAGGATTTAAGGTAAAACTGGTTCTAGTAGAGGAGAGAAAGTCAGAAATGTATGGTCCAATTAAAAAATAAAGAAAATAGACAGAAGTAAAGATGAGAAGGAAAGTAGTAATGAAATGAACACGGTGAAATGTAACAAACCAGTATTTCGGCGGTATGCCTTTATCAAAACAACAGTTTTCTTTCAACATGATTTCAGTTCTTACTTAGAAAAACTTATCGTTTAGTTACATGTCGTGTTTAGTTTGTGTAGGTAATCCTCGAAAAAGGCCCACGCCGAAATATTGGATGTTGTATGTTTTTCATTTATACATTCTCATCTTACTCTCATACTTTCTATTTGCTTTTTCTCCCTTTTCTCACTCCCTCTGCCTCGTTGTAAAACTGCACCATACACCACTATCTACCTGGGTTAAAGTATATAGCATCATGTGGGTTAAAGTATATAGCAGTATGTGGGTTAAAGTATATAACAGCATATGGGTTAAATAAATAAGAGTATGTGGGTTAAAGTATATAGTAGCATTTGGGCTAAAGTATATAGTATAATGTGGATTAAAGTATATAGCATCATGTGGGTTAAAGTATATAAGAGCGTGTGGGTTAAAGTATATAGTAGCATTTGGGTTACTAGGTGTGTAGTAGCTGTTCAGGCCTTGCTACAATACACGTTTAAATAAGTGATGGAGTGTTGCTGAACTTGGTCACGAGCGAGGGTCACGGGGGGACTTTTGAGTAAGAACAACTGTGTGGAAGCTAAACGATGGAAACATGAAAGTATGTGAGGTCTTTGTCTGGCTATGAATGACGAGAAAGTGATTAAACATAGAGTATATATGTGAGATCTTGGAGCTGGACTTGTGCTTGGACTTGTTCTTCAATGTAGAGGGCGTTCCTGAGTCGCATTCAAAGTAATCGTGGAGTATTCGTTTGTGTAGATGTTGCTGTATGTTGAGCTGTCACTACTTACATAAACACGTTTTTTTACAGCTAGATCACATCATCATCATCATCAGGTGCCGTGCCGACTGGCGTTGGCTATTATGCTTCTCCAGAGTACCCGATCCTTCGTGCAGGCCATCAGTTCAGTTGGTGATCTCCTCTCACACCATCCCGTCAGACTGTCCAGTATCATTTCTCTTGGTCTTCCTCTTGGTCTTCTTCCTTCTATTTTTCCTGTTGTTATAATATTTTCAATGCCCCCTCTTCTCATTGCATGTCCTATGAAAGTACATTGTCTTTCCCTTATCTTTTTGACAAGGTTTTTTTTTTATCTCTCCAGCTCTTCTCATACATTCTTCATTAGTTATTTTTGCTGTCCAGGGGATTCGCAACATTCTTCTAATAAACCACATTTTTGCTGCTTTCAATGATTTTTGTGCAGACTTGCCTATTGTCCATGATTCACTTCCATATAACAAGATAGGTTCATTATAGACTCTATTTAGGACTCTAGCTAGATCACGCTGTACATATATTACGGGCAAACGTATACAGGCTTTGGACATAATGGTTTTGTTTAGAAATTTTACTAACAACTCGTTCGTCTGTTTAAAAAAAGGGCATAAAGAAACTGGTTTTTTTAAATTTAAATGATCTATAATATATTAACAAAAAATTGATTACGTTAGACATTTATTATCATTATTGTTCTTATTATCATTATTATTTTTCTTCTTCTTCTTCTTCTTATTATTATTTAAATGATCTTGCATCTTAGTATGTTGATGGTATTTTATTCGCTTAGCGCATATTTCTGCAATACGTGAATTTTCCGAGGTCCTAGTTTCATTTTTAGTAAGACAATTTTCAGCGTATTTTTCTGTCCCGTGACCTCGATGTACCATTAAACAACATGTCCTGGTCAGAGAGCTGGCATTATATTTATCGAGAATGCCATAGACAGGAAATCGATAAGGCCGTTGAACGCGGCAATGACATCCTTTTGTTTTATTATTTTTGTGTTTCAGTCTTTTTGTTTTCCCGATAGTGTAATGGGAGCAAAGATTTCGGTAGAAGAGACTGTTCAGTTACCGCGACCAACAGAATCAGGACAGACCAGCTCTATAACTAGCGGTCCCTAACATAGGGACCTTGAACTTACAGGGAGTCCATGGAAGGATCTTTGGGAGTCCACGGCTCGAATATGAAGATCTTAACACTATCTAGGTTCTGTTGGATGCTTTATATTAACAATTAAATTGGTGTTTTAAAACCGATCATGTTAAGTAAACTTCGTCATGTCCTACCAGTAATTTTAAATAGTGTTTAACTCTATTCGGTTTTGTATTCATTAGAATTTCGGTATACTGACGACACAGTACTGATAGCTGAGAACCAACAAGACCTGCAAAATCTCTTGGATAAAGTCGCCAAAGAAAGTGAACAGAAAGGCCTTACTTTGAACATCAAAAAGACAGAGACTATGGTTATATCTAAGAACAGAATCCACCAACTTGCAGTATAAAATTGAAAGGAATTATTCTAAAGCAGGTGCAGAAATTCAAATACCTTGGAGCAGTAATAACTTCAGATGGGAAATGCAGAACAGAAATTAGGAACAGATTAGGCCAAGCAAAGACTGCATTTCAGAGAATGAGAAACATATTATGCAACACATCCTTATCCATGAATGTTAGAAAACGAGTCCTAAAATGCTATAATGAACCTATCTTGTTATATGGAAGTGAATCATGGACACTAGGCAAGTCTGCACAAAAATCATTGAAAGCAGCAAAAATGTGGTTTATTAGAAGAATGTTGCGAATCCCCTGGACAGCAAAAATAACTAATGAAGAATGTATGAGAAGAGCTGGAGAGACAAAAAATCTTGTCAAAAAAATAAGAGAGAGACAGTGTACTTTCATAGGACATGCAATGAGAAGAGGGGGCATTGAAAATATTATAACAGGAAAAATAGAAGGAAGAAGATCAAGAGAAATGATACTGGACAGTCTGACGAGATGGTATGAAAGGAGATCACCAACTGAGCTGATGGCTTGCATGAAGGATCGGGTACTCTGGAGAAGCATAATAGCCAACACCAGTGGACACGGCACCTGATGATGATGATGATGATTAATGTCTGCTGTCTCGCTCTTCATAACACTTATGTTAACGTCAAAGGTATGCTTCTTATATGTCACTTGTAGTGTCTGCTGTCTCGCTCTTACCAACGTAAGACAGCTGGAAACCTTTTTTAAAAATTGCCCCCCCCCCCCCCAAAAAAAAAGGGAAGAATTATTTCTACATTTCAAAGTCGGAATATCTAGATAAACACTGAAAGTAGCAAATTTAACTTCAACAAGTAACAGTAATCCTTCAGTTATTTTTCTCTAGTGCTTGCTTCAACTAACAGTTTTACACATCACTTTTTACCACGATGATGACGACGATAACAATGATGATAATGACGACGATGATAATGCTGATGATAAACAAATTTATAGTTTATTTTATGATTTAAAAAAAATAAATTGGTAAATTGTTGCTAATGTTATTTAAAATTAATTTTGTAAATTGCTGTTGATGCTATTTAAAATTAAAGACCGGCCTAGTTACGCTTACTTATCCCCCTTCCTCTCCGGAATTAATTCCGCGCTCTACCAGGATAAATTTTGACGAGAAATTTTGGTAGAAAGAAAGTAAAGGAAGCTAATTCTATAATTTAAAAATATATTAGGTTGCAAATGTGATATTTTCAGTTTATTTCATTACCACCATCACCTTTCACTCCCTTGAGAACATGGGCCACGGATAAATGCTCCCCAGTCACCCTTGTTCTTGGAATTATTCTCTGCTTCCTTCCATGTGCATCCCTTGTCTCTGAGCACTGTCGTAATTTATCTTCTCCGGGTAAGTTTAGGTCTAGGTCTAGTGTATTTAGATTTTGTCAATATATCACTCTGAGCGTTGATTCACACTGATGTGCACGATTTACCGTACCTTGCCAGTGTTGCTTTGGAATAAAAGAGTTAACATAATTTTTTTTGTGTTTTTGTTTGTAAAGATATTATTAATTTGAGAATTGGATGGAGAAGCAAAGTGCTACTGCACGAGGAGGAAAAATTCCTAGGGCTGGTCCTGTGTGAGAATAGCAGATTTTGAAGTTCGCTTTTGCCGCCTTTTAGTACAGTGCATATATAGTCACATGACCATCACGCTCCGAACTGGTACAGGACATAGAAGCAAATGAAGATAGTGTTATTGTGTGTGTTCACAACACACTAGGAATCGATAAAGGCATTTGACATTCCGATTTCATTAATCATGATTTAGTTAAAGAACCGTAGCAAGCAGGGCATTGATTTGATTAAGGTAGACAGAGGCGAATGGTTCAGATTTACTATATATATATATATATATATATATATATATATATATATATATCATCAGGTGCCGTGCCGACTGGCGTTGGCTATTATGCTTCTCCAGAGTACCCGATCCTTCATGCAGGCCATCAGTTCAGTTGGTGATCTCCTCTCACACCATCCCGTCAGACTGTCCAGTATCATTTCTCTTGGTCTTCCTCTTGATCTTCTTCCTTCTATTTTTTCTGTTGTTATAATATTTTCAATGCCCCCTCTTCTCATTGCATGTCCTATGAAAGTACACTGTCTCTCTCTTATCTTTCTGACAAGGTTTTTTGTCTCTCCAATATATATATATATATATATATATATATATATATATATAAAGAGTGAGGAAGGTGGACAGAAAGAAAAATGACAGAAAGTATGATGGGGACGTATAAATGATGAACATAGAACAATCCAATACAACAATCTTTCGGCAAAAGTGTTTTTAAAGGATCAAAAATATGAAAAAACACAACAGATAAAAACACGAGTAATAGATGAAATATTAAACATTTAGGTTTCATCCTCTTCCTTGTAAGAATGACGGGTTTTTGCCGAAATATTGGACTGTTGTATGTTCTTAATTTATATGTATTCGTCCTACTTTCTGCCATTTTTGCTTCCGACCACTTTCCTAGCTCTTTCTATCTTTTTGTAAAACTAAATCGTCAAGCACCTCTACTAAAACCAATTTTACGTAGTTGTCACTTCTCTTATCTCTGACACGGATTTATAGAAACAAACGAAGGGGCTCAAGACAGAGACAGCCTCTCACAAAGCAACCAGGATATCACGTTCTGTCTCGATGGTGACTGCAGCGGAAGATCTACTTTCCTGTATCATTGAAAGTCTCGCTGTAAATGCACCCGTCATGAATCAGGGTTACCAACTCTACCGTAAATGTCTTTTACTGTGGTTATTTAGACCTTTGCTTGAGAGCAGGTAGTAGAAACAATCTGATCTGGTGTGTTTTATGGGGAATTAGATTAGCAATATCATTGTCTGTTTAAGTAGTGTGGCTAATTTTACTCAAATTTTGCCGTATTTTTTAAAGCGTTTTCCAACTCTCGAATTAGCAACACTAATGTCAAGGGAAGTGACTCTAACAGTCTTGACAGACTGGGAAGCAATAGCAATGACTATCAGGGGATTTAGAAGGTAAGCATACGACACATTATTCACTTTTTTGTAAAGCACTTTTTAAATAGCTTATTACATCGATTTTAATATTTATTAGTGTATGATCTGTACACGTCTCTTACTCATCCATATAAATGGTATGACTGTAATATTCATATAGATATCCGATTGCTGTAAACTTGTCACTCAAGTAGAATCGATACATGGTATCTTGCTGCCGGCATAGTAACAGATGCAAGTTTTGTTAAAAGTGATTTTTTTTTTCATTCATATAGTTTAAACAGAGGAGTAGGGGTATCCCCTATCAAAGGAGAAATAAGACGCCTCCTTGCCTCCGTCAGTCTACTGGACACCCTTGGGCAAGGTGGAGTACCCGTATAGCCCCCCGATCAAGGTGGAGTACCCGTATAGCCCCCCGATCAAGGTGACGTGAAGCCATGGGAGCAGGTGGTGGATGGAATGGGAGAGCAGCCGATAATATTGGCTATGGTCACCATTCTGTGATGGTAGGCAGATGATCTTAATGTAGGGACAATGGCTACCATCAGTGACTAGTACAGTCACTGCCCGGAAGGAAAGCAATGGTAAACTATCTTCTGGAAATATACCAAGAAACCCAAACAGCAACATGGAAAGTCAAATAGGAGAATGATCTGGTGGTGAGGCCCCTAGGCCAGATAGATCTAATTTTAACACTGGGGAAGAGTGTGAGACAGAGGTCAGTACTAGTAATTGTGATGACGGACAAAATCCTGACGGTGTTACTAAGGAAAACCCCTGCATCAAACTAAAACGAAAAATAAGAGTAGGAACATGGAGTGTAAGAAGTATGTATGAGGGGAAGTATCAAATAATAAGTGATGAGATGAAAAGAACGGGGATATACATTTTGGAAATCTGTGAAAATCGATGGAAAGGATCAGGACACTTCAAGAGCGAGAATCTTTATATACTTTGGTTGAGAATTAGGAGGAAAGAATGGAGTGACTTTTTACTTGGACAAATCAACATCAGAAGCATTATTAGGTTACAATCCAGTAAGTGATAGAATCCTCACAATCAGACTTAAGGGCACTCCTAGAAATGTAACAATCATCCAGATATATGCACCTACATCAGCAGCAGCAGAAGAAGAGGAAGTAGAAGACTTTTATAACACACTGCAAATGACAATAGACCAGGTACGGAAAAATGATATTGTATTAATAATGGGGGATTTTAATGCAAGGATTGGTACAGAAAGAACAGAAGATGGAGGACATGTTGTAGGGAAATTCAGCATAGGACAGTGACAGGATTTTTTATGATGTTTTCCTTGTAGAATTTCCTTTCCACTTTTTTGCTATGAGAGGACCACATACTATGAGGAAATTTGAGAGAATAACAGGAATTTGTATCATGTTTTCCAAGTATAGTTTCCATTATTTTTTCATCCGAGGACCGCATACTAAGAGGAAATTTGGGATAGTGACAGGGTTTTTTATGATATTTTCCTGGTACTGTTTCCTTTCTGCTATTTTGCTATGAGATGACCACATACTATGATGAAATTCAGGAGAGTAACAGGTATTTTTATCATGTTTTCCTTGTACAGTTTCCACTATTTTCTCATGAGAAAACCACATACTAAGAGAAAATTTGGGAAAGCTGCATGGATTTTTCTGTTTGATCATGTTTTCCTTGTAGTCTCCACTGTTTTGCTATGAGAGGACAACATACTAAGAGGAAATTTGGGAGAGTGACAGGGATTTTTATCATGTTTTCTTTATAGAATTTCCACTGTTTTGCTGTGAGAGAACCACATACTAAGAGGAAATGTGTGAAAGTGACAGGATTATTGATGATGTTTTCCTTCTAGAGTCTGGAATAATTTGCTATTAGAGGACCACTTACTAAGAGGAAATGTGGGAGAATGACAGGATTTTTGGTCATGTTTTCCTTGTAGAGGTTCCACTATTTTACCATGAGTGAACCACATACTAAGAAAAAGTTAAGAGATTGACAGGGATTTTTGTCATGGTTTCCTAGTAGTTTCCACTATTGTTTTTATTAAAGAACTACAAAATAAGAGTAAATTATAGGAGAGTGGCAGAGATTTTTAATCATGTTTTCCTTGTAGAATTTCCTCTATTTTACCATGAGAGGAACACATACTAAGAGAAAATTTGGGAAAGTCATAGAAATTTTATCATGTTTTCATCGCAGAGTTTCCACTTTTTTGCTATTGGTGGAGCACATACTAAGAGGAAATTTTGAAGAGTGACAGGGAGTTTTATCATGTTTTCCTTGTAGTTTCCATTATTTTGCTATTAGATGACCACATAGTAAGAGGAAATTTGGGAGAGTGACAGAAATTTTGATCATGTTTTCCTTGTATTTTCCACTGTTTTGCAGTGACAGTTCGACATACTAAGAGTAAATTTTGGAGAGTCACAGGGATTTTTATCATGTTTTCCTTGTAGTTTCCACTAATTTGCTATGAGAGGACCTCATAATAATAGGAAATTTGTAAGAGTGGCAAGGATTTTTTTTTCATATTTTCCTTGTAGAGTTTCCACTGTTTTGTCATGATAGGACCACATACTAACCATCATCATCATCATGTGCCGTGCCGACTGGCGTTGGCTATTATGCTTCTCCAGAGTACGCGATCCTTCATGCAGGCCATCAGCTCAGTTGGTGATCTCCTCTCACACCATCCCGTCAGACTGTCCAGTATCATTTCTCTTGGTCTTCCTCTTGATCTTCTTCCTTCTATTTTTCCTGTTGTTATAATATTTTCAATGCCCCCTCTTCTCATTGCATGTCCTATGAAAGTACATTGTCTGTCTCTTATCTTTTTGACAAGGTTTTTTGTCTCTCCAGCTCTTCTTCTACATTCTTCATTAGTTATTTTTGCTGTCCAGGGGATTCGCAACATTCTTCTAATAAACCACATTTCTGCTGCTTCCAGTGATTTTTGTGCAGACTTGCCTATTGTCCATGATTCACTTCCATATAACAAGATAGGTTCAATATAGCATTTTAGGACTCGTTTTCTAACATTCATTGATAAGGATGTGTTGGTCAATATGTTTCTCATTCTCTGAAATGCAGTCTTTGCTTGGCCTATTCTGTTCCTAATTTCTGTTCTGCATTTCCCATCTGAAGTTATTACTGCTCCAAGATATTTGAATTTCTGCACCTGCTTTAGAACAGTTCCATTTAATTTAATACTGCATGCTGGTGGATTCTGTTTCTTAGATATAACCATAGTCTCTGTCTTTTTGATGTTCAAAGTAAGGCCTTTCTGTTCACTTTCTTTGGCGACTCTATCCAAGAGATTTTGCAGGTCTTGTTGGTTCTCAGTTATCAGTACTGTGTCGTCAGCATACCGAAAGTTGTTAATATTGTATCCTCCAATTTTTATGCCTGGTTCTGTGATGATTGTTCTTAGAATATTCTCGCTATACAGAGAAAAAAGGTCTGGAGATAGTACACATCCTTGTCACACCCCTTGTTTTATAGGTTGATATTTTCCAATTCTATTTTCAACTCGAACTGCTGCTTCTTGCTGCCAGTATAGATGTTTTACAATCCTCAGGTCTTTGCCGTCTATATTGATGTCTTCAAGCATTTTAATAATTTCATTATGTTTCACCTTGTCAAATGCCTTGGTGTAATCAATGAAGCATAAGTAGAGATCTTTCTGTACTTCTAAAGCTCTTTCTGTTAGTGTTCGTAAAGCATAAATGGCATTGTGTGTTCCCTTTCCTTCAACAAATCCACACTGTTCATCTGCTATTTCCATTTTTATCTTTTTCCTTGTTCTTCTCATAATTATTCTCAGAAGTAGCTTCGTTATGTGACATGAGAGACTGATAGTCCGGTGGTCGTCACATTCCTTTGCACCTGGTTTCTTTGGTAGTGCTATAAACGTGGATTTAATCAGGTCACTGGGAATATAACCACTGTTGTAAATGTCATTCAGTAACTTGGTTATTATTTTTATTCCTGTCTCCTCTAGTGCCTCTATTTCTTCTATTGTTATATTATCAGGCCCAGTCGCTTTTCCTTTCTTCATGTGTTTGATGGCATCTATGATTTCATCTTCAAGTATTGGTGGTCCCTCACAGTTTTCAGTATCTGGTGTTAATTCTGGTCTTTCTCCTCCATATAGCTCACCGATATACTCTGTCCACAATGTCTTCTTTTTCCATTAACATTTTACCTTCTTTCGATTTCAGGCATCCTGTGGTATATTTTGTTTTTATGCCTGTGAGTTCATTAATTCGTTTGTGCATGTTTTTGCTGTCTTTAATATGAGAGTCCTCTATCTGTCTGCACTGCTCATTTAACCACACTTCTTTTGCTTCTCTGCATTTGCGTCTTATTTCTTTATTTATCTTGTTATTTTTTCTCGTTATTTTTACTCCTCCTCCTCTTGTCCATCAGTCCTAAGATGTCGTCTGTCATCCATTTATTTTTAGGGGCTTCTTTTTTTGGTGGTATTATCTCCTTAACAGTTTGGTGGATAGAATCTCTTAACATTTCCCATTGTTCATCTATACTATTTATCTTTTGCTATTGCATTGTATCTATTTGTTATAATAACTTTGTATTGTTCTCTCAGTTCTTGGTCATTTTTAAGAAGTTCTGTATTCAGTTTGATGTTTCTCACTTTTCTGCCTGCTTTCTTTAGTTTTATTCTAACTTTTCCACAGAGTGGATCATGGTCACTATTGCAGTCAGCTCCTGGCATGGTTTTTGTTGTCAGTAATGCATTGCGGAATCGTTTGTTGATTAATATGTAGTCTATCTGGTTAAAAGTCTTTTTGTCTGGACTGCACCACGTTGCCAGTCTTCAAGGATGTTGTTTAAACCAGGTGTTTCCTACAACCATGCTGTGTATTCTTGCCCATTCAATTAATTTATAACCTCTATCATTCCTCTCCCCCAGTCAA